>CAJGYO010000017.1:74939825-75539825 GCA_904845875.1 Miscanthus lutarioriparius
TATTTTTAATGGAAGATGTGGATAATTTATAAGCAAATTTATAGGGTTATTTTAAATTATCTTTTATCATAACAGAAGTAGGTAACTTAAACATAAATTGGAGGCTTATTTTAAATTATATATATATATATATATTAATAATAGAGGTGCTAATTTAGATGGTTGCTTTATATAATGGCCGAGCTGGATTTTTTCTATAAAAAATAATAGATATAATGTTTATTGTGGGCAATGATGACAAGAGTCTACCAAATTAAAAGCTAGATGTTTTTAATTATTGCAAAATTTCTAAGATTTATTCTTTTTCTTGGCGCATTTAATTTCGTGAGGATTAACGTGGGAGCTCATTTAAGGCCTCTAAAAATCAGTACTATGAGAGAAGATTCAAACACTCCCAAAATAATGTTGGTGTGTATATGTATGCATCTATCGGTATCAGAACGCACTAAGCAGGGACTTAGGCCTTTCTTTAATATAATACTGTCGTTGAACGTTGATCACCAGCCATAGTAGGAGTATGATACGATGGCTAGCTCGTGTGTGTAGCTGTGGCGGATCAGTGTCGACGTGGTCCGGGCACCAACCTCCACCACCACCCTGCAGCACGCACGGACGCACCATCTTTTTCCTTGCTCTTCGTGTAGCTGCAGGGCCGGTATCGACGATCTTGTTCTTGGCGACAAGGAAAGAGAATCGCTTGCACCCCACGCCAGAGATCCGCGCCCATCCCGGACCCCGGAATTTGGAAGCGGTTGGTCGCTGCGGTCACCGGTCAGGCCTGCTGCCTGCACCTGCACCTGTTCCAGCTTCACCAACGCCTCCTGCTCGGCTGCTCCTGCACTTGCCGTGCAGTGCCTGCCGGCTGCCGCCACTATCCTAACCATCCATTTGCTGCTCATGCTATGCAACTGATGCAAGCAAGCAGCTGAGTGAGAGTGACGACCCAAGCAGCTCACCTCTGCTCTGCAGTGGAGTGAAGTGAAGCCAAGTGAAATAAGCTGCGGCTAGCGTGCACGGCTCCCTCCCTCCGGTGGACACTTGTACGTACTCTGAGAGATTGAGAGCGTGAGAGCTTTTGCCCTGCCGACTGCCGTGACACACAACTGCCCGCCCGGACAGGAGGACATGAGGACTCCTCCAATGGCCAATGGCTTGGTCCGTAAGGCAAGTGAGAATAATACAATAGATATAAGAGCAAAAAGAAGAAGAAGAAAAGGCTGCAGTTCCATATGTCCAACACTCCAATTTGCCATTTCTTTTTGGATTTGTTCACTTCACAGTTCACTCATAGGTGATAGGTTTCCTGCAGCCTGATTTGGTTTGCTGCAGTGGTTTAAGTACATGCGAGCGATCTCTTTCGCACAAACAAACTAAAGGTGCAATTTGTTGTTTTTGTATCTATATATTATATATAATGAGCAGATAATAGTTATATATATCGAAAGGCAGCAATTGGAAGCAGATGGTTGTTGAAGGAGAGCACAGCAGACACATGTACCTCATCAGCCGAATCTGAAAGAATATGAAACCAGAGATCGAAAGCAGAAAAGGGTTTGATGCGCGTGCCCATTTTCGCTTTCCTTTCTAACTCCCTTGATGGGTCTGCAGGATTAGACTTGGTTTAAGTAGCTGCGAGCAATCCCTTTCTCATTCTCTTTGTTTGTTTTCCTTTTCCTGCACCAAATGGAATGGCAAATAAAGCAGGCACAAGGTGGTTGGGGAGGAGACTCATCGGCAGATCTTGTGTGATGTTTTAGTATGACGAAATTGAAGCGAGAGGAGATTGTGGAGTGGACACTGGAGCAGATAACTACTAATGCCTGCTTCTGCTAGTACTTGTCTCTGCACCTGCTAGATCTTGCTAAGCAAGTAGGAACTGCATGCTGTCAGGAGTTTATTGTACATATACATACAACCTACATATATCACAGCCAGGATGCATATATATGCATGCATGAATCCAGAAGACTAAGCTAGCTTCCACATGGACCCAACAATGCAATCATATCCAAAGCACATATTATTATTAGTAACACACTTAATAAGCACACCCACCTGTGACCTGTCCATCCAAAAGTACAAGGTTTCCAGGAGTATGCAAAAGGGAATTAAACAGCAGCAGGAGAGGAGATGAAAGGAGGAAGCAACATAGCAGCAAGGAAGGTTCAGCAGAAGAGAAACCCCACAGGCCACAGAGGCAGGCAGATAGCAGGAGTGGCAAATGATATGATGGCGCCTGACCTCACCCAACTACTGTCTCTCCTTTCCTCCTCCTTTCCTCTGGCGGTCGGTCAAACCGGTCTCGGATTAAACAGTTCGTCGGCCCGACCGATTCAGCAAATCCATCTCTTACATATTCCATCCGGCAGTGGTCAATGCCTTTTAGTTTCTCAGCTGCTGTATAGCATATTACTATTTTGGACAGAGATTATGTTCAGTCAGTAGTGTCAAGGAGTGGTATGGTATGCCTATGGCCCCGTTCGCTGGGAGAAATTTGGAGAAATCTGAAGGAATTTGTGAGAGAAAAATACTGTTCCGAATGAAAAAAGAAGCGGATCAAGCCAGGTTTAAGGGCACGCGAACGGGGCCATAGTACTAAAATATATTGCCATGTTGTTCATATCATGGCGTCCAGGCAGCACCAGCAATAGAATCAATTTCACTAATGCCAAATTAGTACAGAGATCATCTGGATCAAGATTGACGATGATAGCATGCCAATATCAACCCCCATATCTCTTACAGAGTCTCTCTTTCTACGGCAGCATAGAAGCTACTCTCCCGTCAACCCCCTCCCCCCCCCAAAAAAAAAAAAAATTGGGACAGGAATAGATTCTGGTTGAGAGTAGTGTATATAAATTAGATAAGTGATCCTGGCCGGAACAGTTCCTGACCTCGGAACCCCAGGAACCGAACAGGCCCTTACGGGGAAACTATTTCTTTCTTCAAATTTGAGCCGAAAGTAAGTGGTAAGTATCACTAGATTAATAGGGTAAGGTATCATAATAAACATATTTAAATGTACAAATGTTGACACTACTTTATATAAATCTAGTCAAAATTAAAGGAAAAAATGGACTTCTCAAAAACATATTTAAATGTACAAATGTGCATACTTTTTTTTTTGAAAGAGGGAGCACCACTTTATTTGTGTCGTTCTCTCTCTCTCTCTCTCTCTCTCTCCCACCAAACGTTGCGTTTCCCCTATCTGTTTGTTTTAGTATAATATAATACATTTTGGCCCCTCTTGCTATATAACACAGTCAATCATGCATTCTTGGCAGCAAAGCCCGGACCGGACGCCGGACGCCGGACGGGACGGGAGGCCCAACCCATCCATCCATCCATCCATCTGTAGCAGAGCCAGCAGCAGCCATATAAGCAGCTAGGCGAGGAGAGACGCCGCTGGATTGCCCACTCGTGTGCAGCGTCTGTGTCTCTCTTTGCGTGTGCGTGTGCGTGTGACGCCGGCCAGCACAGGGCCGCACATGAAGGACCGCCGAGGGAGCTCCGGTGGTGGCGGCGGCGACCGCTTCGCCGTCTTCCCCTTCTCCATGGGCTGCATGTCGCAGTCCGCCGTGTCCGTCGCCGACCCCAGCGAGAAGAAGGCGCAGGCGCAGGGAGACCCCTCGTCCTCCTCGTCCTCTGCCGCCGCCGCCGTCACGACCGCCACCACGGCGGCCCAGGGTGAGTGAATTCTTGGCTGACTGATCGATCACAATTCTGTAGTACATATGTATGTTGTAGTGCTGACAGAGCATCAGGAGCAGGTTCATCAGAAGCAGGCGCCGGCGGCGAGGCCGTGAAGGAGAAGCAGGCCGCGGCGGCGGCGGCGCCGGGGCTCGTGGCGGCTGGGATGTCGAGGCTGATGAAGGGGATCCGGAGCCTGTCGCAGATGTTCGCGACGTACGAGTACGACGGCGACGAGGAGGAGGAGGAGGAGCGGGAGATGGTGATCGGGTACCCCACGGACGTGCAGCACGTGGGGCACATCGGCTGGGACGGCCGCAACAACACGGTGGGCGCCGGCGCCGCCATGGCGAGCATGGTGAACGCCTTCAACCTGCCCTCCTCCCTCTCCCTCCGCCACCTCGACATGGCCATGGACCGCGCCGCCGCGCACGCCTCCGCCTGAACCTGACCGCCAGCAGCTCCGACGAAGGCTACCTGGTGCCGCCGCCACCGCCGGCCGGTACGGTCGTCGTCGTAGCTAGTAGAAAGAATCCGCCATTGATCGCGTTGGTTTTGGTTGACACGCGGAGAAGGAAGGAACTGATGAATTGCGTTCGTTGGAAATTGATCGATTCCCATGTGTCCGATTTGCTGCTTTCATTGTTACTGCCGGCCGGTGCTACTGTTCTTGTTCTTGTTCTTGTTCTTGCCGGTGCCGGCCGTGAAAACATCTCTTTCTCAGTTTCTCTGTCATCTGGTTTGAGCTAGCATAGCATGAGACGAGAAGCATATTTGTGTATATATGCATGCCAACTTGTATAGATTGTGAGACTTTCCCATCACACCCCCATGGTGCTCGCTGGAGCTTATGTCAGTATATATGTGCCTGCCAGTCACCTATAACTCTCTGTGTTCTTTAGTCCCAATTTTTAATTACATCTCCTATAGCTCAGGCGCCTCATCAGTTTTGTCATTGTCTTTCCATAGAAAAAAAATATATAATTTGTTTATTCTGATTTGTGCTAATAGATTTGGATTGTTGGATGGAAATCTAATGGTCGTTAGTTATCGCCTGAACAGATGCTATATTTCAGGCACCTGAAATATAGCATATCCCATTTTTAATTCTTCATTCCATCTTCTAATTTTCCCCCCTCATCATTGATATCTTGTTATATGATACTATGAATGAATGTGAGCAGAGTAGAGGAGGCATTGTTGGCTGGCCATATATTGTTGGTACCATCGAGCAGGTGAACTAACACGAAACAGGCAGTACATGGAATCAGTGCAGCCATCACTAGTAATAAATTGCAAACATGCATGCACATATGTATCTGACAGTACATTAGTCGTGCGTGCATTAAAGTGTGTTTACTCTGCAATTGCATTGCTGGCTAAACAGCTACAGCAATTCATCAGTGCACCCACGCGTACACGCATACCACACACGGTCGGCTGCTGCTAGCCGTCATTACAAACGATTAAGACGGATTAACTAATACTATATTTGTTCATTCATCACATTCACGCCGGTGCACGTAGCAATTATTGTTTTTTCTACAAAAAAAGAAGGTGACAACCACCACCGACGAGTGTGGTGAGTGTACATGCACGCGTACACCCACTTTCTTCTCTTTTTCCCGGTTGCTTATCACGTCAAGAATGTGACAATGGCGATAGACCACTGTTCCATTAGCGCTTATAATCTTGCTTTGATTGATGAGATCGCTATCCATTCACTAAGGACCAAACCAAAAAGAAAAATCCCACAATGCATCAGCTCTCTTGGCAGCCGATCATCCACAGTAATTATAGTATCAGGGAATGCAAATTAAAACCTCTGTGATTTGAGGGTCATGGTCACGGGACCCACATGTCATACATACAGATGGCGAATCCGTGAAATATATACACAGCTACTTAACATGTAAAGAATCCTGCTGTGGCATAGTGTCCTCACAATCTTCTTCCAGTTTAGGATTAGGATAGTATATATACTACTACTGGTGGACTTGTTTGGCTGATAAGGCATGGCTGAAAGTACTGTTGGCTGATTTAGTGTGAGAGAAAAGTACTATTCGTTGACTGAAAAAGTACGGCTTATAAGCCAAGCAAGCCCAAACGAACAGGGTGAAAGGATGCAATTGCTCAGCAGCAAGGCGAACCATTTGGATCGTGAATTCGGATCCACGGCCAATTAGTAGCCTTGTCTTCTCTAACCCTTTTTTTTAATCAGGGTTGCCCTAACTAAAAATAGCCAATAAATCTCACCAACCACGGATTATTAGCAAGATGCAACTGTCACTCTGTCAGTACGCGCCAAACAACTGTTACTAGACCCTGCTTTTATATAGTCGATTTAGTTCCATTCTAGGTTTCCGACGAAATTAGCACACGGCACAGAGGATATGCCTATTTTACAGGTCCATGCAAGCAAAGAAAGCTGAATTTGGCGTGATGATTTGTTGTTAACCGTGACAGACAGGAGTACAGCTAGGTGGTACAACCAGCAATTATTTAGATGCAAATGACAGGTTGATTAAGGTAGAGTGATATGATATGCTAGTAGATTTTAGGATGTGCAAAGCACGTCTTTCATATCTACTAAAAAAGGACGATTCTTCGATGATAGCAATAGACATGTTTTTTTTTTAAAAAAAGGCCAAAAAAAAAACAAAACAAAACTATAGACATACATCCTTTTCTATAGACAGAGCGTTCACGTGATCTTGCTGTAGCTAGCATCCTGCCAAAACCAATTCAATTCAATTATCTGGTTTTTATGCCTGGTACGGACGGACATGGTCCCACCTGTCAGACGGTGGACTCTTCTGCCAGTGGGAATCTTAAGGCTCTAATATATATAAATGCCTGTCTGCTTGCTTAAATGTTTATCATGAGAGGGTTGGATTAAGTGAGGCTGATGAGTCCAAATGCTGTTTGTATGTGCTTAATTAAATGGGAAGGAAACCGACAGCACAGTGGGGACACAGCGTTAGCTCACAAGTCCTTATTTGTTTATGGTGAGCTTTGTTAGGGAAAGAACGCCAGCCCGTGACAAACCCAACTGCATCATCATCGTCATCGTCACCATCACATTATTACTTCATGGTTGTTGATGGCAATGTATAGGGGCCTATCAAACTTTAAATGAACAATTTATCGTGACCAAATCTGCTACAATTGTATCCTGTTTTGAGTTCCTGGTTTGGGTCAAGGTCTTAACTTGTAAGCGCCCTTTATTTCTTATATAGAGTAGGAGTACCATTCTACAAAATGAAAAAAGGTTGTGATCACAATGATGCCGTCCATTCCTATATTTCCCTTTTGTATGTACAAGTTGTGGAATATTCGTGAATTCATGAGTTGATGGATAAACTTAGAAGAGAAGCTAGAGAGTACTTGCTTCAGAAGCCCTGCAACATGCGGCCGGAGGCAGAACTATGAAGGTGCACAAACTCGCATTGCATATGATGCTTGAGCTTTACTGTCAGTTCAGACTGAGCGTCCCATTCTGAAGAGAACCAAAGAGGAAACCTGAAAAGGAAAAGGAAGAAGCAGCACCGTTACTTACTGGCTAATTTGAAGAGAAATACAGAAAAGCAGGATACCATTACATTACAAGGCACTTCAGATCAAAAGGTAGCCTCCCCAGCAATTCATACATCAAACTCACAAGAGATCACATGCTATAGACCCTATTCATACTTTGGCATCATATGTTGCAGCTTGGCAACTCTTTCAGCTCACGAGACAGAACACAACCTAAATTATTTGGCCAAGTGGCCAGCCATTAGTTTAACGCCACTGTAGTTCACATCCATCAAGCAGACAGTAGATGGTCCTCTTGACTTGGCCTAAACTATAATTGATCTCTCCCACGGTATCTCTGCAATATATTCTTCTGAAAACAACACGGCAATCATCACAAGTTGCACACCAAAATGGAATTTAGCTCAGCATCAGCTGCTCCACTGATTGTGATGCCTTGGTGTCTGACACTCATCAAATGAGACAATGAATCATGGGTTACTACCTCGCCTGGGATCAGCACTGGGATACCAGGTGGATAAGGGCATATTAGCTCACCACAAATTTCACGAGGCTGTCCTCAATTCTCACTCTCCTCTTCTTTGTAAAGAAGGCCTCTCTTGGAGTCATATGCACAGAGATCTTCTCCAATGGGCCCACACACGATTTTCCTTCATAGGTTTGGAGCTATTTGCAAAGAAATATTTTTCTGATAGATGCTTTGCAGATTGCACAAGTTTTTCAATGTCTTGCACTCTGGTTCCTAAGTTGACTGCAAATGTCACTGCCCGTGTGCCAACGAGCTCAGAGACAATTTGATGATCTTCATATAAGATGTCATCAGCTTCATATCCCGATAATTGCAGATCTGAAGCACTGAGTGTGATACATAATGGATCAATAGCAGGGAAATCAGAAGCAAAGCATGGCAAGTCCAGAACAGATATCCCTGGGATTCTCATCAGCTGGTCTTTTGTTTCCGATGCTATAGCTAATGGCTCATCAAATATATTTGTGTTCTTGCTCAGCTGATCTCTTGCAGCATCTAAAGATGACAGTAGGAGGTAACTCGGGCTCGAGCTCTGGAGGAGCTGAAGGCACTGGCTTACTTTATCTACATCCACAAGATCTCCAGCCATGTGAAGCATTGAGGACTGTGTAAGTGAGCACAGGACCTTGTGCGTGGATTGCACAGCTAGGTCAGCACCTTGCTCAATTGCCGTGCTTGGCAAACTGTCGTGGAACCTGAAATGTGCTCCATGTGCCTCGTCAACTATAACTGGAATGCCTCGTGGATGACAAACACTGACAATACCTTCCACATTGCTGCATACACCATGGTAGGTTGGTGAAGTAACAAGAACAGCGCCTACCCTCTTTCCATCCTCCTCCAGCTCTTTTACTGCTTCATCCAACTGCAACGGGGTCATACCACCAGCAATGTCCCACCTAGAATTATATTCCGGTATTATGTATTTAGGCACCGCACCAGATAAAACCAACGCAGAGATCACTGAAATGTGGCAGTTTCGCGGCACAATGAGGTAGTCGCCGGGAGAACAGGTAGCCATCACTGAGGCCTGGATTCCACAGGTAGTTCCATTGACAAGGAACCAAGTTTTAGATGATCCAAACAGTTGAGATGCTTGCCTCTGAGCATCTAGAATCACACCTTTTGGGGAGAAGAGATCATCAAGCTCAGGTAGCTCGGGTAAGTCATGCAAAAATGCCCTTGACCCAATAAGTTTCGACAAGGAAGATGGAGCAGCTTTTCCTCTGTTGTGTCCTGGGAAGTGAAAGCAGGAAACATCTTGTCTGGCAGTTGACTGCAGTGCACAAACCAGAGGGGCGGTACCACCTTGAACAAGCGCTGAAGATTCTGCTGATGAAGGTTTGGCTTCAGACATTGTTGGCGTGCTCAATGAAGTGCTACATTGTACAACAGCACGTCGACTGAAAGATTCCTAGGAAGCAGGAAACTTAATATTGTCACATAGTAGAACACAATAATTCAAATGAACATAAAGAAACTTCTGTTCATTTTACAGAGTTAAAAAGTACAAAGCAGATATTCATATTCTAGTCATGGGCTATTCATGCAGACGAACTGCAGAGCATATATTCAATAAAAAGCAATGTTTAAATCGCCGGCTAAGCAAGATAGCGGAGTGGTTCCCCAGCAGCTAAGAACAGCTATAGCTGCCGCTAACCATTTATTAGCGGTTTTGCAAAACAAAAGATGGCCAAAGTCAGGAATAGAGGAACAGTGAGAGCACTTGCCGGCTGTTTGGGGAAGAGAAGGAACAAGGAGAACGCTTGCCGGCTGCTGGCTTGCTACTGGTGGTCACGTATGCTGGCTTGCTGCTGTTGTTGAGACCTGTAGTAGCTGCTACAAGTCGTGCCGCCGCTGCAGCCTGCAGGCGCTGCTGCCGCTCGTTTCGCCGCCGCCACTGTTGCTTGGGCAAAGGAGAGGGGAATGGGAAGCACTCGCATTCGTGGCGCCGGCTACTCACACCAGCCAGTCTCATTCCAGCTGCCCCTGCCGCTCGCCGTCGTCGCCGCCGCCGCTGCCTTTTCGAGGACAGCATGAGTGACTATTCGAACGGGGAACGATTGGATAGGGTTAGCTGCTGCCTTCTTTTGCTCATTTTGGGCCTCCGCACGATGACATTTTGTAGCCTCCGTAAATTTTGGGGCCGCTCAAGGATTGGAATGACAGTCATAGCTTCAGGAGACAATGTGAAGGTTTTTTTCAAAAAAAAAAAAAAGGAAAGAATGTGAAGGTATCTGTGTAGTTTTGGGCCATAATACTTAAAAGCCAAATTCCTGGTTAGCTCTCCAATTTATACAATGAAAAATCCACTATAGGAACAGTAAACCCACGAACTCGTAGTGTTTTGGTAGCTCATATAATCTAAGAGCAGCTTCAGAGCAATTCCACAAACAGGCTGTGGGCGCTCTGTCTACTTAGTAGAACATCCTTCAAGGACGCTCCCCTGGAACCACAGATTCTCCCAATAAACCCATGTAAATCGACACACGGAGCGAAAAGACCACCTCGCACCACCACGAAACCCCCATTGAAAATCTGGAACTATGGGAACGAACATGAACAGACGGGGTTCGTTCAAAAAACAAGAACAGACGGATTCAGAGGTCGAACGCAAAGGCAGTCAGGCGCAGAGCTGGTTCTGAGTAGGAGGAAATTTACCCAGTCAGGCGGGGGCAGCGCAAGAAGGTGGCGGGAGGGCTGCTGCTGCCGGCAAGGCAGTGAGCCATGCCTGCTCACTGCCGCGCTCTGCTTCCTTCCGCGAAAGACGAGACGGCGAGGTGGACGGAGCGAGCGGTCGTGGTGCTGGTGATAACGTTCCCTGACTGGTGCACATTTGGCCCGGCCCAATTTGAACCGGCCCATATAGGAATTCCAGAGCCCATGTCTCCGTTGGTCACGTCGCTGGATCTTACAACAACAGCACTTTGAAAGTGGAGTAATAATAACAACAACAATGTTTCAGACTCTGACCCTGTTTGTCCATTAGCCGAGCTCATAGATAATACTCCCTCCGTTCCAAAGTATAAGTCGCTATTTTTTTGGTTCATCCATTTTGCTATACATCTAGACATATTATTACATCTAGATGCATAGCAAAATGAATGTACCATAAAAGTCAAAGCGACTTATAATTTAGAACAGAGGGAGTATTACCTAGCTACTGTTAGCTGGTTTGGTCCAACTAAGATAGTTGCTAGTTGGATATTAGCTAACAATAGGCTAAACTATTAGTTGGATCCTGAAAGCATCTAGGTCTCGAGTTGTGTTTCGGTAATTAATGACGATACAATATTACTATGACTAACGTGTGTTTTGCAGAGGCAATTTAAGTTAGGTCATGACAATGACAATTGATTGGGCAATCATGGTTGTCATGCCCCTACGATGGAAATCGTTTCGGTTTTCAAAGGATGGACGACAAGGTTAAGGATGGACTAGTTCTAAGTGTCGTTTGGTGTTGAAAAGACACTTAGAGTAGTTTAGGACTTTGTTTTTTCTTTGGCAGTACTATTAAGGAGGGTATGGACTAGTAGCTTGACCTAGGTGAGTCTAGTGAGTTAGGTGTGGTGCACACTTGTCAAATCTAGCACTAGGTAGCTTCGGAGTAGCCCTAAGATCAATTGGAGCAAACATCATTCACATATGATTTCGAGTTGAAAGTGAATGGAGGGTCAAATGACTGGGTTAGGTGAGTCTAGTGAGTTGGAAGTGATTAAAGTTCTAATTTTTTGTTTTAATTTCAGTGGGATGGCACTGGATGTTCAGGCTGGTACTGGGAGGAAGAGTATGTTGAACACGTGCAAAACTCTCTTGCACAGGCGGACGCTGAAAGGTGAGTCCGGTCAGTTCATTTGATCAACTGGAGCCGTCTGGTTGCGACCGGACGCTAAGTGAAAAGTGACCGAACGCTGGGTGCCAGAGTTCGGTCAACTCCAGAGAGGTTCCAGAGAGGGAGATTCCTGATCGGACGCGTGCTGTCAGTGCTGACCAAACGCTGGTCAGGATCTGGTAACTGACCGAACGCTGAACAGCGAAGTGACCGGACTCTGGATGCCAGCGTCCGATCAACATCAATAAGGTTCCAGAGAGCAGTTTTTTTGACCGGACGCGTCCGGTCAGTGCTGACCGGACGCAGGTCAGAATCCGGTCAAAACTTAACGGCTCTTTCTGACACAGTGGCGGGGATAACTGACCGGAGCGTCCAGTCACCCTGACCGGCGCATCCGGTCACCCCGCAGAGTGATGACTTAGCCTCCAAACGTTATGTTTTAAATGGGGGGTATAAATACTTACTCCACTCGTCCAAGGGAGGTCTCTTGCCCATTTGTTCAGCTGAGAAACACTCTTGAGAGTGCAAAGGAGAGTAAGAGCCTAGTGTGGTGATTGAGATTTGAGAATCCAATATTAAAGCCTCATTAGTGTAAGGAGAGTAGCAAGTGTGCATCCACCCTTCTCATTAGACTTGTTGTGGTTAAGGGAGAGTTTGTGCTTGTTACTCTTGGTGATCGCCATCACCTAGACGGCTTGGTGGTGATCGAGAGTTTGGTGATCATCCGGCGGAGCTTGTGGGTGACCGAACTCAAGTTGTGAGCGGTTGTGGGCGATTCACTGCGACGGAGTGTCGAAGAATCAGCCCGTAGAGAGCACTTGATCCTTGCGCGGATGCTCCAACGAGGACTAGTAGGGAGTGGCGACTCTCCGATACCTCGGCAAAACATCGCCGCATTCCTTATCCTCTCTTTACTTTAAGCATTTACATTTGAGCGATTCATTTCTTGTCTTTACATTCTTAGGATTGTCATGCTAGAGTAGGATTGGAACCTAGGATACAAAACTTTTGTGCGGTAGAATAATAGGAATACATTCTAGGCACAATGGGTGAAGTGGGCGTATAAAGTTTAATTATTACAAAGAATTTTAGAATTAGTCCAATTCACCTCCCTCTTAGACATCTTGATCCTTTTAGATCCATTTAGATAAAAAAAATACTAATTATTGACCGCTAGCCATTAGCTGTTTAGATCTAAACAAATGTACATTTTAGCAAACCTTGTTGTGCTCATTCTGGAGCCACAAGTGTACTCTCAATGTCTCCTCCAGTAAGCGCTCGTGCCATGTCAACTTGCCAAGTATCCACTGTCGAAGCTAAAGCAATTTGTACTTGCTTTGCGAGTGTATATGCTTGTATCACAGAAGATGCATATATGGTGAAATCTAAATCAAAACTAATGTTTTTTTAAATTTATGGTGCATTTGCACTCATACCCAACATGGGGTACCCGTTCTACCTCAAACTAGAGCTTGCACACACGACTAGCTCATCAAGTGATCGATCAGTGGGTTCTCTGTGGCCTAGCTACCTGCTAGCAGCTAGCCAAAAAGAACTAGCTCGATCTATCATCACGACAGTTGCTAGCTGCTCGCTCCCCCCCCCCCCCACACACCCCGCCCCCTTTTCGACAATGACAATGGAGGTGGGGGCAACCCAGAATTTTATTATTTTTCTTTTTTTTTCTTTTCTATATTTTTAGTATCACTAGTAGAGAAACGACCTTTAATCCATTTTAAAATTTGGCTTTAGTCCAGGTATTTTTCGCGCCTGGGACTAGAGAAACCTTTAGTACCGGTTGGTAGCTCCAACCGGGACTAAAGGTCCCTGACTTTTAGTCCCGGTTGAAGCTACCAACCAGGACTAAAGGTTAACTTTTACCCCCGATTGGTCCCTCCAACCGGGAGTAAAAGTCTACTCCTGGTTGGAGGCTCCGTCCGGGACTTGAAAGGGACCTTTAGTCCCAGTTGCTGTCTCCAACCGGGACTAAAGGTCCCCTCCTATATACCCCTTCTTCCTCTCCGAGCCCGAGCCACTTCGAGCTCAGTGTTCTTGCTTCATATCGTCGGCCTCTCTTCTTCCTCATCGTCGGTAATCACAAGATTTCTTCGATTCCTCCATCGATTCTTCGATTCTAAAGGTTACCAACTTTATATTCTCATGTTTCATTAGTAGCATATCTCATTTTGTGGACTAGATATATGTAGTTTTTTATGGTGGATTTTTTTTTTATTTGTAAGCCATTTAAGCTCAAAATCACTTTAAAGTTTACATATTTGGATGAAGGAAGGTTAAAGTAGTTATTCAAAACTAGTATTCAGCTTTCATTTCTAGCATGCATAGCACACTTCATGGTTTAGAGATATAGAGAATTTTAGAGTTTTTTTAATTTTATTTGTTTATAAAATGAGAAATTTATATTATATTAAAAATGAGTATAGAGAGTAGATGGCAACTGCGCTCGGGTCCTCGGCCTCTCATCGGGTTCCAAAGCGGCCGAGGCGGACCTCCCTCTCATTGCATGCGGCAAGTGTGAGGAGAAGATTGTGATGGAGTCTGGGTGAGGAAGGAGTGTCCCAACAAGGGCCGTATCTTCTACAAGTGTTAGGATCACAATGTGAGTTATTTTATCGCATTTATGATGATTATGGTTAATTTATACTTATTTTCATGATGATTGTGATTAAAGTTCTAATTTTTGTTTTAATTTGGGTGGGATGGCCTTTGGATGTTCGAGCTAATCTTGGGAGGAATAGTATGTTGAACACGTGCAAAACTCTCTTGCACAAAGTGACTCTGACGGTGATGAGGCGATGATCCTCTGGAAGAAGCTCATAGATGTTGAACAAATGCATGATCCGTCTGCTTTTAGTTGGGATTGGTCACGAAATCCTTATGCTGCAGAAGTGCATTTTAGCTTTAGTTTTTTTAGTGGTAGTTGAGATTGTCTACATTGTAGCGAGACTTTCATAAATTAATACCTTGTGTGGTGGCATGCATATCGTATAATTAACTAATTATGTTCTAGGTTTTAATATGGTATGTATATCATGTAATGCAGATGAGCCGACATTGAATGTACAATGCTGATCGTCGCTCCCAAGAGTTTATTGGGGGCGTGCATTCTTTCTTACGTGTGGCCGAGGCAAACAAACGCGATGGTTTCATATGCTGCCCATGTGCCATATGTAAGAATTTGAAGGAATATGCTAGCTCAAGGAGTCTTCATTCACACTTGTTGAAGTCGGGTTTCATGACCAACTATATTTGTTGGACGAAGCACGGAGAAACCAGGGTTGTAATGGAAGAAGGTGAAGAAGAACAATGGGATGATGATGACATTATTGCTGAATATGGTGCCTTCAATGATACTGCAATGGGGGAAGCTGAAGAAGAGGTAGGGGCAGAAGATGAGCCCGCTGGTGATCTTGGTCAGGCCATTCGTGACGCACAAAGAGAATGCGAAAGTGAAAAGGAGAAGATCAAGTTCGAGCGCATGCTAGAGGATCACAAGAAATTGCTATACCCAACTTGTGATGCGGGGTAGAAAAAGTTGGATACCACACTGGAATTGCTGCAATGGAAGGTAAAGAATGGTGTATCTGACAAGGGATTTGGGGAGTTACTGAAAATCCAAAAGAAGATGCTTTCGAAGGATAACGAATTGCCCGCCACTACGTACGAAGCAAAATAGGTAGTCTGCCCTTTGGGATTAGAAATCCAGAAGATACATGCATGTCCTAATGACTGCATCCTCTACCATGGCGAGGAGTATGAGAAGTTAGATGCATGTCCGGTATGTCATGCATCGCGGTATAAGATCAGGCAAGATGACCCTGGTGATGTTGAGGGCGAACGTCCCACGAAGAAAATCCCTGCCAAGATTATGTGGTATGCTTCTATAATACCACGCTTGAAACATCTATTCAGAAACAAAGACCATGCAAAGTTGTTGTGATGGTACATAGAAGACCGTAAGGTAGACAATATGTTGAGACACCCTACTAATGGGTCCCAGTGGAGAGCAATCGATAGAAAATTCCCGGAGTTTGCAAATGACGCAAGAAACTTAAGGTTTGCTTTAAGTACGGATGGTATGAATCCTTTCGGGGAGCAGAGCAGTAGTCATAGCACTTGGCCTGTTACTCTATGTATCTACAACCTTCCTCCCTGGTTATGCATGAAGCGTAAGTTTATTATGATGTCAGTGCTCATCCAAGGCCCAAGGCAACCTGGCAACGACATCGATGTGTACCTAAGGCCACTAGTTGAAAAACTTCTACTTTTGTGGAATAGACCAGCTATACATGTGTGGGATGAGCACAAACAGGAGCACTTTGACCTGCGAGCATTGTTGTTCGTAACAATCAATGATTAGCCTGCTCTAAGTAATCTTTTAGGACAATCAAACAAGGGATATAATGTATGCACGCACTGTTTCAATGACATTAAAGGTATATTTTTAAAAAATGTTAAAAGGTCATGTACCTTGGCCATCGTCGATTTCTTCCTACGAATCACCTCCTAAAAAAGAAAGGCAAGCATTTTAAAGGTAAGGCAGACCACCAGACCAAGCCAGGCAACCGAACTGGTGAGGATGAACTCAATATGGTCAAGGATGTGAAAGTAGTATTTGAAAAGGCACATGGCAGCGAACCTGTTCCGAACGACGCCGATGGTCACGCACCCATGTGGAAGAAGAAGTCCATATTTTGGGAGCTACCATATTGGCAAGTGCTAGAGGTCCGTAGCGTAATCGACATGATGCACCTGACGAAGAATCTTTGTGTGAACCTGCTAGGCTTCATGGGTGTGTATGGGAAGCCTAAGGACACACTTGAAGTACGACAGGACCTACGGTGTTTGAAAGAATGAGACAACCTACATCCAGAGATCCAGAGAAGACAGATGATGGACGCCATTACTTAAGTCCTACCAGCTACACTCTTAGCAAAGAAGAGAAGGAAAGCATGTTTGAATGCCTAGCAAGCATCAAGGTACCATCTAGATTCTCCTCGAATATAAAGGGTATAATAAATGTGCTAGAGAAGAAAGTTCTAAACTTAAAGTCCCATGACTGCCACGTGCTCATGACGGAATTGCTTCCAGTTGCATTAAGAGAAATTCTACCTCTAAATGTAT
The DNA here is from genome assembly GCA_904845875.1 of Miscanthus lutarioriparius. Lineage (NCBI taxonomy): Eukaryota > Viridiplantae > Streptophyta > Magnoliopsida > Poales > Poaceae > Miscanthus > Miscanthus lutarioriparius. The sequence continues at coordinate 74,956,556 of CAJGYO010000017.1, forward strand.
GTCTAGCCACCGTGAAGCTATGTGCATTCCTCAATGCAATTTCTCAGAAGGCAATTGATCCAATGGATCTAGCTAAACTACAGAATGATGTGGTTCAATGTCTTGTCAGCTTTGAGTTGGTGTTCCCTCCTTCCTTCTTTAATATCATGACACACCTCCTAGTTCACCTGGTCAAGGAGATTAGCATTCTCGGTCCTGTGTTCCTGCACAACATGTTCCCCTTTGAGAGGTTCATGGGAGTCCTAAAGAAATATGTTCACAACCGTGCTCGGCCAGAAGGAAGCATCGCCAAGGGCTATGGAACAGAGGAGGTCATTAAGTTTTGTGTTGACTTTATTTCCGACCTTGACCCGATTGGTGTTCCTGAATCGCGACATGAGGGAAGACTAAGCGGAAAGAGGACACTAGGGAAGAAACCATATATTGGTATGTAGGACAATTATTTTAATAAAGCACACTACACAGTTCTTCAAAACTCCTTCTTGGTTGATCCGTATATCGAGACACATAAAGAGTTGCTCCAATCCGAGTTTCCAGGGAAGTCTGAAGCTTGGATTACGCGTCAGCACATGGAAACTTTCAGCGTCTGGTTGCGAAAAGAATGTCAGGGTGATGAGAGTATTGATGAGCAACTGTATTTGTTGGCTAGGCAGCTATCGTGGCATATCCTCACATACAAAGGGTACGAGATAAATAGGAATACATTTTACACAGTAGCCCAAGATAAAAGGAGCACCAACCAAAATAGTGGTATCCGCATAGATGCCACCAACCCTAATGGAAATAAGCAAACATATTATGACCGTATAGAGGAGATATGGGAACTAAACTATGCACCAACTTTTAAGGTACATTTGTTCAAGTGCCAATGGGTAAAGGCGACTAGAGACGGGGTAGCAGTCGACAACCAGTATGGAATGACAACTGTGCACCTCAACAATATTGGGTACAAAGACAAACCGTTCGTCCTTACCAAGGATGTGAATCAGGTGTTCTATGTCAAGGACATGTCTACAAAACCGAAGACAGGGAAAAACAACAAGGACCCAATCAATGAGCCGAAGCACCACATAGTTCTTTCAGGGAAAAGAAACATCGTCGGAATTGAAGACAAGTCAGATATATCAGAAGATTATGAAAAGGATGACCAAATTCCATCATTCACAGTGAACAAAGACCCAAGCATCCAGCTAAATGATGAGGACACTCCATGGTTACGACGTGATCATAACCAAGGGATATACGTTAAGAAGAAGTTCACTACTGTGCCCGCTTGATATATATAGTGATGTTTAATAGTGTGTATTAGAGGTATTATATAATAATTATGAATTCAGAGATGTTTATTAGGTGTTTCCTTTTTTTCTATGTTCAGATTAAATTTGTGTTTGACGGTAGGATTTCCACGTCGCACAAAGCAAAAAGCAAAAGCAATGCATCTGATGTGAAAAAATTAGTGAAAATTGTTTTAGTACCGGCTTGATATGGTGATGTATTAGACCTATTATGTAATAATTGTGACTTCAGATTTTTTGTCGTATTTTCATATTTTCTACGGTTTAAATGAATTTTCTGCTTGACGGTGGATTTCCCGTGGAGAATGTGTGATGAAAAACCAAATGATCAACGTTAATAAAATGTGAAAACTAATTTCCTGTCGAAAAGCAATAGTTTTATTTATTTTAATCAAGTAGTATATTTTTGCATGGTGTAAATTGTAATTATTATTTACACTATGTTAAATATTTATATAGTAAAACAAAAGAGTTTAAGTTATAAATTTTTGTTGTGTATAATAATGCAAAACCAAGTCCAGGATTTTTTTTATAAATTTTTGGATAATATTTTATTTATTAGGCAATTAATAACTCTCTGCATATTTATATAAAAGAAATATATAAAAAAAGAAAAAACTTCTAGAAACTGGCAACTGCAGCCCACCTTTACTCCCGGGTGGATCAACCACCCGTGACTAAAGGTGGGCTGCGTTTTCGCAACCTGCCAAAAACCTTTACTCCTAGGTCACCTTTAGTCCCGGTTCTAATCATCACCCGGGGCTAAAGAACCTTTAGTCCCGGGCCTTGGCTTCATTCGGGACTAAAGGTCCCCCTTTATAAAACCACGCCCTTCTCTAGTTCTCTTCCTCTCTATCTCCGCTGCCCGATCGATCCAGGCCTAGCCACGCCACCGCCACCACGCTTCACTTCAATCTTCGCCGCTATCCCCTCATCTTCTCCAACCGGATCCAGGAGCGTGCATCGTCCTCATCCTCGGCCCACCTCGCTCGTCCTCACCGGAGTGCCGGCCCTTCACGCCTGAGGAGGACGCCGCCATCGTCCGCGCCCACACATAGCTCAGCAACCGCTGGGCCGCCATCGCGCGCCTCCTCCCCGACCGCACCGACAACACCGTCAAGAACCCTGGAACTGCTCCCTCAAGCGCAAGCTCACCGCCATCGCCGTGTTCGGGTCGGGAGTGGTCTCCACTGACGCCGCTGCCGCCTTGCTCGTCCTCATCCACACCGGAGAGCACGCGCGCCTCTATGGCTCTCGTCTCCGGCTGTCCAGCCGCATCGTCGCCGGGTAATAAGATGGATGCGTGTGCCGAGCCCTCGTGCCGGCAATCTTGTAACTCTTCAATTTTTGTTGCTCGATTTTGCCTGCTGCGCCATGGCCGTAGTCATAGCCCGCCCCGAATGTCGGAAACGAGTGTCGGAAATGTAGTCCAACTTCACGATCCCGGGCCTCCACAAGTCTCAACTCCCCCAAGCGACCGACACCGTTTCTTTCGCGTGTCGGTGCTTCTCGTGTTGGTGGCCAAGGCAAGCAAATTAAGGGCAGAGGAGTGGACTACGGTGAACAAGACGAGTAGACGACAATGCTAAAGGAGGGAGAAGTTTTGTTCAAACTTCTGTTGCGACGCTTGTTCTTCTTTATCCACCTTTTCGTAGATAATACAAAAAAAATGTGCACATCGTATCCGCCTTTTAGGATGACACAGCTAGCTGGTCGCACTGGCCAGTGAATTTTAGGATGTTGCGATATTTTTTTCGACAACAAAGTGCGAATCTACTGTATTCAAGGTAGAAATTTTTGTTCCGACAGAAAACAAAATTTCTAGGAAACCTATAAAGTTTTTTTCTGAGAGAAAGAACCTAAAGAATTTCAATATTTACTTACTTGTTCGGCCATGAGAACAACGAGAGAACTACTCCCTCTGTTTTGCTCTTTTCTTTGAGCAACTCCCTCCGTTTTGCTATGATTGTTAGGTCATCACGAGATGCATTTCACATTGTCCATTTAGAATTTCATTGTAAAAATGCAGTTATTCTAATATTTTGACTCATTTTCCCCAAAATTATCTCGATAGAACAAAGACATACATGACGACGTTCGTTTAATTGTGTCTCACCCTTGCAAAACAATTCGGGTAGAATCTACTCCCTATATTTCAAATTACAATACGGTTTGATTTTTCTAGATACGTGAATTTTGTTATGTACTTATATATACAATATGTCTACAATGTATGTCGAAAAGCAAAACATCTTATAATTTTAAGCACGTGACTCAATCCATTTTATAGATATATGGTTTTTATTTTTTATAGATATATCTAGTGGTGTAAAAGCTAGATGGCTGCCCCGAGAGACAACATGGATGAAGAAATAATGGATATTATCAACACCGACACTCAATTTGCCGATGGTGACTAGCAGGATGTAGATGACGGGAATCAATACCTGGCTCTTGAAAATAACCAAGAAAATATTGTGCAAGAAAATACTGGCGAGGTATATATATTTATATATATTTGAATATTATATATATATATTTGAATATCTATCATCTATTATGTGTACACATGATATTTATTTATTCTTTTTTTATTCGTAGCCCTCTGGATCGACGACCACAACGGTGAAAAGCAAAAATATTCGAGGCCCAAAAAAGCCATTGGAGGGACGCTACATAATATCGGAATTCAATATTGAGACAGGCGAACCACTTGGTCCACATGCAAGGAAATTCATGCAACACTGTGGGTGCCTTGTAAGGGACAGACTTCCGATCAGTGCTCGTGAATGGAAGCAAAAGATCAATGAGCCTCATGTTAGTTTTGTCTCTGATCTTGATAACAATTTAATTTGGGATGATATCCTTCAATATTTCACGTTGCAAGCGGATGATTATGATGATACCAACGATGATGAATTGAAGGAGCTAGTTCGAAAGTGGGCTATGAAGAAGATGGCCACACAATTCCAGACTTGGAAGAAATCCCTATACACGAAATACGTCAAGAAGAACCTAACGCCCAATTTCAATACTAGAGGCCCGCTCGCGAAGTTGAGGCCCTACTGGAATGATTTTGTATAGAACAAGACATCGAAAGAGGGTGAGGAACGGGTGAGAAGAACCCAAGAGAATGCCCGACAGAAGGTATACCACCATGGCATAGGATCAGGTGGCTACACGACTACCATTCCCAAGTGGGAAAAAATAGAAGCGGACATTCTTGCCAAGGGTATCACACCATAATCACTCAATTGGTCCAAACGCGCGAAGAATTGATTTTTCGCTCATGGGGGAAGACTGGACCTAGAGACCGAAAAGCTGGTTCATGGCCCATAACTCGAAAGAGCAACAGAAAGATTTTCTTATGCTCTACAAGCTAAAGCTATTGGTGCGTTCAGGCCCAATAGAGAGAAGGATGAACTGACGTATGCCATCGGGACTGCTGAACACAGTGGCCGAACGAGAGGTTTAGGACAGAATATTTCTTGGAAGCATGGTTTCCCTAACGATAGAGATACCTACAGAAGCCGGTAGAGAAGAAAGGATGAGAAAGCAGCGCGGATCAGTAGGTTGGAGGAATATGTTCGTGAGTCATGGGAGGCATTGCTTCAAGCACAGGAGCGCGAAAAAGACATGCAAGCTTGAATGCAGGACGAAATCATAAAGCAAGTGCAAATAGCAATGAGTGCCCAAAGGCAGGCATCAGATCTAGGAATCAACATTAATATTAGCCCCCCTGATCAGTTGAAAAACAGCTGCGCTTCCACGGAGTTGCCAAATCAAGATGACGCAATGCTATGTTTCCTCGTGGATGACATCACTGCACCGTTTACATCATGTGAGCTACATATTCCAAAAGGAAATGCCACAATCATGGTGGCTCTCGGTGTTTTTTCTCCTCTAGATCTTACCAAGACACCAAGAATCCATGGGGCAATAATACCACCTGGATATGTTAGCGTCTCAATGGATAGAGTTAATAAAGGTTTTAGTGATCTGGCTCTTGACATTCCAGAAGGTGATGGGGTGAAGACTCTAGGAGAAGCAGACAAGACATTTATACTATGGCGCAAGCGCTACATCATTATTCCCGGGGTCTCCGCCAACCTAAGTCCAATTATTCAATCGCCAGATCATCACAGTGCTCTGGGCAATCAGGTGGCAACGCCGCCATCGCCGCCACCTCCAAGGAGGTCTCCAACGCCTCCAAGGAGGTCTCCAACGGCTGCCCCGCCTCCTTTGATGACCAAGAAGCAACCAGCTCCTAAGAGGTCCGCCCCGCAAATGAAGTCGTTGGCCCACCAGCCGGCAAAGAAGAAAGCCTCCTCTAATCTAGTTATTCCCTAAAAACTATCTTACGAGAAAAGTAAAAAGGAATTAAATGCTGCAGTACAAAAAGATGTGAACAGTTTATTCAAAAAAGTAAGAAAGCAACGAGAAGTGAGGGAGAACCCGGAGAAACTGTACTTCTACCCACCTCCAGATCTTCTAAGAAAAAAGGTGGACCAGAAAAAGCGGGAATCTCAAAAGACTCTGCCAAAATCGGACTACGACAGCTCTCTCACCAAGTCATTTGAGGCGGCGCAGAAAAAGACTAGAGTAGGGAAAGGTGTTGCACAACTCGGACAATAATCGCAACAATCAGTCCCCCCTCTTGTCATTCATAATGAATATGGTTCAAACTTAGATTTACTGGACGTCGATTTTGAGGACCTGGCTCGGTTTTACGAGGATACCAGTTTGGACCTTGCCCAAGTGCTCGCTGAAGGACCATCTGCTCCGAAAGGTGATACTTGGAAGAAATTTGAACATGAAAAGAGTCTATACAACCCTGAAGCCTTAGGTGAACTGGGTACGCAAATGTACCTTCTAAACAAGTGGTACATGGCGGCGTGTGAACGGGGAGAGAACTTTGTTTCTGCCAGAGTTAGAAACCAACATTACTTCCGTGGCGATGACGTTATATATGTCGAGTTTTTAGAATTACACCAACTATGCCAATTGGACTCTCTCGACAAAAGTCTCATTAGCTGCTATTGTCTGTAAGTGTGATTATTTTCTACTATTAAAGTGTGTATATATAAAGCTACATGTATATATATAAATTATATATCCTCACACTATATTTTTATATATGCAGATATGAGATGACAGAACTCAGAAAGAGAAAGGATAATGATGTTGGTTTCGTTGATCCAAATGTCGTATTCAAACACCATAATCCCCCGCCTCAATGGAAAGCTGAACTCGAGAAAAATCTCATGAGGTTCTTGGTGAACCAACAAAACAAGGACATACTCTTTTCCTACAACTTCAAGTGAATGTTAAATAATTAATGTCGATCATATGGACATTTGTTCAATTATTTGCTTACTAGCTAAGCTATCTCCCATATATATATATATATATATATATAGACTCTAGTTAATGTCGATCATATTTGTGTATAAAAACATATACAGCAATCACTGGATATTGATGGTCATTGATATGGCCAATAGTCGGTTGAGCATCTTAGACTCGTTAAGAAAAGAGAAAACAGAGTACCAAGACATGATAGATATTATTCAAGGGTAATTTGATCTCTCTAGCAACTATATATACCCCGATCTCTTAACTACAACAATTATTAAGGGCCAAATTAATTTTTTATTTTATTGGGCGCAGTGTTTGGAAAAGTTTCATTGAGGAACACCACATGAAGCATTGCAAAGCGTCACTGGATGTAATCGCACACAAAGTAAGTGCTAGCTACATTTATATATATATAATTCAATTAACACCATGCATGCTTTCAATTCATCGGATCTTTTTTCTCGTAAAAGTGGGTTATGAGGTAAGATCAGGGGAAGAACTACTGCAAATACTATGTTTGTGAGTTCATCATGATGTACGCAGAAAGAACTCCTGAAGAGATCCTCAAAGTACGTTATATAAATATATTCATATATTCACAATTTCTTTTATTGCTCATATATATATAAGTAATCACGTGACCAACACACACATATATATATATATATTAATATTTTTCCTTTAACTTTTATTGAAGACTCTATGGTTGAAGGAAAAAGTCATACGACGTGACCAACTAAAAGCAATTCAAGAGACCATAGCAGGATTTCTTAATGACCAGGTCTTAAACCCCGCCGACGAGTTCTACAATGACGTAAACGAAACATGAAAGCCAAACTAGATGAAGTGAATTTGTTATCCCAAGAATATAATAGAATATACAATGCAAGCTTTATTTGTAATATATATATACATATTATATGTACATAAAATAGCGTACAATATATGTATATACATGTAATATATACGTTAGTTTCATACTTTAGTTTGTACAAAATATCCGAACATTATAAGCGTGTAGAATACGTATATTATTAGCAGCGTAGAATGCGTATTCGAAAACCTATTCGAAAACCAAAACGAATCATCAATTGAAAATAGAAGCAAAAAAAAGAAAATCTTTAGTCCCAGTTGTTATTATAGAAGCAAAAAAAAGAAAAAAAAGAAAATCTTTAGTCCCGATTGGTATACCAACCGAGACTAAAGGGCCGGCCCACGTGGTCAGGCCAGGAGACCTCTTTAGCCCCAGTTGGTATTACCAACCGGGACTAACCTTTAGTCCTGAGCGAGAAACCGAGACTAAAGAAGGGGCCCTTTAGTCCCATATTCTTGCTCCCGGTTGGGAAACCGAGACTGAAGGGGGTTTCCCAACCGGGAGTACAACCCGTTTTCTGTACTAGTGTATAGTATCATGTTCTGTGATGTATTTTGTGATATTCACGTAATATGCATGTGATGTTCTATGATGTATTTTATAATGTTCACGTAATATACATGTGATGTTCACGTAATATACAGTGATGTTCGGTGATGTATTTTGTGATATCCACATAATATACATGTGATGTTTTGTGTTATATTTTTGTGATGTTCATGTACTATATATGTGATGTTCTATGATGTTTTTTTGTGATGATCACTTGGTATACATGTGATGATGTTGTATTTAGTGATGTTTATGTAATATATATGCGATGTTCTCTAATGTATTTAGTGGCGTTCTATGGTGTATTTTGTTATTTTCACTCAGTATACATGTGATGTCCTATAGCATATTTTATGATGTTTGAAAAGTATCCATGTGTTGTTCTTTAAATTTTTTCTCTATTACGTGTTTTTGTTTTTTTTTCCTTATGCTTTACTCTAGATTTTATTATTTTTATTTATGTTATGTATTTATTGTTTATTTTTATTTATATTATAATATCGATTTTATGAACCTAAAACTATAATACTGCTATGCTAAACAAAAATATTTTTTTACAATGACGGAACATTGTGCTCTAGACCTAGAACATCGTCTCTGCTCGATAAAAAAAATGTTCTATCTTCGTAAGATAAATGTTTGTTAATAAAATTTTAACTAAATATATCCATATGAGATCTTATTTTGAAGGATTTATTGCAAGAAATCCGATGGTGTAATCGGAATTTAATTTATATTTTTGGTTTAGCCGTAACTACTCTTTTTAGTTTGTTAAAACTCATTTGCATGCATGAGCTCAGATCTAACGTGGCTGAGGTGGGCCTGTGCGCGTTGGCGAGCATCCGCCCGCGCGCTGCCCTCTAAAAAATTTGGCACGCGCTCCCCGCCGGCCACGGGCTACGGTCTGATATTCGGACCCTAGCAGCTCCCAAGGCAACCACCGCCACGGTGCTAGGCTGTTTGGCCGCCCCCTTGCTGTCCTCCGCGATCCTGAAATTGTTACTCGTAGTGATTCTCTCGTACATGGCACGATCCCTCAGCCAATCACGCAAACCATGACCAACGGCAGCAACACGCGCACCTCCCTGGTGACAGCAACCCACCACTCCCGCTGGGACGGTGCCGTGGCCCGTCGTCGCCAACCTGTCGAAGATGCTGCTCATGTTCCGTTGCATCGACGGTATGATGGAGATTGTCATGGACAGTGGCGGAACTAGAGGTTAGCAGGAGCCAAGGCCCCCTAAGAGCAACTCCCAGAGATTATGTAAAATAAGAGTCTAAAATCTCTGGTTTAGCCATTTTCTAAAATAGAACATCCTCCAAAAGAGTAGAATAATGCAACAGTCTTTCTAAATTTCTCAATATCTATTTTTTAAAGCCACTACACCACAGCCCAAAATCAACGTCAGTTGGGGGTCGTTAAAAATGTCGATTTAACGTCGGAAAGTTAGACGTTAATGATTTGTAACGGACGGTAGGTCGTTATATCTCATTTTGACTACAGGTCGTCGGACGTTAATTCTATTTCGATTCAACGTCGGATGGTCGGTCGTTATCGTTCTTTTAACGACCCACGGTCGCATCGCCACAGATGGACTCACTCGCAAGACCGGATTAGCCCACTTCCGCCTAACCTTTTAACATAGCCCACATGATGAAAAAAAATCAAAGCCCGCCAATGGGTCAGCCCATTTTCTATCTCCCGCCCTGCTGGGCACTCAGAGCAGGAACCCCAAAATCCACCGCACTCCTCTCCCCTGACGCACACCACGCCGCCACCCGAAGCCAATCGAAGAAAAAAAATAGCGTCGCCCTGCACACGCCCTCACACGAGAGGCCTGCCTGCCGCCGTCGGCCGGCCACCGGCCACCGGCCCCTCTCAACGGTGCCCCAAATCTCCTCTGCTGGCGGTCGGGTCTGGGGCGGGCGGCTCGGCTCGGCTCCCTCCCGTGGCGACCTCGGCTCGCCTGCGCTCCCACCGGCGACCACAGCTCGGCCCGGCGACCTCGGCTCGGCCGTCGTCTCGGTAGCTCGCCATTCCTCCCGCCCACCTCAGCCCCCACGGGTTCCTCTGCACCCACACCCCTACCCCTCGTGTTTCTGTCCTCCTCAGACTGCCGCCACAGTGCAGATCTCCCCTCGCTCTCGCTCTGACAGTGAGATCCAAAGAAGGAGCCGCCATCTCCATCTGCACTTGTATGGCATCTCCGTCTCGCACTTGTATTTCTTTGTTGTTGTATTCGGTAGATCCCAAGAGGGCCTCCAAAGCCATCTGATTTGCTAGCTGCTAGTACTACTTCACTAATCAGGTTCATGAGAATGTAGGATCTCTTTGGACTCTGCAGCTCGGCTCTCGAGCCATTGCGGCCAAGATTGCATGCTCCTCTCGCACATTGGGCGGAGGCAGGGGCCAGCAGTGGCCACGGCCCCTCCCAAGTTCAAAGCACTAGATTTTTATAGTCTATAATTTGTGCTTTTGTAAGCTTCAGCTGATCGATGCATACTATAATTGCCTAGTCCAGCAGTATGCTGTAGCTTATATGCTGTAGCTAGTATGCTAGTATGCTGTAGCTTATGCTTTTTATTTATTTTTTTGAAGGATGATCCTAATACCTAAAAGAGAGCCATTTCAAATTTTTTTGAAGGAAGAAAGCCATCAAGGACAAATTAAATGACCCTCGACTAGTCAAAAAAAATAGTACTTTTTATATCATACAAACTCAAGTATATTAAATATATAGTTGATCCCTATATATACTAAGATTAATATACTATGTTATTTATGTTTGGTCATTGTCCAGCCCCCTCTATACCACATTTGTTGACATACTTCCCTTCCTAATTACTCGCTAATTCATGGATCTGTGGTTTCCTTTATCCAAAGAGGTTATATTCGTGGTTGACTGAGGCGTACAAGAATAAGTTGCTCCTTGGACCTTTGCCCTAACAAAAGCCGTAGCATCTCTGAGCGCTTTGTCACCAAGTAGTAGGAGCCAGCTCGTGAATTTGACTCAGAGTATCGTAAAGTGCTCTCTACCACTTCACTACCATTGTTCTTTGCTGGTCTTACCCGTGTGCTTGTTATCTTTGGATGCAATTGATGATATATATGCACAATGTGTTGAATTCGATGCGACTTGTTGCAGGTCACTTCTAGTTGTCCCTAATAAAGGTTGATGGATAAACCTGGATTGATGATGATGCTAGGTAAATACAAAGAACATAGCAAATACTGAAAGCGGTATACATAGCAAGAGTGGGCATTTAACATAAAACTTTTATGTAGGCATGGCAAGGCATATTTGCAGGGGGTGAACCGTTTCTTAGCTTTTGCATTTAGTAATGCAGCTGTTGGTAGCAAGATACTTTGTCCTTGTAGAAAGTGTTCCAACTCTTTCTGGAAAGAGGCTAGTGAAATCCGCGAACACTTAATATGTGATGGGTTTCTAAAAGGGTATGCAGAACATGGAATTTACATGGAGAACCCACCCCTTCTCGTGAACCATGGGAACTGTGTGATGATGATGGTGATGGTGTTGAGGTTATGGATGAGTCTGATGAAGATGATGATATCTCTGGTTTGTACATCCTCTGAATTGAATTATTAATCCATCAATAGCTAGTTTGCTTTATCTGGTGCTATATCTATACTCTGATTTGTACATCCTCTATACTTTAGCTGTTTGCTTCTGGTGCTATATATATAATTTAGGCTAACTGAAAAGTGACTGTAGTCTTTTATACTTAATTTTAGTCACCATAACTGCACAAAGTGACACTTGGACTTCATTTGTCCCGAGTACTTATCTGTACTACTTTGCGTGGCCTGAGCATGGCGGTTGTTGATTGTAATTAACCACATGAACTCTTTTGTTACTAGGAGAGTTTATATGATTGAGATAAGTTGACTTGCTTAATATGTCACGTAAGTTTTTCCTAAGTTCTTATGTTGTCCCAGAATGGCTCTAACATCCCACTTTTTTGCTTACTGAGCCCAAGATCTGAAGAAAATTATGTCCGCAGACAAATCATGCTCCTGAATTTCTTGAAGATGGTGCCTATGCGAGATAACTCTAATGAGTATGAATATGTGCTTGTGCGTAGAGGGACCAACTTAGCCTCACCAGTCCAAAGAGACCCCACCGATCGAAAGGCTCCCCATTTGTGCAGCCCAACACCTTTCCTGCAGCCTCATTTATGCAGCGCCCTCACTCTAGCCCCATTCCTACAGCCATGACGTTCAGCCACCTCAGCCTAACCCCATTCCTACAGCCCCAGCTTGTCCGGTCCCCTCTGGCCTAGCCACGACGGTGCAGCCCCATCAAGGAATGGTGATGCAAATCGCATCTCACATGCTGACCTTGTAATGTTCTCATTGTTTTTCATTTTTTTTGCTTATAGTCCAATGGTGATTTTTTAATGAATACAATTCTCATAAGTACATTGTTTGTTTCGAAGGTGGCAACGAAGTTATACTATATGCACTCCAAAGAGATGAACACTGTGGCCAAGGGAATAGTTATTTCATAGAATCCTAGCACCATGTGTGCAGCCACACTCTTGGAAGGAAACACTGTGAAGTTGTTATCGTGTATGTGATGAAAAGGGAAGCAAAGGTACCTCGTCCATATCCTGGTGTGCAAGACATGGTCTGATGCTAAGGACACCATCAATTGCATGGCCATATATGAGGTAACAAACAACACTTGTCATTGTTTGTCGTTTTCATATGTAATGAGTGCCCAGATTTTCTAATTGTTGATATTTCTAACAGCTCAAGGTCAGCAAGACTAAAAAATCATCCCATGGAACAGGTGTGCTATTCTGAATTTTTCCATCTACATGTCATTTAGGAGATCATACATCTTGCATGAAACTATGAACCTTTGTACATATGAAAATGAAAATGACATGATCTAGCAATCTGAAACTTTGCCCAAAATGACATGATCTAGCAAGCATGCTGATTGTGTGAATGGAAAACTAGAGTATAGTTGTACCTCCTACATGTTAGTGCTTGGTGACTGGTGCCCCTTCCAAGCATCTTGACATGATCTAACCAACATGCAGTGGTGCTTGATGTTTTTTTTATGTGTGCATCTTGCTGATTTTAGGATGGTCTGTGATAACCTAAACCAATTTCTATAGAAACAACTATTGTTGCCATGTTGTAGAAGAGTCATATGGAGAACTGCTATTATTTATCTAAATATTTTCAGAAATTCTAAATTCCGGAAGAACAATTCCTTTATTTAGTAGATGTGATCCTGCCAGTATGCCCGAGTAGATGTGATCCCTCCATGTTGTGGGTGTGTGCATAGTGCCTGCTAGGTTGAAACCATAGTCAATGTATTGTCTGGTGGCTGTGAAATGAAATCTGAAATTAATATGCATCATAAATGAATTTTCATTCCATGAATACCAATTGTGCGCTTGCTGCCTTGTGCTGGGTGCTTGTGCCTCCAGCTGACTGGTGCCTTTTATGAAGTTTTTGGTTGAGTTTTCTTTATGAATTTCAACTTTTATTTACAGGTGGTGGGAGGAAATAGCTGGAAGTAGAGTGCAGCCACTGATTGGATCAAAGTGCTCATGATGACGTGTTTTGAACATCCTAGCTATAGATGAAAACATTTGTTTGGACTTACTAGAGGTGGATCATTTTGTAAAGTGTGGAAGCAAACTATGAGATATGGGTTGTGGAACCGTATCTCTAGTACGTCTACCATTTTGGCCAAACTTGTTTCATCTTAGCTTTTGTTTGCCATGAATTGTGTGTAAAATGGCATGACAAATTATGATGGATTTAATATAACTTGTGAGCTCTTTCTGGTCTAGCTTATGTGTTTCATGACAGTGTTATTTGAATGTATGAGATGCTACTGTTGATTGTATGATTAAAATATAAACAGTAGCACATAATATTATATGTTAATTATTTGTATGCATAGTGATGGACAGTGGGTCGCTATAAATATATATCATCAGGCGGTGCGTCGTTATAAGTTTATAAACCACGTCAGAAGATCTGTCGTTATATCTTTTGCATATCGTTAGACGGTCCGACGTTAAAAGTCGGTCCGACGTTAAAAGTTTTTAACGTCGCCAGTATCAACGACTCATATATGTGTCGTTATAAGTTTATAACGACCGACCGTAAGATGCTGAAACGGCTTATAACGACCCACCGACCGACGCTGAATCTGGGCTGTGGTATAGTGAGCTGACATGTCATGCTGAGATTGGTTCGCTTCTTCGTTTCCTGTACTCCAACCCTAGCACACCACCATGTAGATGGCGAGCCTTCATGGCTTGCTATTTTTACCCAACGAGAAGTGCGGGATGGATGACTTGTTATTTTGGAAAACATGATAGAATAGCTGTTGGAGTCGTGATTCTTCCAAAAATACCTAAAATAAGATTTCACAACTCAAATGGCTACTCTCTTGGAGTTGCTCTAACATCTGAAAATTTTTTGAATACCTCTTTTGCATCCATGGTAGCAGTAACTATTTTAAGTGAAGGAATTGTTGAAGTTGAAGGTGTTGTCTCCATGTCTAACCTTGGTCTCGGCCCCTGTCTGGTTCCACCATTGGGCTCGGACATCGCGTGCGCTCGGCAGGGGCTCAAGCCCACTACCTCTACCGGACCCTTGGAGCCTCCCCATGTATTTTTAGCCCTATATGCATGTTGTAGTGGAGGCTGAGGTCGAGTTGTAGCGGCGGCGTGGTCGAGGTCGGTGACGAGCTTGTCCATCTGCTGCTCGCATGTGTAGCAGGTGGCCTTTACGCGACGCATGCTGAGGAGCTCGAGGGCGAAGAGCTTGCGCATCTCGCGCCATTACTCGCCGTGGGGCGCGAAGCCGACGTTCTTGAGGCCGTGGGAGAGGCACTTGGGCCCCAGCGACGCCACGCGACTGCAGCAGTCGACGTTGTGCACCTTGAGCACCTCCCGCGCCGCCTCCGCGCTGGACACCACCACCGTCGGCACCGTGCTTAGCCGTAGCTGCATCACGGGGCCATACCGCTGCGCCAGGTCGTGGAGGTTCTTGTGCGGCGGCGGGCCGACCAGGTGTAGGTTGCCTAGGATTGGCAGCTGCGCGGGGCGCTGCGGCTACCGCCACTCCTGCACCTGCGCCTGTTGAGCAGGAGGTAAGACGACACTAGCACAGCAACTAAACTATTTGGATCAAAAGGAGCTAATTATTAATATTTTGACACCGAACATAGTTTAAGGACCTAAACAATCGTTTAGAGAGTTTGAAGACCAGAACGACACAGCGCCACAAGTTTAAGGACCGTTAGCGTACTTTACTCTATTAATATCTAACTATTAGCTGTATGGATCTGAACAAATCTACTAGACTATTGAGTATAATAAGTGTTAATATTTTTTTTAAAAAAATAGTCAACTTTAAGATAGTTTGATTGAGTATTGTTCTATAATTGTATCCAAAATTTGGGGATGGACGATGGAGGGAGCATATTGCTGATATGCATTTTCATTTTCAGTCTGGCAGAGAGATTAAACTCGAGAAGCAGACAGCAAAATCTTTGCTATCCAATTAACTTGATGGATTAGTTTGCTATGTGTTATTTCATCTCGAGTAGTCTGCCAAGAGCCCAAGAACAAGAACTGGCCGGGCAATCTGTCTGGAAGCTTAATTTGGTACTACTACTACTAATTAATACTGTAGTAACTCCTCTAGCAAGCAACTAGTAGCTAGAGTAGCTCTAGGAGCAACAATAGTCTCAAT
Organism: Miscanthus lutarioriparius; assembly: GCA_904845875.1. Lineage (NCBI taxonomy): Eukaryota > Viridiplantae > Streptophyta > Magnoliopsida > Poales > Poaceae > Miscanthus > Miscanthus lutarioriparius. Next base: position 74,972,388 of record CAJGYO010000017.1, read on the forward strand.
CAATAGGCCAATAATCTGGTTGACTTGGCGAGGCACTTGTCAGGCTCCCTGACGATGTAGACCTCGTCGGCGGCGACGTCGGCGTTGAGGTCCTGGTTGCGGTGCCACCGCCAGAGCGCGTGCGTGTCGTTCTTCACCTCCAGCACGCCGTGCCCAAAGCTGCTCTCCCTGTACGCGTTGTAGCCTGGCTGGCGGTCCCAGCAGAAGCGCCCCGCGGTGGGGCCCGTCGTGAAGTTGGTCGCGCAGAGGCGGCCACCTATGAAGGGGTCCGGCGTCGACGCCGGGTCCGGGCAGTGGCCCGGATCGTCCGCGTGTGCCGTCGCCATCTTCTCGCGGTTGCCGCCGTCGCCCACCGAGATGTACAAGGGGCAGCACGCGTCCAGCGTGTAGTTGAATACCCGGTTCGACCGCTCGTACGCGTGCACCTGGTGGACATCGATCACACACCACCGTGTTCAATCGTTCTTCAGCTCAGACCATCGGTAGAGGCACAAGGGCAAGGCTTACATGGCCGGTGAAGACGACGTCGACGCCGTAGGCGTAGAGGAGCTCCTCCATCTCCACCCTCATGCACTCGGCTTCCCTGTAGTGAGCCTTGTACGTGGTGTACCAGGGCGCGTGCCAGCCGGCGATCAGCCACGGCGTCACTGACCTGTCCACCTTCACCAAGTCCTCCTCCAGCCATCGGTACTGCGCACCTGAGCACTCCAAGTTGTTCTGCTATCAGATGCTTTGCACAATGGAATGTTCTCTTTACTGAATTTTGGCTCTGATGCATGTAGTAGCTCCTAATCGTTTCAAAAAAAAAATGTAGTACTCCCTCCGTCCCAAATTATAAGACGTTTGACTTTTTTGACACCAAGTTTGATCACTCGTCTTATTCAAAAAATTTGTGTAAATATAGTCAAATTTAAGTCATTCTTGAAAAACTTTTATTAATAAACCAAGTCATGACAAAAGAAGTGATATTTTGCACAAAATTTTGAATAAAACGAGTGGTCAAACTTGGTGTCAAAAAAGTCAAACGACTTATAATTTGGGATGGATTAAGTAGCTCCTCACTACCATCTTGTGAGATAGCAACTGTTCTTCCTACAGTGTTAAGTTAGATCGATGATCAGGTTAAATTTCACCTGATCTGCTGTAGTCAGCATAAGACGCAATCATGACGAAATGGATGCCGCCGACGTCGAACGAGTAGTAGAACGGGGAGAAAGACCCGCTCTCCTCCGACGGGAACGCGAACGTCTTGTTGTGAACCTGCTCCTCGATCTCATGGTTGCCCTCCACCACCATCATCGGAATGCTCGACGTCACGGGCTCCATGTACCTGCACGCACGAGGATCGCTCTCAGCTCTGAATCCATCCAGCATTGTTCTGATCGATCTCTGAACAGATCAAACAGACTCAGAAATTCTGAATAATTGCTGTTCTGATTCTGAAGTCTGAACACGTCGTTCGTTCTTCAGAGTTAATTCAGACACCTTATTACCTTCCCCAGTAGTCCCAGCGCGGCTGGTAGGCAGTGCCGGTCCTATGATTTTAAGGACCTCTGGCAGTCTCATCGCAATAGCCCTCTTGATCATGTATTAAAACAAATTCAATAACATTTTTAATGTAACATGTCTGATAATTATCGAGGAACAATGTAGATTAAGCAATATATTTATAGATGCATGATAATTATCGAGGAATAATGTAGAGTAAAAAAATAATATATTCGTTTTCTTTTCTCACCACAAATGTTTCTTAGGTAACATTCTAAAATTTTAACACCTAAATTAGAAGAAAATTATGACTATACAGGTATAAAGTCCTACAAGTCTGGAATACTATACAAATAATTAATTTGGATTAAAAATAAAAAGAAAAAAATACCTTAGACCTAAACAACTGATCGGTGATCGTAATTCGTAAGAAGCCAAGAATTAAGATGTCGTCGTCATGAAGCCCTGCCTGGTCGCCGTTCTCGTGTGTCGTGTCCGTGCCTCTGGTAGTCTAGCTCTTCGCGGCGGCGCGGCTCGCCAGCTCCACGTGTATAAGGCGCACGTCGTGAATTCACGATCAGAGTGTGCTGTGTGCAGCGTGACTCCTCGTCTCCTCTCTACCCGAGGCCCGTGGGGAAAGGAAACTAGGTAAAAAAAATACCGATGTTGTCATTTTGGACCGTTCTATGTCTTTCTTCTCATTAGTTTGCTAATGCCTAATGAACTATAGGACCTGGGAGTTTGTATACCCAGGCTTAAACCCCTCCTCCGCTTGGGCCCTCGGCCGTCGCACCTCGTGCCCTACCCTAGGGCCGGCACTGCTGGTAGGTCTCGTGGATGGGCGTGGAGCTGGCGAAGGAGCAGGAATAGCAGTCGGTCCCGGTGCCGTTGGTCAGGTACAGGTTGGCGTAGCAGACGTCGCCGAGGAGAAGCACCAGGTCGGGCTGGTTGCGCACCATGTGCTCCACCGTCGAGGTGGTGTTGTACGTGAGCCCGAGGTCCCCGACCACGGCGATCCTCCCCGGGTAGCTCTTGGAACCGACGGCCGGCATCGTCCGGAACGCGTGCACGTCGCTCATGGCGTCCGGGATGGACGGGTCGCCGCACCGGTAGAAGTACCTGGTCCCAGGCTCCAGGCCTTGGAGGCGGACATGGTGGATGATGCCGGAGGTGTAGTTCTGCAGGCCCTCGAAGGGGTACAGCTGGCTGTACACGAGCGGCTCCCGGTGGCCTCGTGGACGAGGGAGTCGGCGGCGAGGTTGTAGCGCACGACGCTGCCAACCGCGCGCCGGGTCGAGCGGCTTGACGGCGCCGCCCATCTGGAAGTCCCCTGCAGGCAGATCAATGGATGAGCCACCGTCGATGTCGATCTGCAGGCAGAGAGAGGAGAGAATCCAGGCCAAAGAATGGATTTTTCTTTTGTGGGGTGGTGGCCGGCGGGGGTGCCGGGTGCGGGGAGGTGTACCTGTGATCCAGGAGACCCAGGCGGAGGTGGGCGCGGCGGAGAGCGCGACGGCGACCTGCTCGGGCGCCCAGCCCGTGACGCGGCGCTGCACCCGCGGGTCCGTATCCGGCAGGTCCACCGCGTGGCCCCTGTCCCCGACCGGCACCGTCACCGGCCGCGACGGCCAGGACAGCGTCGACGCCGGCTCGGCGGAAACCGCGGCAGCCGCTACTGCCGCCGCCGCAGCAAGCAACAGCAGCGGCAGCGAGCCCTGACGCATCGCTGCGGACCTGCGGTGTGTGTTCTCCCTCGCCGTCGGGTTGGTGGAGCGGAACGGGGCTTGCGGCCGGGCCGGGAATTTATAGAATTTATAGGTAACGGAAACGGATGGGCGGAAGAGCGGAGGAGCCGAGGACGGACGGCGCTGTCGCGGCGGCAGGCCCCGACCACCGCAGATTTGCCAAAGGGCCCCCAACCCCGACGGGAGGGGAGAAAAGGCAAGTAGTCAACGTGGTGCTACGTGGCGGACTCTGCCTCCAAGTTGGCTGCAGGATAGCGAGGACGATGTAGCTGAGGCTATGCCTCCAATGCTCTCGTGCTTTTGAGTTTTGTTTGGAAGAAGCTGCAGGATATCGAGGAATATCCCATCGCCCGCCATGTAAGATGCCGGCGCCGCCGCCGCCCACTGATGAGATTGGCTGGCTCCGCTATCCGGACGCTCCGGTCACTCAGGGCACTCCCAATACAATACCAGGATAGTTTCTATAGTTATTAAACGAAGCTGCCACGTAAGAAAAATCTGATGTGGCAACTGATTTAATAAGGAAAGAGAAGGAGAAGGGAAGAAACGACGTCAAGAAACCTTGTCTTCGCTGGAATCGAGATCGGAAGAAACGACAGAAATCGCGTTGGGGAGGGCACCTTCGTTTCTATCCCCTTCCTCCAGATCCGGTGCGCCCAGGCCTCGCCGCGAAGGAGGTTGCCGGCCGCATGCGAGCTCCGGCAGCACCGTGGCCGCGCACGCAAGCCAAGTTCATCCGCGCGGACGCGCGCCCCGGCGGTTGCTCCGCAAGCCTCGGGCACAGCGTCACGGCGTCGCTTGCGAGCTCGTCCCGGTCGACGGACACGAGGCCCACGCTGCCGGCCTCGAAGAGCGCCGCGCCGGCTCCACGGGTGCTTCGACAAGTTGAGGAACGTCACCCGCACTGTCCATGGATGCGTCCGTTGAGGGCAGGAGGCACAGCAGCCACGGCACGGGCGTTGGCCTCCATGAGGCCTTCCTGCACTCCGTCGTCGAGCCCATACATGTTGGCATGTGTTGGCCTGCTATGTTGGCAGGAGGCACAGCAGCCATGGCACGACGTCGGCAACGTCTCTGGTCTGAGCCAGTACGAGCACCTCGCCGGTCATGCCGCCGCGTCCGCCCGGCACCTCCACCCACGGAGCTCGTGCATGGCCGTCCTGCTGCGCCGCCTGCGGAGCTCGCGGCCGCCTCACCTGTACCCGTACCGCAGCTTGACCGCGCTGTCACGTGCCGAGCTCGTTGCGCCGTGTGCTGGAGGCCAGGGAGGAAGAAAGCGGGAGCAGAGGATCCGGGGGAGTTGGCGGTGAATGATTGGCCAGATCTGAGAATAGAAAAGTTACATCGTGGAGAATAGTTTCTTCACGCGGAGTCCTAAAAATAGAAACTACTTTTAGTTTCTGCGTCTGGAGTGCTCTCGTGCCGTCCCCGATCCATCCTATCATTTTTGGCGTTTTCTTTCCAATTGAGGTGGTGTTTAGTTTCTAAAATTTTGCAAAAATTTTTGAGATTTTTCGTCACATCGAATCTTTGACACATGCATGAAGCATTAAATATAAATAAAAAATAAAATTAATTACACAGTTTAGATGAAATTCACGAGACGAATCTTTTAAGCCTAATTAGATTATGATTGGACACTAATTACCAAATAACAACGAAAATGCTATAATATCATTTTTCAAAAAAAATCGCCAACTAAACACGCCCTGAGAAGAGTCAACTTCATTTCTCGGTGCAAAAGCTGCACGGCACCCACTCACTCACCTAGGGCCGACCCGATCTCATCGTAGATGCCCTGTTCTTAACACAATGTTTTTGTCTAAAAAAAGATCAGCATAAGCATGGGCATAACTGCCGCTGGCTGTTCATCCCATACAGTTTTTTGCGTATACTCCTTCCCACTCGAGTGGAGTCCGGATCGTAGGAGGTTTCGTGCATGCGTCGGGAGCTTCCCCAACCTAGCTCCATGTTCGATAGGCCAGCCAGATTACTTGCTACTCACGTTCACGTAGGCATCGATCGAGCGGGCCATATTCCTCGTCTCTTGATTAGGTGACCGTGGAGTGTCCATCTGTCTGTCTATCGGTTCGACATCTGCTTTCGAAAGGTTGATCCGGAGCCGGCTGTTTGGTTTCGGCTATAATTTATCACAACTAGCTTTAAAAAGAGGTGGCAAATTATATTTAGAAAGTTATGGCAAGTTATAAAAGGTATAATTAGAAATTTAGGGTTACATTTTGCCATGCTTAAACGTAGACGGCTTTGTCTATTAGGCCATACACAACGCTTTCACGTCGGCTTGATTCCTTCATCTCATGCTCATCAGAGCCTGGCAGCATGGTTATAGGTGCTATTTTTTTTGGCCTATATAGGGTCTGGTTCCTTTGGGACATTGTTTGTTAGCCGGTGCAAAATAGATAGACTTGCATGCGTATTGACTCTGTGCATGCATATGATTGCATCTACAGTGAGCTTGGCCCATGTGAAATGGGAATCTCCTGTGTTCCCAATGAGCCTAGCTCGAGTTGTATGGTTGCAAAATTGGAACCTGGATAGAGTGGTCGGCCATACAACCAAAATAGAACTTGCATATAGTTTGTCTGACAGCGGAGATACATGTAACAATCACATCCTAAGTGCTTGTCCCACCATTCCTTCTCCCAATAAAATGTTGCTTTCATCATCTCTCTATAGGAGCTATGATGTTGCTCTGTGGCCTCGATAAAACGCGTGATAAACCTCCAGCTTTTGGCTCCCAATACGTGCATCCCGCTTCTCCCTTTCGTCAGGTGAAGCAACTGCACCTCCTGCAAGTAGTGCTGGCCCAATCCAAAACCACTACTCGGACTGTCGGACTAATGTGGACACTGCGTGCAAGCGTGGAAACCTGGACATAACGGGTTCTTGCCATACTTCGACTAAGATGAAGCGTAATGAAGTGTGCCTAGCAACCTAACACCCCTAGTTTGTTTTTGCCGGTGATAAAATGCATGTACCATCAGACACCCACAGAGACGGAGCCACGTTGATGCCAATGTATTCCTCGGAATACACAACTTTTGTTAGAAAAAAAATCAAGTATATATATGTATATATACATGTTATAATGAGCCGAAATATCCATTGTTTGCATTATAACTCATCCCTAGGAAGGAACCAACTGAGCTAGGCGACTCATCCGAACGTATCCGGCGGGTCCTAATTTCGGATTTGGGGCTTTCTAATTGATGAATATACACTGTATTTAATTGGCACGACTTGCATTTGCTTTCGTTACTCACTTGTTGACCACATGGTTTCCTTCGCCACAGTATAATACGAAGCAAGGGATACTCGAGAAGACTAATAACTCTATAAGATAAGATTAAGTGCAAGCTTGGTGCTCGGACGGCTACATCTGACGTAGAGTTCTGAATTATGCTCTCAAGCTGATTCGGTTGGTGAAGCTGGAAGTGAGAAAATACAGGAAATCTATCTATGGGGACTATAATTAAAGTTTGCGAGGCGGCCGGCATGTCCTAGCTAGAAGCCTATTCAATAATTTCCCAACAAAGATAGTCAATGAAGAACACTGGTTTCCCTGGGTTTGTTTGCAAATATAATTAACCTTTTCCCCAGGCTGCTACCAGCCTGTACATGGATGGATGGCAATATAATAATGATCGTTCCATCGAGGAGATGAAACCGAAGTGATCTTCAACACTAGAGGCCGGCCAGAGTAGCGGCGCTTCATGTGTGAAGTGCCCAGCTGGCAATGGATCGTGGACAGGCACTATATAATTAACCTTTTGCATATCTTTTTTCATGTTGTTGCTTTGCTCCTATGTGGTCAAACGTGTACATCCTATCCTATAAATATAAGATTTATGAAATGAAAATGGCGCAGTATTAGTTTACCGCTGGCTTTCTGTGATTTAACCGTGATCGTTGAGTCACTGAGTGAACAATAGTTATAATAACCGGATATGTAAACATCGGATGTCTGCTCGGTAATTCAGTTAAACGAACCCACCCATGCTACTCCGTGGAGTCCTACTCATTTAATGGTGGCAGGTACTTACATAATGTGCCTATATAAGCTCCAAAGGCAGCTATTTGAAAGAACGTAATAAGAATCTAGTGGCCACCTGCAAATTCATTTTGGATGATGGCAACCAATCCTGGTTATCAGTATCTTTAACTTCCTTACCAATGAACTGATATTACTAACACCTGCTCATGCCCCTGATAAGTTACAGGATGAACAAATTCAGTGATCCCTTGGCGTTTAAGCTAAATGTCAGAATCTTGCTATCTGTAGTAGTTCACTTAAATTTCAATTCAGTCATTCAGAGAACATTTGATGCCTCTGATCCTAGTACTGTGACGCTGATGTTCCCTGATCCTAGCTTGCTAATATAAATTTCTATAATATGTCTTGGTTCTTTGTATCACCAATTTGGTCTTTTTAAGGTTCACGCAAGATCACCATTTAGATATAATCGAAATTTTCAGCACACAATGCTATTATCTTTAACATCTGTAGACATTATACTATAGAAGAGTATGATTTAGAATGCAGTGGTAGCAAAGGCTACAATTCTTCTTATATTTGTAACCTAAGAATCTGTTTGTGACGGTCTTTGTTTTTTTCTCTTCTTATTTCAGGAACCTTTTATCGCAAACTGAAGAGCTACCATTTGAGTTACTATCCTCTAAGGAAACAGTCCTTACACTTTTTGCTGAAAAAGACATAGTATACCATTTTAGTGCTAGTTGATGAAAGACGGACTTCGGCACTACTACTCGGAAGGAGGAAGATATTAGTTTGGAAGATCAAGTAGTGCCTAGGAAGGATACCTTTCGATATTTAGGATCAATGCTATAGAGAGACGGAGATATTGATGAAGATGTTTGCCATAAAATCAAAGCAGGGTGGATGGAGTGGCACTAAGCATCTGGTGTTCTATGTGACAAAAGGATACCACAGAAGCTAAAAGGCAAGTTTTATAGCATGGCGATTAGACCTGCTATGTTGTATGGTGCAGAATGTTGGCTTACGAAAAGACAACATGTTCAACAGATAAGTGTCGTGGAAATACGTATGTTGCGTTGGATTTGCGGTCATACAAGAAGGGATCGAGTTCGGAACGATGATATACGTGATAGATTAGGGGTAGCAATAATTGAATAAAAACTTGTCGAACACCGGTTGAGATAGTTTGGACATGTCCAACAGAGACCTCCAGAGGTACCGGTGCGTAGTGGAATCCTAAGTCAGGATAGTAACGTGAAGAGAGCCAGAGGAAGACCGAAGTTGACTTGAGTAGAGGCAATAAAAGGAGACTTGAAAGGATGGAATACACCCAAAGACTTAGCCTTAGATAGGAGTGTTTGAAAAACAGCTATTCACGCGCCTAAACCTTGATTGCTTTTGCTGGGTTTCAACTCTAGCCTACCCCAATTTATTTGGGACTTAAACGTTTCGTTGTTGTTGTTGACTAGACTTGTCAAGTACTATTTTGGAGTATGTCTCATTAGCTTGTTTGCACCAGTAGCAATATCTTGTATCAACTAATCAACATGTTTTAGCCGAAAAACACTGGCACAGTTCGATGCAGTAATGCACTACTCCACTCGTCTGTCTGCCTGCTGCTTATCAAGATCTGGAAGGGCCAGACACAAATTCGATCATCAGAAAACTTTTTCTTGATCATGAGGACAGGGAAAATTAAGGTCCCGTTTAGTTCCGAAAATTTTTGGCTACTGTAGCACTTTCGTTTTTATTTGGCAAAAATTGTCCAATTATGGACTATTTAGGTTTAAAAGATTCGTCTCATGATTTCTCGGCTAACTGTGTAATTAGTTTTTTTTTCATCTACATTTAGTACTCCATGCATGTACCGCAAGATTTGATGTGACGGAGAATCTTAAAAATTTTTTGTTTTTGGCTTGGAACTAAACGGGGCCTAAGGAGGGTTCAACAGTGTATTGGACAATTTAATCGAGCGGAAAGAGCCTACTCATCTAAGTTAAATCTTCAAAAAAGAATACAGTGTTTTGTCCACCACAGGGAAACCCAGATTTCATTACTTGGAAGCAACGAAATTACAGAGTTTACAGCCATTACTCCAATCACCCAGGGATCAAGAGCAAGGTGACCAAAATAACTAACATACCATTCAGCTTACATAGCACCAGCATTAACAAGCGCAGACACTACAAAAGCAAAGCAGATTACAGCACTCAGGCTATTCTCAGACACTTCGGAACCCAGCTTGAACAAAGGGCCTTTGTCCTAGATCTTGCTTGCTTGCGCTTGTTAATGGGAATGGAGAGCATTGGTCTTCAAGATTTCCACACCTTGCTCCACTTGTGGTATGAGGTCCTTGTTTTGGAGCCCTGCCAAATATGAGAGAAAAGAACACATCATGCATACACTCTCAGCAGGAGACATCACCCGTTTTTTTTTTCAAAGCAAACAGATGCTTTCCAGAGAGACTAGCAAACCGCTGCCAAAACAACCGCGTATATATGTTTTGCATGCAGTAGACTGTACTTTATACATGCCCAAAATTGATATAAAAAAGATCCATGCCCAAAATTGATAAAAAAAACAGGACTATTAGTTGCTCTTTTCTGATTTCATATAAAAACAGAGGGGAATCTGAGAGAAAAAAATGTGAAGCGGACACCTACTGCTGCTGGCTTACTTCTTACATTCAGGTTCAACATAGGACTGGCTGTTACCCTCGCATCATTCTGAGACAAGGTGCACATCAGAGAGATGGGCATTTTACATTTTTACCATTATTAAGATCGTCACTCGCTCGATTGTCATCCTTACGATGCCTCTTACATATTTACCATCTTTAAAAATCGCGCGTCTTTCTTTTGCCACATTTGCTCGTCTGGCGCGCCACGGCGACACGACACGGTGGCGTCCAGTCAGCAAGGCAATGCGAAAAGACCAGCTTGCCCCTGGCTATTTGCTGAAGGGAAGGAAACGGGCCGGCCCAGTCGCTCGCTCGTCCATTTTCTCGTGCGGGCATCCGACGCCGACGCCCGACGCGTTCTTCTTCCCCAGCTCGCCCGCCGCCGCCGCCTGCTTCTTCTCCAGCTCGCCCGCCGCCGCCGCGCCTGCTCCCTTCCGGCCGTCCCTGAGCCACGGCGGCCACCGCGACGGAGCGAAGGTACGTGCCCCCTGCCGCCCCTTTGCACCCACATTCCACGGCATTTAGGGTTAGGGTTCATGGGGTCATGGTTCAACGGGCCATTGTTTAGGGAATTAGGCCTCAAGTAGGCTGGCAGAGCACACAGAGTCACGGAAACGCAAACCCCTCGCCGCCTGTGCGTCTGCTGCTTGTGGCCTGCTCCTGTGCTGGTGCGGCTTTGCGTTGCTGAGCTACTTGCTTTGCCTAAGTGCCGCTGCTCGATTATTTGGTTTGATTTGGACATTCTGGTGATGCCTTGGGTGTAGATATGGAGATATAGCCATGTGCCGAGGTTTGTACTATAATTCTGAATTAATTTTTTATTAGTTCAATTCAATGATTTATGCAGATTTTAAAAGCTTATCTAATTGTTTTCCCTCTTAAATTAAAAGGTTCTGTACTATAATTCTCAAATGAAACATGTTTTTATTATTGATTGTCTTTGAAAATGTAACATCTTAATTTTTGTTAGTCATTCTTCAACTTTTACTCTCGATACATATGAGTGTAGTACTGATAGCTCAAACGGCAGACTGCAGCTAGTGTTTTTCTCCATTCACATGCATGATTTGATTCTCATGAAAGTAGTATAGTGCACCACGGCTGGACTAATTGAGATGCCCTACTTTCATATTTTGTTAATTCCTAAATTGAGTAAGCTTTCCTAGATAGTTCTATTTTAACGTGAGAACTATGGTTGCTCACTTTATCTTCATCTGTTCTTTGCTTCGTAGGCTTCTGATGTAGTAGGTGGTGTCAATCAATCGAGGTTACAATGGCTAGCAGTGACTGCCCACCTTGGTAAGTGTTACCATCTTAAGTTGTGCAGTGGGTTGGATACTCTCTGACTCCGTATTTATTTCATTGTGGCTGATTATGCCAGGATCGATCCTGGCTCTGCATTTAGACTAGTTGTTAAGGTCACTAAATTTGTTGCTGTTGGTGAGTATGGTGAGTATGACCGAGTCGACATGGCAGAGCAGCAACACGACTTATGGTTTGACAGGAACAGTGAGTACACCCTGGCTCAGTTTCATGAGGATTTATCCACAAGGATTATATGGGGGCCATTTCAAACACTTTCAGTGTGGGTTGTTGACCAAGATACTGGGTCTGAGTGAAAGATTAGGAGGGATGAGCATTTGCAGCAGATGGTTAAGGACAGATGGAATGAGAGGAAGGCTTTCATTGTAGTAGATGTTGTGAGCAAAGGTGGATGTACAGACAAAGGCAGTTCTGCAGCAAGATGTGTCTCTGGTGTCACCAATGGGTCTCATGTTGGACCAAGTCATGTGCCTGATGATGCAGAGGAGTGTGGTGATACTTGCAGTTCCCCACCACCGCCCCCACCTCCTGCTGAACAGCCTGTAGCAGTTGATTGGAATACACTAACCATACAAGAGAATCCTGATGATGATGGATTAGCTACACAGCTTGTTGATGAGGAACAGGTATATGAGGCAATGGGTTTCAAGGAAGCAGAGGCACAAGAAGCTGCTAGAAATGAGGTTCCCATTCCGGTTATCACAGCAGAGATGGAAGCAGATATGAATGAAGCAGCTGTCAATGTTGATGACACAATTGATGCAGAGCCTATGTACGAATGGGACAGGGACAATCCAGATATGAGTGTTGGCACATGCTATCCCAACATGGATGAGTTTAGGCTAGCTGTCAGGCAGCATGCTATAAAAAAGGAATTTGAGCTTGATACTAAGCATTCAGACAAAGAAAGGTACAGGGCTAACTGTGCTTGTCTAGGCTGTCCATGGTTTATTAGAGGCAGAACCCAACATGATGGTAGCGTCAGGGTACAAATTCTAAATTGTTTATGTACCTGCTGTTATTTTCTAAATGTTATTTTCTGCATTGTCACTATCTTTTTTTGTATTCATGTGTTTTTTTCTGTTTGTAAAATGCAGATACAATTCAATAAGGGGGGCCATAAATGTCCATCTACAAAAAGGGTTGTCAATAGGATGGCATCTATAGGCTGGGTGGCAGAGAGAGCAATTCCATTGCTGAAGAACAAGCCATCAATGGGTGCTACAGAAATGAAAAAGGAGTTGAAATACAAATATGGCATTGAAATCCCCTACCAGACAGTGTACAATGGGACAAAGAGAGCATCAGACAAGCTATTTGGTAAGATGAGTGATTCTTTCGATTGGTTGTTTAGATTCAAGGCAGAGATAGAATTGAGATCACCTGCTAGTGTGGTAGAGATAGACACTATCACTGATGAGGATGGCAAAGTTAGGTTTAGCAGATTCTTCTGTGCATTCAAAGCTAGTATAGATGGATTTGTGAATGGCTGCAGGCCATATATCAGTGTAGACTCCACAGCTCTGAATGGCACGTGGAATGGCCACATGCCTGCAGCATTAGCATTAGATGGCCACAACTGGATGTTTCCTGTGGCCTTTGGTTTGTTTGACTCTGAGACAAAGGATAATTGGGTCTGGTTTATGGAACAACTTAGGAAATCCATAGGACCCATGGAAAAGCTTGCTATCTGCACTGATGCATGCAAGGGCTTAGAGTCAGCAGTTAAAATAGTATTTCCACAGGTTGAGATGAGAGAATGTTTTAGGCACCTAATGGAAAACATGAAGAAGTACTACAGTGGTGATGTGTATGGGAAGAACATGTGGCCTGCAGCAAGAGCTTATTCAGCACACAAGTTCAAGTACTTTTTTGACAAGGTCTTGGTAGCTAGTCCAGATGTGCAGAAATGGCTGACAGAGCACCATCCCTTTCTGTGGGCAAGAAGTAAATTCTGTGATGACATCAAATGTGACTACATCAACAACAATTTGGCAGAATCTTGGAATGCTTGGATCAAAGAACACAAGGACTTGCCTGTGCATATGATGGCTGATGCTATTAGAGAGAAGATCATGCTTTTGTTTGCCAAAAGGAGGAAGATTTCTACAGCCCTGTCTCCTGGTATATTGCCTGTTATCATACATCAACTAAATGCAGCATCAAGGGGCCTAGGACACTTGAACATCTCCTCTGGCCACCCTAATCAAGCTGAGGTTACAGAGGTCTACAAGGATGAAGAAGTTAGAAGACATGTTGTGTATTTACCTCAGAAAATGTGCACATGTAGACAGTGGCAGATAACTGGTAAACCATGTCCACATGCCTTGGCTGTGATTACCAGCATGAGGCAACCTGATATGGGATCATTTGTGCACCAGTACTACTCAGTGGAAAAGTTTCAAGCAGCATATGCAGGCATAATTCCTAACATAACTGATAGGAATCAGTGGCCTGAGGTGGACAAGGCCTTCAAGCTGTACCCTCCAGCACAGAAAAAGAAAGAATCAGGTAGGCTCAGGAAGAATAGGATTAAATCAGCAAGGGAGACAGGTGGAAAAGCTACTAGGCAAGTCATGTGCCCTAACTGCAAAGAGTATGGTCACAGGGGTGGTAGCTGGAAATGTTCCCTCACTGGAACCAAGAAAAGGTGATTTCTTAACTCATGTATTGTATTTGTTTACTAATTGTCATAGCTATTAACTGATTTTTTAATTGTTGCAGGAAAAGAACCAAGAAGAGTAATGTCCAGGTTGGGAGGAAGAAAGCAAACAAAGGTGCTGCTGGTGATGAAGCCGTCACTCCAAGAACCAGAAGAGCAATGGCAAGGGAAGTTGCAGCAAAGGCAAGGAGAGAGGCTGAGGAAGCTGAACTGAAGGCTGCGGCTGCAAGAGAAGCAGCACAAGCAGCAGCTAGAGAAGAAATAGATGCTACAAGAAATGAGTTATCTGCAATTCATGCACAGGAAGATGTCGTGGATATGATGCCTTTAGAAGTTCATGTCCAAGAAACTACAGCAGCTATGAGGTATGCTATTGAGTCAACTTGCAGTTCATGTCCCTATGTATGCTACTGTATCCATGACTTTTCTTGTTTTGAATAGGACCCTGTTCCCAGAAGATGAACTGCAAGTTGAGCTTGTGAAGAAAATGACACCTAGGAGGAAGCAGTTGGCAAAGAAAGTGAGAAAAACCTAAGGATGAAAGAAAAAGGCAAAATAGGCGAATCCGTCCCTGAACTATCGTGCTGCGCTCAATTTCGTCCCTCAACTATAAAAACGTCCGATTCAGTCCCTGAACTATCGTGCTAGGCACAATTTCGTCCCTCGACTATAAAAACGTCCGATTACATCCACGAACTATATCGTCTTTGGGCTCAATTTAGTCCTTCAACTATAAAAGCGTCGATTCGGTCCCTGAACTATCGTGCTAGGCTCAATTTTAAATTTAACACAGTTGCTTTTTTATTTTTAAATCCAATCTGGTTAATATACTGCTAAAACTTGGTTCGTTTTTTTTTCTGAGCATCTTAAAGACCTCAAATTAAAAAACTTAAAACTAAAACGTTGTAGATCTCATCGAGAACTACAATTTTCATATATAAAGTATCTCCATTTGACCCCATATATGAGAGATACGATTTTTCCAATGCGATAAGCACTTGTACGCGATTAATATACCGTTAAAACTTTATTTAATTTTTTTGAGCATCTTAATGACCTCAAATTAAAAAACTCAAAACTATAAAGTTGTAGATCTCGTCAAGGGCTACAATTTTCATATAAAATCATCTTCATCCAAGATCATATAAAAAGATACATTTTTTCTAAGTTTGCACCTAGTCGCGCCTGTCTCGGACGGCGTGGTATTTGTCGATCTTCTTGCCACCTGGAGTGGCCCGGTGAGGATTTTTATATCTTTTTTATACGATTTTGGATGAAGATGATTTTTATATAAAAATTATAGCTCTCGATGAGATCTACAACTTTATAGTTTTGAGTTTTTTATTTTGAGGTCATTAAGATGCTCAAAAAAATTAAATAATATTTTAACAGTATACTAATTACGTACAAGTGCTTATCGCATTGGAAAAATCGTATCTCTCATATATGGGGTCAAATAGAGATACTTTATATATGAAAATTGTAGTTCTCGATGAGATCTACAACGTTCTAGTTTTGAGTTTTTTTTAATTTGAGGTCTTTAAGATGCTCAGAAAAAAAACGAACCAAGTTTTAGCAGTATATTAACCAGATTAGATTTAAAAATAAAAAAGCAAATGTGTTAAATTTGAAATTGAACCCAGTACGATAGTTCAGGGACTAAATCAGACGTTTTTATAGTTGAGGGACGAAATTGAGCCCAGCACGATAGTTCAGGGACTGAATCGGACGTTTTTATAGTTGAGGGACGAAATTGAGCCCAGCACGATAGTTCAGGGACTGAATCAGACGTTTTTATAGTTGAAGGATGAAATTGAGCCCAACACAATAGTTCAGGGACGAATTCGGCTATTTTGCCAAAGAAAAATGGAGACTGAAGATGAACTGGAATATTGCTTTTATTTTGCTAAGAGCCTGAACTCTTCATAATATGTGTAATTGGCCAGAACCATTATTTTGCATGGCCTTCTATTGTAAGGAAATGAGCATAGCTATCAGCATGCTCTCCTGTGTAATGGGCAATGGCCAAGAACTCTATATGTATGGCCACAAACTGCCCCTATTTGGTTCCTTTGTAATCGGCAATGGCCACAAACAAATACTTTATGTAGTGACCTTAATTTTCTAAAGCTGATGTGCCTCTATTATTTTGCATGGCCATGATGTGCCTCTCTTATTTTTAGATGGCTACAATGTGAGTCTCGTTTTTTAAGGACCAGAATGTGCCTCCAGAATGTGCTTCTCTTATTATGCCTGGATAAATTTTTTTTGCATGTCATAATAATGGTTTGCCAATTACAACTGATGATTCATTCAAACAAAAATGCCATGACAAATTCATTGCAAAACAGGTTTCTCTTCTTCAGCAGATAGGCAGGGACAGGCTGGTCTTTTCGCATTGCCCTGCTGACTGGACGCCACCGTGTCGTGTCGCCGTGGCGCGCCAGACGAGCAAATGTGGCAAAAGGAAGACGCGCGATTTTTAAAGATGGTAAATATGTAAGAGGCATCGTAAGGATGACAATCGAGCGAGTGACGATCTTAATAATGGTAAAAATGTAAAATGCCCCAGAGAGATCGGTGGTGCAAGGGCGCAAGGGCCAGAACCACGACAACTAACAGCGCTGGAGTAGAACAGTGACAATAGCAGAGGCGATACAGGGAAAAAATGTAAGGCAACAGATTTGCATGGCGCAGAGAAGATATTACCTCCTCCACCGATTGGACTCGCAATATCTTTCCCGCCCATACACAATTACAGGCGCACTGGCCCTGCTATGAGGCTGGGGCGCAGCAAGGCCACGCCTAGCTTTCTAGTATTGGTACTTGTTCCAGACTTGTGGGTTTGGGGGCAAGTGGGCAAACCAGAAACAAATGTATGTATCATCTGAATTCCAAAACGCAAAACACTAATATTACAGGTTACTCTACCGCTAATCTCACATTGCTTCAGTGGAAAGAGTGAATGATGAAATAGTCATGGCTAGCTAGTTTTCTTGTGCCAATCAAACAAGGTATAGTAACTTCCACATGCTCAAAATACAATGACTTGCAACATTAACCGAAAAAGATAGTCATATAGTTGCTGGACAATGCATAAAAACCAATCACATAATACTAGCATATGAAATGGATGGATTGATTGATTGGCAGAACAGAAGGGGCTACTTACTCACCGTGACATAGGCAACTCAGAAGATGCCGCGGCTGCGAGCAAGCTCGAGGATATCCTTATGACCGGTGGTTGGAAGAGGAGCGGTGGGGACCATGAGCACGCTCCTGACGAGAGGGTCGAGTTCGGGGCTGGGGCTCGGAGTCGGAGTCGGAGTCGCAGTCGGAGTCCAGATCTTGGCGCTGGCTCTCACCTTCCTCGTGCAGATCCTAGGCTTCCGCGGCTTCCGCCGCTTCCGCTCCAGGCTATCCGAGGAAGAGGAGGAAGCGGAAGAAGGGGAGGAAGGCTGGGTCTGGGTGAAGGGCATGGAGCACATGGCGATGCCGTCCTCCCCCTCCCCCGCCTGACCTCGCTGGCTTTGGCCCTGCCTCTGCGGGTCCTGCTGTGTGAGAGGCGGCGTGCTGAACACCTCGGCCTCCTCCTCCTCCTCGCCGCCGCCGAGGAAGTGGGCGCGGGCGAGGAGGTCCGCCTGCGAGGCGGAGAGATGGCCGCAGTCCGCCTCCAACTCCTTCCTGATTTCTAATACTCTCGCACCGGCATCCGCGTCCCGAGCGGAGGCGGAGCCTGAGCCGGAGGCAAAGACGGCCATGCCGCCGAGGCACCAACGGAAAAGAAAGTT
Organism: Miscanthus lutarioriparius; assembly: GCA_904845875.1. Lineage (NCBI taxonomy): Eukaryota > Viridiplantae > Streptophyta > Magnoliopsida > Poales > Poaceae > Miscanthus > Miscanthus lutarioriparius. The sequence goes on from CAJGYO010000017.1 coordinate 74,990,095, forward strand.
GGGAGATTGGAACCGGAAGGAGAGGGAACGCCCTCATACCATCCATGCGCCTCCCATGTCGACCGGCTGGAGGGAGACGCGGCGGTGGCTAGGGTTTGGTTTAGTTGGATGGGAAGGACGGCTGGACAGGGCGGGGGCACGTGTGGTGGGATCGAGGAGTGAGGAGGGTCGCCGGGTCGGAGGGAGAAGGCGAGAAGGCGAGAAGCCGGCGGTGGCTGTGGCTCCGCCGGCAGGGCGAAGGAGGTGAGGAGGGGCATCGGCGATGGGCCGCTTCGACGGGCCGAAATTTCCTGGGCTGGGCCTCTCATTCTGTCTGCTTTTGGTGAGAACCATCAGCCATGGAGGAGGGAACAGAAAGATTCCTGCAATCCGTGTGTTCGCCGCCGGCGCCTTCTCCCCCGTCCCCAGTCCGTGTGTTCGCCGCCGGCGCCTGCCCCTATCCAAGGCCGCCCCCTCCGGATTGTCACTGTGTGTGGTAGCCTGGGAACAGATTCAAGGTCGTCTGCTTTTGTTGGTGTGGGCACTGTTTCGGTTGAAGTTTCGATGATGCGTGATTAGTATCTCAGAGTTTGCTTTTCCGTCTTATTACTTGCGTGATTTTGGTAGCTGGTTTACTCTAGAGATAGCTGAGGAGGGTTTATGTAGGCGCTCCTCTTTTTTACAGGAAAGATGTCTGAGCATCTCTTCGAGGACACCTTCATCGTTACCAGGCTAGATCCTGATGGCAAAAAGTTTGACAAAGGTAATTTCTTTCTCTATTTGTTTCTCACTTCTTTTTACGATCTACGTCACGAATGACAAAGGTAATTTCTGACTGCGAGGACTGTAGTAACAATAATAGTGTAATGACAATTAGAACTGATGTTTTCTTTGTTCAGTTTGCCTTGCTCATATCAGTGTTGCTCATGGTTTATTACGATTTCGCCATTTTGATGTTCATGGCACTGTTAGCTGTTCTCATGGTTTAGTACGATTTCACTATTTGATAGAATTAATTGTGGTACCATCTAAAGCAGATAAGCGATTAGCAATGGAATTGCGTTAAAAATCTGAGAGTGGGTCATTTCCTTTGATACCTATAAGCTGTTCTCATGATATTTCGCTGTGCCATGTGCTTGTTGTGTAATTGGAGCTGCCAATCCATGCTCATGCTGTTAGATTTTAAGAGCCTTCGTCTAATCTAATTATAACTGGTAAATACATTCCTTTTTGTGGGATAATGATTATAGTTTCCTTTTCTTCACTTGGCTGAAACAACATGCCTTCATATTAATTTTATATGCTGAAAATCTCGAGCGGTCTGCTATCTCTAGTACTTGTTCTCATAGGGCATTACAATTAAAATCTAAAGTTGCACCCTGTATATTGAAACAATTTGCATGCAATTATTAACAATTATCTGAAGGTTCTTATCTTGACATATTCCACTGTATACTTTGTTACTCATCTATCCACACACTACTTTCTAATACGCTGCTTCTTTCTAACTATATATAGGTAGTTGCCCTGTTCGCTTGGCTGATAAGCCACGACTGAAAGTACTGTTGGCTAATTTGCTGTGAGAGAAAAAGTACTGTTCGTTGGCTGAAAAGATACGGCTTATAAGCCAAGCGAACATGGTGACTACTGTGTTACTCAGTTGCCACTTGCCAGCCTTGTTCTAGTATGACCTCATGTTCCGTTATTCCCTTGCGCACGTACAGTTTCTCGTGTTGAAGCTCGCAGCGAGCAGTTAGATATGTATATGCAGCTGGATGTTGCTACATGTCGGGTACCTTAGGACGGGGTACCCTGAGCGAACATCAAAGGGGTCAATTAAGTCCCATCAAAATACAAAGCTAGAAGGTAAGCCGTAGGCTCCTCACCTGCCACGTCCGAGCCCGCCAGGCTCTCCGCCTCATCTCGAGCCTCGTGCAGAAGGTCTCGGCGTCCTGACGCAATCTCCGCCTCGCGCGAGGCTCTCCACGGAAGGCCTCGGCGGGGAACACAATCTCCGTCTCGCGCGAGGCTCTTCACGGAAGGCCTCGGCAAGGAGTCCGATCTCCGTCTCGCTGAGGCTCGCGCCTCCATCTCACGCAAGGCCTCATTCTCCCAGACACGCGAGGCCGGCTTATCCATAGTCCGTCGCCCCGCAAGCCGACCCCTCCCGACAAAGACGTCATGTCCCATTAATACTTCAACCACTCCCTTAATCTCAAATGGACGACGGCGACACCACAAAATGGCCGACGGACTGAGGTCGCGATCAACGCCATACCGGCCGGGACAGATGGCGGCAGGATTACCGCGCCATCGTGTTCGACATCGTGCCCACGATCGCGCCACATCGACTCAGGCCCCGCGATCCCCGCCTCGGAAACAACATCGCGCGGACTACTTGGCCGGGTCATCACCGCCTCCAAGCCGGTAGCGCCAAATCAGCCGCCTCTCTGAGCCTCGGCACTATACACCAAGGTCTCGGCTATCTCGGGGTTCGTGCTCACCGAGACCCCCATCTGCGGTGCTGACCTAAGGCCGACCAAGCCTCGGCCTCACGCGCCGCCAATCCACAACGATCCGCCCCCGCCGCCACACTGCCCGAGGTAGCCAAGCTCCCATGATGCATAGGGTCGGACGTGACCAAAGACGTCGCCTCAAAGTGCTCAAGGACGGACCACTCCGACGACCACGCCGCCACGAGAACAGGCCACTGTGGCTCGGACACACCGCCATTGTTGGCACGACGCCAGATAGTCAAGACATGTCATCGTCCTTGTCCTCCTTCAACTATAAAAGGAGAGGACTTGGGCCCCTTAGGAAGGGGAAATAAGGAGAACACCTTGTAGCTCACACACATACACATCCCAGCCGCCTGAGAGCAACGTCTCAAGCAGCCCACACGACACCTCGCCGAGACCTGGGATTACCTCCCTCTCTCCTTGTGCTTGTAACCCCCTACTACTAGCACTTCGGTGCAAGGAATACAAGATCGATCTCTCAGACTGGACGTAGGGCATCGATTGCCTGAACCAGTATAAACCTTGTGTCTCTTTGCATCACCATCCGGGATTAGGGGCACGCAGTTCAAATTCACTAGTTGGTAGAGGACCCCCGGTCCGAAACACCGACAATTGGCGCGCCAGGTAGGGGTTACTGCGTGTTAGCTTAATCATCCCAACAAGTTCCGGATGGCAGACCCCATACGACCACTACATCTCGGCACGATGATCTGGTTCGGGAGCCTAGAGTTCATGTCTCTAGATACAAGTATGACATGGTACTCCTCCCACCCAGAGCCCCGTCAACCGACGGCGGCATCACACACCAGCAGCCCAGGCGCGGGCGGCGCTCGAGCCGCCGCTCTCGTCACGCTCGCCAGGCGCAACGCGGGCAGGACCACCCCGACACTGCGCGAGCTCATGGTGGCGCACCGCGTTCTGTCGGCACCCCATGTCTAGCTGTTGGCACAAGGTCCCTGGTTGGGGACCTGACTTGCCTGAGCCTGGACATGGGTGAAACGCCGGCGGCATGCGGCGACGCCCTGTTGGTATCCCATGCCCGACTGTTGGTACAGAGTCCCTGGTTGGGGACCTGTCTAGCTTAAACCTGGGCAGGGGAAAGACGCCGGTGGCATGAAACGACGTCCTACCATCAAGCTCTGCCCCGCCACCTCCTGAGGAGCCGATTTCTTTCATCACCCCATTCGACATGTACTGCTATGTGACTATGCCATTCAGTCTCAGAAATGCAGGGGCCACGTACCAACGGTGCACCACCCAGGTCTTGGGCAAGCACATCGGGCGAACCGTCGAGGCCGGTGTGGACGACATCAAGGATAAGTCCAGGAAGGCCAGTGACCTCATCGACGACTTGGAAGTTGGTGCCCCGCCCAAGTACTGAAGCCCGGGACCTACAAGCTGGCCAACAAGAAGGGCGAAGTCTTCACCAACGCTTGGAACATAGAACAGCTACGTCGCTTTTATCCCTAAATTTTCAAGCATTGTATATGTCATTTCTCGAAATACAATTAAAAAGCGTTCTTTAGTTGGTCTAATATTTCGAGAAACCCCCCGAGCCCATCGTAGGTCTCGGCAATATAGTAACACGACAAGGGAGGCTCGGCTCTGCCTCGGCAGAACCAAGCCTCCCTCGGGGGCTAGATGGGGGACTCCCCCTAGGTCCCACGCACCATTCTTGATCGTTTTTAAGCAAAAAATTCTCACGCCAAAACTCTAGCATGCTCGGATTTAATCGGTTGTAAAACCCCTCGGACCAAGGCCTGTTTCCTAAGCAAGAGGCCGGTAGAGTCGTGAGACACCCCACGCCCGGGCTATGGCACTCACTCACCTCTCGCCCAAGGGGACGGCTTAGGCCCCAAGGGGGTGTTTTGCAAAAAGAAATCGATCAGAGCAACAGAGAGCGAGAGGCTCGGAAACATGAGAAAAACAACTAAGAAACACAAATACTTCAAAAATAAAGGCCTCGACGGCCACAAGCGTTCTGATACAAAAATAACTCATACTCTATTTTTACATAGCCCCTGTGGCCCAGATCAAGGCTCGGGGCCTTCAAAGACTGCAGATGGTAGGGAGGAACCACCTCCTCTTCAAAGAGCATCACCGGCAGTGTGCTGTGGCCTTCCGCCACCTCCATTAGCCGTGACCACCGCGTCGGCCTCCTCCTCATCATCATCGGAGACATACCCATCATCGATGGCGGGGGAGGTCGACGCCGACGAGTGAGTGAGAAGAGATGACGACCAGCAAGCGCTTGACACCTGTGTGCGGCGCGCCTCCTGAACCGCCGCGCATCGGGTTGCTCAACAAGCAATCAAACGGCTTCCTAGGAGTCGCCTGACCGAACCCCTTCAACCTCCAAGGCCTCAGAGCAGAAAGGCAAAGACGTTTCAGCGCCTCGTGCTCCCCGATCTCGTTATCGAGCACCGTCTGCACCGCGCTGGAAGCCTCGGCTGCCCGAGTAACCTTCGCCTCTGACTCTGCACCATGGAGAACAGAGTAAGGTTGAGTAAGGTTGAGCGACGGAACTCACCCTTGGCCTTCAGCTCCTAGTGTCGGGTCTCGACCTGACAGGCCTCAGCTTTCTCCTTCCAGCGTAGGGCCTCGGCCCTGGAAGCCTCGGCCTCCTCCTTCAAGCGCTGGGCCTCGACCCGAGAAGCCTCAGCCACCCTGGAAGCTTCACTCCCCAGCTCTGCGTCACACAAGGGAGTTAGGGAGCGAACATAAGGAAAAGAAAACAAAATGAGGGGACTAAGACTCACCCTCGACCGTCCCCCTCCAAACCACAGCCTCGGTTCACGAGGCCTCAGCTGCAGCAAGGGCCTCATCCAAGTCACCTTTCGTCAGCTGGTGCGCCCTCTGTTCCACCCCTAGCTGCCCCGCGAGAGCCGTGGCCGAGGCCGTAGCATCAGTGGCTCGGCCCCTGAAGGCATCCCGATCGCTGACCGCGCGGGCGAGCTCCTCCTCCAACTCCTTGACCCGCGCCGCCAGAGGGGCGAGCTGTGTCTGGGCCGTGGCCGCCTCGACCTTCGCGTTGGCACAACGAAGGCGGAGGTCCTCTACCTCTGCGCTCCGCGCCGATAGGAGCTCGTTGGCGTCAGCAAGAAGGCCCTCCTGCCGCTGAAGCTGGTCCTAGACGCCCCTCTCCCGCCGGACAAAGACCGACTTCCCAAGGGACCGGGTCTCGAGCTCCTGGGGAAGCAGAACAGGGGTCATTGATTGTAACAAAACCATAAAAGGACAACGTCGCGCGAGAAAGGAAAACGCAAACCTGGGCGACTCCGGGCAGGTCGTCGGCCACCATGGACAGGGCCGTCCGTAGCGACCGCTCCGCCAGCTGATGGTATTGCTCGAAGGTGCCCTAGCTCTCGCCCTCATCTGCGTCCTCGAGGGCGAACAGAGGCTCCCCCTCAGGGTCATCCCGGCTCCGCCACAGTACCCGTGGGTGATCCCACCCGCGAGGCTCGGGTCGCACCCGCATGAGGGCCGAGTTTCCCTCGTCCAAGATCGGCGCCGGCTGTCCCACAGCACCGGCATCCTCGGCGTCGACCGCCTCCCGTGCCCGGGAAGTATCGTCGGAGGAGATCGGATAGACCTCCGTCTCCTGGGCGCTCTCTTGCAACAACGGCGGTCCTGAAGCAAGGGCGCCACCAAGGCCTCTACCGCCTTCATCTCCGCCTCCTGGACAGACGGCCGCGCCGCCATCACGACGGCCTTGGTGGTCTCGGGGGCTCCGGCCTCCGCCATCGTGGCCTCGGAGGACGCAGAAACACTGACCGCAGCCACTGCGGTCTCGGCGGTCTTGGACGCCCTGGCCTCCGTCGCCTCAGCCCCGAAGACCCCGAGGGCCTCGGCAACCAAGGGCACGTCAACCCCATCCGACTCGTGAGCCTCGCCCTCACGGGGCGGAGGCACTCCCTCCCTCATCTGTGTAGGGGCCGCCTCGGCAGCTCCTCCATGGGCGGCCGGCTCCTTCGGATCGACCCTCGCCGATGCCGCGCCGCGTTGGATAGCGGCTTGTGCCTCCGCCACCCAGTGGGTGGAGGAGCCGGGGCTCGCCTTGAGCGCCTTAAGGGGCGCCAAGGGAAGCTCGTCCGCAGGCCGCTTCCGACTAAGGAAAAATAACCAACAGGGTCAGCGCGAGACCAAAAGGCGAACGGAAGGCACTATCACCCTGCCAAAAATACTCTTACCTTGAACGGGGCGGCAACCGTTTTGCCATGGCAAACCTCGTCCGCAGAGCGGGGAGGCGGCGGCAGAGGCGTCGCCTCCCGTGTCCATCGGCGCCGGGTCGGTCTTAATGGACCCGGCGCCCTCTTCGGTCCTCTCAGGCGGGGCGGTGGTGCCGCCTCCACCGCCACTTGTTCCACCACGGCCGCCGAGCCCACGGGCCGACGGCAGTGTTTGCTAACGCCGCGCGCTCGGCGTGTCGGCCTCTCGCCCCAGGCGGACAACCGCCAACCCTGGGTCCGCTTCTCCTCCTCCTCCCGGGAGTGCCGGGCTGCTTGCCATCACCCCGGGCACCACCTCCACTACGTCAGGGAGATGGCCCAGGGGACCTCGCCCCACCTCGTCCCCGTCATCCCCGTCCGAGGCCTCCGTCGACAGCGACGTCGACGGGGATTCCTCCAACGGGAGACCATCCTTCCGTTGTTGACGGCGGCGCTTATCCAGCTCCTCGCGCGCGAGGATTTGCTTCATGCGCTTCGCCGCTTTGGCGTCTTTCCACTTTTTCTACGCATCGGCGTGCGTGTGGTTGATCGCCCGCCGCCTCGCGTCCTCGGGGACGGGCGGCGGAGATGAGCGTACGTCCCTCATCCCCTGCAGGAACGACGGACGCGTATAAGGAAACAAGGGGTAAGGGGAGATTGAGGAGGCTCGGAGGCTACAAGCGGCGCACGACTTACCAGCGAGAGGAACCCCCGCGATGGCTGCATAGCGATAGGGGTCAAGTTGCCCTCGGCAACCGCCTCACCGTCTCCCCCACCCGACGAAGAATTTCCTCATCGGAAAGGGCGGAGGAAGACATCCGGGTGCCCTCAATGGGCTCACCCGGCTTCATCTCGAACGACCACCCGCCCGAGCCATCGTGGCAAGACCCTCCGACGGTGGAAGGCGGCCACGACTCTGACCAGCGGTGAGACCGTGGCCCCGCAGCCTCGCTAGCCCCTCCAGAAGCGGCTGCAGCTTGGGCTGGTCGTCCTTTGGGACGCCGTACTTCCATCTCTCCGGGCAACTCCCCACAATCCGCCCAGTGTAGGGGGGAAGTCCTCCGTCGTCATTGCGAAGGTAGAACCAACTCGTGTACCACCGGCGATTGGATGACGCGAGCTGGGCCGGAATGTAGAGGTGTAGGCGGTCCTGGCGCACTTGGAGAGTGCAGCCGCCGGCCCTCATCGCCTTCCTCGTACCCGACGTGCCCGTCGGCTTGGTGAAAGGTCCTAATGGCTAGAGGGGGGGGGTGAATAGCATAATAAAATTCTACAACAACACTTAACAAAATGTGTTAGACAATTTTGCGGTGAAGCGAGTGTTGCGCTAGCCTACTAAAATGCAAGCCACCTACCACAATTCTATTTCGAATAGTGTATGTCCACACAATAGCTATGACACTTAGCTAAATTAGTGTGCTCTCAAAGACTAACTAAAGAGCAACACTAATCAAACAAACAAGCTCTCACAACTAGCTACACTAAAGAGCTTGATAACTAGTTTTATGTAATGTAAGAGTGAGCAAGAGAGTTATACCGCCCGTGTAGTGGTAGGAACCAATCAATCACAATAATGAATACCAATGTAGACCAATCACCTCGGAATCAAATGATGAACACAATGATTTTTACCGAGGTTCACTTGCTTGCTTAAGCAAGCTAGTCCTCGTTGTGGCGATTCACTCACTTGGAGGTTCACGCTTTGATTGGCATCACTCGCCAAACCCTCAATAGGGTGCCGCACAACCAACACAAGATGAGGATCACACAAGCCACAAGCAATTTACTAGAGTACCTTTTGGCGCTCCACGAGAAAAGGTCAAGAACCCATCACAATCACCACGATCGAGTCGGAGACAATCACCTCCTCCACTCAACGATCCTTGCTGCTCCAAGCCGCCTAGGTGGCGGCAACCACCAAGAGTAACAAGCGAAATTCGCGAGTGAAACACAATCACCAAGTGCCTCTAGATGCAATCACTCAAGCAATGCACTTGGATTCACTCCCAATCTCACTATGATGATGAATCAATGATCTAGATGAGTGGGAGGGCTTTGGCTAAGCTCACAAGTATGCTATGTCAATGAAAAATGTGTGAGGGTGCGAGCCACAGCCTGCCATGGGGCTTAAATAGAGCCCCAATCAAATAGAGCCGTTATACCCCTTCTTTGGGCAAAAGCGCGCTCGACCGGACGCCTCCGGTCATATCGACCGGACGACAGCAGCCCTCGCCGTCCGGTCGCTCGATGGACGCCACGTCACCACCTTCTTCAAACGCTGTTCGTCGATTTCAACGTGTGAAGTTGACCGGACGCTTCGAGAAAGCGACCGGACGCTGGAGCCACCACGTCGTCCGGCCGAGTCTGATAAGGGTCCAAATCCATTTTCTTCGACCGGATGCGTCGGGTCCACCTCGACCGGACTCAACCACGTCCGGTGGTATACCCTAGCCATTGATCGCTTAAGTCGGTGCGATCGGACGTGACGATCGGCGTCCGATAAGTTGATTCGTCCGGTCCATCGGACCGACGCCAAAGACATCATTTCGATCAACTCCATTTCAACTCTTACTTCTTCACCCTTGCTCAAGTGTGCCAACCACCAAGAATTTTGCATCCGACGCAATAGAAAATTGACATTTCATTTTCCCGAAAGCGCCGAATCCTACAAACCCTACAACCCTACAAACACCTTGTGCACATGTGGTAGCATATTTACACAAATATTATCAAGGGTGTTAGCACTCCACTAGATCCTAAATGCATATGCAATGAGTTAGAGCATCTAGTGGCACTTTGATAACCGCATTCCGATACGAGTTTCACCCCTCTTAATAGTACGGCTATCAAACCTAAATGTGATCACACTCTCTAAGTGTCTTGATCACCAAAATAAAATAGCTCCTACAAGTTATACCTTTGCCTTGAGCTTTTTGTTTTTCTCTTTCTTCTCTTCAAGTTTAAGCCCTTGATCATCTCCATGCTATCACCATTGTCATGTTATGATCTTCATTTGCTTCTCTACTTGAAGTGTGCTACCTATCTCATGATCACTTGATGAACTAGGTTAGCACTTAGGGTTTCATCAATTTACCAAAACCAAACTAGAGCTTTCACTTGGTAGTGTGCCCCGCCCAGAATAGGTGGAGCCACAACTCCCAATGGGGAGCAATCCCCAAGTACCCCTCGCAGACGGCAACAAAGATAGCCGCCTGAGCGATGGAGTTGGGATTGAAGTTGTGGAGCTCTACGCCGTAGTAATGCGGGAGCGCCCGCATGAACCAATCCGCCGGGACGCCGAGGCCGCGCTCGTGAAAGGAGACGAAGCTTACGACGTAGCCGTCGCGGGGCCTCGGCTCTGGCTCGCCGTACGGAGCAATCCACTCCGGCCTGGTGGGGTCTGTCACCGGGCGAAGGAGTCCGCCGTCGACAAGCGACTGAAGCATCTCCTCAGTGACATCCGATGGATCCCAGGGGTCCGCCTCGACAACGGCGATGTCGCCGACTATGGGTGCGATGGAGGAATCAGGTGCGGCGGTGAGTTTTTTTCTCTCTCTCCCACGCTCTTGCTTTTTCCTCGCTTTCTCCCTAGGCTCGCTCTTCTCCCCTCTTCTTCCCTCCACCCGCTGCTCTAGCGACGGCTCGACGGAGGCAGTGCTAATGCAGGCAAGGTAAGACGAGGAGGGGTGGGACTCTTCGGGTATTTATGCAGGGAGGAGGCGAAATGAACGGGCGATGAAATCGGGGAAGTCCCCCCCCGATCCGGCGTAGTTAACCACGAGCCGATTTCGCCGGCCCACGCGCCCACGTCTCCCTCATTAAATGCGAGAACAGTTACGTCCCATCTACCACGTCAAGCTCGGCCACTACGGCAGCAGGCGTCGTTTCGCCTCCCTAGGAAACCACCTCAAAAGGCGCGCCACTCGTTGCCGAGCCAATAGGGAAGATATTCCCACGGCCTATTCCTTTCATATGAAGGAACCAGGCTCTGAGCCTATTACGGTCCAGGGGTTCGAAGGCTGGGCCCCAAGAGGTTTCGACAGCCGCCCTAGGATAACAGAGTCAAGGACAACCGCGGGCGAGCCTATACGGGGCCGAGACCCAAGCAAGCGAAACGCTTGGGACGCCCAAAGTCATGTCCGAGACCAGCAGGAAGGTCTCTGAATGGGATCCCACCGTAGGGAGGCACCGAGCCACCGAGGCCCAGTGAACGGCCTCGGCACCCACTAGAGAAATCCTCTGGTACTCTTGGAGTGTGTCTTTGGACCACTAGCCGTCCCCTAGCGAATGGGGTTCGGGCCTCCACTCGGACTACCCAAAAACAGCTCACCGAATGTGCCACCGCTCGTGCCCACCGAGGGTAGCGAGGCACACTCCACCCCTCCTTCCGAGCGAAAAGGAAGCATGAGGGTCGTACAAAAAGTCAGGGGAACCCCTGACGGCCTTCTCGCTATATGCAGGGGCTAAGGGGCTCTTCCTGCAACCTTGTCGAGACCCGGCGACACCGGCTCGCACTCAAAGGGGCTCGGCAAAACAAACCCTCCTTCCGAGCGAAAAGGAAGCGTGAGGGTCGTACAAAAAGATAGGGGAGCTCCTGACGGCCCTCTCGCCCTGTGCAGAGGCTAGGGGGCTCTTCCTGCAGATACACCGAGACCCCACGACCCGGGCTGGCGCCCAAAGGGGCCTTGGCAAATAAACCCTCACGCGCGAGGGGCGTATAAAAGCCTGGGAACTCCCGACGCCCTCTCGCCTCCGCTCAGCAGAGGCTAGGGGGCTCTTCCCGCAACCTTGCCGAGACCAGCGGCTTCGGCTCGCACCAGAATGGGCTCGGCAAACAAACCCTCCGTCCGAACGAAAATGATATGTGAGGGTCGGATGAAAAAGCCAGGGGACCCCTGACCGCCCTCCTGCTCCTGGCGGAGGCTCGGGGGCTCCTCCTGCGCCCAAGACAAAGACAAACGGTCTAAGTCCACGCTAGAAGTTCCGTTACAAATACGATAAAGGGCACCGAGCCCGTTACGGTCCAGGGGTTCGAAGGCTGGGCCTCCAGAGGTTTCGACAGTCGCCCCAGGGCAACAGAGTCAGGGACGACCTTGGGGCGAGCCTACGAATGGCCGAGGCCCGAGCGAACGATCGCTCGATCGCTCGGGGCGTCCTAAGTCATGTCCGAGACCGGCAGGGAAGTCTCCGAATGGGATCCCACCGTAGGGAGGCACCGAGCCACCGAGGCCCAGCGAACGGCCTCGGCACCCACTAGAGAAACCCTCTGGTACTCTTGGAGTGCGTCTCCGGACCGCTAGCCGACCCTTAGCGAACGGGGTTCGGGCCTCCACTCGGACTACCCGATAACAGCTCACCGGAAGTGCCCACGCTCGTGCCCATCGAGGGTAGCCTAGCACATTCCACCCCTCCTTCCGAGCGAAAAGGAAGCGTGAGGGTCGTACCCAAAGTCAGGGGGATCCCTGACGGACCTCTCGCTCCATGCGGAGGCTAGAGGGCTTTTTCTGCAGCCTCGCCGAGACCCCCGCAACCCGAACTTGCGCTTGTGGGCTCGGCAAATGCGATAAAAACTCCTCGCTCAAACGCAAAAACGAAAAAAGCCCCTGGAGGAGTAACTCCACTCCTCCAGGGCCTCGAAGCTTACACCACGGCGGAGGTGCGCTCAGCGCACTCCACCGGAACCTCAAGAAACAAAACCTAATTCCCACGGGAGCGGAATAAACCAAGCCTCGATGAACCCTCGGGAGAGTGCACGCACTCCCGGAGGCTACCTGCTCGTCGGTACCTTAGGACGGGTACCCCGAGCGAACATCAAAGGGGTCACTTAAGTCCCATCAAAATACAAAGCTAGAAGGTAAGCCGTAGGCCCCTCACTGCCACATCCGAGCTCGCCGGGCTCTCCGCCTCATCTCGAGCCTCGTGCAGAAGGTCTCGGCCCCTGACGCAATCTCTCGCCTCAGCAGAGGCTCTCCACGGAAGGCCTCGCTGGGAACACAATCTCCGTCTCGCGAGGCTCTTCACGGAAGGCCTCGGCAAGGAGTCCGATCTCCGTCTCGCGAGGCTCCGCCCTCCCGTCTCACGCAAGGCCTCATTCTCCGATTGCGCGAGGCCGGCTTATCCATAGTCCGTCGCCCCGCTTCGACCGACCCCTCCCGACAAAGACGTCATGTCCCATTAATACTTCAACCACTCCGCAATCTCACCGGACGACGGCTACCGACACCTAAAATGGTCGACGGGACTGAGGTCGCATCAACGCCATACCGGCTGGGACAGGCGCGGCAGGGATTACCGGCCATTGTGTTCTGACACTGTGCCCACGATCAGCGCCCACACTGCACTGTGCCCCGCGATCCCCGCCCGGAAACAACATCGCGGACTACTTTGGCGGGTCATCACCGCCTCCAAGCGGTAGCGGCCAGATCGGCCGCCCTCTCGGAGCCTCGGCACTATACACCAAGGTCTCGGCTATCTCGGGGTTCGTGCTCGCCGAGACCCCCACTCACGGCAGCCTCTAAGATCGACCAAGCCTCGGCCTCACGCGCCGCCAATCCACAGCCGATCCGCCCGGCCGCCACACGCCTGCCCGAGGTAGCCCAGAAGCTCCCATGATGCATAGGGTCGGACGTGACCAGCACGTCGCCCCAGTGCTCCAAGGACGGACCACTCCGACGACCACGCCGCCACAGGAACAGGCCACAGGGCTCGGACACACCGCCCCTGTTGGCACGACGCCGTATAGTCAGCACATGTACTGTCCTTGTCCTCCCTTCAACTATAAAAGGAGAGGACTTGGGCCCCTTAGGAAGGGGAAATAAGGAGAACACCTTGTAGCTCACACACATACACATCCCAGCCGCCTGAGAGCAACGTCTCAAGCAGCCCACACGACACCTCGCCGAGACCTGGGATTACATCCCTGTCTCCCTGTGCTTGTAACCCTCTACTACTAACACTTCGGTGCAAGGAATACAAGATCGATCTCTCAGACTGGACGTAGGGCATCGATTGCCTGAACCAGTATAAACCTTGTGTCTCTTTACATCACCATCCGGGATTAGGGGCACGCAGTTCAAATTCACTAGTTGGTAGAGGACCCCCGGTCCGAAACACCGACACTACAGATGTGTATCCTGTGTGTGCTGGTGAGAAATTTAACATGGTTTTAGCGTCTACTCTGAATTTGGATGGCACTCCAGATACTGGCTACTACACACAGGTGATTAACTTATCCATTTTGTTGAATTTGCATCATACAACTTGAATTTTAATGATATTCACTGATGGAATACAGCATCCAGGTAACAGTGTCTTGGGTTCATATGATATCTTCAATATGATATCACCAATGTGATGAAGCATGTATATAAGACCTATTTAACATAAAGTATCTAATTTTCAGGCTGGTAGAAAAACTCTGGCAGATAATTATGAATATGTCATGCAAGGGAAGCTTTACAAAATCTCAGAGGACACCTCCAGCCAAAATGCTAAAGTGTATGGTTTTCCGCTTTTCCCTGAACTGAAAGCTATCGAACAGCGTAGCAATTTGCACTTTTTATGCACTAGAGTCTAGAACTTATTCCGTTATCATGAAACTATGGGAGTATTCGATTCACTTGTTGTGGTGCTACTACGTATTGTGTATTAAGATTTTTATCCTATTGTTGAGCTGTTCCAGTACATATGACAGCTCACGAATCGACTATTGACTTATGAATTAAGAATAAAAGGATTTCTACATTGTTTGACCTTGTCAAAGTGAACACATCAACTATAGAATTAATGTTATTCATGGTTCTAAAGGAAATGTACCCATATATCCTGATGACGCCCATATGATGAATCATGCTCGTGATAGAATTTGATTCTGCTAAGGCAATTCTGAAAGTACTTTTGAACATCAAAAGAGCTTGATTTGAATATCCCATTAATCATGGTTTATCTTCACATTCTTTTCATCTGATAATAGCATTATTTGCGTATACATATAGAAAATTCCTTCAAGGTCACTTCAATGTCTTATGTTGATAAGTAAGAATAAAATGGTTTCAGTTGATTACTTTAAAAAAAAAAACTTAAACGGCTTCAATTGATTTGTTTAAAGTTTAAACCTTCATATTATCATAGAGTCGAATCTTATTTTGCGTAGGCAGTAGTTCTTTCCAAAGTAGCTGTGTTTTCTCACGCCGTACTTTTCCTTTTACTTTCAAGGAGATTTATGCATCATTCAGTGGTCTCCTGATGCTGCTCAGGGGTGACCCTTCCACTGCTGCTAGCTTTGAGCTGGATCAGAGGCTTTTTCTACTCATGCGCAAGGTTTAAAACTACCGCAGAATGTGCTAACTACCCTGATAATCTAATGCTGGTCGTTCACTTTGAGGCTATGGGTGTTTGGCCTTGTTAATACCTATTTTAATTTCCATCCATGGTGCTTGACCTTACCCCCTTGCTTCCCCGTGGGTGAAGCTTGTTATCTGGTAATGAGTATTGTTTCCTTTAACATGGATTCATGTTGTTTACCGTCATGGTACCTTTTTCTCATCAGAAAGATTGTTGCACATTAATGAGATCCATAATTTTCATAGTATATTATTATGTGTAACCCTAGGCGCCGTGTAGTTGCTGATCCCTAAGACTCATTTCTAGGTTTGTGCTCTGAACTTGTATAGAATCATCAGGTGACCGACGTGATTCCATGAGTATCAGATCAGATAGGAAGTTTTGTGCTGCCCAGATCAGGTGACCGACGTGATTCCATGAGTCGAGCAGACTGGATCTGAGAGTCGGAGGAGCATTCTGTTACGGCATGGTTCTCCACTTGCACGGTCGATTTCTCTCTTTAGGGATATCGTTGCAGATTTGGAACTTGACCGAGCATAAATCAACAAAACAGAGTTATTTCTTTTTTTTTAAGGGAAGGAAGACTTATATTAAATCTTGGCACAGTATATCCCCAAATTACACATGAAAAAATCTGAAATAAAAAATACATTATATTGCCAAGGAGCTGTTACTGTTCTGGAGCGTCATTCTGAAGAGATGCAGTGCACTGTTTGTGGTTTCAGCTAAGTCGATCTTCGTAATTTTCTCTATGATTTTGGTCAAACTTGAGAATTTTTCACTTTTCAAGAAAGTTGAAATAACTTACAATTTAGAATGGGAGAAGTAAGTAGCAGTATCTTTTATTTATAATCTGAATAGCTAACCCAATTTGATGAAGCCACGTTATCTAGTATCGTTTGGTCAATGGTCACTTTGTCAGGGCAGTCTGACCTATCGATTGCGCACCTTTTACATGATGCAAGAGCCCCCTCCATTTGTTCTCTTTCTCGGAGAAAATAGTCAGAAAAGTTATTTTGATCCTCCAACTATTGCCTGCGGTTTAGGTCGAGCTTTCAAAATAGCCTCTTCCATCCTCAAATTTACTTTTAGTCTCAATTTCATCCTAAAACAATTAAAAGCGGCCATTTCAAATCCTTGACTTTGCTTTTGAGGCTCAATTTATCTATGAACTATTAGAGCACCATAGTGAGCATTTAGCCCTCAATTTTTTCTTGTTTATGGCTCAACTTCGCCCCGCGTTCTACATGGAACCTCGTTCTACATAGAGCCTCCTCTTTTTTATGACTCAATCTTCAGCATTACTTTGCGACTTATACTAATAAATATAAATTGCAATAAAATAAATCTACAAGATTCGAATAATTGCAAGAAATAGATTAAAATAAATAATATAAAAAGTAATATAGTGAGTTGCAGATCACTATTATTTTCACGGTCTTTGAGTCGTGTATTCGCATGATACAGTGAACTTCTGATCCCTGTTTTCTTTTCACAAATTTCTGATCATGAAATGAATACTGCGTGTGGTGGTGGATGCATGGCTTGGCATTTACAATGCCTACAGGTGCTTCGGGGCCATTTGGTAGGGATTCTTGTGCGGCTCCTGAAGCCGTTTTGCAGATTCCTCTACCAAACGGTCCAAAACGAAACTGCTCCTCTGGAGTCTCTCACAGCACGTTGTTGTCAGACGAAGCCGAAAAAACGAGCTTCCACCGGCTCCCTCCTTGCCAGCTGGGTAAGATCCCCTTTTGCCCTCCTGCACCGACGACGAGGACGCCGGGGTGCGGCCACGGCGGAGCTTCCGGAGCGCGCGGAGGACGGGGACGCCGGAGCGCGGCCGCGCAAGCTGCCGGAGCACGCGGAGGACAAGGACGCCGGGGCGCAGCCGCGCAAGCTGCCGGAGCGCGGGCGCATGTACGACGGGCCCTCGAGGCGCGGTCGCGCGAAGCTGCTGTAGGGGCGCCGGATGGAGCTGGCAGGGCGGCTGCGCGAAGATGGCATGGCGCCAGGGCGGCGGCACGGAGATGCTCGTTGCTAGGACGCTGCGTGCGTGTTGACCACAAGTTGCAGAAGATAAGGATCAGAGAACGGATAGTCGGATAGGTAGAAAAGAAAAGAAAAAAAGAAAAAGTAAGGGTAGTATCGACATTCTATTCCTTTAGAAGCTGACGACGAAGATGTTGTGCCTACCGCCGTAAAAAACTGATTCAGCTCTTCTTCGACTAAATCTGCTTAAACTAGAACTAAAGTTGTTTTGGCTAGAGTTAAAACTCTACCAAACGAACCTTTAGTGTATTGTCACACCACAGCAATCTTTCTCTCTTTCCAGAGACATGTCAACAGGTAAGAGACATGTCAGCAAGAGATACGCCTTTAAATAAAAAGTATTATGTTCCTAAATATCTATTATTTTCGTTTCCCGATAAACAACTTTGACTAAGGCTTTGTTTAGTTTCTGAATGTAAAATTTTGTGTGTCACATCGGGATCACATGGGGTGTCGTATGGGTTGTTCGGATACTAATAAAAAAATAAATTACAGAATCCGTCAATAAACCGCGAGACGAATTTATTAAGCTTAATTAATTCGTCATTAGCACATGTGTGTACTGTAGCACTTTATTGTCAAATCATAGACTAATTAGGCTTAAAAGATTCGTCTCACAAATTAGTTGTAATATGTGTAATTAATTATTTTTTTATTCTATATTTAATACTCCATGCATGTGTCCAAACATTCGATATGATAAGGTGTAAAGTTTTTGGGTGGAAACTAAACAAGGGCTAGACACATATATGAAGTATTAAATATAGACTAAAAAATAACTAATTGCACATATTACAACTAATTTACGAGATGAATCTTTTAAGCCTAATTAGTCCATAATTTAACAATAAAGTGCTACACTACACATATATATCACTGCTGGATTAATTATGCTTAATAAATTCGTCTCGCGGTTTACTGATTCTGTAATTTATTTTTTTATTAGTATTCGAACACCTCATGCGACACCCACATGTAACATCTGATTTGACATCCAAAAATTTACACGCTGGATCTAAACAAGACCTAAATGTATATATAAAAAATATTAATATTTATAGTACATAATTAGTATCATTGGAAAGATCTTTAAACCTACTTTTTTTAATAAATTTATTTAGAGATATGTCGGGTATTGATATTAGGGATACACAAAGTAAGGAAGTTAGCACCCACGCTGACTTCCTCGGATGGCTCGAGACGTATTAAACGGTCCCGCCCGACCCCAAGGCCGCGGGCTCCGTCTGACCCGACATCAAGGACGCGGTTTCCGTCTCGCCCGACCTCGAGGCCGCGGGCTACGTCTCGTCCGACCTCGAGGTCGTGAGCTCTGTCTCGCGCCGACCCCTTGGGTGCGGGCTCTGTCTCATCCGACCTCGAGGACACGGGCTCCGTCTCCCCCGACCTCAAGGCCGCGGGCTTCGTCTCCCCCGACCCCTTGGGTGCGGGATCCGTCTCGCCCAGGGTCGCGGGCTTTGTCTCGCTCGACCTCGAGAATACGGGCTCTGTCTCGTCCGATGGGGACCTATACCGCCGCCCGACTCCTTGGGTGCGGGCTCCGTCTGGCCCGACACCAAGGACGCGGTTTTTGTCTCCCTCAACCTCGAGGCCGTGAGCTCCGTCTCGCCCGACCCCTTGAGTGCGGGCTCCGTCTCGCCCGACCTTGAGGCCGTGAGCTCCGTCTCGCCTAACCCCTTGGGTGCGGGCTCCGTCTCGTCCGACCTCGAGGACACGGGCTCCGTCTCGCCCGACCTCAAGGCCACGCGCTCCGTCTCGCCCGACCTCGAGGACGCGGCTCCGTCTCGTCCGACGGGGACCCATATCGCCGCCAACCACTCCAGGTCCAAGCGTATGGCCCTGGCTTAAAACTCTAACACCAGGGAAAAGGCTGGCACCCCTCAATGTAACATGTGGTCATGACGGGTCATACCTGGGGATTTACATCAAGAACAGTGTCGGATGTGCCGATACTGTTCTGCCTAACCCACGTACGGACGCTGACAGGCGCGTCAGTTCACCACGACGTTCGCCAGGACGGAGTGAAACGCCATGACCGGCAGATGACGCCTGCGCATGGCGCCAGTGATGAACAGGGCTATGATATGGAGCCGTCCCTGTTGACATCTACAGGATCGGCAGGACCCGCATGAAGGAGAAGAAGGATCTGGCAACCCTGGAAACCTTCTTCTCTTTCTCGTTCTTCTCCTTTTCCTCCTCTATAACCCACGCTTTCCCTTCGCCTATAAAAGGGAAAGCAGGGCGCCCCACGCTAGAGAGAGAGAAAAACATAAGAGAACAACACGAGCACATGGCTGAGCGGCAATCAAGCTCATAGCACCCGTTTACTCCTTCCACCAGAGACTTGGGATCCTCTCCCTCTCTCGTCTGTTTGTAACCCCTACTGCAAACCAAGTGCCGGTAACACGAGCAGCACGTTTCGCTCGAACCAATATAAATCCTTGTGTCCTCCGAGCACATCATCCGAGCCAGATGCGCAAATACAAATTTACTCATCGGTGGTTCGAAAACACCGACAGTTAGAGCACCAGGTAGGGGTTTTTTGCGTGTCTTGATGTCCACATGAGGCCTCAGATGGCTAGTCACGGCGTTAGCTGGGTCCCAGGTGTGCACGTGCACTTCGGAAACCTAGACTTCATCATTACGACGGAGGGAAAGTTGGCGCAGGTTCCCATCGCTGTCCAACCTCTCCACTCCGCCGACCTCGACGCGATTGCCGAGGCGCTTGAGGAGCTATAGATGCATGCTCTGGAGGCCTGTGCCCCCAGAAGCAACCAGCTCCTCAGCTTCGATTATGGAAGGCTAGAGCGCCAGCTCGGTGCCTTCCTAGGACCCTGACCATTCCGGGAGGACTTACGCCGCCTCACCTTCTCATTTGCCAACGTCATGACGCGGCTTGCCGGAGGAGAGCCGCTCTCCCTAGAATTCCTCATCCGGAGCGCCCCAATAATGCTCCCGTTCGGTCTGTGCAACACCACAGAGACCGTTGGCCACCTTGTGGCGCAACGCACGCCCCCATCCCCTACAAACGACGAGTTCGTGGGGATGACCGAATATGTCACGGAATCTTTTCATGACCTTCTCATGGAAGAATCAGAGTCACCCTCTGACTTTGACTCTAGCAGGGGAGCCATCACCCCTCACGAGAATGTTTCATTACAGTTACCCCCGAGGGATATATCGAAAGCATCCATGAGGGAGGGGCTACCCCCAACAGATTACCACGATGACGAGGTCAAAGGGGATGTAGGGGCCCTACCTCACCTGCGGGTAGAGCAGCTGAGGGCGCGACACCAAGAGCTCGAAGAAGCATGACTCTAGCTTGAGCAAGAATGCGTGAATCTCGAGCACCATGGAGATGGTGGGCGTGTGCGCGCCGTGGCTCGCGACGTGAACTGGAGGATCATCGAGGACGACGAAGCCCTCCCACGCTTCACCCGAGCCAGCCAGAACATCGCTGCTGTGGCGGCCTTGCTCCGAGGGCTTCCGGAGCCCGCGACGCCTGAGGATCGTCAGGCCCATCGTGAGATTCGCACGCTACTTGAGCGTGCGGTGGCGTAGCAGGCCGAAAGCTCACTGTCCCAACAATGCGAGCTCGATGCCAGCCAGCGTGCGCCCTCAGAGCGACCTGACAGGGATGTGTCAGTCCACCAGGTGCAGCGAGGCGGCAGGCTGCACGTCATGGCCCCAGTGCATGAGCGTCTCGGCCTCCACCGTGACGCGATCGACACTCTGGATGCCCACAGACGTGCCCACGGCAATGAGAGGGAGGAGGCTAGCCGTGGCTACCACCCTCATCGTGGTGGATGCTACGACAGCGGTGAGGACCAAAGCCTAAGCCCTGACTTACCGAGACCTCAGGCCTTTGGCCGACACATCCTCAACACCGTCTTCCCACCGCGGTACCGATCGTCGACCACCATCCCAAAATACTTTGGGGAAGCAAACTCCGGATTGTGGCTCGAGCAATATCGGCTTGCTTGCCAAGCCGGTGGAGCGGATAGTGATAATTTCATTATCCGCAACCTTCCATTGTTCCTGGCCGATTCGGCGCAAACGTGGTTGGAACAACTTCCGCCCAACCGAATCCAAAGTTGGGCGGACCTCAAATAAATCTTTGTGGGAAACTTCTAGAGCACATACGCGTGTCCTGGGAACCCATGGGATCTCAAAAACTGCCCAAACCTTGCTTTCCCCATCAAGCACCTATACAAGGATAGCGTCCTCATGAAGCAGTTCTTGTTCAGAGGCTCCAACAAGGGGGGCATAGGAAGGAGCCCAAGCCGGTCGCAGACGACACCGAGTGGAAGGACGGCGGATGGCTGCCTCATGATCTTCGAAGGTGAAAGGTCCTAATGGCTAAAGGGGGTGAATAGCCTAATAAAATTTCTACAACAACACTTAATCAAAATGGTTAGACAATTATGGGGCGAAGCAAGTGTTGCGCTAGCCTACTTAAAATGCAAGCCACCTACCGCAATTCTAGTTTAGATAGTATCTAATCACACAATAGCTATGACACTACTCTATGTTAGTGTGCTCTCAAAGGCTAACTAAAGAGCCACACCAACCAAGCAAACAAGCTCTCACAACTAGCTACACTAAAGAGCTTGACAACTAGTTTGCGGTAAGGTAAGGAGTAGGCAAGAAGATTATACCGCCGTGTAGATATATGAACCAATCAATCACAAGTGTGGATAACAATGAAGACCAATCACCTCGAAATCAATATGATGAACACAATGATTTTTACCAAGGTTCACTTGCTTGCCGGCAAGCTAGTCCTCGTTGTGGCGATTCACTCACTTGGAGGTTCACGCGCTAATTGGCCTCACACGCCAAACCCTCAATAGGGTGCCGCACAACTAACACAAGATGAGAATCACACAAGCCACGAGCAATCCACTAGAGTACCTTTTGACGCTCCACCGGGGAAAGGTCAAGAACCCCTCACAATCACCACGATCGGAGCCAGAGACAATCACCACCCTCCGCTCAACGATCCTCGCTGCTCCAAGCCGTCTAGGTGGCGGCAACCACCAAGAGTAACAAGCAAATCCCGCAGCGAAACACGAACACCAAGTGCCTCTAGATGCAATCACTCAAGAAATGCACTTGGATCACTCCCAATCTCAGAAAAATGTTTAATCTATGATGGAAATGAGTGGGAGGGCTTTGGCTAAGCTCACAAGGTTGCTATGTCAATGAAAATTGCCAAGAATGTGAGCTTGAGCCGGCCATGGGGCCTAAATAGAAGCCCCCACGAAATAGAGCTGTTATACCCCTTCACTGGGCACAACGCGGGGTGACCGGACACTCCGGTCTGATCGACCGGACGCTGGCCCTCAGCGTCCGGTCATGTGATTCACGCCACATGTCCCCTGCTTCAAATATAGTTCGTCAGATTTCAACGGTCATCTGTTGACCGGACGCGTCAGTTAGAAAGTGACCGTACGCTGGACCTTAGCGTCCGGTCGTTTCCAGTAAGGTTCCAAACGCGATTTTTCCCGACCAGACGCGTCCGGTCATGCTTGACCGGACACAACCAGTGTCTAGTCACACAACGTCTCCACTATACGCCCCTACGCCAACAGACGTCAAGACCTCGACCAGACGCATTCTCGCCAGAGATCTCGGTATTTGAAGCGATCCAATATTCGGTCACATGATCAAAAACGCATGCCCTCTGCTGCCATTGACCGGACGCTCCGGTCCAACCGAGGCCAGCGTCCTGTCACTCATAGAGACCTCCGTCTTTTCTGTCTAGGGCGCCGATGGCATCGTCGGACTGTCCGCACTCTACGGGCGGACACTCCACCGGTGGAGTTTCTTACCCATGAACCTAAACTTCACCACCCTTGATCAAATGTGCCAACCACCAAGTGTATCACCTTGTGCACATGTGTTAGCATATTTTCACAAATATTTTCAAGGGTGTTAGCACTCCACTAGATCCTAAATGCATATGCAATGAGTTAGAGCATCTAGTGGCACTTTGATAACCGCATTCCGATACGAGTTTCACCCCTCTTAATAGTACGGCTATCAAACCTAAATATGATCACACTCACTAAGTGTCTTGATCACCAAAACAAAATGGCTCATACAATTTATACCTTTGCCTTGAGCCTTTTGTTTTTCTCTTTCTTCTTTCTAAGTCCGAGCACTTGATCATCACCATGGCATCACCATCATCATGTTATGATCTTCATTTGCTTCATCACTTGGAGTGTGCTACCTATATCATGATCACTTGATAAACTAGGTTAGCACTTAGGGTTTCATCAATTCACCAAAACCAAACTAGAGCTTTCAGAAGGGTCGGCGGCCTATGACTCCAAGCGCCGCTAGAAGCTTGTGCGCCGTGAGGTCTATACGACCGAGCCGGCCTTCCTTCCTTCCTTCGATGGTCGGAGTCTGCCATAACCTTTGATCGAACCAACCACCCAGAAAGTGTCTCATAGCCGGAGAGATACCCGCTTGTGGTCGACCTGATCATTGGCATGAAGCGGCTCACCAAGGTGCTAATGGATGGATGCAGCGGCCTCAACATCATGTGCGCTAAAAGGCTCGACGCCATGGGCATTGACCGATCGCGCATCCGGCCGACCGAGGCGCCTTTCCATGGCATCATGCCTAGAAAGCAGGCCATGCCACTTGGGCAGATCGATCTGCCCATCACCTTTAAAAATCTGACCAATTATAGGACGGAGACCCTTACCTTCGAGGTGGTCGGGTTCCACGGGACCTACCACGCCATCCTAGGATGTCCATGCTACGCGAAGTTCATGGCCGTCCCCAACTACACCTATCTAAAGTTGAAGATGCTAGGTCCATGTGGGGGCATCACCATCGGCACCTCCTTCTAGCATGCCTACGAGTGCGAGGTCGAGTGCTGCGAACGTGCCGCGATAATTGTCGCCTCCAAAGAGCTTGCAGCCATCAGGGAGGAGGTCATCGAAGAAGCGCCTGACCCCAAGTGGTCCGCCAGGTCTTTCAAGCCTATAGAGGGCGCCAAGGAGGTCCTCATAGACCCCAGTGACTGAGGGCAAAGTGGTGCACATCGACACCACGCTTTCCGCCAAATAGGAAAGCCCGCTCGCCGTCTTCCTCCGCGCCAAGAGAGACATCTTTGCGTGGAGACCCTTAGACATGCCAGGCATTCCGAGAGAAGTCACCGAGCATGCCTTGAAGATTAGGCCAGGCTCCAAGCCGATGAAGCAGCGCCTACATGAAAGGTCTTAATGGCTAGAGGGGGGTGAATAGTCTATTAAAAATTTCTACAACAACACTGAACAAACCGGTTAGACAAATATGAGGTGAACCGAGTGTTGCGCTAGCCTACTAAAAATGCAAGCCACCTACCACAAGTCTAGTTTCTATAGTCTCTATGCACACAATGGCTATGTCACTACACTAAGTTAGTGTGCTCTCAAAGGCTAACTAAAGAGCCATACTAACCAAACTAACAAGCTCTCACAACTAACTACACTAAAAAGTTTGATAACTAGTTTGCGGTAAAGTAAAGAGAAAGAGCAAGATAGTTATACCACTGTGTCGAGGAATGAACCAATCAATCACAAGAATGAATACTAATGAAGACCAATCACCTCATAATTAAATAATGACACAATGATTTTTACCGAGGTTCACTTGCTTGCCGGCAAGCTAGTCCTCGTTGTGGCGATTCACTCACTTGGAGGTTCACGCGCTAATTGGCATCACACGCTAAACCCTCAATAGGGTGCCACACAACCAACACAAGATGAGGATCACACAAGCTATGAGTAATTCACTAGAGTACCTTTTGGCTCTTCGTCGGGAAAAGGTCAAGAACCCCTCACAATCACCACGATCGGAGCCGAAGACAATCACCAACCTCCGCTCAACGATCCTCGCTGCTCCAAGCCATCTAGGTGGCGGCAACCACCAAGAGTAACAAGAGAATCCCATAGCGAAACACGAACACCAAGTGCCTTTAGATGCAAACACTCAAGTAATGCACTTGGATTCACTCCCAATCTCACAAAGATAATGAATCAATGATGGAGATGAGTGTGAGGGCTTTGGCTAAGCTCACAAGGTTGTTATGTCAATACAAATGGCTAAGAGAGTGAGCTAGAGCCGACATTGGAGCTTAAATAGAGAGCCCCCACAAATAGAGCCGTTGGCTCTCTGTTCATTGAAAAAACAGGGCAACAGGACGCACCGGTCAGATCGACTGGACGTAGGACCTTAGCGTCCGGTTGCGTGATGCACGCCATGTGGGCCCTGCTTCAAATGCTGATCGCCCGATCTCAACAGTCATTAGTGCACTTAAGTTGTGACCGGATGCTCTATAGTGTAGGATCGGACAAAGGATCCTAGTGTCCGGTCACTTCCAGTAAGGTTCTAGTTGCGACCGGACGCAGACCAGCCAGTGTCCGGTCATTTCCATAGAGCTCCCTGAACCTTTTTTTTGCGACTGGATGCGTTCGCTCCTATACGATTGATCATTCTCCAACTGTCACGCATCACAGCTGTTCCTCATGCTACAACGTCAGCGTACGTCAACACTGACTAGATGCAGGCCCTGAGCGTCCTATCACTCTTCGCGCTAGTGTCCAGTCGTGAGACCGAGACCGCGCGCTCACTGCTGCTACTAACCGGACGTAGGGTCAGAGTTTGGTCACTATGTGACCAGTGTCCGATGCACTCTGTGAAACCCTATCTTTTCTATACAGGGCGCCAGTGGCACCGTCGGACTTCGCCGGTGACACTCCGCCGGTGAAGTTTCAAACCCTTGCTCCCAAGTGATAAACACAATGTGTATCACCTTTGTGCATATGTGTTAGCATATTTTCACAAACATTTTCAAGGGTGTTAGAACTCCACTAGATCCTAAATGCATATGCAATAAGTTAGAGCATCTAGTGGCACTTTGATAACCATATTTTGATATGAGTTTCACCCCTCTTAATAGTAGGCTATCAAATCTAAATGTGATCACACTCGCTAAGTGTCTTGATCACCAAAACGAAATGGCTCCTACCACTTATACCTTTGCCTTGAGCCTTTTGTTTTTCTCTTTCTTCTTTTCAAGTTCAAGCACTTGATCATCACCATGGCATCACCATCATCATGTCATGATCTTTATTTGCTTCACCACTTAGAATGTGCTACCTATCTCATGATCACTTTGATAAACTAGGTTAGCACTTAGGGTTTTCATCAATTCACCAAAATCAAACTAGAGCTTTCACTGCGTCACTTCGACGAGGAGAAACGCAGGGCCATCGGCGAGGAGATTGTGAAGCTTTTGGCGGTCGGGTTCATCAGGGAAGTATACCACCCCGAGTGATTAGCCAATCCCGTTCTTGTACGAAAAAAGAGTGGAAAATGGAGAATGTGTGTTGACTACACGGGTCTCAACAAAGCCTGTCCAAAGGACCCGTTTCCTTTGCCATGCATAGACCAAGTAGTCAACTCGACCTCAGGGTGCGAAACCATTTGCTTCCTTGATGCATACTCCGGGTACCATCAAATCGTGATGAAAGAGTCTGACCAGCTCACAATACCTTTCATCACCCTATTCGGATCGTTCTGCTATGTCACAATGCCGTTCGGCCTGAAGAACGCTGGGGCTACGTACCAACGCTGCATGCTCAAATGTTTTAGGGATCTCATCGGGCAAACCATTGAAGCTTACGTGGATGACATCGTGGTCAAGTCCAAATAGGCTGACCAAGTCATAGCCGACCTAGAGCAGACCTTCGCGAAACTCCGAGCAAACGGCATCAAACTCAACCCTGAGAAGTGCGTTTTTGGTGTCCTAAGGGGCATCCTGCTGGGTTTTATCATCTTCGAGCGTGGCATCGACACCAACCCAGAGAAGATCTTGGCCATCACAACGATGGGCCCGATTTAGAATATAAAGGGGGTACAATGAGTTACAAGGTGCCTCACTATGCTCAGCCACTTTATCTCGCACCTCGACAAATGAGGTCTCTCCCTCTATTGGCTTCTAAAGAAGGCCGACCATTTCGAATGGACACCCGAGGCCTAGGAGGACCTTGACAAGGTCAAGCGGCTCCTGACAAAGGCCTCGATCCTTGTCCCCCCCGACCGATAGGGAACCACTTTTGCTCTACATTGCGGACACCACGCAAGTGGTCAGCGCTGCCCTGGTGGTAGAGCGAGAAGAAGAGGGACACGCTCTCAAAGTGCAGCATCCCGTGTACTACATTAGTGAGGTCTTGTCTGATTCTAAGACTCACTACCCCCAAATCCAGAAACTCCTGTACACCATCCTTATCGCCAAGAGAAAGTTGCATCACTACTTCGAGTCGCATTCAGTGACGGTTGTGACATCCTTCCCTCTCGGTAAGGTCGTCCAAAACCAGGATGCCACAGGAAGAATCACAAAGTGGACACTCGAGCTGATGGGTCAAGGCATTTCATATGCCCCTCGAACGGCCATCAAGTCCTAAGTGCTGGCTGATTTCATTGCAGAGTGGACTAAGATCCAAATGCTGCCAACAGTCCCCGACTAAGAGTACTGGACGATGTATTTCGATGGATCGCTAATGAAAAAGGGTGCCGGCGTGGTGCTGGTGTTTGTTTCACCCCTCGGGGTACGCATGAGGTACATGGTTCGCATCCATTTCCCTTCCTTCAACAATGTGGCCGAGTATGAGGCACTCATCAATGGCCTGCGCATCGCCATTGAGTAGGGTATCCGACGGCTTGACGTCCGGGGCGACTCCCAGCTAGTCATCGACCAAGTCATGAAGGAATCAAGCTACCATAATGCCAAGATGGTTGCGTATTGCCGAGAAGTCTGCCAGCTGGAGGACAAGTTCGATGGTCTTGAGCTCAATCACATCCTGAGGCGTCTCAACGTGGCGTCCGACGCGCTGGCGAAAACGGCGTTCGACCGAGAGCCAGTGTCGACGAGCGTCTTCACCAGTGATCAGTACAAGCCCTTGGTCCACTATGAGGAGTCGGAATAGACCAGTGATGGGCCTCCTACCCTAGGCTCGGGGGCTAACCAGCCGGCAGCTCCATCTGACCCTAAAGTCATGGAGCTTGACGAGGATCTAGCAACAGAGCCTGACCCTCTAGCCGACTGGAGGACGCCTTACCTCGACTACCTCCTCTGTGAGGCGTTGCTGATGGACAAAACAAAGGCTCGATGGCTCACATGTCGCGCGCAAGTCCTTTGTCATTATTGAGGGTGAGCTCTACAGTAGAAGCCACACTGAGATCCTGTAGTGCTGCATCTCCATCGAACAAGGAAAGCAGTTGCTGAGTGATTTCCACGGTGGGGTCTGTAGGCACCATGCCGCACCTAGGACCCTGGTCGAAAATACATTCCGACAAGGCTTCTACTGGCCGACCATAGTAGCCGACGCTGAACATATTGTGCGCACCTGTGAAGGGTGTCAATACTACGCTCGGCAGACCCACCTCCCGGCCCAAGCACTCCAAACAATCCCCATCACATGACCATTCATGGTCTGGGGGCTCGATCTGGTCGGACCTCTCAAGAGGGCACCCGAGGGCTATATGCACTTGCTTGTCGCCGTAGACAAGTTTACAAAGTGGATAGAGGCTCGACCGATCTCCGTGATCAAATTCGAGCAAGCCGTGCTGTTCTTCCTTGACATCATCCATCGCTTTGGAGTCTCAAACTCCATTATCACGGACAACACATAGTTCACCAGGACAAAGTTCCTCTGATTCTATGATGAGTACCACATCCGCGACGATTGGGCCATCGTGGCGCACCCCCGCATGAACAGGTTGAGCGTGTAAACGGCATGGTCCTACAAGGCCTCAAGCCTAGGATCTTCAACTGGTTGAATAAGTTTGGTAGACGATGGGTCGTGGAACTTTTCGCAGTGCTCTAGAGCCTAAGGACAACCCCCAGTTAGGCCACCGGCTACACGAATTCTTCATGGTCTACGGTTCCGAGGCTATCCTCCCGACTGACCTCGATTATGGAGCGCCGAGGGTTAGGGCGTACAACGAACAGAGAGCCGAGGCATCCCTCGAGGATGCCATGGACTAGCTAGATGAAGCGCGCGACATTGCCCTCCTTTGCTCGGCCGAGTACCAGCAAGCATTGCGCCGATACCACGACCGTCGAGTGTGGGGTCGGGCCTTCAACGTCGAGGACCTGGTGCTCCACCTCGTCTAGAGCAACAAGAACCGCCATAAGCTCTCTCCACCATGGGAGGGACCGTACGTTGTCACGGAGGTGCTCCAACCAGGCACCTATAAGCTCAAGACCATCGACGGCGAAGTCTTCATCAATGCTTAGAACATCGAATAGCTATGTCGCTTTTACCCTTAATTTACGCACGCGTTCTCTTATCGGTTTCGCTATCGACTCCTCGATCTTTAGTGACACCCAACCCCAGCAACCGTAAGGGGTCGGGCCTCACTCGGGGGCTGATAAGAGCATATCTATCTGGTAGATATTCTCTATGTCCGACCCTTTCTCACATTAAGATCTAGAAGCAAGGGTCGCGAAAACAAACGCCGAGTAAAACTGGTCGAACCGTAAGAAACCTACACCCCAGCGGCTACATTGTTTTTGCTCACCATCATGATCAGAGTTTGTTGCCCGCACCCTGAGCTTTTTAGCCTTAACTACGGAAAGAGTCGGAACGCATTAAAGAGTATATCTATCCGACAAACATTCTCTATGCCCAACTCTTTCTCACGTTAAGATCTAGAAGCAAGGGTTGCGGAAATGAATGCTGATTAAAATTGGTCGGACTGTAAGAAACCTACGCCTCAATGGCTACGGCGTTTTTGCTCACTAGCGTGATCAGAGTTTTTTCACCCGCACCCCGAGCTTTACAGCCTTAACGACGGAAAGGGTTGGAATGCTGAAAGGTCCTAATGGCTAGAGGGGGGGTGAATAGCCTATTAAAAATTTCTACAACAGCACTAAGACAAATGATTAGTCAATAAGATGGCGAAGCGAATTTTGCGCTAGCACTATACTTGGGGTTGCAAGCCACCTACCCAATTCTATTTTTTATGATCTCTAGTATATCACAACAAAACTATGTCACTATTAAACACCTAGATGATCAACCTAGTGAGAGTAATACAATTAAATGATACACTATCTAGTCTTAACTACCACTAGCTCTATCCAAGTGAATGTATAACAAAATATAAGAGAGTGGTAAAGAGGTATACCGCCGTGGCAAGTGACCAATGAGTGAATACCAATGAATACCAAGGAGACAATCAAGACATAATGATTTTCCCTCTGAGGTTTACTTGCTTGACAGCAAGCTAGTCCCCGTTGTGGCGATTCACTCACTTGGAGGTTCACGCGCTAATTGGCATCACACGCCAAACCCTCAATAGGGTGTCGCATAACCAACACAAGATGAGTATCACACTAGCCATTAGCAATTTACTAGAGTACCTTTTGGCTCTCCGCTGGGAAAAGGTCAAAACCCCTCACAATCACCACGATCGGAGACAGAGACAATTACCAACCTCTGCTCGATGATCCTCGTTGCTCCAAGCCATCTAGGTGGCGGCAACCACCAAGAGTAATAAGCCAAACCCACAGCGAAACACAAATACCAAGTGCCTCCAGATGCAAACATTCAAGCAATGCACTTGGATTCTCTCTCAATCTCACAAATATGATGAATCAAAGATGGAGATGAGTGGAAGGGCTTTGACTAAGCTCACAAGGTTGTTATGTTAATACAAATGGCCAAGAGAGTGAGCTAGAGCTAGCCAAATGATATTTATATATACCCCCAAACAATAGAGTCGTTGGCTCAATTATTGGGCTGACTGCGGGACGACCAGACGCGTAGGTCGTGTGCACCGAACGTGTCCGATGTGGTGACTGGACGCGTTTGGTCGCTGCGTCCGGTCGCAGGCTGACCGCCATGTGTCCCTTTAAAATTACTTAGCCATTGGTGCCCAACGACTATCTCTGTGCACAGTAATACTATGTGATCGGGCGCGCTGTTAGAAAACGACCAAACCCGAGAGACGCAGCTTTAGGTCGAGTAGAGAGAGCTCCCAGAGCCGCTCTGGGCCGACCGAACGCATCTGATCACACCGGACCGGACGCTCCCAGCGTCCGATGAATTATTACGCTGAAAACCCTAGACTTGCTGGTTCACACCGAACGTCCGGTGTGGCGTCTGGACGCGTCCGGTCGCTCTCTTCAATTCTGCATCGGGCTATATCACTTTGACCTAACGCTTGAACAGTAACTCGTTAGCGTTCGGTCACTCCACTGAGCTAGAGTCCGATCACTTTCACTTAGTCGCTCACCTCGGGTCCAAATATCAGACGTGTCTGGTCACTTCTGTCTGACTACCCCAAGACTGGATAAAATATCAGACGCGTCCGGTCCCAATTTCAGACATGTCTGGTCACTCTATGACCAACGCAGCTAACTCCTTTTCAACTCTATCTTCTTTTCCCTTGCTCAAATATGCCAACCACAAAGTGTATCATCTTGTGCACACGTGTTAGCATATTTTTCACAAATGTTTTAAAGGGTGTTAGCACTCTACTAGATCCTAAATGCATATGCAATGAGTTAGAGCATCTAGTGGCACTTTGATAACCGCATTTCGATACGAGTTTCACCCCTCTTAATAGTACGGCTATCGATCCTAAATGTGATCACACTCACTAAGTGTCTCGATCATTAAAACGAAAAAGCTCCTATCAAGTTTCACCTTTGCCGTGGGTTTTTTGTTTTTCTCTTTCTTCTTTTCCATGTCCAAGCATTTGATCATCACCATGCTATCACCATCATCATGATCTTCACCATTGCTTCACCACTTGGAGTAGTGTTACATATCTCATAATCATTTTGATAAACTAGGTTAGCACTTAGGGTTTTATCAATTCACCAAAACCAAACTAGAGCTTTCAAACACACTAACCTTTTTATACAAAAATAGGAGAAGAGCTAAAAACCTGTTTGGCCATAACGAAATTTAAGAACTTGTCCACTTATTATAAGTTCACCGCCTGGCTTATCTACCTAACTAATTTCTTGGGAGGATGATCTCATCCTCTATCTCCGTAGGAAAGTCCTGTGCCAGAGGGGCCACCTCCTTCTCGATATCGATCAGCTCGACGTCAGTGTAGACAGGCGCGAGAACCGTCACAGGTAAGATGGGATACGAAGCTAAAAATGCTCCTACGGCCCATTCAGGCCTAGGAGTTCGAAGGCTGGCCCCCGACGGGTTCACAGCCGCTCCGGGGCGCCCTTCGAGTGAGGGGTGAAAAGGGATGGGCCCAATAGCGACCAATACCCAGGCATTCGAGCGCCGCATGCATCCCAGCCCATGTTCGAGTCTTGGTTGGTTCCCAGTCCATGGTTTTTCCTCGAAGAAAGGCAATGAGCCCTTGGGACCGGTCGAACGGACCCAAGAACTATATGGATTGGACGCCAAGAGTATGAAATCGGTCACCAGCTGACCCATGCCGGACTTCAGCGAACGAGAAACCAGGGCTCCACTCGGACTAGCCCGTTAACAGCTCGTCAAGCACCATATTTCGTCTATCGAGGAAAAATGTGGCACGACTCAGCCCCTCCGTTTTATCCAGAGAAAAAACGCTTGAGTGATGACAATCAGAAAGACGAGCCGACCCTCGACCAGACTCTTGCTACATGCGGGGGCTCGAGGGAAGTTGGACTCGCAAGGAGACCGAACGCGCGGTCGCAGTACAACGGCAGATCGATCGGATCTTAGGGGACCGGAATCAAAAAAATATTTCTGACCTCCCGAGTCCTACGGTTACGTGCCCCCAAGAATATCGATCGCGACAAAAGGGAATAGTCGTCCTACCAGAACACGTCGTGGGCTACAAAGAGAAGGCCAAGGCCCTTAGAGTCCTCCCGTCCGAAAAAATCTCCAAAGGAGTATTATACTCTTCCGTAGGCTCGGAAGCTACTATTGGGTATTGATATTAGGGATACCAAAAGTAAGAAAGTTAGCACCCACGCTGATTTCTTCGGATGGCTCGAGACTTATTAAAAGGTCTCGCTCGACCCAAGGCCGCGGGCTCTGTCTCGCCCGGCCATAAGGATGCGATTTCCGTCTCGCCCGACCTCGAGGCCGCGGGCTCCGTCTCGCCCGACCTCATGGCCGCAGGCTCTGTCTCGCCCGACCCCTTGGGTGCGGGCTCCGTCTCACCCAAGGTCGCGGGCTTCGTCTCGCCCGACCTCGAGGACGCGGCTCCGTCTCGTCCGACAGGGACCTATATCGCCACCAACCACTCCAGGTCCAAACGTATGGACCTGGGTCAAAACTCTAATGCTAGGGAAGAGGTTGGCACCCCTCGATGTAACCTGTGGTCATGATGGGCCATATATGATGATTCACATCAAGAACAGTGTCGGACGTGCCGGTGCTGTTCTGGCTAACCCACGTACGGACGCTGACAGGCGCGTCAGTTCACCATGACGTCCGCCGGGACGGAGTGAAACGTCATGACCGGCAGATGACGCCTGCGCATGGCGCCAATGATAAACAGGGCCGCGATATGGAGCCGTCCCTATTGACATCTATAGGATCGACGGGACCCGCATAAAAGAGAAGAAGGACCCGATAACCCTGAAAGCATTCTTCTCTCTCATTCTTCTTATTTTCCTTCTTGTGTAATCCGCGCTTTCTCTTCGTCTATAAAAAAGAAAGCAGGACGCCCCCACACTAGGAGAGAGAGAAAAAGCATAAAAGCATGACACGAGTACATGACCAAACGACAATCGAACTCGGATCCCTTCACTTCTTACTGGATAGACGGAGGCAGCTTTGAGGAGAAGGCTCCGCTCCCCACGATTTCAAAATCAATGGTGGGGTGGGCTCAGTTTGTCAGCCACGGACAGACACACAGACGCTGCATCTACTAGTTGCTTTCCATTCCAATTCCAATTTCTCCAATACAGGACGGGCGGGAAGACGAAAACCCCAACGCCGCCGCCTGCCGGAGTGGAAAGGGGAAAACCCGCTGCCACCGCATCCCACCCCACCCCACCCATCCGATTTCGATTCGATTCGCCGGTGGTGCCCGCAGCGGAGGGGATGTCGAGCTCCTACTCCTTCCCGAAGTATAAGCCGGCGGAGATCGTGGACGCGCTGCACAGCTACGGCATCGCGCCCAGCCCCAACCTCTGCGCCGAGGACGTCGAAAACCCTCGGCCCGGCTTCGTCGCCGAGGTCCTCGAACTCTTCCTCGCCAACTTCGTCTGGTACGCCCCCGCCGCTCCCCCCGCCACGAGCTGTCCCGTCTCACCTGGATCCAGCCTCATCTCTGCGTTTGCTTGCTTTGGGGGGCATTTTGCTTGTTGCAGCGACGAGCCCGACGAGCAACTACAGTTCCAGGCGCTGCAGGCGCTCGACAACCCGGAGCACCACCTGCACGCCCTAGCGCTCACGCGGATCTACCGGAGGGCCAACGCCTTCCTCCAGTCCATCCAGTTCCGGGACCTCAATCTCCGTGACCTCCTCCGCGCCGACCGCGGCCGTGTCGTCTACATCCTCAGCGCTCTCCTCAACTTCCTCCACTTCAGGCAGGACAGGCTCAGCGTCCTCGTGCCCATCGTCCAAGAGTACGGCGCGCTTGAGGAACGGCAGAAGGAGCTCAGGGCTAAGATCGCCGAGGTCTCGTTCCCATCCTCGTTCCTTACATTTTTCTGCCTTCTGTCCAGGGAAATACTTAGATTTTCTCTCCCTGAGTGTGTTTTCTTTTCTTCGTCTCCACCTTATACAGCTTGAGAAGACGAAAGATGACCATCTGCTTAAGGAGCAGATGGAGGCGCCCGTGGTCCAGCAGCTGGAGAAGGAGGTCAATGCCCTCAAGCAGAGGCTTCATGAGTACAACACAGAGCAGCTGTCGCTGCGCGCTAAATCAAAGGCCATCGACGAAAAGAAAGAGGAGACACTCATGAAGGTGCTGATTCCTGTCTTGCGTTGCATTTTTCCTTCCTTTTGATTGAAATGGTGCTTGGGCTTTTCCTTGGTATGTTTTTTATTCTTATTTTCTGTGTGATCGATGCAAAACAGAGATTTACAAAGTGGGCTTGTGTTTACATATGTCAACTTTGAACCTCCTGCATATTTTGGCTGCTGTCAATAATCTTGGCACTACTACCTTGCTGCCTTAAGCTACAACAGAGAGTGCGAGTAGCTTTCTTATTTGGCGTATTGCTGATACCTTCTGTCAATAAATTGTTATCCATGAAAACTAAGAGGTATGTATAGTCTGGTTGTTGCTCAAGTGTCCACCATGTTATGCTACCAGCATATGAAAAGAGCAAGTTTCCCATGCATGTAATCAAGCATGTTATATTGAGAATGTGCCTACACATGGACACTTGGAATTTGGATGTAGTATGAGCTAGCATTGAAACTAGTTGGTAAGTCATATGCTTAAGAATTCTGTTCAATGCCAACAAGATAACAAATTGTGTTGAAGTCAGTAGGTTTTGTTTGGCGTATATTCAGTTCCAGGCTTCTTGGTTGAAGCTAGCACAGGTAGTTTTGGATTACATGGAGCTTGGATGAAGCCATAGGTGATAGTGAGCTGCCTTTTGGTAGGTTCATTGGTTCGGTCAGTTGGAGATATTTCACCTGATTCATGGCAACAGATCATGTAACTTGCCACTGGTTTTGGTTATACATACGTTGAAAATATCATTAGACTTAAAAGTGGAGAAGCTGGAGTTGTTAGGCCAAACATAAGACACCCCTCTTACTCTGGCTTTTTACTCCGAGGAGCCATAGCTCCATAGACTGCCACCTTCTGTATGTTATAGGTGCTCCAGGCCAAATCAGTATTCAAGCACTGGAATTATGCTTACTTGTTTAAGAAAGCGATCTTTTTAGCATAACTGGAAGACATTTAGTTATTTAATCAGCCACTGAATGCAGACATTTTTTTCTTCCTAACTAATAATTGGTATTTATTAGCATCGGCTTTGCTTTGTATATATGGACATTGACCAGCAGAACTGCTCTTGTTTAGTTAAACTGGATTTTTTTTACTCTATTCAAAGCAATACTTCATAATATTACATTCACTGCTTGTATTTTTTTCCTGGCAGATCAACCAGGCTGATTTCAAGTTGGTGAAAGTTATGCAAGAAAAGCAAAAGCTATCAGCCAAAATTGTTCATTCCCCTGAAAAGCTCCAGGTAGGCTGCTACAGGCACAAAAGTTCATCAGGAACTGAATGTGTTGAAATGCCTAAGCTAAAAAGACTGAAAGCCATTCGTTCAAGCAACTCTGTAGGTTCTAGAATTACTTTCCACGGTAGAACAGCAAGCCATAGTTTTCCTAACTCTCTTACTCAATGCAACTAGGACTAGCAAGTATGCTGTCATCCTTTCAACTGTCTGAGTGACTTTATCTCTTCACAGTTCAGCATAACTATGAATGAATTATTCACTCAACATATAATTGCAATCGTCACTGGGTGCTCTATCTAAGATTGCATTCTTTTAAAAAATTGTCCATTTCCCCTAGAATCATTAGTGCTTGCGTCTTTATGTGCTAGGAGTGGTTTTATTTTGTGTTTACATTGTCAAATTGCTTCGATCAGAATTATGAGCTTCAATCAGATAATCTCATCTTGTGCTAGCTTCCATAATAACTATGGATTTTTATTTTCTATATCAAAGAGGACCCTTGAGGAGAAGAAAGCAGTTCGTGATGAGTTGAAGAGCTTAGAGAAGATGGCGATGCAGAAAGTCCAAGAGAAAACCAATACTCTTGAGATGTATACTAAGGTACTCTTTATGATGCTATAAATTTCTTGTAAACAATACAGAAATGTGCTAATCTTGAGTTCCCATTTAGTTCTCCCCACAGCCTCGGATCATTCTTTTCTTACTACAGCTGATGGGTAATTGCTCAAATGATCAAATCACAAGAATCATTTGACATTTATTTTTGTTTCGTGTGAGGCTGGACCTTATTCCTGTATACTCCATTGATGTAGTTGCATGATAAGCATCTTTATTTTGCAGGTTTCTGAGAAACTAGCGAAGCATCTCTCTAAAATTTCTGCTGTACATGAAAAAGTATGAATAGCGGCAAGCTTTCCTTCACACATGATTTTTTTTTTCCTTTGGCTGATTGCACCCTTGAGTCAAATTGGTATAACAATGACTGTACAAATATATTATTCATGCTAGGGTGTTGCTGCTAAAGCTTCTGAGAAGGATGTTAAAGCACACAAAGAGAAGATCAGTGATCAAAATTTGGAGATAAAGGCACTTCGCAATAAAGCTGCTGAATGGGAAATGAAAGGTTAGGATATTTTTAGCATTGCTCAAGTATTATCAAGTCAGTTCTTAGTTCAAATGTTATCATCACATTACTGTGCATGAACATCTTGCAATTAGTACTCGAGAACGAGGCCAAACTGAAAGCAAAGGAGAAAGAAAGGGATCAAAGAGTTGGAGAGAACGATTGGAAGATGACTGCATTGAAATCTGAAATTGAATCGGAGCACAAGTGCCTTGAGGAGAAACAAAGAAAAATAAAGGAAAAGATTGACAAGGTGATGTTGTTATCCTGGATGTTCTGCTGTTGAAAAGAATCCTTTCGAAATTGCACTGCATGAGTTGCCACATCCCGTTTATATTGCTTTACATGTTACCTTTGAATTTGATTGATACCTTCGAGCCTGATTAGTAGTTGTGGCTCTATAAATCTAGAAAGGAAAACATAGGCTATGCATCCAGTACTTCATTTCTAAAGCCTTGTAGGCTGTTTTCATCTTTTTTCTTTGTTGTGTACCTCTTTCACATTTTCTGACATGTCTGCCAATCAGGGTTCTGAATTATGCTCTCAAGCTGATTCGGTTGCTGAAGCTGGAAGGAAGAAAATAGAGGAAATCTATGAGAAGTTTGATCAAGTTTGTGAGGCGGTACGCCCTAGCTAGAAAGCCTATTTGATTAGTCCATAAAGAACATTGGTTTCCTTGAGGTTGTTTGCTGATAACGACCTTTTCTCCAGGCTAAGATGTACATGGATGGCTTGGATCAATCCTTCGACGAGACTGATGAAGCTGTAGTGATGTTGAACACTGCCGCTCAGGGGTGACCCTTCCAGTGCTGCTAGCTTTGAGCTGGATCAGAGGCTTTTTCTAATCATGCGCAAGGTTTAAAACTACCGTGGAATGTGCTAACTACCCTGATAACCTAATGCTGGTCGTTCACTTTGAGGCTATCATTGTTTGGCCTTGTTAATACCTATTTATTTTAAATCCATGCACCTGACCTTAACCCCTTGCCTCTCCGTTTGTGAAGCTACAATTTAGTAATGAGTAGTGTTTCCTTTAACATGGATTCATGTTGTTTACTGTCATGGTTCCTTTTTCTGGTCGGAAAGATTGTTGCGCATTAAATGAGATCCGTGATTTTCGTAGTATATTATTATGTGTAACCCTAGGGGCCGCGCAATTGCTGATCCCCAAGACTCATTTCTAGGTTTTGTGCTCTGAACTTGTACAGAATCATCAGGTGACTGACGTGATTCCGTAAGTATCAGATCGGATATCCGTCCAGTACTGATGAAGCTGCAGTGATTTTGAACACTAGAGCCAAGAGTGGTGCTTGATGTGTGGAGAAGTGGCCATCGGGCAATGGATCGTGGACAAATAGCATAGTAATATTTGTGCTAGTGTCCCGCTTTGTGTATATATATACCTCCACTGGATCGCGTGTGGTCACTTTTGCATCTCGTTTCATGTTGTTGCTTTGCTCGTGTGTCGTAAGTCAAACACGTCTGTGTATATGCCTTTTGCACCACTATTTTAATTAAATTAGTACTAAATTGCTAATGAAAATGGATATATTAACTCAAGGATCCTGTTCGGCTGGTATTAAAGTCGGCTGATAAGTTAGCTGAACCTACCTGTTTTATCGTAAGAAAAAAATACGATAGATTTTAGTTGATAAGCCGGCTGATAAGTTGAAGCCAATAGGCGGGTTGCAAGTCAAGTCGTGGAGGACAAATCTAAAGCGCCACAAGTACTCTCGAGTCTCGACAATGGGTAGGTTCTACTTTAGTCACCTAGTCGAGACAAGAGTGCCCAGTTTGCATCTACTGTATTAGTGTCAACGGAGGCAAGATTCTGACTTTTTCTTTACCTTCACAAAAATATTTTTATGTATATAGTCCCATCTAAATTGCACTGGTATCTCTTACTAGGAATACGTTTTTATTTTGTAGGATCTAATTTAGTCCCTATTCGTTTGGAAGAATTTGAAGGAATCTAGATGAATCTGGAGGAATTTATGAGAGCGTAAACAGTGCTTCCATTCGGAAACAGTGTTTTCCGGCTGGTATTTGCACCAGCCGAACGGCCCCTTAGTGAGAAAAAAGTTTGCTTTGGTCAATAAATTAGGAATCCAGAAAATTGATTGGAGGTCGATTTAGCTTATTAAAAGAGGGATGCAATGAGGAGGAGGGAGGGGTGGTTGACGCCATGGCTGAGCTCCGTAGCGTGGACAAGCTCGAGCATGGAGGTGAATACAAAAATCTGGCCGTGAAGAACGAGCTCTACTTGGGACGACCTGACGCTAGCCTCTATCCGGACGCTCGTGTCCGCTCCCGCCGCCTGCCACGCATGTTGCTAAGACGGCCCTGCATGCACGTTCACTCCCACATGCAACTGCTGCGTCTGCCACCCCTCCTCGCATGCAACTGCTGCACTTGCACACCCACCCCCGCATGCCGGTGCACCTATGCATGCAATTGTGTGCCTCATACCTACTGATACCCGCCTCATGCCTGCTGATGCGTATGCAGGTGGGGACCACCCACGCCCGCTTCGCTTGCCGCGCTCGTGGGGACCGCTTCCGCATGCGCTTGATTCCTACGACTATTAATGTTGCAACATGAAGCACTTCTCCAACAACGTCTGAAACATGTTGTCGGATACCACAAGAAGGGGTACCCTAAGCAAGAACCAAAAATGTCGCTTAAACCTTGCAAAAATCAAAGCCAAAAGACTACCGCCAGGTCTCTGCAAAATTCTCTGATTCGCTCGAGGCCTTGCGCTGAGGCCTCATACGAAAGGCCAAAAGCGCCCCGCCGAGGCCCTCTCGCCGAGACCCTCTCGCCGAGGCCTCGCCCCGAAAGGCCTCGGATGGGATGCCAATTCTCCGATTCGCTCGAGGCCGGGCTCGGCAAACATACTCGTAACCTCCGTCCCGACCAAACTCCTCTGACGAAACGTCACATCCAGATTAATGCGCCCAACTACTCCCGCAAACGTCAGCCGCACTCAGGTACAGTACGGGCAGAACGACCGACGGGACAGGGGACCAGGCGCAACAGGGGTTACATGCCACTGTGCTCATCACTGTGCTATCTAACCCCTGTGCCAAGCATGGAAGGTCAAGTCCATGTCCCTGTAGTCTCGGAAACCGCAGGAGAGCCCAACTGCTCGTTCTACGTCTCGTCCGAGACCCCCCGGCAGGGTCTCAGACGTACTATTCCTTCTCTGCCTCGGCCGAGGCCGGGCTCGTTCCGCATCCTCGTCGTCTCCGCCTCAACTACCCCTCTGGCGGGCCGTCCCATCCGTGTAAGTACCCCTGGTTGCACCTACGTCAGCCACGATTGGCAGGGCATAGCAACAGGGGCGATGGGACGGCGGTCAAATCTCCTTTTTTACCATTCCCCACTGACGGTGCAGGGACTACCGTGCTTTATGGACACACGCCCTGTATTTTTCCACCTAAACCGGGTACGACGCTGACCACCGAGACCGCCGCATCGCACTCAGGTCACCTCCCAGGCCTCGGCAAATCAGGCCTCGGCGCGGCCGACCACAAACACCTGCCAGGCCTTGGCGAACCACCAAGTCAAAAATTCACAAGGCACGGCATGTCACCTATAGAGGAGGCCATGCTGACTAAACGTCAACGAGGACCCCTACGACTTCAACAGCCTCAGGCATGGCCGACATGACGCACCAGTGATCAAGTACCAATTGCCATTCCCGACACTGTGCTGCTACAGGAATAGACCACAGTACTAGATCTTCCTTCCTCGCTAAGGCTCCACGTGTAGCTCTCTCATGTACTCCTGGCTCCCTCCTTGTGGCTATAAAAGGAAGCAGTCGGGGCCATTTCTATGGATCAAGACCACGCCGGCCCTCACGCGCAAAACGCACTCACTCAATTCACGCACGCTCCCACGCTGCCTGAGAGCAACGACTCAAGCGGCCCGCACCACTCCACGCCGAGACCTGGGACTAGCTCCCTCTCTCACCCAGCTTGTAACCCCCTACTACAAGCACTTCGGTGTAAAGAATACAAGATCGATCTCCTAGACTGGACGTAGGGCACCGATTGCCTAAACCAGTATAAACCTTGTGTCTCTTTGCATCACCATCCGGGATTAGGGGCACGCAGTTCACATTTACTAGTTGGTTGAGGAGCCCCCGGTCTGAAACACCGACAGTTGGCGCGCCAGGTAGGGGCCTCTGCGTGTTAGCGTGATCGTCCCAACAAGTTCCGGATGGCTGACCCCATACGTCCACTACGTCTCGGCACGGTGGTCTGGTTTGGGAACCTAGAGTTCATGGCTCTAGGATGTGAGTACGATATGATACTCCTCACACCCAGAGCCCCACCGGCCGGCGACGACGTCGCGCATCGGCAGCCCAGATGTAGGCG
Source organism: Miscanthus lutarioriparius (assembly GCA_904845875.1). NCBI lineage: Eukaryota > Viridiplantae > Streptophyta > Magnoliopsida > Poales > Poaceae > Miscanthus > Miscanthus lutarioriparius. The sequence goes on from CAJGYO010000017.1 coordinate 75,031,899, forward strand.
GCGCCCGGGCCGCCGCTCTCGTCACGCTCACCAGGCACGACACGAGCGGAACTACTCCGACGCCACGTGAACTTAGGGCTGTGCACCACACTCCGCCGACATCCCTCGCCCGGCTGTCGGTACAGAGTCCCTAGCTGGGGACCTGTCTAGCCTAAGCCTGGGCAAGGGAGAGACGCCAGTAGCGCGCAGCGACGTCCCATCGTCAAGCTCTGCCCCGCCGCTTCCTGAGGAATCGACTCAGGCGGAGCGGAACCCAGCGGTGGCACCATCCCCGTACCTCTTCGTGCTAAAAAACATCGCCGCCGCCTACGCTTCCGCTTACGCCTCCGCGCACGCGGAGCCCTCGGGACACCACCAACGATTCGCCCTCGACTTCTCCACCACGATCTCGACCCACACCCACCCTGAATCCTCGGAGGAGGATGAGGTATGGGCCGGAGTGGACTTCTCCGAGCTTCGTGACCCAGAGGCTACGCGCCGCTTCTTGGCCGTAAGCGACTACTGCTTCGGCCACTCCGACTCCGATGACGAAAGCACTTACGATCCCACTCGAGAGTGTTTCCACGTCGGGCTCGGAATGCCAGGGGCAAGTGATGAGGGTGAGAGGGCAGGCAACCGGTCCCCACTCCGCCAAGGGGCGGGCGACGCCACACCCCCGCTCGTCGAGTTCCGGGCGGCACGGAACGTGAACATCGCCCCCGGGGATATCCGACGCCTAGACCTAGAGCAGCTCCGTGAGCTCTAGGCAAAAGTCGACCAAGATCGACTCCTGCTGCAGCAGCTTCGAGACACTCTCGAGCAGGAGCAGCAAGGCCACGGTGACGGCGGAGGGGCTCGGCAGAGGGCCCATGACGTACACCGTCGCATCAACAACGACGATGGAACTGAGCAACCCCCAATCTTCAATCGCGTTAGCTAGAACGTCGTGGCGGCGGCGATGCTAGTCCGAGCGATGCCCGAGCCCTCTACCATGGAGGGGCGACGGGTCCGCGGCAAGCTCCGAGACCTTCTCGAGACCGTCGCAGTACAGCAGGCCGAGAGCTCCGTGTCTCGGCGACGTGAGACCATCTCGAAGCGGCCCTCGGTGCACGATCGCCTCAATGCCCCCTCAGTCCACGACCGCCTCAGTGACCGACGCGAGGCGCAAGAGGACCACGACGTGGTCAGCAGGCGACGGCGCCACGACAACGACGGGCTCGCCCGAGGTTACCACCCACACCGAGGTGGCCGCTACGACAGCGGGGAGGACCGCAGTCCTTCTCCTAGGCCGCCTGGCCCTAGAGTCTTCAGCAAGGCCATCCGTGGCGCTCCATTCCTTGCTCGGTTCCGGCAACCGGCCAATCTCGCAAAGTATAGTGGCGAGACCAACCCCGAGTTGTGGCTGGCCGATTACCGCCTGGCTTGTCAGCTAGGTGGCGTGAACGATGACCTGCTCATCATCCGTAACCTCCCCTTGTTCCTGTCAGACTCGGTGTGAGCTTGGCTCGAACACCTCCCTCCCTCACAAATTCACAACTGGCGCGACTTGGTCAAGGTCTTCGTCGGGAATTTCCAGGGCACATACGTGCGCCCTGGGAACTCCTGGGACCTCAAGAGTTGTCGCCAGAAGCCGGACGAGTCTCTCCGAGACTTCATCTGGCGCTTTTCCAAGCAGCGCACCGAGTTGCCCAGCGTCGGTGACTCGGAAGTTGTCCAGGCTTTTCTCTCCGGCACCTCCTGCCGAGACCTGGTCCGAGAGTTAGGCCAGAACGTACCAACTTCGGCGGCCGCGCTCCTCAACGTCGCCACCAACTTCGCCTCGGGCGAAGAAGCTGTCGGGGCCATCTTCCCCGACGGCGAAGCAAAGGGGAAGCGGAGGGGCGAGATCTCTGGGGCCTCGCCCTCCCATTTCACCAAGAAAAAGAAAAAGGGGCGCTAGGGGAAGCAAGAGGCCCTCGAGGCCAATTTTGTCGCAGCCGCGGATCGCAGGAATCCCCGAGGCCCCACCAGAGGCCCCGGACTGTTCGATGACATGCTCAAGAAGCCGTGCCATTACCATCAGGGCCTGGTAAAGCACACCCTCGAAGAGTGCACCATGCTTCGACGCTACTACGCCAAACTCGGACTTCTCGACGACGACGCCAGGAAGAAGGGCACCGGCGACAAAGACAACGACAAGGACGACGGGTTCCCTGAGGTGCACAATGCCTTCATGATCTTTGGTGGGCCTTCAGCGTGCCTCACGGCGCATCAACGAAAGAGGGAACGTCAGGAAGTCTTCTCGGTTGAGGTAGCTACTCCCCAGTACCTTAACTGGTCTCGGGAGGCGATCACCTTCGATTGGGAGGACCACCCCAATTATGTCCCAAACCCTGGGCAATACCCGCTCGTCGTCGATCCGATTATCGGCAACACCCGGCTCACCAAAGTGCTGATGGACGGAGGTAGCGGCCTCAACATCCTCTACGCCAACACCATGGAGCTCCTAGAGCTCGACCAGTCGATGCTCCGAGGGGGTGCCGCACCCTTCCATGGCATCATACCAGGGAAGCGCGCACGACCCCTCGGACGCATTGATTTGCCGGTCTGCTTCGGCACTCCCTCCAACTACCGCAAAGAGATCGTCACCTTCGAAGTGGTTGGGTTCAAGGGAACCTACCACGCCATTCTGGGGCGCCCATGCTACGCCAAGTTCATGGCGGTCCCAAACTACACCTACCTCAAGCTCAAAATGCCTGGCCCCAACGGCGTCATCACCGTCGAGTCCACGTACGAGCATGCATACGACTGCGACGTCGAATGCATCGAATATGCAGAGGCTATTGTGGAGGCCGAGGCACTCATCATCAACCTCGACCAACTCGGTAGCGAAGTACCCGACTCCAAGCGCCGCGCCGGGACTTTCGAGCCCACAGAGACTGTCAAGCTCGTCCCGGTCGACCCCAACTGCTCCAACGGCCGAACGTTGAGGGTCAGCGCCACCCTCGACAGCAAATAGGAAGCCGTGCTCTTCGACTTCCTCCGCGCGAATGCCGATATGTTCGCATGGAGCCCCTTGGACATGCCGGGCATACCGAGGGAGGTCACCGAGCACGCCTTGGACGTCCAGGCCGGCTCTAGACCAGTGAAGCAGCGCCTGCGCCGATTTGACGAGGAGAAGCGCAGGGCCATCGGCGAGGAGGTGCAGAAGCTCTTGGCAGCCGAATTCATCAAGGAAGTATCCCATCCAGAGTGGTTAGCCAATCCTGTATTAGTAAGGAAGAAAAACGGAAAATGGAGGATGTGCGTAGACTACACTGGGTTAAATAAAGCATGTCCAAAGGTTCCATTCCCGTTGCCTCGGATCGATCAAATCATTGACTCCACTGCAGGATGCGAGACCTTATCCTTCCTTGATGCGTATTCTGGTTACCATCAAATCAAGATGAAAGAGTCCGACCAGCTTGCGACTTCTTTCATCACCCCATTTGGCATGTACTGCTATAGAACTATGCCATTTGGTCTCAGAAACGCAGGGGCCACGTACCAACGGTGCATGACCTAGGTCTTCGATAAGCACATCAGGCAAACTATCGAGGCCTACATGGACAACATCGTAGTCAAGTCCAGAAAGGCCAGTAACCTCGTCGATGACCTGGAGATCACCTTCAAATGCCTTAGGGAGAAGGGCATCAAGCTTAACCCCGAGAAGTGCGTCTTCAGGGTCCCCCGAGGCTTGCTCTTGGGATTCATAGTCTCAAAGCGCGGCATCGAGGCCAACCCAGAGAAGGTCTCGGCCGTAACCAACATGGGGCTGATCCGAGACCTCAAGGGAGTACAGAGAGTTATGGGATGTCTTGCGGCCCTGAGTCGCTTCATCTCACGCCTTGGCGAAAAAGGTTTACCTCTGTACCGTCTCTTGAGAAAATCCGAACGCTTTTCCTAGACCCCCGAGGCTGAAGAGGCCCTCACCAAGCTCAAGGCATTACTCACCAACCCCCCCCCCCGTCCTGGTACCGCCAACCAAGGGCGAGGCCCTCTTGCTCTACGTCGCCGCAACGACCCAGGTGGTCAGCGCGGCAGTAGTAGTCGAGAGGCAAGAGGAGGGGCATGCTCTATCTGTCCAACGACCCGTTTACTTCATTAGCGAAGTACTCTCCGAAACTAAGACACGCTACCCCCATATCCAGAAGCTAGTCTTCGCCATAGTCTTGGCTCGGTGCAAGCTGCTTCATTCGAATCCCACCCGGTGACCGTGGTGTCATCCTTCCCTCTGGGGGAGATAATCCAGAACCGAGAGGCCTCGGGTAGAATAGCCAAGTGGGCGGTCGAACTCATGGGGGAGGCCCTATCTTTTATGCCTCGGAAAGCAATTAAATCCTAGGTCTTAGTCGATTTTGTGGCTGAGTGGACCGACACCCAGCTGCCACTTGCTCAAATCCAATCAGAATGCTGGACCATGTACTTTGACGGGTCTCTGATGAAGACCGGGGCAGGCGCGGGTCTGCTTTTCATCTCCCCCCTCAGAGTGCATGTGCGTTACATAATTCGGCTCCACTTCGCTGCCTCCAACAACGCAGCCAAGTACGAAGCTCTCGTCAACGGCTCGCAGATCGCTATGGAGCTTGGAGTGCGGCGTCTCGACGTGCGGGGCGATTCACAGCTCGTCATCGACCAAGTCATGAAGGACTCGAATTGTCACGACCCCAAAATGGAGGCGTACTACAAACTGGTACGTCGCCTTGAAGATAAATTTGACGGTCTCGAACTCAACCACATTGCGTGGAAGTTCAACGAGGCTGCGGACGAACTGGCAAAGATGGCATCAGCACGGGCCTCGGTCCCCCCGAACATATTCGCCAGAGACCTGCACAAGCCCTCGGTGGACTACATCTCGGCAACACAAGAAGGCCCACTAGCCGAGCCTCCCACAGGGCCCAAGGCCCCCTCTGTTACCGAGACCCCCGCGGCCGAGCCCGAGACCATGGAAGTCGATGCAGGGTCTCCCGAGGCCGACCGAGGGGCGGACTGGTGAATCCCCCTCCTTGATCGCCTCACTCGAGGAGTGCTTCCTGTAGATAGAACCGAGGCCCAACGGCTGACGCGATGAGCCAAAACTTACGTCGTCAACAACGGCGAGTTGTACAAACGAAGCCCATCTAGCATCCTCCAACGATGCATCACCACCGAGGATGGCCAAGCCCTGCTTTGGGACTTGCACGCAGGAGCCTGTGGACACCATGCTGCGCCTCGGACGCTCATCGGAAACGCTTTCCGCCACGGGTTCTACTGGCCAACGGCGGTTGCCGACGCCACCAAGATGGTACGCTCCTGCGAAGGATGTCAGTACTATGCGCGACAGACACACCTCCCGGCTCAAGCCCTCCAAACCATCCCCATCACATGGCCGTTCGCCGTATGGGGACTGGACATGGTTGGGCCTCTACAGAAAGCCCCCGGGGGCTATACCCACTTGTTGGTAGCTATTGACAAGTTCTCCAAGTGGATCGAGGCTCGACCGATCACTCAAATAAAATCCGAGCAAGCAGTATTGTTCTTCACGGACATCGTCCACAGGTTCGGAGTTCCAAACACCATCATCACCGACAATGGAACACAATTCACCGGACATAAATTTCTGACGTTCTGTGATGACCACCACATCCACGTGGTCTGGTCGGCCGTAGGACACCCTAGGATGAACGGCCAAGTAGAACGTGCCAACGGCATGATTCTTTAGGGCCTCAAGCCAAGGATATACAACCGGCTAAAGAAATTCGGCAAGAAATGGCTGATCGAACTTCCGTCGGTCATCTGGATCCTAAGGAATACACCAAGCCGAGCCACGGGGTTCACGTCGTTCTTCCTGGTCTATGGAGCCGAGGCCATCCTCCCCACTGACTTGGAGTACGGCTCCCCAAGGCTGCAGGCTTACAACGAGCAAAACAACCGCACTACCCATGAGGACGCTCTCGACCAACTGGAGGAAGCCCGGGACGTTGCGCTGCTACATTCAGCCAAGTACCAGCAAGCCCTACGACGCTATCAAGCCCGGTGCATACGAAGCCAAGACCTGAAGGTGGGCGACCTAGTGCTGAGACTGAGGTAGAGCAACAAGGGCCGCCACAAGCTGACCCCACCATGGGAAGGACCGTACATCATCGCCCAAGTACTAAAACCTGGGACCTACAAGCTGGCCAACGAGAAAGGCGAAATCTTCACCAACGCTTGGAACATAGAACAGCTACGTCGTTTCTACCCTTAGAATTTCCAAGCATTGTACAAACTATTTCTCGGAATACAATTAAGAGGCGTTCTTTAGTTGTTCTAAATTTTCTAGAAACCCGCCGAGCCCATCGCGGGGCTCGACATTACTATAACACCACGAGAAAGGCTCTGCTCTGTCTCTATAGAACCGAGCCTCCCTTGGGGGGCTAGAAGGGGGGACTCCCCCCTAAGTCCCACACACTGTTCTTAAGTTGGTTTTCAAAAAAATTCCTACGCCGAACTCTCTAGCGTGTTCTGACAAATCGATTGTGAAAGAACCTAAGGACCAAAAGACTGTCTCAAGGTCAGAAGGCCGGCTGAGTTGCGAGACGGCCTACGCCTCCGGGCTACGGCACTCCCTCACCACCTTCTGCCCAAGGGGCAACTTTGGCTCCGAGGAAGTTTTTCACAAGAGATACGTTTAGAAACAAGACAGACGGCAGAGGCTCGGAAATACAATAAGGAAAAACGATTGAAAAAGCATCGGCGCACGATCACTTTAAAAAGGCCTCAACAGCTGCCAATGTTATGATGGGACAACATAATCCCTAATCTAATTACACGGCCTCTTGGGACGAGGTCACGGCGCACGGTCTCCAGCATCGGCGGACGGCGGAGGAGGGACAACCTCCTCTTCGAACAGCCCAGCCAGCGCCGCGCCGGGACCCTCCGCCGCCTCCATCAGCTTTGTCACCGCCTCGTCGGCCTCCTCGTCATCATCGGGCAGGACGTAGCCATCGCTGATGGCTTGGAGGTCAACACCGACGTAGTGCGAGGCGATGACGGCCAGTGCGCGCTTGACGCTCGTATGCAGCGCCCCTCAGAGTTGCTCGCGCATCTGGCCGCTCAACGCAACTAGGCGGCTCCTGAGAGAGCTTCCTGACTGGTCCCCCTCGACTTCTAGGGCCTCGTAGGTAATACGGGCGGCGCTCTTCAGCGCGTCATGCTCCCTGATCTCGGTTTCAAGCACCGCCTGCACTGCGGCGGAGGCCTCGGCTGCCTGGGTGACTTCTTTCTCCAGCTCTGCGCCAAACGCAACGGAACAAGGTTGTGCGCAAAAAAGTACAAGCCAGAGCAAGGGCGAAAAGTCTACGAAACTCACCCGCGGCCTTCTGCCCCCAGCGTCGGGCCTTGACCTGAGAGGCCTTGGCTTTCTCCTTCCAACACTGGGCCTCGACCCAAGATGCCTCGGCTAACTCCTTTAGGTGCTGAGCCTCGACCCGAGAAGCCTCGGCCGCCCTAGAAACCTCCCCCACCAGCTCTATATCGCACCAAGGAGTTAGGGGCCGACAACAAGAAAAACGAATTAAATAAAGGGAATAAGACTCACCTTCGGCATTTCCCCTCCAGATCACAGCCTCGGTCCGAGAGGCCTCAGCCACCATGAGGGCCTCATCCAAGGTGCCTTTTGTCAGCTGGTGTGCACTTTGCTCCGCCCCCAGCTGCCCAGCAAGGACCTTGCTCAAGGTCGTGTCTTCTCTAGCCCGGGACCTGGAGGCGTCCCGCTCACCGGCCACGCGGATCAGCTCCTCCTCCAACTCCTTGACCCACGCCGCCAAAGGGGCGACCCGCTCCCGGGCCATTACCGCCTCGACCGTCACATCGGCACAACGAAGGCGGAGGTCCTCCACTTCTGCGCTCCGTGCCGACAGAAGCTTGTTGGCGCCGGCCAGAAGCCCCTTTTGCTGCTGAAGCTGGTCCCAGATGTCCCTCTCCCCCCGGAGAAAGATCGACTTCTCGAGGGACCGAGTCTCGAGCTCCTACGGGAAACAGAGCAGGGGTCAACCCCTACAAAGAAAACTCGAAAGAAGACCACCGCGTAAGGAAAAGAAAGTGCGAACCTGGGCGACTTCGGGCAGATCGTCGGCCACCACGGACAGCGCCGTCCGAAGTGATCGCTCCACCAGCCGGTGGTACTACTCGAACGTGTCCCAGCGCCCGCCCTCGACCACGTCCTTGAGGGCAAACAGAGGCTCCGCCTCAGGGTCGTCCTGGCTTTGCCACACCACACGCGGGTGGTCCCACCCGTGGGGCTCGGGTCGTACCCGCGCGAGGGCTGAGCTTCCCTCGCCCGGGGTCAGAACTGGCTGTTCCACGGCACCGGCCACCTCACCGTCGGCCATCTCCCGCGCTCGGGAAACATCGTCGGAGGAGATCGGAAGGACCTCTACCTCCCGGGCGCTCCCCGGCAGCAACGGCGGGCCTTGAACCAGGGGTGCCACCGAGGCTTCCGCCGCCTCCATCTCCACTTCCTGGGCCTCAGTGGTCCCATGGGATTTGGCCCCCCGCCATCGTGGCCTCGATGGGCGCGGGGGCTTGGACCTCCGCTGCTGTAGCCTCATCGGTTGCCTCGGCCTCGGAGACCCTACGGGCCTCGACCTCGGTGGCCTCAGCAACCGAGGACACCCCGGCCGCATCCGTCTCACGGCCCTCGCCTTCGTGGGGCGGAGGCGCCCCCTCCCCCGTTGGTGTCGGGGTAGCCTCGACAGCCCCTCCTTGGGAGACCGACTTCGTTAGGCCGACTCTCGCCGACGCCACGCCGCGTCGTATGGCGGCTTGTGCCCCCGCCACCCAATGGGCGGTGGAGCCAGGGGTCACCTGGAGCGCCTTAAGCGGCGCCAAAGAAGGCACCTCCGCAGGTCGCTTTTGACTAAAAACATAATACTTATAGGGTCAGCACGAGATGAAGGAACGAACAAAAAATGTTGCGGCGCCACCTAAAGTACGCTTACCTTGACCGGGGCAGCAACCGCTTTGACATGGCGACCCTCGTCTACAAAGGTGGCGGCGGCGGCTGAAGCACGACCGCCGTATCCATCGGCGCCGGCCGGTCCTCGATGGACCCCGGCACCCCCTCGGTGCTCTGTGAGAGCAGTTGCGTCAGCTCCGCCGCCACTAGCACCACCGCTGCCGTCAAGCCCACCGGGCTGACGGCACGCTTGCCCAATGCTCGCTCCTCGGGCGTGTCGGCCTCAGCCCCGAGGCGGGCAATCGCCGACCCTAAGGCGGCTCCTCCTCCTCCTGGGAGCGCCGGGCTACTTGACAATGCCCCGGGCGCCGTCTCCTCAACATCAGGAAGATGGTCTAGGGGATCCCGCCCCCTCTCGCCCTCGTCATCTCTGTCCGAGGCATCCGTCGATAGTGACGGCGACGGGGACTCCTCCAGTGGAAGGTCGTCCCTCCTTTGCTGTCGACGATGCTCATCTAGCTTCTTGCGCGCAAGAATCTGCTTCGCGTGCTTGGCCGCGTTGGCGTCCTTCCATTTTTTCTGCGCCTCGGCGTGCGCCCGGTTGATCGCCCGCCGCCTCGTGTCCTCGGGAACGGGCGGCGGGGAGGCTCGCACGTCCCTCATCGCCTGTAGGAATGGCGAACGCGCATAAGGGAACGAGAAATAATGAGAAATGGAGAGAGCTCGGGGGCTGCAGCGGCGCGTGACTTACCAGCGAGAGGTACCCCCGCAACAGATGCATCACGAGGGTGGTCAGACCACCGCTCCGCAGCTTCGCATCCACCGCCTCCCTCACCCGACGAAGAATTTCCTCGTCAGAGGGGGCGGAGGCAGACAGCCGAATGCCCACGATCAAATCGTCCGGCCTCATCTCGAATAGGCGCCGCCACCGAGCCATCAGCGGCAGCACCCTCTGGCTGTGGAAGGCGGCCACGACCACAGCCGCAGTAAGGTGGCGATCCCACAGCCTCTGTAGCCCCTCTAGGAGCGGCTGTAGCTTGGGCTGATCCTCCCTCGGGACGCCATACTTCCACCGCTCCGGGCTGCTCCCCATAATCCGCCCAGTGTAGTGGGAAGTCCGCCGTCGTCATTGCGAAGGTAGAACCAGCTCGTGTACCATCGACGGTTGGATGACGCGAGCTGGGCCGGGATGTAGAGGTGCTGACGATCCTGGCACACTTAGAGAGTGCAGCCGCCGGCCCTCACCGCCTTCCTCGTGCCTGACGTGCCCGCCGGCTTGGTGGTATGCCCCGCCCGGAAGAGATGGAGCCACAACTCCTAGTGGGGAGCAATCCCCAGATACCCCTCGCAGACAGCGACGAAGATAGCCGCCTGCGTGATAGAATTGGGGTTGAAGTTGTGGAGCTCCATGCCATAGTAGTGCAGGAGCGCCCGCATGAATCGGTCCATAGGAACGCCGAGGCCGTGCTCGTGAAAGGACACGAAGCTCACGACGTAACCGTCGTGAGGCCTCGGCTCTGGCTCGCCCAATGGAGCGATCTACTCCAGCCTGTTGGGGTCGGTCATCGGGCGAAGGAGCCCACCGTCGATGAGCGACTGAAGCATCTCCACGGTGACGTCGGATGGATCCCAAGGGTCCGCCTCAATGACAACAATGTCACCGGCCATGAGTGCGGTGGAGGGCTCGACTACGATGGTGAGTCTCTCTCTCTCTCTCTACCTCGCCTCTTTCCTTTCTTCCTCCTGGGGCTCTCTGCTCTAGCGACGGCACAAAGACGGCAAAGCTAATGCGGGCAAGGTAAGGAGGGGAGGAGCGAGGCTCGTTGCGTATTTATGCAGGGTAAAGGCGAAATGGACGGGCGATGAAATTTGGGAAGTTTCCCTCAGATCCGGCGCAGTTAATCCTGATCCGATTTTACAGCCCGTGTGTCCACCTTTTCCTCATTAATCGCGGGAACAGTTACGCCCCATCCGCTGACGCCACGTCACATCCGACCGCTGCAGCAGCAGGCGTCGTTCCGCCTCCCCTAGGAAATCGCCTAAAAAGGCGCGCCGGCCGTTGTCAAACTGATGGGGGAAATATCCCCCCCACCCTATTCCTTTCAGGTGAAGGAACCGGGCGCTGAGCCCATTACGGTCCAGGGGTTCAAAGGCTGGGCCCCTGAGGGTTTCGACAGCCGCCCCAGGGCAACAGAGTCAGGGGCGACCGCGGGCGAGCCCGTACATGGCCGAGACCCAAGCAAGCGAAACGCTTAGGGCGCCCAAAGTCGCGTTCGAGACCAGTAGGAAGTTCTCCGAATGGGATCCCACCGTAGGTAGGCGCTGAGCCCCTGGGGCCAATCGAACGGCCCTAGGACCCAATAGAGAAGCCCTCTGGTACTTTTGGAGTGCGTCTTCGGACCGCTAGCCGATCCTTATCGAATGGGGCATGGGCCTCCACTCGGACTTACCCGATAGCAGCTCCCCGGAAGTGTCACCGCTCGCACCCACCAAGGGTAGCCTGGCATATTCTACCCCTCCTTTCGAATGAAAAAGAAGCGCGAGGGTCGTATAAAAAAGCCAGGGGGAACCCCTGACGGACCTCCCTGCAGAGGCTAAGGGGCCCTCCCTGCAACTTTGCCGAGACCCAGCGACCCAGGTTCGCACTCGAGGGGGCTCGGCAAACAAACCCCTCCTTCCGAACGAAAAAGAAGCGCGAGGGTCGTGCAAAAAGCTGGGGGAACTCCTGACGACCCTCTTGCTCTGGGCAGAGGCTAGGGAGCTCTTCCTGCAGATATGCTGAGGCCCCGCGACCTAGGCTCACACCCGAGGGGGTCTCAGCCAACAAACCCTCACGCGCGAGAGGTGTATAAAAAGCCAGGAGAGCACCTGACGGCCCTCTCGCTCCGTGCAGAGGCTAGGGGGCTCTCCCTGTAGGTTTGCCGAAACCTAGCGACCCGGGTTCGCACACGAGTGGGCTCGGCAAACAACCGCCCGTCCGAACGAAAAGGATGCGCGAGGGCTAAACAAAAAAGTCAGGGGGGACCCCTGACTGCCCTCTCGCTTCGTGCGGAGGCTCAGGGGCTCCTTCTGCACCCAAGACAAGGATAAGCGACCCAAGCCCGCACTCATACATTCGGAAAAAAGCAACAAAAAGGGCGCCGAGCCCGTTACGGTCCAAGGGTTCGAAGGCTGGACCACCAAGGGTTTCGACAGCCGCCCTAGGACAACAGAGTCAGGGACAACTATGGGTGAGCCTGTACATGGCCGTGGCCCGAGCAAGCAATCGCTTGGGATGCCCTAAGTCGTGTCCGAGACCTAGCAGGGAGTTCTCGGAATGGGATCCCACCGTAGGGAGGCGCCGAACCCCCGGGGCCAATCGAATGGCCCTGGGACCCAATAGAGAAGCCCTCTGGTACTTTTGGAGTGCGTCTCTGGACCGCTAGCCGACCCTTATCAAATGGGGCATGGGCCTCCACTCAGACTTACCCGATAGCAGCTCACCGGAAGTGTCACCGCTCGCGCCCACCGAGGGTAGCCTGGCATATTCCACCCCTCCTTCTGAACGAAAAGGAAGCGCAAGGGTCGTATAAAAAAGCCAGGGGGAACCCCTGACGGACCTCCCCGCAGAGGCTAAGGGGCTCTCCCTACAGCTTTACCGAGACCCAGCGACCTAGGTTTGCACTCGAGGGGGCTCGGCAAGCAAACCCCTCCTTCCGAACGAAAAGGTTACGCGAGGGTCGTACAAAAAGCCAAGGGTACTCCTGACGGCCCTCTTGCTCCGGGCAGAGGCTAGGGAGCTCTTTCTGCAGATATGCTGAGGCCCCGCGACCTAGACTCACACCCGAGGGGGTCTCAGCAAACAAACCCTCACGCGCGAGAGGTGTTGAAAGGACCTAGGATGTCGCCTAGAGGGGGGGTGAATAGGCGTTTCTGAAAATTAACACCTTTAAATGCGGAAACAATTAGAAAGGGGAGTTTCCAAAATGGAAACTCCAAATTAAGAGTACTACCACCCCTCACAAGTTAGCCACAGAGTAAACAAGGTATAAAGAATATATCTAGAAGCTACAACCCTGCAACACCAAGTTAGAACAGAGATCAAAATAAATTCAGTGCTGGCAGGAAATACCGGACGTGTCCGGTATGAATACCGGACGTGTCCGGTATGCACGGTTTCTGCAGAACAGCCCCGAAGTTTCTCCTTTCGATTTCTAACTTCAAACCAAACTGCAGGCACCTAATTTAACTATCAGTATACACAGAGAACCTGCACAAGTGCTAGAGCAACACAAATATCAAATGAAATGCGAATTGAGACACGATACTTGTTTTACCGAAGTTCGGACTCGTTCGAGTCCTACTCTCCGTTGAGGGGGCTGCGGGCGACCCAGCGAAGGTCAGCCCTAGAGGATACCACGAAGGTCACTCTAGCCGGAGTCTTTTCCAACTCCTTTTCCTCCTTCCACTAATTGATTCCGAGGCGGCGGAATCGACCGTTACAAACTTTCCGAGGCACACCACAATCTCCCGGGTGCTCTCCGGCGACGTCTAACCGTCTAGGACCGAAGAGTCCAAGAGTAACAAATGCGAATCACGAGATTGACAATATGCACAAGTGCTCAAGTGGTTGGATGGCTCTCTTTTGAATTTCACTCAACCCACAAATTGATTTTGCAAGTTTGATCAATCACTCACTAAGAGAGGGTTGGCAAGGCTCAAAAACGTGTGTCTAAGTCAAGAGAATCAAGCAGACATCCAAAGGTGGAGGCTTGGGGTATTTATAGCCCCTTGAAAAACTAGCCGTTTATAGCCGTTGTAAATCTGGGACACGTCCGGTATGCACGTCCCATATGACTCGACTGCTGCATAACGGTAACTAAGTTACTGTTGAAGTTGTGAGGCCTCGGAACTCCAAGTATGCGGGACTTCCGACCGTCGGAACTCCCGACTCAAGTCGGAACCCCGACCCTCGGCAATTTTGAAAAACATGTGGCGAGTTAAAGTTAGTGAGGTGTCGAACTCCCGACGCATGTCGGAACTCCCGACCCTCATGGCTTTTGAAAACTAGCCGTTGGCTTCGGTCATCCATACTAGGACACGTTCGGTGTGAATACGGACACGTCCGGTATGACCAGGACAATGAAACCTCAAAGTGTGTTGAAGTGCGAGACGTCGGAACTCCCGACCCATGCCGGGACTCCCGACCGTCGGAACTCCCGACCTACGTCGGAACTCCCGACGAAGCAACCCGAGAACAACAATTTGTAATTTCTTTGGACAAATACTAGGACACGTCCGGATTGCTGCGAACAAAGAAGAAATCGATTAGCACATTTGTCGCTCAAATAATCAAACCTCACATGGGTTGGCTTGAGCACTTATGAAACATTATCTATCAACATGATGCATCCCTCTTAATAGTACGGCATACCTATTAAACTCAAGATCAAAAGAAAATTGAATTTATACCACTTGAGTTGATTTCTTTTGAATTGATGCCGTCCCTTCCAATCTTCATCAAGTAAGGGTGCTAACAAGTTGATGTTGATCTTTTCATTTGAGCATAGCCATCTTGAGCATGTGACTTGATTCTATTCATCAAATTTGAATAACCCCAAATGTATCAAGTCACTTCCATCAAATACTTCATTATAGATTTGATTCTTCACATCAATATGACCATCTTAGCTTGATTAGTACCTCAACTAAATGCAAGTACTTTCTTCTTCACCCTAGCTAGGTTCTTGACCGCCAAGCCGCTCGCTTGCTCTTCACCCTTGCTTAGTACCTCAAGCCTTTCCTTGCTATCTTCACCATCTCAAGCCATCAAGTCACATCTTGTGTTGAATCATCCATTCATATGTATTGTTATCTTTTTCATTTTAATTTAGCAAGCTTCAAATATGAGACCATTCCATATGCAATCCCTCATGTCTCATTAACTAATAATCATGAGCTTGCTTTCACATAGTACATGGAAATCCCCCAAAAAATAAGCCTTCACATGAATTCCATTTGCATTGTTGTCTTGTGCTCGAACTAGATTGTTTATACAACAACACATCATTTTGGCTTTCATTAAGTACCTGTGAGATAACCTATTGCCTGTTCACACTTAGCAAACGGGTTAGTCCTTTAATCACGTTGTCATTCAATAAACCAAAACCCACTAAAGGGCTAGATGCACTTTCAATCTCCCCCTTTTTGGTGATTGATGACAACTTGATTAAAGCTTACAAAATGATATAAACATTTAAACTTTTGGGTTCAATGATTTATGAGAGGCTCCCCCTTAATATGTGCTTATGATTAGAATTCACAAAATGACCTCAAAAGTCAATTGCACATACTAAAACAAATAGGAGACTCCCCCTAAATCATTGCATCAGTAGAGGTGCATGTGTGTGTGACAAAGAGAAACCGTGATGCATATGACAAGATATATCATACAAGAATAAATATAAAGGCATCACATCAAATATTTTCATTCTAGCATGCATAGATCTTACGAAAATAAATACAACACATGTATGTCACACATAGCACTCATTACACATTTCTCAAGTCCACAAACCACTGAAATATATATAAATCATGTCTCAAGCGATACATAGATAAAGCATAAATCTCATCTCTCACAAGATATAATCTCAATGAAGCTCAAAAACAAACTACAGCCTGTAGTACATGTCTTCAGGTACAAAGATAAGCAAATGAAATTATCCTGAAGCTTTAATCAGTCTCTCTCCCCCTTTGTCATCAATCACCACAAAGGTCCAACAATGACATACTAAGGACAAAGGGGCTACAAGCTGTCACTAATCTCTGGCATCACTCATCATCATCATCATCTCTCCCATCATCTTCGTTATCAGAGCGGGTAACACCAGCCGGACGAGAACCACCGGCACCAGATGGGTCGTAGCCACCAGAGCCGTAGTAGCCGCCACCACCTGCCAAGTCACTCCACCAATCTGTAGCATAGTCGTCGGCAAGTCTTTGGGATGTGGTGAGAGTGAGTAGGCACACGAGCCCTGAAGTGGTAGAGTGTCGGGGTGTTCAGGTGCTGCTTCTTTGCTTTGTTGTTGTCGTGTATGAACTCAACATACTCTCTATCATATCTAGCCTCTGCTGCTGCTCCTCGGTCTCGGGCTCACTAGTGCCTCATCGATAGAGAGGAGATCTAGGAGGATCAAGCTCAAGATTAGAAGCAATTTGCTTCAAAGTCCGAGTGTCCTTCCTCCTAGCCTCCCTCTCCTTCTGCGCCTAGTCTGGATGTCACGGCACATCCCAAATATGGGTGAAAAGCTCTGGATAGGCGAGGGAGGATCGCCACGGCGTGAAGTAGAATGTGAAGGAGCACGTGGTGAAGGTGAAGCTCCTGTTTGGTGCACCACTTGAGGTGCATCTCCGCCTCACAGTCTTCCGCCTCTCCCTGGTCCCAGTCTGAGGTAACCTCTCTCTGTAGATCTGCAATAATCTTGGGGCCTTGTGAATCTTATCATACTCAAAAGTGTGCCCAGTCACTGCTCAATCATATGCATGATATAAGGAGCAAAACCACAGCCCTTGAGGGGCCTCTCTCCAACACTCGATCTCGGACCAAATAAAATCAAACACGCTGAAGGGCCGAGCATGGTGCCATCTGTGGAGTAGGTTCTGGAATAATCTGCAATGTTGCCCTTGTCTCCACCCTTGCAGTCAATAGTCTTTCCGAACATCTGCCCAGTGTATCTCATGAGGTAGGGTGAAGACCTAGAACCTTCCCCACAGCTCCTCTCTCACCACCGGGAGGATACATATATGCAAGCATTGCTCAGGGGTAACACACCTTTCGGTGTGGATCTGTCCCTCTAGAGATCATCCTCTCGAGAAGCCAAAGTGGCGGCAAAAACATCATAGTCAACACTGTACCATGGCCCTCAAGCATCCAAGTGCATCCGCCGCTCATCCTCCTCAACAAGCAGAGTAGCATAGAACTGAGCTACTACCTCGTGTTCCGATCCATTTGGAACTCCATGATCTCATAAGCCCCAGTCTTGTTGGCAAATAGCAATGGCATGATCAATCGAGGCCTTCGCAACTCTCAGTAATGTCTCGCCAGTCAATCCACTGAGACCTGGCAATCACAGGGTTCCTGGTGAGAATCACACTGGAGTAGAAATCCAGGTGAAAGGTCCTGTCTGGAAGCGGTGATCGTAATGAACCTTAGGTAAGCCCCTCGGATCAACCCTTCGCTCATCTCTAGCTCTCCTGGTCATACCCTTTCCTCTCAGTAATCAACTCGGGAACATAGGAGGGTACATTGGGCGACGCGTGTCTCAAGGAGACCATAGTGCATCCCCCGACCAGTGGTTTGAACTAGAGGAACTGGCTCCTCCTCCTCCTCATCCGAAACATCACCGTCGATCCTCTGTCGGTGCTCTTCCTCTTTCTTTCATCTCTAGACTCCACTCTGAACTCATCGATTGTTCGTGTCGAAGAAGAGTTCCGGACCCTCTCGCATCTTCGAGCTGCTGCACTAGAGGCGTACTGGTGGTCCTCCTATTTGGTCGGTGAAATCCAGGATGCATATCTGTCTCGCCTTCTTGTACTTCTCAAGTGCTTTGGATCATGCACCGTGCTTGGACCTCGGCTCTGTCGTCCACTCATGGGCTGCATTGTCCTGTATCCAAAGATTTTCATAGAATTTTATATACATGCCCATTGACTTCTTCTCGAATTGTACTTAGACATAGATTCTTTTATCCAAGGTTTTACAATCACCTTGACATACCATTGTCACAAGGTTTGCAAAACATAGATACTGTAAGAAAGCGTGCCAAATAAACAATTCTAGGATAGCATTGAATCAAAGGAAGCGGGGAGCACGCTCATTGGGTCATCCGGACACGTCCGATAGCATACTCGGACACGTCCAGT
The DNA here is from genome assembly GCA_904845875.1 of Miscanthus lutarioriparius. Taxonomy (NCBI): domain Eukaryota; kingdom Viridiplantae; phylum Streptophyta; class Magnoliopsida; order Poales; family Poaceae; genus Miscanthus; species Miscanthus lutarioriparius. Next base: position 75,049,717 of record CAJGYO010000017.1, read on the forward strand.
ATGGGCGAATCAACAACCCTAACCAGGTTCCTTGATTCAAACCAACACGGATTAATACCAAACTTTGGGCATTGCTTCTCCATCACCAATGCAGCAAATTGACCGAAGGAATTTTCAAATCATGTATTGACCAAGTAGATCGGACGAGGTCCGTGATTAGGGTACCTTGAGAGGAGAGAAGAGAGAGCGATGTGAAATCCAAATCCACGGGCCTTCAATCCTTGATCCAAGCCTTCTCCAATGCAATCTCCCTCTCTCTCTTTTCCTTGGTGAAATCCTTGGTCGCCCTAGGTGGGAAGAAGGGCGTCGGCTGGTTGATTTGGAGGAGGCAAGTCTGTTTGGGCCGAAGGGGTATGCTCTGTTTTTATAGTCCCGCTCATACCGGACACGTCCGGTAGAATACCGGACACGTCCCATTAATGTGGCTGGCCCAAATAATTCCAAGATGTGTTCTCACTCTTCCAATCCCTTTCTCTGTTGTTGCTCAGTCCAAAAAGGTGTATGATCTTGATCCAAACCGAGTACTATTACTTTTCTTATCTAATGCCATCAATTTATTTTCTCTTTTCCAAATAAATGGCATAATCAAAAATTTGCTTGCTTGAGAGAGACAAAGAAGATTGCGGACTTAAGAAAAACCATGTCATGTGTGATTAGCCGATCAAACAATCAAGGAGAGCCATAATCACCACATGACAGGGCTAGGTCGCAAAGACCAAGATTCAAATAGTTTTTCAAGTTCACACCACCTACACATGCTAGTTATGGGTTTTGAAAAACATCTCTCCTATGTCACACAAATGCACATTCTAACATGTAAAGGGCCTTAGATGCACTTACAATACATGTATGTAAAAACATACCTTTGCCTTGAGCCCACAAGAATACCACTAAGAAGATACATGGCATGATAATCTTTATGTTAACCTTGATTGCCAAGTAATCATGCTTGATGCAAATTCAATTTTTCATTCAGAGGACTACAAAGAGTGCTAGACAAATTTGTTAGTCCACAATGGTGCAAAAAATAAATTTAGCTCCCCTAAATAAGTGCTTCAAGTATTTTGAATGACTTTCAACAAGCACTTTTATTCGATAAGAAATTGAGAGCCAATTTTCATTTTGACCATAAACCAAATAAGATTGCCATATTTAAAAGTGAGTTTAAGAGATGCTCACAATCCACTTAGATTTGATAAAACACAAGCTTACGAGTATGTTAGGGATATATGAAAAATGTATGGATCGAATACTCGGTTGCAACACAATTAGTGTTCGGTCCATGCAATATAGGACACGTCCGGTAGTATATCTGGGACACGTCCGGAATACACAGAGGCGGAAACACGACTTTCGTCCTCGCCATATCGGACACGTCCGATAGTTGCAAAGACAGAACCAATTAATTTGTTGCTTGTGATTCTTCGTTTTAAATGTAATATTTATTTATTCTATACTTGCATCTCAACAAATAAATTACTCTACTAGAGAGCTAATAAAGGCATCGTAAGGCAAATATGATAAACATCAAGTAAAACTTATTAACCACTTTCAATATTTCACAAATATGTCTATTTGTGACCTTTTGTACACAAACCGAACAAAGTGGCTATGATATAAAGTTTAGGTACTTGTTACCAATGATGAGGATGAAATAGATGATATATTTATTGAATTATCTTGAATTCACCATATTAGGGATTATGATAAGAATTGGTTGATAGATTGAGTGAATATTATCAAGTTGCTTGCTCAACCACCCCGAAGCTTTCATCTCACCACCAAGTACCTATATTATCAACCTAAGCACATTTTGGTACCCAACTCTTGTTGGGTCCTTTTGGATTAGTCAACAAGTGTTTAGGCACCCAAATGGCCTTAGTACTAGTTTGTGGTGAACACATCACCTTGCTAGTGCTAATTCCATTTGTGGTCTTCCTAAGCATATTATCATAAATAATTGTGTTCGGCTTAGTGATGTTACCATTTGGGCAATCATAGCTTAGATGCCCCTTTCTTCCACAAGCATAGCATATGCGACCTTTGTTTGCCCTATGCTTGTTTTGCTTGTATGGACATCCATCAACCTTGTGGCCCATCTCATTGCACCCATAGCATCTTCTAGTTGCAACTTGGGCTTGCTTTCTTGCTTCTTTGTTCATTGGGTATTTCTTGGTAGGATGCCCCAATTTCTTGCTCATGAGACAAGCACATTGTCCATGACTCTTCACTTGCTTGGCCTCCTTGGTGGAAGCCTTTTGATTGGCGGCTTCAACCTTGTCGGCCCAACTCTTGTGTGGACACATAGCCCACTCATGTCCATACAATCCACAACCATAGCACATCCTTTTTCCATGTTTCTTGCTCTTGGTTGTGTTGGCCTTGCTTGAGATGTGATTCTTTTGTTGGGCTTTGGAGGAAGCAAGGTTTGAACCCTTCTCAAGCTTCTTCACCATGTTATCACGGTTATCTTGAGAAGGTTGTGCTTTCTCCTTACCCTTCAACCGAATCACATCTTTCTTTAATCTTTGCACTTCTTCTTTGAGCTCTATGTTTTCTATAAGATTTAGCTCAATCGAAGATTGGCTTGCTTGAGGAGCACACTCATTAGTACAAGAAATATTTATTTGAGATGGTGTACTAGTGAGCGGATGTGTGAGAGGTTGAGAGAATTTTACCGATGTAATCACAACCTCATGAGCCACCTCAAGCATGATGCTTGATTCTACTACTTCCTCATGAGAGCACTTTAGATGAACATAATTTGCTTGTAGCTCATTATACTTGCTTGATAGTTCATCTAGCCTTGCCTTGAGCTCGAAGTTTTCCTTCTCTAGTTGTGAAACACTAGAAGAGGAATTAGTAACTAAAGCATGCTCGATTGACAATTTTTCATACCTCTCATTTATTGCCTTTAGCTCTTGCAATTTGGAGATGAGAAACTTTTCTTGATTTTGAAGCGATTGCTCTTGCTTCTCAATCTCTTCTTCAAGCTCATCATTCTTTTCAACTATCTTCATGATGATGAACTTGTCTTTATGGTTGAGATGATGATCAAGGTTGTAGTTGTCTTCAATTTCAACATCACTCTTATCTTGATCATCTACTTGTGCTTTCTCCTTTTCTTGATCTTTCTTGTTATTCTTCTTCTTGCTTTTCTTGGCCATGAGACACAAGTGATGAGTATCATGAGATACTGAGGTTGACTCATCACTTGGTCGCCATCGGGCTTGAGCATCGCTTCTAAGCAATGCTTCGCTTCTTCATTGCTTTTGCCTCGGCCATACGGACACGTCCCAGAGGGCATACGGAGACGTCCGGTACATGCAGTGACGAATGTCAGGTCATCCGCTTGCACTTCTTGCTCGGCTCAGCACTCTTGAGGTTTTGTGAGGCTTCTTCATTTGTATGAAGACACAATGGATATTCTTTCCATTGATTTCGATCTCAAGTGCATCATCACATTTGGATTTTCCATATAAATCAAAAAGTCTAGTCCAAATGAGATGAGCACTCTCGGAGGAGGTGGTTGTCCATTGAATATTGCCTCATCTTGAACCTCTACACTTAATGTACTCAAAATAATATTAATAGCTTGAGCATTGAGTTGCACGCATATTTCTTCCTCTTTTGATAAATTTTTGTAGTTGCTCCAATCAACTATAGAAAGAGGTATGCTTGCATCTACAATATGCTCAACAAGAGGACTAATATCTCTAAAAGCATTGAGTACATGTATTGACCAAGTTAGAAAGTTTGAACCATCATTTTGGAGAAGCACCGGCTCCAACTCGATAGGCGTCGACATCCTTTTCTCACGGCGGTGAAGCTTTAGGTGAGAACCTCGGCTCGATACCAATTGAAAGGACCTAGGATGTCGCCTAGAGGGGGGTGAATAGGCGTTTCGAAAATTAACACCTTTAAATGCGGAAACAATTAGAAAGGGAGTTTCCAAAATGGAAACTCCAAATTAAGAGTACTACCACCCCTCACAAGTTAGCCACAGAGTAAACAAGGTATAAAGAATATATCTAGAAGCTACAACCCCTGCAACACCAAGTTAGAACAGAGATCAAAATAAATTCAAGGTCTGGTAGGAATACTGGGACGTGTCCAGTATGAATACCGGACGTGTCCGGTATGCACTTTCTGCAGAACAGCCCCAAGTTTCTCCTTTCGATTTCTAACTTCAAACCAAACTGCAGCACCTAATTTAACTATCAAGGTATACACAGAGAACTCCGCACAAGTGCTAGAGCAACACAAATATCAAATGAAATGCGAATTGAGACACGATACTTGTTTTATCGAAGTTCGGACTCGTTCGAGTCCTACTCTCCGTTGAGGGGGCATGGGCGACCAGTGAAGGTCAGCCCTAGAGGATACCACGAAGGTCACTCTAGCCGGAGTCTTTTCCAACTCCTTTTCCTCCTTCCACTAATTGATTCCGAGGCGGCGAGAATCGACCGTTACAAACTTTCCGAGGCACACCACAATCTCCGGGTGCTCTCCGTGACGTCTAACCGTCTAGGACCGAAGAGTCCAAGAGTAACAAATGCGAATCACGAGATTGACAATATGCACAAGTGCTCAAGTGGTTGGATGGCTCTCTTTTGAATTTCACTCAACCCACAAATTGATTTTGCAAGTTTGATCAATCACTCACTAAGAGAGGGTTGGCAAGGCTCAAAAGCGTGTGTCTAAGTCAAGAGAATCAATGACATCCAAAGGTGGAGGCTTGGGGTATTTATAGCCCCTTGAAAAACTAGCTGTTTTATAGTCGTTGCAATACGGACACGCCCCGGTATGCACGTCCGTATGACTCAGATCAAGCGCCAACGGTAACTAAGTTCTGATGAAGTTGTGAGGCCTCGGAACTCCAAGTATGCCGGGACTTCCGACCGTCGGAACTCCCGACTCAAGTCGGAACCCCGACCCTCAAAGCAATTTTGAAAAACATGTGGCGAGTTAAAGTTAGTGAGGTGTCGGAACTCCCGACGCATGTCGGAACTCCCGACCCTCACGGCTTTTGAAAACTAGCCGTTGGCTTCGGTCATCCATACGGACACGTCCGGGGTGTGAATCTGGACACGTCCCGTATGACCGAGACAGTGAAACCTCAAAGTGTGTTGAAGTGCGACGCGTGGAACTCCCGACCCATGCCCGGGACTCCGACCGTCGGAACTCCCGACCTACATCGGAACTCCCGAGCGAAGCAACCCGAGAACAACAATTTTGCATTCTTTGGACAAATCTGGGACACGTCCGGTATGAATAATCTAACACGTCCAGTATTGCGGATCAAAGAAGAAATCAGTTAGCACATTTGTCGCTCAAATAATCAAACCTCACATGGGTTGGCTTGAGCACTTATGAAACATTATCTATCAACATGATGCATCCCTCTTAATAGTACGGCATACCTATTAAACTCAAGATCAAAAGAAAAATGAATTTATACCACTTGAGTTGATTTCTTTTGAATTGATGCCGTCCCTTCCAATCTTCATCAAGTAAGGGTGCTAACAAGTTGATGTTGATCTTTTCATTTGAGCATAGCCATCTTGAGCATGTGACTTGATTCTATTCATCAAATTTGAATAACCCCAAATGTATCAAGTCACTTCTATCAAATACTTCATTATAGATTTGATTCTTCACATCAATATGACCATCTTAGCTTGATTAGTACCTCAACTAAATGCAAGTACTTTCTTCTTCACCCTAGCTAGGTTCTTCGGCCGCCAAGCCGTCGCTTGCCCTTCACCCTTGCTTAGTACCTCGAAGCCTTTCCTTGCTATCTTCACCATCTCAAGCCATCAAGTCACATCTTGTGTTGAATCATCCATTCATATGTATTGTTATCTTTTTCATTTTAATTTAGCAAGCTTCAAATATGAGACCATTCCATATGCAATCCCTCATGTCTCATTAACTAATAATCATGAGCTTGCTTTCACATAGTACATGGAAATCCCCCAAAAAATAAGCCTTCACATGAATTCCATTTGCATTGTTGTCTTGTGCTCGAACTAGATTGTTTATACAACAACACATCATTTTGGCTTTCATTAAGTACCTGTGAGATAACCTATTGCCTGTTCACACTTAGCAAACGGGTTAGTCCTTTAATCACGTTGTCATTCAATAAACCAAAACCCACTAAAGGGCTAGATGCACTTTCAGGTGTATAAAAAGCCAGGAGAGCACCTGACGGCCCTCTCGCTCTGTGCAGAGGCTAGGGGGCTCTTCCTACAAGATTGCCGAGACCCAGCGACCCGAACTCGCATTCATAGGCCTAGCAAGCACGATAAAACTCCTTGCTCAAATGGAGAAAAAAGCCCCTGGAGGAGTAAACCCACTCGTTCAGGGCCTCGGGGGCTACACCCGGCGGGTGATCTCGCGCGCACCCACCGGAACCACCAAGTACAAAACACGATCCCGACAGGAGCTGTTGCGAACCAAGTCTTGTCAAAACCTCAGGAGAGTGCCCGCACTCCTCCCGAGGCTCGGGGGCTACTATCGGATACCACAAGAAGGGCTACCCTAAGCAAGAACCAAAAATGTCGCTTAAACCTTGCAAAAATCAAAGCCAAAAGACTACCGCCAGGTCTCTGCAGAATTCTCTGATTCGCTCGAGGCCTTGCACCGAGGCCTCAAATGAAAGGCCAAAAGCGCCCCACCGAGGCCCTCTCGCCGAGACCCTCTCGCCGAGGCCTCGCCCCGAAAGGCCTCGGATGGGATGCCAATTCTCCGATTCGCTCGAGGCCGGGCTCGGCAAACATACTCGTAACCTCCATCCCGACCAAACTCCTCTGACGAAACGTCACATCCAGATTAATGCGCCCAACTACTCCCGCAAACGTCAGCCGCACTCAGGTACAGTACGGGCAGAACGACCGACGGGACAGGGGACCGAGCGCGATAGGGGTTACCTGCCACTGTGCTCATCACTGTGCTATCTAACCCCTGTGCCAAGGACAAAGCAGCATGGAAGGTCAAGTCCATGTCCCTGTAGTCTCGGAAACCGCAGGAGAGCCCAACTGCTCGTTCTACGCCTCGTCCGAGACCCCCCGGTAGGGTCTCAGACGTACTATTCCTTCTCCGCCTCGGCCGAGGCCGGGCTCGTCCCGCATCCTCGTCGTCTCCACCTCAACTACCCCTCTGGCGGGCCATCCCATCCGTGTAAGTACCCCTGGTTGCGCCTACGTCAGCCACGATTGGTAGGGCATAGCAACAGGGGCGATGGGACGGCGGTCAAATCTCCTTTTTTACCATTCCCCACTGACGGTGCAGGGACTATCGTGCTTTGCGAACACACGCCCTGCATTTTTCCACCTAAACCGGATACGACGCTGACCACCGTGACCGCCGCATCGCACTCAGGTCACCTCCCAGGCCTCGGCAAATCAGGCCTCGGCGTGGCCGGCCACAAACACCTGCCAGGCCTCGGCGAACCACCAAGTCAAAAATTCACAAGGCACGGCATGTCACCTACATAGGAGGCCATGCTGACTAAACGTCAACGAGGACCCCTACGACTTCAATAGCCTCAGGCATGGCCGACATGACGCACCAGTGATCAAGTACCAATTGCCATTCCCGACATTGTGCTGCTACAGGAATAGGCCACAGTACTAGATCTTCCTTCCTCGCTAAGGCTCCACGTGTAGCTCTCTCATGTACTCCTGGCACCCTCTTTGTGGCTATAAAAGGAAGCAGCCAGGGCCGTTTCTATGGATCGAGACCACGCCGGCCCTCACGCGCAAAACGCACTCACTCAATTCATGCACGCTCCCACACTGCCTGAGAGCAACGACTCAAGCGGCCCGCACCACTCCACGCCGAGACCTGGGACTAGCTCCCTCTCTCACCCAGCTTGTAACCCCCTACTACAAGCACTTCGGTGCAAAGAATACAAGATCGATCTCCTAGACTGGACGTAGGGCACCGATTGCCTGAACCAGTATAAACCTTGTGTCTCTTTGCATCACCATCCGGGATTAGGGGCACGCAGTTCACATTTACTGGTTGGTTGAGGACCCCCCGGTCCGAAACACCGACACATGTGAAATATTTACAACAAACGCTTGCAACATATTTGTATAGCAACTGCAACATATGCAACATCCAGATAAAACACTTGTAACATATGTCTGAAATAGATGAAACAGAATAGACGCTTGCAACATACGTATATAGCCAGTGAAACATACACATCATCCAAATAAACACTTACAACATACGTCTAAAATAGATAAAATATTTAAAATATACACTTACAACATTCGTGTATAACCATTGCAACATGTGCAATATCTACAAGAAACACATACAATATTCGGATGAAACATATGAAACATACATCTAAACGCATGAAACATATGAAGCTCAATGCCATGGAGTATGCGGGGCCCGTGCTACTTCTCTCTCTGTTTGTCCTTCTCTCTCTGGTCACAGCGTATGCACAGCCCCCACACGCTACATGCACCCCACGCCGGGTGAGGCCGCATGCGCTACCCCACACCCCACGCTGAACAAGTGGTCGCACGAGCTCCCATGTTCTGCCCCGCGCCGCATGCACCCCACGCCGAATGAGTGGCCGCACACGCTCCCATGCGCTGCCCCACATAATAGACTGGTGCGGCCCCGCCTGGCTGCGCCGCTTTTTTTCTTGGACATCACGCGTGCGTAGGGGTTGGTTCGTCCGACGCCCTAAACCAACCGTTACAAAATTAATAAAATCTGAAACGTTTTAAGTTAAGACAACTCAGAATCTATTATATTTGAGGACCAGGGGAGTGTCTTAGACACTGTTCAATCAGACCAATGAAAGCATCTCAGCCTGTTCCAGGCCCACGTAAGTTTCTACTGGACCTTAACGAAACATCTTTCTCGTGGCCCAGGATCAGGCCCAGGCCCAGGCCCAGGCAAGCCTTCTCTTCTCCCGTTCACCTCCTCTCCCCACCTCTCGGCTACAGACTGGGCTACCGCCGCCGCCGCCCTACGCCAGTCGCCAGGTGCCCAGGCCTTCGCCGGCGACGAGCCCCCACCAGGTACGCGCACCCCTTCTCCTACCTTACGTTCCCTTCCCGCTGTGCGAAACCGAGCATCCAAACCCTGACCCAAGTCCGCCCCTGGTTCTTCAGCGCGCAAGATCAATCTCGCCAGCCGCGGTTGGCCAAATTGAAAGAGGATGGGGCAGGAGACGGAGGTGGCGGAGAAGGAGGTGGTGCAGTCGGTAAGCGACCTCCCGGTGCAGGACCCGCCAGGAGAGGAGTTCTCCGCTGCTGACCTCACCTGGGTCAAGTACGCCAGCTCCGAGCACCACCGGGACGACGTCGCCCTCATCCCCTACGACCGGATGGAGGCCTTCATCGGCGGCGAGAGCAACAACCCCGAGTGCCCCACGCGATTCCACATCGAGCGCGGCCGCAAGCGTGAGAGGGGCAGCCTCAGGGAGTACCGGAGCGACGAGTACCTCCTCTACAGGATGTACGTCTTCCCTGCCCTGCTCTGCTCAGCACACTCCTTTTTGACTCCCCCTCGATGGTTCTTTCTCACCGCCGCTTCCTAGAGCCAACCGATCTTGACCTGTGTTAGAGCTAATTCCAGGTATTGGTGCTCCTTTGGCCCTGAGAATTATGGGGAGGGAGGGACAATCTTGCCTAGCAGAAAGTACAGGCTCAACACGAGGAACCGTGCCGCGCGCCCGCAGTCGATGCGTGGCTGCACCTGCCATTTCACCGTCAAGAGGCTCTATGCCCGCCCTTCCCTGTTGCTCATCATCTACCACGAGAGGCGCCATGTTAACAAGTCCGGCTTCATATGCCACGGCCCCCTTGACAGGGATGCCATCGGGCCTGGCGCTAGGAAAATGCCCTACATTGGAAGTGAAATCCAGCAGCAGACCATGTCATTGATCTACCTTGGTGTCCCAGAAGAGAACATACTGCAGACGCATATAGAAGGCATACAGCGCTACTGTAGCGCGGATGCCCAGGTTGATAACCTTGCCTCGCAGTATGTCCAGAAACTAGGGATGATCATCAAGAGATCGACACATGAGTTGGATCTGGATGACCAAGCTAGCATCAGGATGTGGGTCGACAGGAATAAGAAATCTGTATTCTTCTACCAGGATTCAACTGAGGCAGATGCCTTCATCCTGGGGATTCAGACAGAATGGCAATTGCAGCAAATGATGCGCTTTGGTCATCAGAGTCTTTTGGCTTCTCATTCCTCATTTGGTGTAAGCAAGCTGAAGGTATCTTCCTTGCCTCCATTTCGAATAGTTATGCAAATATAATTTCAGATCAGTCTTCTATATTTTGATTGAAATGTCTAATTCTATCAGTAAGGACATGTCTCATGTTTTCTTTCACATTTTACTCTCCGTGGCAGTATCCGTTGCACACGCTCCTTGTATTTGACTCAAGGCAGCATGCTCTTCCTGTTGCATGGGTCATAACCCGCTCAGTTACTAACGAGGACACACTGAAATGGATGAGGGCACTTACTGATCGAATACATTCTATAGATTCCACCTGGAGAATTGGTGGTTTTATTATTGACGACCCGGCTTCAGAGCTGGGTCCAATCAGGTATGGCATTGGTTTGTAATTTTAGTTGTGAGTATCAACCCCTAATCATTTAAGCTGTAGACAGCAGTGCATTCCCATTGAGGTAAATGTGTCGTTGCTACAATAGTTTGTTGTCCTTGTTTCAGGGAGGTATTCGCCTGCCCAGTTTTGTTCTCTATGTGGCACATCAGAAGGACCTGGCTTAAAAATGTAATCAAGAAATGCAGCAATGTTGAGGTGCAGCGGGAAATTTTTATCCAACTTGGCAAAATCATATACAGTATCTGGAGTGAGAAAAACCCCATGGATGCCCTAGGGCAATTGTTTCAAGACTTTGTTGATCAAACAACGTTCATAAAATATTTCAAATCATTTTGGGTTCCCAAATTGGGTAAGAATTTCAACTAGTAATTTAGTAATATAGCTTGTCATGCAAATCCCTCTTGTACATGCTAATGACATTCCTTCTTGATAGAGATGTGGATTGACTCCATCAGAAATCTGCCACTGGCAAGTCAGGAATCATGCGGTGCCATTGAAGGTTACCATCTGAAGCTGAAGGTAAAAGCATACGATGATGCGCAGCTGGATGCTCTTCAACGGGTTGACTGGTTAGTGCATAAGCTCACAACAGAGCTGCATTCGAGCTACTGGATCAACTTATTTGCAGACGAAAGCGGATCATTTCCTGAGGTGAAAGCAGACTATATTGCATCCACGTCATGGCAAAGGGCATTGCAGATACCTGATGATGCTGTTACCTTTGATGACAAAGCGCCTCTTTTAGCCAGAGTGGTCAGCCAGAAGGATACCAGTCAGACATGGACTGTATGGAATCCCGGTTCTGAATTCTCTCTCTGCGATTGCTCATGGTCAATGCAGGGTAACCTATGCAAGCATGTGCTAAAGGTCAACATGATGTGCGGAGCACGCAAGGATTTTCAGCCCTCACTGACATTCCAGTCATTTCAGCATGTCCTACTTGATCTGTGGCAAAAACCATTGGATGATTCGTTCTCGCTCGACCTCTCGGTAGCATGGGTCATGCAGATGCAGGAGAAGATCAAACATGTAGCCGAGCTTGCCACCTCCGGTGGTATTGCCCAAGTTGCAGGGAAATTGCCGATTCAATGGACAAAAAAGAGAGGGAGAAGAGTAGCCGCCAAGCGCGCAAGCCCGTTACTTCTTCCTCATTCTAACGGCAGTTTGCAGAAGGACTTGACCCCAAAGAAGAGCAAGAAGAGGAAGAGGCTGTCTAGGTTTCCGGGGTAAAAGGCGCCGCCTACTCTTGTGGTCTCTCTGTAATTAGACGACTACTTTTCTTTTGCCCGGTGTATTCCATTTCCTCAATTGCCTTTGGGCTGAGTGGACTTGCTCAGCTACATGTAATCAGCTCCACTTCCCTATGTCTCCTAGTTCTAGGAACAACAGTTGTGCAGTCTGTAATAGGAAGCCACTGGATGGGTTTCTCACATTCCAGTAGGAATGTAGGATGCTGCAAAATTCCAATCTTATTCGTTTTGCTGGTGCAAAGCTTCCCTTTGAAACTTGTGATGATGTGCGGATTGAGTTGCTGCTCATTGCAACTTGCAAGTACTGGAGTTTAGCTGGAGGCTCCCAACTTAGCAAGGCGCTATCCCTAATTCCCTATCTGCAGATTTTATTTTAGTAAATGGTCCCGTTTTCATAAATTGCACTGTATGATTGGTCAGAAATCTAGTTGAGTATACTGAGCTAAAAAAATCATCTGGTTGTCACCTAGCCTGCTCCAGGACAAAGAAAAAAGAAAGTGTAATATGCGATGCGGTGGAACTTGTTCACCTGGTTAACCAGGACAAGCCTATATTTTTCTGAATTTGTTATTGTATTTCTGGATTTGCTATAGTATTTAGTAATGACTATTTGTCTAGTGGTAGACGATAATACCCATCAACATATTTTAGGATGGAGTGAGTAATGACTACTTGTCCAGTTGTAGATGATAATGCCCATAGACAGTGAGGATTAGTGTCTAGTGGTGATTTTGTCAATAGGACGGATGAAGTTGGGTTGGGTTGGGTATCTCCATGGCTGATTTTGCCAAAAAAAAAAGAAGCGCAATAGGTGGAAAAAAAAAAGAACGGCCCATGAAAAACGGCCCAGGCAAAGACCCGTGCGTTCACGCATCACACCTGCTTTTCTCCCGTTCACTCCCCCAGTCCCACGTGATCTCTCTCCCGGCGACGACTGGGCCACCGCCGCGGCCGCCATACGCCAGGCGCCAGGTCTTCCTCGGGCCCTTCGCCAGCGATGAGCACCCACCAGGTATGCCCTCCTCCCTCCCCTGCCTTCTGCGCGGAACGGAGCACCCAAACCCTAACTTAAGCTATTTGGTTATTTCGATATGCGGATCTGATCTCCGTAATTGAAGTGTAGCGTGTCACCATTAGTATTACGCCTGCTATAGCTTCGATTTCTTGCAAAAATCATCGGGTGTATCCATGTCCTTTACTGGGTGCACCCCTGGCTGTATGCGTCGGGATCGGCTGTTCTGCGCTTCATTTCGGTGTGTGCTAGACATCGACATCGCAAAATGCTAATGAGCGTCTCTCTCTTCTCGCAGGCCAATACGCTGCGGTTGTACCTCACCTGCATCCGGAACACTCTGGAGGCGGCGATGTGCCTCCAGGTTTTTTTTCCGCTTCAGCTATGAGGCTCCTGCTGCTGCTCCCAGTTCATCACGAGGCATAACATTGGTTGGTTTGTCTTTTTGTTTTGGTACCAGAATTTCCCTTGCCAAGAAGTGGAGAGGCACAACAAACCAGAGGTGGAGCTCAAGTAAGTCATGCTGCAGGCAGGCAATAATGATTGTTCAGTGCTCTTGTTTTTTTGGCACATGTGATTTGATTAAGACCAGGGCTCCAAACAGTTGTTAGTACAATGGTAGCCAGTTTCAGAACCAGGATTCCATGCAGGAAACCTTAGCCGGTGCCACGTTACGTTACGAAAAACACACTTCTCTTTCTTTTCATCTTTGGTGTATTTCTGGGCTCTGATGTACTTTGGGAGTTTGAGTTGATGTTTTGCCTCCATGGACCTTAACATGCAATGCTAGACCTATGCGTAACTGATTAACTTCATAGAGTGCAGATTGCAAAAGCTAAGAGAAAAGCATGCCTATTGTCCATTTATTTTTTATGATGCCTCTGTCTTTATTTTTCCTCTGGAACTAAGAACTCTTAAGCTTCATAATTCATACCCCATTCCATGTTGACTCCTATAAATAATAACACAAATTCTTTTTCTGCTTGTCAATTTCCTAAAGGCTCGTGGGTATACATTGTTTTGCCCTTACTAATCCATCTTCGTTTTTATTCTTATTCACAGGACAAGCCCTGAACTTCTGCTGATTCCGGTGAGGGAGACTTCTTTGACAGTATCTTAAATTCAGTTTACAATCCTTCATTATTGACCTTCATTTTCTTTTTGGAAACCATGTGTTCTAATATGTATGAGCTAACTACACCCAACTATGCAAAAAACGGAGAACTAATGATTGCAGTGCTGCCATTTTTAGTTGGAACAAGTGCGCTCTTATGATACTGTGCTAAGAATCCCGAACAGCTCTGTTTCATATTTAACATGCCTAAGTAAATTTAAGATTGATTACTCAATGCTGGATCTTCTTTTGACCTGCCATGGAATTTTCAATGATTTACGTTTTTTGTGAGAAAAAAGGTCGTCGATGTTGGTTGGAACATTTTTTTTTACCAAGATACCACTTAAGATGCCTACCCCAACTTGTTTGGGACTAAAAGGCTTTGTTGTTGTTGTTGTAAGATACCACTTAAGATAAGTTGGTTGTTGTTGCCAAACCAATTAATTATCTGTTTGCTTGTAGATGTAACTTGCATGATCTCTTATGCTTATTTGGAAGAGATTTATAAGTTTTGTTAATATTTTGAGAATTGTGACTCACACTCCTATATTTATCTACAGGTACTGATATGCCGCAATGAAGCAGAAAAATGCTTGATAGAGACTTCAATCAACTCTATACGTATAAGCATGAAGGTACTATGGAGAACTTTGTTGGATGTTTCAATGGTTATTGGGGTATCAGTGCTGCTATACATTTGACGTATTATTTGGACGCTACTGTGATTTGTTTGTGTTACAAATGTATACTTTGGTAACAAAATTGTTAGAAAATATTCCTGATACAAACTTAAAAGGTGGACCCAATGGCGCAATGTTTGGTGCCTGCTCACATATGTTGCATCTGCATATGTTTAATATGTTTTGTCATGCAACCATTTGCCATCTGGTATATATTCATAGCTTCCGATTGATCTGACAGGTTAAGCAGGCAGATGAATTGGAGAACATTCTTGCCAAGAAGTTCCTTAGGTTTTTGTCAATGAGGGCAGAGGCATTCCAAGTGTTGAGGAGAAAACCAGTTCAGGTATTACAGTTTCCAACTTACACTGATTACCTTGAGTAGTGTTTTATGTCTCCAGTAGGTCCTAGTAAACATGAACTATCTGTAAGTCACAGGGATACATCATTGTGAACAACTGGATGATGGACCATATTTTTGCTGACCTTTGTTGTACTAGATTTTTCTCTCTCCCTATCTTGCCATATTCCCACATAGAGATCAGTTTTATCAACATAACTGCTCATCCCTTTGGAAATCCAAATTGTTTACGATTGAACTGGCATGACTAAGTATATGCCTTATGTTTCAGGGTTATGATATCAGTTTCCTAATAACAAACTACCATTGTGAGGACATGCATAAGCACAAGCTCATAGATTTCATCGTGCAATTTATGGAGGTAAGTTGACATGCATAAGCATAGGCATGGCTTTTAGTTTGTTGCTTTTACACTTGCCCTGTTCGGTTCGCTGGAATTTGGCTTATACTGATGCTTATGCTGAAATGCTGTGAGAGGAAAACACTGTTGTTTCGCTGAAAAACACTGTTGGTTGATAGATGCAACATTGAATGTTGGCGCATATATGCGTACTACTACTCATACTCACATCATTCTACTTACATGAACCCCAGGATATTGACAAGGAGATCAGTGAGCTGAAGCTGTCAGTAAACACTCGTGGCCGGCTAGTGGCGACTGAATTCTTGAAGCAGTTCATATGACTCGGGCCACAGCAGTAGTCAGTGTTGATTATCACAGCCTGTAACTACGCTGCTGTTCTACAGCAGCTTAAGTTGTCTTTACTCATTTTTTTGGTTGAGCAGGAGCTCCTGTAAATGCCTTGCGAAAGATGCATTCTTGGCTTTGGACCACCTGATTAGCAGCTGACAATTGCAGTCTCAGTACGCATATAGCGAACTGTAATTGTTTGAGCAAATCTTCGCCCTGTTCGTTTGGACTTGTTTGGCTTATAAGCTGTACTTTTTCAGTCAACGAACAGTATTTTTCTCTCACACCAAATCAATCAACAATACTTTTAGTCATGACTTATCAGCTACACAAGCCCAAACGACTAGGGTGCTTGTGTTTTTTTCCTTTCACTTAGAAAGGAGAGCTGATGTACACAGCATTGTTCCCCTTGGCACGAAGCCATAACATTGACTTTGGCCCTATTCGGTGGAGCTCTGGATGGTTCCGGCTCCTTTGGGCACTATAGCAGGAGATCCATTTTGATCTTATTTTTTCCTCAAAATAAACTAGTAGCTGGTGAAGTTTTTTTTTTCTTCAACAGTGTCGACTCCTTTGTGCACTATAGAAAGGAGAATAGGGCTGCTGGATATGGTCAAAACTTTGTGGAGGCCAGAGCAGTGGCCGTCCATCCACGGTTGGACAGATTCAAAAATCAGAAGTACGACAATTGACTTTTCTGCTAAATTCAAAAGTTCAGTCGTTTTTTCAGGCCAGTTTGGTTCATTCACGGTTCAATTTCAGGACACAGCCCCTCTTCGTTCTCAAATCACAACCTGCCTAACATGCCACTCCAATTTTTTCAAGCACATTCTGGGTGCCTTCGCTACCAAATTCCTCGAGTACGTCCCATCGTTCCTAGTTCTTACATCATGTACCTCCATCCATCAAAAAAAAGGAAGAAACAGAAACTCTAAAATACACGCTGCATCCATACATCAACAAGATCATAAGTTAAGAACAACATGGACGTCAAGAATCACATGGACAAGCCGAAATTTAGAACCACGGCATGTAATCATTCAGAACCGGGCAAGTCCTTGGCTATCTGACGCCATCTGGTAAGAGTCTCGCTAACAAACAACTGAAGCTGCATGTCCCAGCTTATGGCTTAGACTCTGCTAAGTAGCTGAGTCTGCAGAATCTGGTTGTCTTCCAGCAACCGGTCGTACTCCAGGAGCAGCTCCTCCGACTGCTTCTGCAGAGCGTTGACATGGGCCTCTGCTACCGATGCCTTCGTCTCATGCTCTTCCGTCTCAGATTTCAGCTTCTTCATGCTCTCATTCAGCTTCGCAATCTCTCGCTGAAGCTTCTTCGTTTCGCTGGAGGATTTCTCCTCCTTTTCACGGAGGGACCGGTTCTCCATCTGAAGTTTCTCAACCTCCTCTCTGGATGTGCTGGATGTTTTCCTCAGTGTCATCAGCTTTCGGAGGTAGTGGTGCAACCGATCAATTACAAATGCAAGGAATAGAGTGTATCCTACAAGGAGAAAGAAAATGTATGAGAAACAAAATGCCAGATTTAATTATTAAAGAGATTATACGTTACTTTTCAGAAAGAGAAAACAACACTGTGTAGAGCTAAAAATGTATATGTTCGACATCCCCATCAAAGTATAGGTTCAATGGTAACTTCAAATATCCCCTGAGGCCTACTTTTGCCATTTTAGGTATGATCTCTATGATAAACGAAAAGTTAAAAAAGGAAAAGTAAAGAAAGAGAAGACTATATTGAACCAACAGCTTCAAAAAAGCCAGAGAGTATTCTGCTTAAACCATGCTGTCAGTCACTTTATTGCCATGGACCCGCTTGTGTGCTGGAGCATTGGTCATAAGTGCAATTTGTGAATTAATATCTGAACATGCAGACAATCTACCTTTACAATTGTACACTTGTACCCTGTGGATCTACAACTTCACAACTAAATACACCAATATCAACTCTAATTTTTTTTTCTCAAATACGCAGGAGAGTTGCGTATCTTTATATTTAAGAGAGGAAAAAAACAGTCCGTTACAAAATTAACCTCCTTACTCCGGATCGGTAGCTAAATAAGCACAGTATCCCCATAAACAGGTAGAAATTTTATTCCATGCCTTAGCATTTGGAATACATACAAATATATCAAAATAATCTTAAGTCACCAACCAGCTTTGGATATAAGTGAATGGAAATCGACAATCCACGTGTCCGAACCATGACCTAAGCTATCAGTCCCCTTTTGCTGTTATTATTACTACTACAATTACTATACCGATTTTCTCTTTTGTATTATTTTAGCAGATCCTAAATTGTCACGTATGAAACAGATTCTCAAAACCAATACTGAAGCTTCTCTATTAATTCCCCCAAAAGCTAAACTTTTTAGCTTATGCATCATAATTCTTAAAAAGTAAGTTATAACTGAGATTACTAACCCAAAGCGTGCCAAAGCGGTACTTAACTGAGATCACTAACTAAAGCAAACAGTACTAGAGTAATTACAAAGGGTGTAGATTTGGTTTGGGGACAAACGTTACATTGAGAACTCACCTTATCTGGCATCTCCTTAACATTACTGAGTAAGACAGTACCCTTCCTATATTCTACATACAAACTCATGTCCTTATTCTAGCCTGCTATTTCAAAGACAACATTTCAAGTCTTAAATCTTTATCAGACACCCTAGAAAACTTGGAACTGACAGTAAGCAGGAAGTCATCCATACCAAGAACTTGTACAAAGATGCTACTTGATGTATTGCACTAAAGCAAAAACAAATTTGCCACTGGATAACATATTTTCCTTTGGAGGGTAAGGATAGCTTAATTTCATTTTCAGCTAAAACGACTATAGTTAAATTCCAACAAAACGAAACAATGACTGAAGATAAAAAATTATTACTACAATGGGAGCAAGAAACAACAAGTCATTGCAATGCAACCCAATGGGAGTTCTTATAATATTCTAATAGACTATTATAACCTACTATTCTTGAACAGTTGACTATCCAGGTAAACAAAGGAGGTGACCACTGTCTACTGCTACTACTAAATAGTGTTTATAAAAGCAGTAATCCTTAATGGTAAAGTAAGACCCTAGCATTCTAGATTTCAGACTAGGCAAGACCTTGGGTCCAATCCAAAATGTGGATCACAGAGCCTGCAATTTCTGCCCTTCGAGAATGAGCTCTAAATTGGCAACTGAATCAAGAAACATTAGGTGTTAGATTTCTACCTTGTCTACCACCTACGCATTTGAGCAACAATCAGCCAATCACTACTGCATCAAAGCATCCATACCACTAGCCCATTAATAATCTTTCTAAAAAACCACTTGGCAATGCTAGCTACTGACATTAAGCCGCGAGTTAGGAATAACCAAGGACGGACGGAGTCGGAATGCTCACCGATGAGGGATGCCTCGAGAAGGTGCGTCCTCCAGAGCACCTGGTCCATGGGGCTGACGGTGCCGAGCTTGAACCCCCTATTCTGGATCTTGAGGATGCTGGCGACGTTGGACATGAGGATGACCGAGAGCGTGCACGCCAGCGTCTTGACGGTGGCCGGGCCCTTGCCCGTCTTCACCTGGTCCACGCCGCGCATCGCCAGCTCCCGCAGCGGGCCGACCTTCACCATGAGGAGCAGCGCCACCGCGCCCTCCGCGAACAGCACGAGGAACAGCAGGTGAATCATACCGACCGGTCGCCGCCGCTGCTCCCTCCCCCCAATCTGCTACGATTCTTCGATCGGACCTTGGTCCAGAAAAAAAAAAAGGCAGCGGGGTTTCAGCGAAACAGCCGGCCTCGCTTCCTTCCTTTCTTCAGCGCCCAACTGGAATGGAGCTGCGGAGGTTTGCGGCGTCGGAAAATCAGAAATTTGGTGGGGAGAGAGATTGGAGACGACGGGCAGGAAATGAAATCGCCACCTTTTCTTGGCCTGCGAAAAGGTGAGCCGTCAGAAGGCCTGGCCAGACCGAGAAGGAAAAGGGGAAGCAAACGGAAATTTTCCCAGGGGAATGACGAAAGGAGCAGCTCACCTTGCCCCAAAACCAGGCGAAGAACTCGGAGCAATGAAAGAATAAGTGTTAGAGCAAAAGACGGCGGCGAAAGGCGACGGGGAGGGGACGGAGGCGTGCAGTGTGGGAGTGAGAGAGTGTTCGAGTCTTTTCTTTTCTTTTGGATTAACAATGGCGCTTAGCATGCAGCCCCGAAAGTCTCCCCCGACAAGCTTTGCTTTCTTCCAAGGGAATTTAAAAAGTTACGGCAATGCATTTGCATCTTTTTATTGGAGCAGCCTTTTTACTACTTTGTCATGTCATGTAAAAAATGGGTGCAATGAGACTAAAAAAATGGATGTAATTTATTTTCTTTTTAAATAGAGAATGGATGGAATTTAATTATATCTTTTTGGCCGTTTTGCTACAGGGGAAAAAAGAGAACAAGAAAAGGGTACTAGTTCGAGTTCCCCTCGCAGGGGAAAAAATGGATTTTGTGGGCTAAAAAATAGGCATTTAGTTCACTGAAAATCTTCCGTTTAGGCCTTTAGGGTTCAGGTACAGCAGTGACCATTGTATTATATTTTATTTTATTCTATTTTTTAAGAGAGTGGGTGTAGGTGTATTCAGCGTGGTCGCTGGGCTGGCTGGCCGGTGCTGACCAGTCCACTCGTATAAACAGTATCTTTTAGTTAGAACAGTATTTTTCTCTTATATCAAATCAGTGTCGATGTGGGACCCACAGAATACCCCGCAAGGGAGAGAAAAGATTTAATTCAACTAGGATTCTTCCCATGTAGTCTTAGTAATAGAACTATTAAGTAATCATACTAAGAAATCTCATTGTAAATCAACTAGGACTCTGGCCTCCTGACTATATAAAGGAGGGCAGGGCTCCTGAGAGAGGACGACAATTGTACAACATAACACTTCATAATCAATCCAACGCAAAGGCTAACGCTTATTTGGGCGTAAAATCGAGTTACTCGATCTACGATCGAGGGCCTAAACGAGGATAAATCATTGTCTCTTGCGTTTACCATCGAGTTCGACATCAAGCGAACATCTTGCCGGGTACATTTACCATACGAGTTGACATATGGGAAAGACGAACATCTTGCCAAAATGCGTTTACCATCGAGTTCGACATCTGGCGAAGGCGAACATACATTTTATTGCGGGGTATGGCGGTGTATCTTTGAAAATAACTCGATGGTAAACGAAGAGACAATGATTTATCCTTAATAAACGTGAAACGATCGATTTATCGATGGGCCGAGATCGTAGATCGACGACTACTTCCGATCGACGTTGGCCTTTGCGTTGGATTGATTATGAAGTGTTATGTTGTACAATTGTCGCCCTTCTTCAGAGCCCCGCCTCCTTTATATAGTCGAGGCCGAGTCCTAATCGATTTACAATGAGATTTTCTAGTAGGATTACTTAATAGTTCTATTACTAAGATTACATGGGAAGAATCCTAGTTGAACTAGATCTTCTCTCTCCTTGCGGGTATATCTGTGGGTCCCATCGATCGAAAGCCCCCGAGCACTTCATGGTTGAGCTCTCGAAGTCTCGCTTTGCTCCTTCAAGTCTTGTTAGGTAGGAACAAAATGTTATCCGAGTGCTTTACGGGTGAAACCTTGTAGCGCTTTTTGGGACCTTCGAGTGGTGAGTGTTTTGTGAAGAAAAAGTACATCCATCTGGTTGTAGCCCCCGAGCCTCTTGCTATTTGGAACAAGGAGTTGGAGGATCTTGTCTTGAAGTTGCTCGATTGTTCGTTGAAGTTTTGTCAAAAGAACTCGAATATGGCTCGTTCCGGTTCTTTTTGTCGTAATGTCTTGAAGTGGTCTGCGTTGAGGAAGTTTTTGGTGACGCGTGCGCTTTTTGAAGAAAAAGTGCACTCACCGAAGTGTAGCCCCAGAGCCTCTTGCTATTTGGAACAAAAAGTTGGAGGGTCTTGATCCTTTATGTTGTTTGAAAATTTGTGTTCGAAGTAGTCCCCGAGACTTGAATTATGTCATCATCCGAGTAGTTTTTGTGGCATCTTTAAAGGCGGCCCTTTAGTCTTGGATTAAACCATCATTCGAGTAGTTTAGCGGCATGCGACCTCGAGCCTATGTCCGAGTTCTTTTTGGGTGAATTCTTGTCTTCAAAAAATTTTGGGGCTATGTATCCCATAACCCGTGCTTTCTCCGAGTTCTTCTCTTTAGAAAAGAAGTCGGATGAAGAGTCTTGATGTGTCGTTAAATGTCGTTGTAGTCTTGAGTTTCTTGTATTCTTGGTCCTTTGTCTTTGGTTCCGAGCCTCAAGGGAGTAGTTGAAATGAAGGTCGAGCTCCCTAGCTTAGTGTTGATTAAGTTATGATCTTTGGCCGAGCCCCCGAGCATATATCCGTGTTGTTTCGTTCGGGAAGAACTCGGATGCGAGGTCTTAAGCGTATTCTTTGATAGTCTCTTTGTTGTCGGATGTAGTTGTATGGTGGTGGTTGAGTGTAAACGCCTTTTGTTCACGGGTTGTCTTTGTCTTTGGTATATTCTTCCGAATATGCCCGTCTTCGAATAATTTATTTCTCTCTACTTTGAGTCATCCATTATTGAGTCCTATCTTTTCTTTGTGTCCTTTGTTAGGCTTATTTCGTTGGTACTCCTAGTCCATGTGCGCCGCTCCTTTGGTCTATAAATCCATCCCGAGTGCTTGTTTTCATCTATCTTCCGATTGTCCTCTTTGGTGTTCTCCTTACTATCTTTTCTTGTGTATCGATCATTGAAAGTGTAGCGAGTTTCGATGGTGTGTCTCCCGTTAGGGTGCAATGGGCAACGTATGTTTTCAATGTCATCATATCTTACGGGTTTGGAAAACTTTTTTGATTTGTCGGCCATTGCCACGGTATTGTCTCGGTCTACGTTTTCTTTCTTGATGTACGCTATTTCGATGATTTTGCTGTCCGGGTTGTCTGGTTGCTTCTATCCAGGAAACCTTTCTCGCGTTTTTTCTTCTGCAGTAATCATTTTTCTCTTGTTAAATTCGAACTCTTCATTGTTTCTCGGATTTTCTTTGTAGAAGTCTTGAAATTGCCACCTAGCCATGATTAGTGAGAGAGCTTCAATTACCTCTCGTTTGGTGATGTCATGCACTTGAGCCCGCAGTTCGCCGAATCGTCGATAGTAATTTTTGAGACTTTCGTCTCCCTTTTGCTTGAGTCCTTTCAGTTCTGCATGAGTGATCGGGTGTGTGATGATACCCGCAAAATTTTCACAGAAAGCTCTTTGCAAGTCTTCCCAAGTTCTGATCGACCCTAGGTTCAATTTGTCGAACCATTGGAGGGGCATCGCTTCCAGTGCCATGGGAAAGAACAATGTTTTGATATCATCATCTCCTCCGGCTAGTTCAATTGATTGTGAATATATTCTGAGCCATTGTCTTGGTTCGGTTTTGCCATCATACTTGGAGTGGTTAGACGGTTTAAATTTGTGAGGTAATTGTACTGATGTCAACCTGTTTGCAAAACAGGGGAATCTGTCGTGCGTTCCGGCTTCTTTGAATTCGGATTCGGCTCCTTCTTCTGGCCAAGTGTTGTTTTGATGGGAATAAGTCTGCGAGGCTGTCTGGGTAGGCACCCTACTCCTGGTCTTCCTTGGTTGTTCAAATTGGTGGCCCTGACTATGTTCCTTCCTACTTTCTCCGTTATGGCTTCCACTTGGCCCAAGTCTTTCAAAAGCGGACTTCCTTTGATTTTGATCTTCTTGCCTACGGGTTGTTGATCTGACGGGTAGTCTCGATCGGGCTCTCTCTTCATGCGTTCTTGGGATCGTCGACCGGAGCAAATCCTGGAGCTGTTCGTTCTTCTCTCCGTAATATGAAGTTGCCCTGAGTTCTTCTAATGCTTCTCGAATCTTATCGTAAGGCGTATTCACCGTGCATCTTTCTTCGGCTTCTTGTTGTGATTTTCTTTTATCGTATTGACCAACTCGACTCAGATCTCGGTCCGAGCTTCTCTGTTGCGCTAGCAGGTGGTGTTGGCGCCCTTGTTTTAACTTGTTTTTCCTTTCTCTAGCTTTGTCTCGACTCTCGGTTTCTCCATCGTAGCCCTAGGCAAAGGGTGATATGTTGGACTCGATTCATCGATGACGACATCGGGTGCTTCTCGGGGATTTAATGGTGACCGAGGGCGCCGAACCATGAGCACCTCCCGTGCGTGAGCCGCTTTCGTTATTGGTGTTAGTTTTCATCTTTGTCGGAGTTCTTGATGACTTGATGAGGCGCCTCGATGTCGTAGATCGAGTCTCCTTCTTGGTAAGGTAGAATAGCTTTTGTTGTTGTGCCAACTAGTTGGGTTCCGCTATCTTCGAGAGCGGAACACGGCGATGGATGATCTGATCTTGCGATGTTATCGTTAGCACGAGACCCTCCTGAGCTCCTGTCAGTGGTATCCCAAGCATTGGATTGAAAGACCTTTCGAATTGTCCCTGATAGGATTTTGTCGTGTTGTCGAGCCCAAATGAAAAAGAACTCGACCTTTTGAAAGAACTCTGAGGATAATCCAGAGTTATTTTGGGTTGTGCTCTGGAATCCTGCCAAAAAAGAACTCGGTTTCTTGAAAGCACTCGAATAAGACTTCATCTCGGACACGGAGCTTGAATTCGAGTCGGATGCGCGTAGTCGTGAAATCTTATTCGAATCGGGTATTATGAGCTGCGTGGATCTTCTGGTGAGCTGATCCGTCGTAGTTGTCGAAATAGGAAATTCTTCACGATGATCCGAATCTTTGAGGATGTGGCTTTGAAGCCTGCCGTAGTTGTCCGCCTCGCAGATCCATGAGCCGAAGATGAAAGTTAATCCCGTTGGGAAGATCATGTTATCGAGGTCCATCGAGCTCTCGGATGCAAAGTCGCCGAAAGCCCCTACCTGGCGCGCCAGCTGTCGATGTTTCACCATCGATAGCCTGCCACGGGGGTACCTGGGGCAGTATGTTCGGGCTTCGGCGTATGCTGAACTCGATGGTAAACGCAAGAGACAGTCGATTTATCCTGGTTCAGACCATCGATCGTAGATCGAGTAACGACCCTACGTCCAGTCGACGTTGGCCTTTGCGTTGGAGGCTATCGATGGTGAAACATCGACAATCAGTCAACAATAATAATTCACGATCCGGCCACGATCCTCCAGCCCAGCCGAACAGGCTGAGATTCTCGCTAGATTCTGTAAACCTGTCCGTATGGGAATTTGCGGTGCATGACAGCGGAATTGATCAATTCGTCGCTATTACTAGTGGTAGTTTATAGTCAACACCCAGTACTCTCATGTTATTACGAGCAATGGTCCATTCCTGTACCCTCATGCCGTTGGAATTTTTTTAATAAATCATACATAATAGTAGACAAACATACGTTCATATACATGTATATACACCCACCGTTATGAATATATATGTGCACACAGCTTATTCATATGAGCATGTCCAAATAACTTAAGTCGGCAGAATCTAAAATTGACGAGTCACCACGGTCGTCATCGACTAGGTCCTATTCACTTAATTTGGTAAGCGTATTGAAAGAAAGTATTATTGGCGGATTTGTTGTGAGAGAAAAATATTGCTCTGACTAATAAAAACTAAAAAGTACAGATTATAAAACAAACGAACAGAGCCCAGAACATTGAGTACAGTTGGATCGAATTAAGTCCCTAGAGCAAATCGTAAAGTTGTGACAACCTAACGAGTGATAATGACTCGTACTAGGAATACTATTAGATTAGCTCATCTGACCTGGAGAACATGCTTGGCCTCTCTTACCTTTTGGGTTCCAGCATTTTTATACCAGTATTAAACATCATCCCATCTGAATAATAAACTGAATTTGATGCTGGCCAGTCGGCCCGGCACCCACTGCTGCTAATAGTAGAACGGATTTTTCTAGGCAGGAAGAGGCCTGGCTTTGGGGCACCTCATCATGGATGAGGATGACAGACAGAGACTACACTACTTTGAGGCAGGGGCAGGATCATGGATGCATCATGTATGCCAGACCATGAGACACGGACCCCTGTGGGCTGTGGGCTGCACTACATTAAATTCTAGAGCTACTTGCTCTGACCAAGAAAACATGAAATTATGAGTCACGTGCCAAACAAAGCAGTTCATATTTAACCAATTTTTTAATGAATAGTATTTGAACTTAGGACTTTAAATTAATTTATTATGAAACTATATTTTGTAATTAATTTAATAATATTTATTTAATATCATAAATATTTATAGTTTTTTATTTATAATTGGTCAAACTTAATGTACTAAAATAGAACACTGTACTAGAATTGCATGTTTTGTTAGATGGGTAGTACATAATAACTAAATTTTGTTTAATTGTTGTTGGTTTTGGTCGGTACAAACCAAAAAAGTAAAATGGTTTTTCTCTCACAAAAACCAAAGACCAACCAAAGGTCAAACCAAAGACCAAGACCAACCAAATGAACACGCTCTAAATTAGTAGACCAGCAATGGTATCTAACGCATGCCACGTGTACAGATCAAATATTTCTACTGTGTGACTGCAGCTTGAAGATGACTCCTGCCTTTTTTTTCAGAAAAAAAAGATGACTGCTGGTAAACAGGTCAACGGTCAACCTACAAAGACTCTGGCTTTCAGCAGCTGAGCACAGTTTGCAAACCAAGCCGTCGTCGTCTAGCTTTAACCGTGGCGTTAACCCTGCAGCTGAGAGCGCCGTCAGCATGATGGCATCGGAGGAGTAAAGGCGACAGACAGGTGCGAGCCGTGCGGGACGGAGTGAGCAGTGAGCAGTGACCACCGCGCCAGATCAGACCACCACCCACCGCATTCAGGAGCAACAGCAACAGCAGCGAAGGAGGGAAGCGGGCAGCGAACGACGACGAAGCAGTGGCAGCAGCAGCAGCAGCAGCGAGAACCCGACGCCGTAATGGTCAAACACGACCCCTGCCTTCTCTTTCTTCCTCCCCTGCGCTTGCTTCAACTCCTCCTTCCTCGTCCTCTCTCTCCCTCTTTCTCTTTCTCTTCCCCGCAGTCTCGTCTCGTCTTCCTCCTCTCTTATTGGCCGCATCTTTGTCTCTCTCTTTCTCCTGTTGTTGAACGCGGCGCTTCTTGCTCCAAATCCAGGCGGCGCGGAGGGGGAAGGCGGCGCCCTGTGAGCCGTAACTGTAAAGGAGCCGCCTTTCGCAGCTGTTCCTGGGACCTTCTCCGACGAAATGGCCGTAAGTTCTTGCTCTCCCCCCAATTCGAGTGGCGGTTCCCGAGGTGGTGGGTCGGGTCTGGATCGGGTCAACTTGCTTGCAGCCTGCTCGGCAGGCCGTAAACGATCGTGGATTATTTACTGGTTTACGATCATATACGAGCAAGGTTGGCGGTGGGAGGAAACGGCAGCTTCGTCTTGGGCGCCGATCCTGCTGGGGCTTAAGCATGTGGGGCTTCTTGGAATTGCCTTCGGCTGGCAGCGCAGCTTCGTCGTTTCCCTCTCTGGCCTTGCGAAACCCGGTCGGGCGGTGCTAGTCTTGCCTAGGTTATCCTGTTTTTGCTTCGTGAAGGGGAGACAGATTGCATCTCCGCCAGAGCAATTTCTTGCTGCGGTCCTTCCCTGTCCCAAGAAATGTAGTACTAATCTGCAATCAAATTACTTGCTTTGTCTTTTTCCTCGGTCATCAAGATTCGGTTAGAATGTGTGGCTTTGTTGTGTCCTGAGTGTTATTACTATGAGTCTATTTTTACTAGTACTTTAAACCAATTCATCGCGAGTCTATGAGGATCAAAATTGTCTCGGTTTTACTATTGATCTTGTGCCCTCCATACTGATGTGGTAGATAATAGTTAAAGGGGTGCCATCTTTGTGAAATGTGGGGGTGTGATAGAGTCTATGCTCTGTTTCCCTATGTGTTTGGGATTTTCCTTATCTCAATCATGACGGCTCCCTGCAGCCTTGATGGATCAATAGATTCTCTTAGTATGGAACTATGGCAGTTTGTACTTCACCTAATATTGTACTAGGTGTTTTATCAATTTGACAGCCACTGTCTGATGTGGATTTATTTATTATACTGTGCCAGCATCAAGGAGTGCCTAAATTTGGAAGCTGGGAGGACGAGGGTGATCACCTTTACACGCAGTATTTCGAAAATGCTCGTAAAGGTAAATCTCCAAGTAGATCTGCTAGTCAGAATGACCACAGTGGAGATCCGGAAGCACTTTCCAAGGATTCGCCATCAGCTAAAGCTTCTCCCCTGAGGACTGGGTCAGATCCTGTGGTGCAAAAGCCCAAGGACGAAAGACGTGCCAACAGAGAAGACGATCTTCGTCGGCACGAGGCCCCTGCTCGAAGACCGTATGCTGAGTCAACAACTCATAAACATGGTGTTAATACCAGCTATGACAGTGCAGCAAGAAAAACTGGCATGGAGAGATCGCCTCTGCATCCTCACCACCAAGCTAGAGTTGTAAACAAAGGAGGGGTTTCATCTCCTTCATGGGAACGCAGGGGTTCATCCGAAGGACACCGTGGAACTGCGCCCACCACACCTGGAAGGTCTAAGATGAGACCAAGTGGCCGCGGAGATGAAACGGTATAATCTTAATGTCTTTTAAGTTTTTAAGTACAACATTATACGTAATGTGCTTATGATATATTGATATTTGTGTGTGAAGGGAACTGAAGCAATTAAGTTGGAACTGCGTTGGAAATTGTTTTATATGTATAATTTCTGAAGAGATGTACTGTTAATCTGTTATTCCTTGCACATACAGCCTGAGAGAGGATCAGCTGTGCCCAAGTTTGGAGAATGGGATGAGAAAGACCCGTCCACAGGTGAAGGTTTCACCGACATATTTAACAAAGTGAGGGAGGAGAAGCAGTCTGGCGATGCTCCTGTTATCACCAGTGACACAGGTTATAACCGCTCCAATCAAGGCCGCAAATACGAATCCTCAGTGAGTCCACTTCAGACTTATTGGCATGCTGCTGGTTTAAACTATTTCTTGATCTAATATTCAGGTTAAAGCATTTATTTGCATGTGCTTCTTATAGTTTTGTTTTTTTCTTGCATTTTGATGTCCTTCTGAAAACTGAAAATGGCTGCCAAATGATTTCAGAGCACTAACCATCATAGCACCAAGTAGCAGAATCACTTAATTCAACTGCTTTACGCACCATTACTGGTTTTAGCGTTCATTGCCCCATGCTTACTTCAACAATAGTTGAAAATTGACTAAAGTCCAGCAAAACATGGCGCAGACTACAGTTTCTAAACTGAAAAACAGCAATACTAAGTATATTGATAGCATTGTTACCTTTTGGCGCAGACTACCCATTGCTTTTTGTTGCTCTGTTTAGCTCCTAGTAATCACCCACTACAACACATCATTGTATTTCACAACTGACATGTGGCATTTGTTTGGTTTGTATCTAAGGGATCTACTTTGGCAACTGCTTTTGGAAATAACTTTCTAGAATTTGATTATGTTGAATTAAACACTATAATATGTAGAAAGAAACATTATATGACCTTGTTGAATTCACTGTTCTGCTGCTTCCTTGCAGGGTTGCTCATGCTTCAGTTGGTTCAGAAACTGATGCTTCCTTGCAGGGTTGCTGCTCATGCTTCAGTTGGTTCGGAAACTGATAGGTATCGTTAAAAGATTGGATGAACCAGTGCCGATTGTATCATTGTCACTCGAGTTAGTGCCCCCGTTGTGTTGTCCCTGTTGTAATACTTGCTGTCTGGTAGCAAGACGTGGCGCAGAACATGACTTTGAGAACTTGAGGTTCAGTAGTTTGAGCTGTTTTTGCAACAAGCGATTTGTCTCCATAGAATCCTGCAAATCGGCCTGATTGCTAGTAGTTTCTTCAGAACTAATATTTTTTTTTATCTCAGCCCAGAACTAATAACATATAGCCGTGCTCTTGTTTTCACTGGGTTGGTGACCTAAACGTTTTAAACTCGTTGCTCTTGTTTTTACACGTTCGTTTCAGAATTCGATGTTAAATTTACATATCCAAATATATTTAATAGGGAAAAGAAGCCTGAAAACAACATCCTCTCCCTATTACGGCCGGTAAACCACTGGGTGTTTGAAGCCTCGTATTAGTTGCTGGTCAAAAGAAAAAAAGTGGAATTTCTCAATTTAGCAGCCAAAACAGAATACTAGAATCAGTAAACTTGATCATTCGTCATCTGAAATTACACGTTCTGTTGTGCACAAAAGACTAACAAGAGGTAATACCAATGGGGACAGGGCTTAAGAACAAACACATGACCATGTAGCCGTGCAGGGAGCCCTGCAGCAGATCTAAGTTTCACACACGTGATAACTTGAGCAGACACAATCAAAGAAACTTGAGCATGCACAATCAAAGAATTGCAAGCAGTTTGCAACAGTATCCCTGTATTTCACATGGAATCATGTATTGATACACATTCTCCAATTCTGGATTATATCTGGAGGTGACCATCCTAATGATAAAATAGAACGGCAGCGATATCAAAATTCAGTTCTCTATGTATGTATGCATCATAAGTAATTCAAACCAAAAGGACAACATCAGATACACCTACATGTTGAGAGATCTACGGGTGACAATTTTATATATACTGACAGCGTTCTTTACATCAAAACTGAATGTTCTCTTGTTTGTCTTTTGGGGCAACACACTGCCATAGAGCTCTGTAGGAATCAATTTCTCTCGCATCTATTCCTATCGCACGAAGGTTTCGTGCATACTCCTGCAAAACAATGCAACCAAAAGAACATGTCAGAGGTGCCGTAACTTTATGCTTCCCTATAGCCACATGCCCACATATGTTGCCAAACCAAGCTGGTTGTAAATAAAAGCTTGGGTGCCAAATAAATCCAAGAGGAAAACATTGTTTAATTTAGATGCAAAGTGAACCTAGAAAGAGAATTTCTTATGGCCACAGCACATAGCATCAATATCATTTATGAGCACAAGGGCAGAAGGGGCAGACAACAAACCTGAATATCAAGAAATAGCTGCATACAGATCTTGTCTGTGTCAGATATGATGTTATCTGAGGCATCTGTACTAGCCCCTACTCGCCTTTGTGCACCTTGGCGCAGTCTTTGCAATGAAGACTCGGTTTTCCTTGCCTTCAGAATTGAAATAAATTGACCTAAGTAACTGGTGGGTCAAAAACAAATTTTCGTAAGCAGCTAGGCAATCCTTACTCACCACAGTGACAACTTCAGAGACCAAGTCATAGTAAATTGCAGTAATCTTATCTGTAGACCCTCGACACAACTTAGTTTTATCATCTTCTGATAGATAATGTATACGCTCCCCTTCAAGAAACACCTACACGAACAAACGGAAATCTCAGAATAAAAGACTGTTTAATGAAATAAGCATATCAAATGATTATAACATCACCATAGGCATTGAAATAGAAATATGAAAAATAAAGGACATCACAATCATGCAACATGATGCATTTAACAACAATAAGACTAAAATACTACATTGACCAT
The DNA here is from genome assembly GCA_904845875.1 of Miscanthus lutarioriparius. NCBI lineage: Eukaryota > Viridiplantae > Streptophyta > Magnoliopsida > Poales > Poaceae > Miscanthus > Miscanthus lutarioriparius. The sequence goes on from CAJGYO010000017.1 coordinate 75,080,950, forward strand.
AGAATAAATTTAAAATGTGCCCCATCACTTGCCTTGGGTTAATGAAAGCCCTGAGGGCCTAAATTGCAACTATACCATTTTTTTAGCAAGCATGCTAATATAGAACATCATGCGCTAGTTCAGCTGCTTTACTTGCATTTAGATGAATATAAATCATAAAACAAGGGTAAAACAGGAAGTTCATTGACCTTCAGTGGATGTAAAATTCCTGATACATATGGAGAATGCCTCACTGGAAGCTTACTTGTCATCCTATACGTCGCTGTTATTCCTTTCAGGTGCTTGAGGTCCTACAATCAATTAAAAAATAGTTGGCCAGTTAAAGAACAGGAGGAATATAGTTTAATTAGAAGAAGAAAAATGCTGACAAGTGCAACATTAGCCTAGGCAATATTTGATGCCTAAGTGTAAGATATGCATCTTTTCCATTTTGTTCGTTATCATATGCATAGAAGGTAAAATTGGCTTCTCACTAGCAAAATAACAAGAGCCCAAAACCCTTTTGTAATCTAGTTTGCAAGGGAGAAGTGATGAACTGCGGATAACTAAAAACATGCAGATAGTACCATCACAAGTTCATGGCATCCTACTCACCTCATTAGACTTCTTAACTATGATTCCAATCATGACATTCATTATTGCAGGCAACACCTCCTTTAAAGGTTCGACAGCTTGCAGTATACTTTGTTTCACAAGGTTGAGTACTTCAATGGGGCATGATCCTAGTAACTGATTCACATGTCCAATAAAGCTGCCTGATTCTGAAAGCTCACCAATTACAGCATGCACATCATGCATTATCTGTAAATCAATGAACAAAGACATTATTAGGATTCAAAAGACAGAAAAGATCCACGAGCTATACTCTTATATGTCCCCATTGCTCAACACTGGATAACATTTTGAGTGTAACAAGAAATATGCCTTAGAAGTCAGAAACAGGAAAAGTGCACAAAGATTAAGTAACACGGACTTGCCTCCACTCATGCAACCAAACAAACAAAAGGTACTTACTAAAGCTTTTACTACCTCAGAGTTACCACAAATTGGGCTACAAAGTACAAACAGCAGTTATTTTTCCACTGAAACACCAGTACATGTCTGTCTAGTCAAAAGGTGGAAGCAGTGACTTCCTGCAGACTTACTGAGCACTTCTGAAGCAACTAGTCATCTTATAACTAACTTCAAAAAAAAAAGGGCGTACCCAGTGCAGAGAGCTCCCGCTCTGTGCGGGGTCTGGGGAAGGGTGTCAGTGGCAACTGGCAAGCCTTACCCTCGCCTGTGCAATGCGAGGAGACCGCGACTCGAACCCGGGACCTTCCGGTCACAGGCGGTAAGACTCTACCGCTTGCACCAGGCCCGCCCTTCTTATAACTAACTTCAAAACTCCAGAAATTTCAAACTAAGCATACACTTCATAGAGGAATATAGAATGTTAATAAATAGGATAATAATACCCAAAATTTCAGTCATAAGTAGCTAGGTCCATAGTACAGGATGAAAACCGCTAGATCCTATTGGGATATGACCTGAGTTCGGACATTATTGCAGATGTGACTTACATATATGAAATCTTCTATAGGTATAGACAGTGCCCATTCAGCATCTGCAGGTGAATTTGGGCTCCCATCAGAAGCTTTACGTGCAGATAAACCAGATGAAAGCCATGTTGTATACCTTATCGTACAGGAACATACACGATATATAAGTGTTTAATAAATCATGGAAACAAAAGGGGAAAAACATCTTTAGCAGTAGTTATACCTTGAAATAAGCTGCAAGGACAACCGAAGGAATTTATCACAGTGAGAGAATAAAAGAACCTCATCACTCCAACATGACTCCAAACTTTCTAAGAGCTTAATACTTTGCTTCAAGAGCAATGGCTTCCCTTGAGCCTCATTTGATCCAGTAGGACTAAAGGTGTTTGTAAGAGTAGAATCAAGGCCACCCGCAATTTCCTGAAATCTTGTATAAACGAGCAGGTAGAAGTCAAGTTTTGATTTCAGGAGAGCACCTCATAACATAATAGATGTACATGTTTGTGCTTACCGCAACGAAAAGTAGACACCAACATTCCATTGTCGCATGAAATCTGTGTAAGTAGGCTCAGAGCGGAACTTCGTTACAGCAGACTTGGAGAGGCAGTAGCCTGCAAAATAAAAGATCCATCATGACTCTAAATACCCATATGAACCTTTGAAATATGTATATATATTGGACTGTGGAGCTTTTGTGAAACACGAGGATGAAAAAAAATACAGTGGAATCAAGTTCTGGTTCAACATTATTGGCAGAAAAAAAATCAAGTTGCAACATAAGAATACCTTCAAGAAAATCAAGAAATCCTAAGCTTGCTTTGTAGTTCCTCAAGAATTCTTTAGGCTTTCCAGGAGAAAAGGCCCCAGGCTTGCCTTTCTGGATTGCAGAAAGGACTTCTTTGAGTATTGAGTTACCCAGAAAATCAAAAACATGCAATCCAGAGTTTTCTGCGCCAAAGAAAAATCAAGGAATCTTAGATAATGCAGAAAGATGAGCCTGTATTCTGTGTGCCATGCCCATGCATGCTCCAATTCATGAAGTAATAATAGAATTTTTTTGTAGAGCCTATGGTTACCTGATGAAGATATTTCCAATATAAATTTGAAATCTTTTTCTACACATTCTTTTATCTGTTGATAATCATCTTCCAGTTCATCAGATGATGCCCCAGCAACAGCCCTCGCATAATTTTGAGGGACTATTTTCTGAATCAATGGAGACACCACTGTTGTACGGAAAAGCTCTTCGGCTGATGATGTATTGTCAATTGCAGCATAAGCACGCAAACAGTTGTATATAACTTTAGCATCACGGTGTTCCAGACCATCCACAAAGCAGCGCTCCAAGCTACCATCAAGCAGTTTTGTAGCACCTTGGACCCTCTTCTCCATGTTCTCAATAAAAGGGAGGTTCTGTACTGCCATAATGTAACACAATAAGAATCATAAACATAAGTTGAAATAGTATGTATATGATGCACCGGTTTGCAATACAATGAAACGTACAAGTATGAAATTGCTATCTTAGTGGTTCAGTATATTATCCAACAAAACTTGACCAATTATTTCCTTAGTGCATTAATCCAAATCGAAAGCCACAAACTAGTTTGGTGATCTGAGTATGTGACTTCAGTGATGATACAAGAAAACTAAAAATACGGTGTGAAATAGCGATATTCATCATGCACTGAGCACATTTTCCTCATGGATTTTTCTCAGAAATTTAAGCAAAGACAAAAAAAAATGTACTTTCATGTTAGAACAACAGTATACACTGACACAAACCTGTGCATGACTGATGTAGAATTTAAGCCGGTTCATCTCACTAGCAATTCTTTCTAAGAGAATGCTTTGCGTTTCTCTGACACCTGTCCCAGCCTCCACATTTGAAATTCCAGTGTCATTGTTAGGAACTTCGGCATTGGATGAATCTGATGGTGCAGTTGGTAGTTCCTTGATCAATTTCTCAACCTGGATAGGCAAAGAAGCATTTAGGAGCAATGACATGGTATGGCTCAACATTCTATCTAGATGTACAAATGACGAGAACATAGACTGGTGAGTATATCATAAACGCGTTTTAAGGATAGCCTTGAATTAAGCAAATACATCAGTTGACCCGTCACTCCGTCAGAGTAACTTCTTGATTACATAACATTATGTTGCCCCTGCATGATTACCAAAGTACCATCCAAAGTTGTGAAACATTCTTGTATATGAAGTCCCTTTGTGATACATATATGCATCTAAATAAACTCAGGGTAATAAATCAATACGCAATTATTAAATATGAAGAATAGCTTAGAGCTTCCACCCCCTATAACAATGGAAGTAGCCAGGTCATCATATTCATATGATCTCTAATAACGATGATGAATCAGCAAATGCGGCACACCTAAGGGCTAAGAGCTAAGGCAGTGTCCTAGCATGGAGCATTGCTCAAACTCAGGAAATGTGAAGCCAAATTGTGTATTCAAAATTAACGAACTCCAACGATAAATGGAACTAGAAGAAAAGATTGCCGGGATAAGCCACATTACTAGTAGCATATACGTATATATATAATACAACTATGAGCATGAGGCGCGAGAGAGGAGAGGTGAAGTGTACCTTGGAGACGACGTGGGAGGTGTCGAGCAGGAGCTCAAGCAGCTCGCGCGCGGCGGTGGCGGCGGCACGCTGTTCGAGTCCCGCCCGGAGCGCGGCGAGCGCGGCGGATGCCCCGGCGCGGAAGGCTGCGACCTTGTCCCTGAGGTCGGCGAGCGGGGCGCGCATGCGCGCGGCGGCGGCGTCGACGCCCTTGAGGCGCGCGCTGAGTCCGACGAAGTCGGCGTAGTCGCGGTTGATGAGGCCGACGAGCTCGGCGCGGAGCGCGGCGAGGTGGGCCCGGAGCTCGGCGGCGAGGCTCTCGAGCGGGACGTAGGAGCGGAGCTCGGCGACGTAGGCGTCCGGGTCGAAGCCCGCGCGGAGGAAGGCGTCGGGCTTGAACCAGGGAGGGTGCGCCTCGATGGGCTCCCCGAAGAGGTCGGTGGCCGGCGGAGGGGCCGCGGCGGCGGCGGCGAGATCCGCCATGGAGGTGTGGCGGATCTGCGCGCGCGCGGTGGAGATCTAGACTAGGACCGGGAGGAGGAGCAGGGGAGTGCGAGGGAAGGAAGAGAAGCCAAGGGGAGAGAGCGTTAACGACTCGACGGGTGGGAGTGGGTTTAGTGGGAGCTAGTTGGATTGGATTGGATTGTCGACTTGCTGGGCTTGGCCCGTAGTATTGTGGGCTGGGCAGTCTCTCTAAATCGGCCCATACTTCTTTTTTCCTTTTGTATCTGATGAGGAGGAAAGGAATTGGATCTAGCCCATGAAAAGCCTGTTCGGGAGGCAGTAAATGATCGTGGATTATTTACTGCTGGCTGGTTTGGTGTGAGAGAAAAACACTCTTCTGGAGATTTACGATCGTTTACAATCAAGCGAACAGGCTGGAAGATGGTGCTGGACGGCGCTCTCATCAAACTGCAGAGTCATTATATATATATATATATATATATATATATATATATGGCCACTTTGAGTTACGATAATTATTATGCTAATTTACTAGAATATTATGGTAAATATCACCGTGAGTTATAGTAACACGAGTATCGTAAATACGTATTCATGTTATCGTAAATTGGTACAAACATTATGGTAAATCAAGGTGGCTATAGAATAAGTTATTTTATGGTCAACTGCAGAATAACCTTTATATATATATATATCAAACTGCACAGCGTCTGCGTTTTAGTCCTCCAGATGCAGATGGGCCTTAATGAAAAGGTTGTGCGTCAACGATAACCACTGAACGTGTGAACCTGCTGCCGCCCGTGAGCTGTTGCCCTCCAAGTCTGCCCGGAACGAATGTGCGCAAGGAGCAGTAGCCAGTAGGCGCGGCACAGCGGCGGTAGCGCGGTGTCTGTTCGTCTGCTCCGAGTCCGAGACGTGGCCATCACAATTCGTTAGCATCGGCTTCAGTTGAGATCATTAGCACTGCAGCTGCAAGCCTGCAACAACAACGAGAAGCAGTGTCGCTGTGCCACTGGACGGTGCCAGTGACCTCGAGATGCAAATGCAATGGCTCACCAGCAGCAGCATAAAGGAGTACAGTACGTATAGTGTAGTGAGTGGAATGGTGTTTGGGCGGTCGTTACAAAAGAAGGCCAGCACAAGGTACAGGCTGCTAACTGAGAGTAAGGGGCAGCCACCAGCCCACCGGCCACCACGAGTCCTCCCTTCCCGTGACCTGCTCTGCTGCTCACCATTCATCGGTTGATTCTGAGTCAGAGAGGCATTCAGTGCAGTGCAGCAGTCCTCTAGTCGTAGCACGGCGGCTACCTCCGTAGCCCGTAGGAGTAGTGGGAGTATGACTGCTGACTGCTGCGTGCTTGCGCTGTGTCCATCTCCATACCTCATCTTGTCTATGGTCAGCGACGGAGCCAGAGCTGGGGCCGGGGCCTCTAGCCCCCCTAACGGTCGTGGGCACGTGAAGCTTCCCTTAAAATTTTATGCATATGTGTATTAAGTAGAAGAGGCTAAAGTTAAGAAAAAATAAAAAAGTCTCTATTTTTTGATTCAGCTCCTACTAAATTCGTCCCTGTCTATGGTTGGTACTGTACGTATGGGAGGCCATGCTTCCATTTCTTGGTTGTCGGTTTCGCACATTCCTCTAGTCGATAACAGAATTGGTTTTGAGATTAAATAAAAACGAATAAACCCTGATGGAATTAAAGAATCGATTGACAGGTACATATGTAGTACTTAGTACCATACCATGCATGATTGCCGAAGCTATTCGTCGGTCAGTATTTTTGTAGCAGCTGTGGTTGGGATGGAACGGCGCAATGTAAGCTCACAATGCGAAAGAAGAGATCCTCACTCCCTGCACATGGTCCCAACATACTACGTACTATATATACATATACTCTAGAAGCAATCTACTAGGGTTCCATCACTTTTCTTGTATAAAAAAAATCTGCACCGCTACCTCCGTGCCTTTATGTGTGTACAATACAATACGTGTTGAACAAAATGCAGGCAGGCCCATATGATTAGCGATGCAGTGCAGGCATCTTCTTTATACTCGTGCATACTAGTGTTGCTTACGCGTGTCCGTGGGAATGAATTTCAGAGCAAAATAACATACAGATGACAGATGGAGGGACGATCGAGCGGTGGTATCGTCGGTGCACGTACAAAACGCGTCCGGGCGATCCGGCCAGGCCAACCAACACACGCACACGCAATCAGACAGGCATGCAGCCTATGTAGCTAGACAGCCAACCGTCTCTGACCATATACCCAATGCAAAGCAGCCACAGCCTCCGCCCCTTCTTTTTTTTTTTCTGCCGTTACAACCAACCCATACTTGCTAGCTGCTTATAATTAGATTCTAAAAAAAAAGCTGCTTATAATTAGACGACGGCCTTTTCTTGTCCCCAGCATATACACACAGAGAGACCGTGCCTGTGAAATTTTACACAATTTGACTGAGCATCGTATCGATGGGTAATTTAACTTTAAGGATTTTATCTTCTACTAAACAAGATATAGGGCTGACATTTGATTAAGTAGTTGGCTACTGGTAGTACTACTAAAACAAACTACTTACAAATTACAAATACTTAATTTACTGGCAACTACTTACAAAACATTGACAAATATATAACTAAATAACGGTGTGTATATATATATATTTATTTATTTTTATTTTTTTCTCGACACACCTGACGAATATCAACCACAACCCGTTCCCACTAACCAACGCGCGGGCAGGTAGAGGTGGAGCCTTGCCCTGAAATAATACTATACTGTAATACATAGTATAGTATATTTCTTCTTCACAAAGGCAAAGGCGTATGCAAAGCTTTGTGTCCAGCCTAAGATTGCAATTCTTTTCACTAAAATCCCAATCAGGACTGCTCTAGCTCTATGACTCCCAGCTGTCCAAGTACATGAATTTTGGCAAGGTGGCCTGCTGGCCTGGTGGTATTTGCATGATGTAGCTAGGTAGCTAGGGCCATGTGCCAACAGCTGCATGCAAACTCCCTTTAATCTTTGGTCCTGTTCGGCGGGACTTATTGCTGCTACGGCTGGTTTGTACATCGATTTATCATGAGAGAAAAACATTATTCTTATGGTTGAAAAGTTAAACTGATTCTGACTGATAAGCTCAAACGAACATGACCTTTCTTTTATTTCTTTCTTTCTGGTGCAGCAGCAAGTATATAGCAACTAACTGATCCTAATTAAACCGTCTATTCCTGTTGCATTGCATCATTTCGTGTTTCTTGCCAATAATAACCTACTTCATGCTGCTTTGATACCAATCATTCGCTGTCAGTCTAGGTACAGAATGTATCGTCCGTCCAACTGGTACTGGTATGTAGCACTAGTATATACTAGTCCTTATCGAAGTGGCCAGCCTGTACTATATGCTAGTTTGGCTTGCTCACGTATATAAGAAAACAAAGAAAAGGAAACTTGGAAAAGGCAATAAAGCATACCGAACCAAACAGCTGTAGTGTGCTTGCAGGTCAAAGGCTGCTGGTAGCATAGTGCATAGCCATGCATGAGCCCCAGTCCCGGTTTAGTTGGTCAAATTTTAAGAATTTGGCTATGGTAGCAATTTCGTTTTTATTTGGTAATTAGTATTCAATCATGGATTAATTAGGCTTAAAACGTTCGTCTCGTAATTTCCAATCAAACTGTGCAATTAGTTTTTTTCGTCTACATTTAATGCTCCATACACGTATCGTAAAATTCGATGTGATGACTAATGTACCACTTTTTAGGAAAGTTTTTATGAACTAAACGAGGCCTACTAGCTGCTTGCCTGCTTCCATTGGCCTTTGAAAAAACTTTCAACGAGGGCTACTACGGAGTACGGTATTGCACAGGCATCGTACCAGACTAGCAGAATTTTGTGTTCCAGCGTGATTTACGGTGCAGCCTACCTAGGCCTTATTTAGATGCCAAAAAATTTGGCAAAATATATTGTAGCGGTTTTCGTTGTTATTTGGTAATTAGTGTCTAATCATAGTCTAATTAGGCTTAAAAGATTCGTCTCGTGGATTTCGTCTAAACTGTGTAATTAGTTTTATTTTTTAATTATATTTAATGCTTCATGCATGCGTCCAATGATTTGATATGACGAAAAATTTTAAAAAATTTGGCAAAATTTTAGGAACTAAACTGGCTCCTACCAACTCCTGCCAATCCACTCGGCTCTGAGCAGACACAGGCACGATGAACTTGCCGAGAACGGTAGGCAGATTGGCTGTTGCAGGTAGTCTGATTTGATTTGGTTTCTGCCGTCCGAAAACGGCCGGACCAGCAGAGGCACCACGTGGGGGGAAATAATAATTGAGTGAGGGACATAGAGTAAGCGCTAGCAACTCCAAAAAAAAATAAAAAAATAAAAAAAACAGCAAGGCCCTACTAGGATCCACAAATCTCCCTCCGGTCCTCGTTCTCGGAGGCTCTAATTCTATCATCTGCCGTCAGCCACTCTCTTCCTCTTATCGTATCCTTGCGCCCTCCCACGGGTGTCGCTCCTCGCTGCCCCGGTGAGTGGATCGTCGCGTCTCCGGACTCTTCTCCGCAAGTCGCCCGACCTCACATCGCTCCCCCGCACAAGTAAATCCTCGCGCCTCCAGCATTTTGCCCACGAATCGCCTGACATCTTCCTCGCACGAGGATAGTCGCAAGGCACATAGCTCAGTCGATAGAACGAGGATAAGATATAAATAGAGAATGACAATGGGTTCCTTGTGTCAGTGTTTGTTAGAATGGATTTGAGGGCTAAGTATATGTATAAAGTCAGGTCTAAAAAAAATAAGGAAACCCTCAAATCAAAAGTATGGGGACCTGATGATTTGAAGGCTTTTGTTGGAGTTGCTCTAATAGCCTGCTGTGAAGAGAGAGTCCTGATCCTTCCAAGTTCATGCAATAGCCACATGTGCGGAAAGAATGCTTGTACAACCTGTAGACATAGATCAGGTCCACGGCGGCTGCTGCCGGCCGGGCTGCGCCGAACAAGGTTCGGCAGAATTATTAGGAGTCGGCTTAGTTATATCCAGCCAAAAATTATGGACCAAAAAATGCATCCCCGGTCCGCGCGAATGGCATTGGTATGCATTGTTAGGCACAGCGTAGCTGTCGGCAACTGTATCACGATTAGGCTGAAGATGTTTCGTCAGCTAGCTCTGGAGTCTGGAGTCTGGACACTGTGGTTGCCCAACATGTGTAGTGTGTTGTGCAAGGGTTGATTTTCATTTGGGAACGAAGATGATGATGATAATGACCTGGATCTGAATTTGTGTGCAACATAGCTATCGGTATTCAGTAGCATCAGGGTAGCAGCAAATGAAACAGGTCTTGGTGTGTTCAGTAGCAGCAGGGGTACCTAGCAGCAAGTTTAACTGCTGCATGCTTTGGGCGCTAGCTAGTACCAGACTACCAGTGGTAGTAAGCGACCGAATTGGTGGGCAGGCTGGCCCGGACTGGATGTGTTTGTTGTTCGTGACATGGGAGATCGATTGTGGTATTCAGCTGCAAAAGTTGCTCCTTCCCTTCGTGATCATGACTTTGGTTTTCAGTCAGATGTCTTTCACGGGGACGGAGGTAGTGCCATCGATCAGAAAACACATAAAGAGAAAGAGAGATGGAAACAAAAGGGGGAGATAGCGAGGGGTGTTTGAGACTGTTCCGTTCCACGTTTTTTAGTCAAACGATTTTAGCTGCACGCACCGGAAAAAAAAGGACGAAGTTGTGAGAGCACTAAAGAGATACTCCACGAACTCTGGTTTCTGGAAAGTTGTTTCACGGTGAAGTTCGTGGAGCAATCATGGTCAGTCTTAAAAGAAAAAATGCAGGTGCACACACTGCTAAAGATAGAGGAGGCGCGTGTATCAGTGTGTGGAGTAAAAGGAGAGAGAAGCCAGACTTGACTGGTTGGAGTTGGACCGTGCATATGCATGCATGTCGTGTGCAGTAAAAGTCCGTGCACCGACGAATCGCCATACCACCGTCAGACTGATGCCTAGAAGGAAGGAAAGGCTGGTCTGGTCGCGGCGGCCTGTGACGTGATCCCGGAATTGGCGGTAGGACAGTACACGAAGACGCGGCGAAGGGATCACCTTTTTTAAGAAATCTTTTTTTTTGCAGGTCGTCTCGTTTTCTTTACGCTACTGCTGCTAGGGTAGGTAGAAATCGTTTGGTCTCCATCGACACATATGCAGCATGCCTGCCTCTGCTTGAGCTGGTGCTGGGCGCTGCTAGGCGGTTGGTTCGGTTACCCGCACTCGCACGCAAGCGGCGACCGGCGAGGCCAGGCGCCCAGGCCAGGCGCCCAGGCCCCCCTTTCGTCGCCGCTCGCCCGGGCTGCCCGCCGCTCCGCAAGCGGAGGAGGAGGCGGACAAGTACAGGCGCCGGGATTTGTGTGGCTGGTTCATGCCCGCGGTCGACACGGGTTGTACTCCGTACAAGGCAAGCCACCGGGAGCGGAGCCAGACAGTGTTCGTTCTGTCCCGTGACAACAATTTTGCGTGTGTGTTTCTTTCTAAGATAGAGTTCATATAATAGGTGTGTGAAGGAAAAAAAAAACATACTAGAAAGAAACCGAGTACAACTTATCTCTAGTAAAGTTCAAGGTTCAATAGCATTATACAAGCCAAGTCTACAATATGAGGGCAACAAATGATTATTAGTGCATAGTGCACGGAGCTTCTCCATCAGCTACCCGATACGCCTCTCCTAATAAAGTGATAATATATGTGTCCTAATACCATTTTTTGAATATTGAGAGAAATGCCTCAGCAGATTACCAATAACCTCTCCCAATACATAAATATCACGTCATAGTTTATTTATTTCTCTATTTTCTTCCTCTCGTTTTCTCTCCATGGCAGCATTGGGATCGTCTCCAATTCTACGTCGCGTGCAAGTTCAACGCCCACCCCTTCTCTTCTTCGCTTCAAATCTGGAGTCGCTGCTATGGCCACCGCCCGCAAGCTCCTCCTCCTGGCCACATTCGCGGAGTTCGCCTCTGCCGCCAAAGTCGCCGACGGGCGAGGTGGAGGCGTCCTCGTCACTAGCCACGCGCGCACGGCTAGGCCTCCTGGTGGCGATCGTAGAGGGGTTCGCCTCTGCCTTCGGAGGCGCCGACGGCTGAGGTGGAGGCGTCCTCGTCACCGGCCACGACGTGGGGTCCATAGTATTAGAAAAGATGCAACTCTTGGGAGACTGCTAGAGCAAGAAGAAGAAAAAAAAACTCATCTCCCCCTAACCTGATGGATTTATAGAGATAATAAGGGGGTGATATTGGAGGACTACTGAAGATGACATTCTCTCGAGAGTCATCAGTGTGTGAAGGAGTTCTCGACATCTTCTCGTCGTCCACATTTGTGCTAGCTGCAGCCTGAAGCTCAACCGACGTGGGCATCCACTGAAAACATCTAATAACATTGTACGTACTATACGCATCAGCCATCGCCCATCGGAGAAGAGAGTTGGCGGTTGTCGGTAGAGCGAGACTAAGCAAGCGCAGCACGTCTACACAGACAGAGAAGGGCGAGCGACGCGGACGCGGACCGGTAAAGCGCCGATTGCCGAAGCGGGTGAGCCCCCACCTCGGCCACGAGTCCAATCCAACAAACCAACCCCGCCGGGGCCGTGGTTGGGGCGGGATCATCAAATGATGCGGTGATGATGATGGCGTGGCCCCCTCGCCGGCACCGGGACGCGACATTTCTTTCCGTTTGGTTTCGTTTGACTACCCGTTCCGCACTTGGCCTGACCCCACCTCGCAGTCCCAGTGCCTTGCGTGTTAAAAGGGCCTCGGCATCCCATCCCGTGTCCGGTGTCCCGCTCCCGTCCCTTGCGCGTTCCGTTCCTTGTTCCTCCGCACCCGCACCCGCACCCCGCCCCACGTCTCGGCTCGCCCCGGCAACGGGCAGCAGCAACAAACCCAGAAGAACCTGAACTGAACCCACCGCACCACCAAGTAGGCAAGGGATCGATCGACACCCCCACCTCCGTCCGTCCCTCGCGAGCGAGGAGCGAGGATGAAGGGCGGCGACATGAGCAGCGTCAGCCCGATGGTGTCCTTCGTGCTGGGCGCCGCCATGGCCACCGTCTGCGTCCTCTTCTTCATGTCCGCCACGCCCGCGCGCCGCCTCGTCGACATCTCCGCCTTCACCTCCGCCGCCTCCAACAACTCCACCGCCGACCTGCAGGGGCTCGCCTCCTCCTCCTCCGACGCCGACGCGGTGGCCGACTCGGCGGCCGCCCTTGCCGCCACCGCCACCCCGGCGCCGGCTCCCGCGCCCGTTCAGGTACTTACGCACCGCAGGCACGCGCGTGCGCCGCCTTCCGTCTTCCCTTCCGTTCGCTTTCCCGAAATTTCGTCCGCTGCTTCAGTTTCGATTCCACGGTGATCAATCCTGGTTGCGTGCGGTTTTGTTTTACTATACTAAAGCAGTTGCGCTTGATCATCGGAGCGAGCGCTTCCTCCAAACACCAATCATTTCTGACGATTTTTTTTGGGGATTGGGGGAGGAGGTGTTTGGAACCGTAGTTTAGTATCTGTTCGTTTAAACTTATCAGTCGATTTATCGGCTTAGTATTTTTCTCCCTTCCTTCAATGTCATCATCAGGTAGTTTCAGCGATCGGCTCACCATTGGTCAGAGAAATGCAGTTCAGTCTGATACGTGTACTTTCCTGCTGCTCTTCTCCTTCATCACTTCTGATTCCGACACAACACAAACAACAGGAACAGTACGAGCTCGCGAATGGAGTCGGTGCCCTGCTAGTTGTACTGCTAGTTAATTTCTTTTTTCTTAAAAAAAAGAGAGGCATAACATGGATGAAGCAGAACAAGACCGGAGTCAGTCCAGGGGGGGGGATGCAAATGCAACGTATCACCAGCAACTGACGAACGAAGGATGGAATAGAAAAACCGAACACAAAAAATAGACAGGACGGGAGAATCCCCTTTGAACAAGTTACGTCGGCGGACGGCGACCGGGTAACAAAAGCGTGACTAGTTTATCAATCGCCCAAAGCGTAAACTCCAAAAGCCACAGAACCAGCCGGCCGCCCTACACACCAGCTCACGTCTCGATGCTAATCCCCTCCTGCTTTCCTTGTTCTATTTTGTTGATGACACAAACACTTTCCCGTCTCCCCATGAACTACTACTCCTCCGGTGACGCGAGGGTGTCTTAGTAGGGTTGAGATACTAATAAAAAAAATCACAGATTCCGTTGATACTCCTCGAGACAGAATTTATTAAGTCTAATTAATTTGTTATTAGCATATATTTACGGTAACACTATATTGTTAAATCATAAACTAATTAGACTTAAAAGATTTGTTTTTTAAATTAGTCGCAAACTATATAATTAATTTTATAATTAACCTATATTTAATACGGCACGTATACGTTAAACATCCGCGAGAGAAACCAAACACGACTACTACTCCAACGGTGAGTACCTTCCCGAATCCGCGATTAAAAACCACCTCATCATTTGTTGCCTTGTCCACATGTTACCAGGTGACAGGAAAAGGATACTGCTAGCGAATGACTCATCGCATGACTTTGTTGCTAATCCCGAGAGCATTCGCCGCGTGTAGTCGTGTACTCCCCTGTATCTGTAGCCTGTCTGGCTGGCTGTGCATCCGCTAGCTGTCTGTCGGCATACTACGCTTGCTTTTACTGCTCGTCGTCGTCAACACCTCCACCGGATCACCACCGCCACCACCCACTGCTTCCCTCAACTGAATCCCTGCCACGTCCACACGTGTCCGCTGCGGCGGTGCACGCGGCCTCGGGAACCGCCCCGTGATCGACGGCCCATGATTGGCGCTCACCCACGCCACTCCGCCCTGCCTGCCCTGCCCATCCTTGACGCCACGAGCCTAGGACACGATCATTCACACGGCGGCTATCACGCACGCGTTCGTGTACCAGCACTAGTGCACCGCGTTTCCGAGCGACGTGCACGACCTATTTTTGTACATGCGATGATCATGGCGCACATGCATATGTACAGCGACACAAGTACAGCAAGAATAATGCGTCTCTTCACTTCCTTAAGTTGACGAGTATGCCGGTGGGACCGCTAGCATTCAGAAATGGCACTGATTGATTGGTTGCCGTTGTATGTATAAATAATAATAATGTACGTACCCACCTTCACCGTATATTGTACACAAATGCTACCGGATCGGATGCAGCGGATGCAAACTGTTCACCTAATGGCTGCTGGCACCGCGCCGCCCGTCGGCTGTTAACGAACAAGCAGCGCGGCCCCGTGCGCCCAACCATTATTGCTGCACCCCCGTTTTGGTCACCTGGCTTTATTCACCTGCCAGCCAGATCACAAGCGTGACGGTGATGCAGCAGCGCACAGCGCAGTCGCACCATCCAATTTTGGAACCGACTCGACTCCATTAGTAGTACATCATGCATAATAGTCACAGAATTAATCAATTAATTAATCATCAAACAAGATTGACTGATTTTGGCGCCTAATAAAGCAACGAGCCAGCATTCTATTCCTGACCAACTGATTGATTAAGCAAAACAATGCATTTGCAGGCACCGTCGCCGTGGGGCGACCTGGAGGAGGTGCTGGCGCGGGCGGCGACCAAGGACCGGACGGTGATCATGACGCAGATCAACGCGGCGTGGACGCGCCCGGGCTCCCTGCTCGACCTCTTCTTCGAGAGCTTCCGCACCGGGGAAGGGGGCGTGGCGCGCCTCCTGGACCACCTCGTCATCGTCACCATGGACCCCGCCGCCTACGAGGGCTGCCAGGCCGTCCACCGCCACTGCTACTTCCTCCGCACCTCCAACGGCATCGACTACCGATCCGAGAAGTCGTTCATGAGCAAGGACTACCTCGAGATGATGTGGGGGCGCAACCGCTTCCAGCAGACGGTGCTCGAGCTCGGCTACAACTTCCTATTCACGGTCAGTACCACTGTTCACTTCTTCAGAATATTCGTTGTTTGCAAATAATGGATCTTCAATTACGCACGCGTTACACGGGCAAACGACGTGAGTTCGTTACGGGGTTCTACTCATCGGAGGTGGTTGAACAATCCAGTAGTCCTGGGTGCAGTGCCTGGTTGTTAAGCTGCGACGAGCGCCGCGCTGCCCTCCGACGACCGGCCGGGAAATGTCCACGGCAGCTACTGCTGCTCAACTTGGACTTTGAAAATGTCTTGTACTGTACGCAGCTAGCGTGATCGCTGTCGATGATAGACCGATTTGCCTGGCTGCCCTCGGGCCTCGGCAGGCATCATGGTCATGTGAGTTGGAACTTTCGGTTTGTCACGTTGGGCCGACGGTTACTTGAGTGGCCACAGAGTTCCAGGCTTCAAAGTGGGTATGATGCCGCGCGCCGTGACAGACGCAAACGGTGACGTAAAGCCCGTAAATTCCTTCTGGACGGCGACCGGTGGCGCCGCCCGGACCCGCCGTGACCGCGAGCTCAGGCTCGCCCGGACAAGGAGATATCGTTAAAGATAGTAGCTTTATTACGGATGATTCGATGAAGAAGAAAATAGTACTAGTAATCATATATGGCTGTAATATGGTTGCGTTGTTGCTGGGTGCAGGACGTGGACGTGATGTGGTTCCGTGACCCGTTCCGGCACATCTCGATGGCGGCGGACATCGCCATCTCCAGCGACATGTACATCGGCGACCCCTACAGCCTGCGCAACTTCCCCAACGGGGGTTTCCTCTTCGTGCGGTCGTCGGCCAAGACCATCGACTTCTACCGGGCGTGGCAGCAGGGCCGGTGGCGCTTCTTCGGGAAGCACGAGCAGGACGTGTTCAACCTCATCAAGCACGAGATGGCGCCCAAGCTGGACCTCGCCATCCAGTTCCTCGACACCGCCTACATCAGCGGCTTCTGCCAGCTCAGCAAGGACCTCAACAAGATCTGCACCCTCCATGCGAACTGCTGCGTCGGCCTCGGCGCCAAGCTCCACGACCTGCGCGGGGTGCTCGACGTCTGGAGGAACTACACTGCCGGCACACCCGACGAGCGCCGCGCAGGCAAGTTCCAGTGGAAGCTCCCGGGCATCTGCATCCACTGAGGATCTTCATCGAGGAGAGCACCCGGCGAACGGCGAGTCCGGCAGCGGCATCATCCATCACCTGCTGCAGGGTGGCGGTGGCTGCCTCCCCGTGCCCGGTGCCCGGCCGGTTTCATCGCTCGATCTTGTCCATCCTTTCTCTGGCTCTTGGTTCTTGGCGTGAAATTTCAGGAGGTTGCGTTGAGGGGTAGGTTCCATTCTTTTGATTCGTCATCATCAAAGGTTATACTAGTAGGTAGCTAGAATTCAGGAAAAATCGTTAAGTTATACTGCTCCGTGTGTATGTATGCCCACAGCACAGATTATATAATATGTATCTAATATCGTTGATCTGCACCTGTAAATCAAGATGGATGAATGCCACAGGCAGCGCCCATTTATCGCCAACAGACTCATTCTCACGCGTTGCCTCTTCGATTCAGAGCAAATTTTCAGATGTTGAACTAGCCTTGCTGCTACTACACTGCGTGATCAGGATGCAGCTCATATTCAGAGCAAATTTTAACATTCTCTGGGCTGGGCAACATGAGATCAGGATGCAGCCAGGTGCTTGGCTAGTTAACAGTAGCACTGCAACAGAGCTCGAGAGCCGTTGCGAATTCGCATGGGCCACAACTGCACCTGGTACATATGGGCTGGGTCGGCGGCAGCTACTGGCAAAGCTATATATAGGCTGTGTGTGCTTCCTTTTTTGCCCCGCTTAATAAAGGCCCAGGTTTTGGGTGCTGGGCCCCTTTAGAAAGTTGTTAGATGATGACAAAGTGGCCCTGCAAGGAATGTGCCAGAACCAAATACTCGCATCTCATACGTGTGCTGGGTTTGTAAATTGTAATGTTGGGAGTTTTTTTTTGTTTCTTCCAAACAGTAAAGATTAGAGAGAAGTTCTACGCATTCAGCGACCCTCATCAAATCAAAAGAAATAAAAGAAGATCGGAGTGTTACAAAAATAACGACACATATATAGGAAGAAATAAAAAGACATTTGTCCATTTATATTAGTAATAAAGAAGAATAAAACTTTTTATAATCTCGAAAGAGGCCAAATAAAAAAAAAGCCTGTTAGTACATGGTGTCATGGTGTATGTATATGGTATCAACCAGTCATCCCTATATATTGGTGTATGTATATGGTGTCGCTCTCATAGGAAATGGGCTTGAAAAGTAATCAAGGACAGTAGTGTAGAGTATACGTGGATTGGATCCGGATCCGGTGGGAGTGGATCGGAGAAGCCCTAAGGACCATGGCACTATGGCAGGCTTAGCTCTGTTAGATTGATCTCCTAACCAATAAGCTCAACGGCTTATTGGGCCTTGGTCACGCGCCCTGATCGGGGGCGCCCAACCCTACATGGTTGGTGGGCCCCCGTCGCACTGCGCTATATAAAGAGGTGGGGCCGGCGGCTCAAAGCACGAGGTTCGGGCCGTGAGCCGCAAAACCCACCGACAAACCCTAGACCGATCTAAGAGGCGCTGACCCAATGACGGAAGCACGTGATCCTCGCCGTCGCCATCGCCACGCCTCACCAAGCCTTTGCATCGACGTCCGCGCAACCTCTACTCCACCCCATTGTTGCCGTGTGTTTGCCGCCCATCACCGAACCAGCGATGGCCAAAGACAAGCTGCGACTTCATCTGAAGGCTCGGGTTCATCACCGACCCCTCTCTACCCTATCTCCTCTCGGTGTAGTATTCTAGGTCTAAATGTGCATGTGCTTCATTTGGTCTAAGTATTCATCCGTCTAGATCTACCCTAGTCGATCCACGCTTTATAACAATGGTACCAGAGCCACGGTTTAGGTATAGATATGGCTAGGGTTTTGATCTAGAAAGTAGAAAGGGCTTGGCCGACAAAGGGTTGGTTGAACCCTAAACTCGAGAAAACATGATGGTTCGGGAAAAGTGAAGAATCGAACATCCAAACCCTAGATCGGGTTTTGGGATAGAGAAAACCGAAAGCAATTAAACCCGAAGGTGATTCGGGAAAAAAATAACAGTCGTTGCCCCCTAACCCTAACCCTAACCCTAATCGGAAATCGTGCAAAATCCGAACAAACGAATCAAAGAAACCGAAGGGAAGGAGTGGCTTTACCGCCGTCGTGCACGCCACCACGCTGGGAAAAGAAAGGGCCCGGTGGGGTGAACCGCTTTCCGGAACAGCCTACGTGAGGCGCCATGCCAAGCCGCTCGATGGCGGGCGCGCTCACCGGGAGCGCGCGACGCCGGGCGAGGGGCCGGAGAGCAGCGCGGGGCTTGCCGCTCGCTCTCGCCGTCAAAGCCTCGCTTCGGATCGCCGCTGTGCGGACCGAGTGGAGAGGAGAGGGCGATGGCGAAGAGAGAGAGAGAGCGAAGTCGAATGGCGCTAGGGTTCAAAGGAGCCGCGGCCATGGTCGCCGAGTTTTGATCTGCGATGCTGTGCGGGCAGCCGCCGGATGGAGACGGACGGCCACGAGCGAAGTGGGGCCAAGTCGCATGCCCAGCGGGATAGGGCGCGAGGTGAAATCCGCCCAGCCCAGTTGCGGCTCTGGCGCTGGAAGCTTGCGTGGTTGATGGCAGCACAAGGACCGGACCGGAGAGCGGCGAAGCGTTTGGGCCGCGGGCAAGTTTGGCCGAGTCTTGTTGGCTGCGCAGCGCGTGAATAGGCTATGGGCCGTTTACCGGGCCGCAGCAAAACCGATTCTTGGATCGGCCGAAATGGCCAAATAAATAGTAAAGTCACAGTTTTTTATTTTCTTATTTTCCAGAAAACAGTTTGATCAATTTGAATTGAATTTTGTGATCATTTTCTGTACAAAATTCATCCAACGATAATTTTGTTCAGTAAATAGTAAAGTTGCTTCTGGAAAATAGGAAAATGATCATTGAATGTTAATGTTTCCGCTGCGTATTTAAAGTAATTATGGACTTTTAATTAAATTCAAACCAACGGGAGAATTTGATTTTAAGAGCCAAGAGATAAATATAAGTTGATTATGATATTGTTATTTTCTAACCAACGTTGTTAATATCAATATTATAATTTTAATGATTATGCATTATTTCTACTTCTGCCCAACGGTGATGTAGATTTAATGTATAAAATAATTGTATGTTTTAATTTTGACCAACGTTAAACTAAGGCATGCAATTATTGTTGTTATTTCTGTTCTCACACTATTTGAATTGTGTTCGGGGAGGATACAACTTAATGAGTTGTATCAAAGAGATCCCCACTCTAAAAGGTGATAACTATAATGAGTGAAAGAAAAAGATAGACTGGCCTTCATCCTCATTGAGGTGGATCTGGTTGTCATTACACCGAGTGCCCTGCAGAACCCGTGGCACCGGTGAGGGAGACCGATGAGACCGATGTTGCATGGCGAGAATAGAGAGCGGATTTTGCTCCCGTAAAGATGTCCTATGACCTTGAGCATAGAAATGGGTCACCGCCAACAAGAAGTGTTTGACAAGTGATAAAGAACACAATTGAGCTCTGCTATTGTGGGCTCAATTCTGCATCGTGACACGGTCACAGAGTACCTAGATAGAATAAAGAGTCGATTCATTTGGCTCTTCAAAGATCATATATGCAACCCGGTGATCAAGCATTTGGTTACAAAAAGGTACTCTGGTGGCGGCGGTGGCATTAGAGAGCACATATCGAGAATGAGCAATCGGCATCTAAGCTCAAACCAATGGATTTGGCACTCAAGGATGAGTTTCTTATTCATTTGATTTTTGCTTCTTTGCCCAAAGAATTTGACACCTTTATTGTTAATTACAACATACTGACTGAAAAATGGGATTTAGAAAAGCTCATAGCCATGTAATGTGTGGAGGAGGAAAGAATAAAAGTTTCACAAGGTGGTTCATCAACTACCTAAAAGATAAGAAAAAGAACTATTATAATGACTCTTCCTCCAAGTCATCCGAAAAGGTCCCATGCTGCAGGTCTCAGAATCAGCAATTCCCAGTGGCTAAAGACCGGTGTCTCTCCTTTGAAGAAGACGGGACATTATAAAAAGAAGCATCCCGATTTCCTAAAGATGATAATGAAGAATAAAGGTGAGAACATTATTACGTTCAGTAAATGAATCCTTGTATGTAAAGTTTTCAAAATCTACTTGGTGGATTGATTGGTGCAACTATTCATGTTGCTAATTCATTCTGAGGATTCCGTTCGATGAGAACTTTGCAAAGAAGCGAAAGTTTCATTAAAGTCGCAAATGGAGTACAAGCAGAAGTTGAGGCCGTTGGAGATCTTCCTCTAGAGCTTCCAGATGGCTTTATACTTTTTCTTAGAGATGTTCTTTATGTACCTTCTTTGCAAAGAAACCTGATTAGTGTATCAAAGTTGGACCATGATGGTTATGATTGCCATTTTGGAAATGGCAAATGTCGATATTGTTTAATAATAAATGTGTTGGTCTTGCCTTCCGACAAGACGAGCTTTATTTGTTATCACTTCGTGAAAATGTGAATTCCGTATGTGATGTGAATGAAAATGTATCCTCATCGAACAATGAAAACAGAAAACGAAAGAGAGCTCACGATGCGTTGTCGAAATTATGGCACTGTCGTTTAGGCCATATTTCGAGGGGAGAATAGAAAGACTAGTTAAGAATAATATTCTTCCTTCATTAGAGCTCTCGAGTTAGAACAATGTAGAGATTGCATAAAGAAAGTATGTAAAGAAAATTAAGAAAGATGCCAAAGCGAGGCGCTGGAATTCTCTGATTATTCACATAGACATATGTGGTCCTTTTCCTATGAAAAGTGTGGATGGTTATGATTCATTCATAACATTCTGACGATTACTCTCGATTTGGCTATATTTATCCAATTAAAGAAAGAATGAAGCGTTGGATAAATTCAAAATATTTAAAGCGAAGTTGAAAATCAGCATGATTTAAAGATTAAGATAGTCGGTCGACCGTGGTGGAGAGTACTACGGTCGGCATACCCCATATGGACAAGTTCTGGACCCTTTGCAAGGTTCTTACAGGAGAATGGTATAGTCGCCCGATATTCAACACAGGCGAACCTCAAAGTGAGAATGGAGTAGCTGAAAGGCGTAACTGCAGTACCACGATGGATATGGTGCGTAGTATGATAAGTTACTCCACTTTACCGATGAGTCTATGGATGGAGGCGTTAAAACCGCCATTCATATTCTCAATAGAGTACCA
Organism: Miscanthus lutarioriparius; assembly: GCA_904845875.1. NCBI lineage: Eukaryota > Viridiplantae > Streptophyta > Magnoliopsida > Poales > Poaceae > Miscanthus > Miscanthus lutarioriparius. The sequence continues at coordinate 75,102,798 of CAJGYO010000017.1, forward strand.
AGTAAGTCGGTGCCCAAAACACCGTATGAGTTGTGGACGGGAAGAGTACCCTCACTTAACCACTTGCGTGTGTGGGGAGCCCTCTTTGAGGCTAAAGTTTTAACCCAAACATTGGGAAGCTAGATCCCAAAGCAGGTGAGTTGCCATTTCATTGGCTACCCAGAAAAGTCAAAAGATTTTCGTTTCTCTGCCCCTATGAGACATACAAAGTTTGTGGAAACGAGACACACTGTCTTCCTAGAGGATGAAATGATTAGGGGAGCATGGTAGCTCGAGAAATTGACCTTGAAGAGAAGCGGGTGTATGCACCCACTCCGATCATTCATGAGCCATTTTTTCTCACTACATTGTTGTTTGCACCAACAAGACAAGACACTGTGGTGCCAAGACTGTTGTTATCCCACTTTGTGGCAACAATGAATGATGATGAGGAACACGTGCCTCAGGATCCTATAGAACCTATTGCCACACATGAGGGGGAGTAATAACAGCCTCAAACAGAAAATGTGCCAATTGAGGAGGCCCCTAGAAGGTCTCAAAGAGTTAGAAAATCAGCTATTCCTGCTGATTATGAAGTGTACAACACTGAAGAATTTCAAATGGGGGATGATCCCACCTCATTTGAAGAAGCCATGAAAAGTGATCATTCATCAAAGTGGCTTGAGGCCATGGAAGATGAGATGAGATCATTCCAGTCTCGTGTAAGGATTCCTTCAGAATCATAATGGCATTAGTGGCACATTACGATTTGGAATTACATCAGATGGATGTAAAGACGGCATTTCTCAACGGAGACTTAGAGGAAAATGTTTACATGGCACAACCGAAAGGTTTTGTCATGGAGGGAAAAGAACGTTTGGGATGCCGCCTAAAGAAATCTATTTATGGATTAAAACAAGCTTCAAGACAGTGGTACTTGAAGTTTGATCAGACAATAAAGAATTTTGGGTTTAAAGATAATGTTGAGGACAATTGTGTCTACGCAAAGTTTAAGAATGGGAAGTTTATCTTCCTTGTCCTGTATGTGGATGATATCTTACTTGCAAGTAGTGATGTCGGTCTACTCACGGAAACAAAGAAGTTTTGTCCTCAAAATTTGATATGAAAGATCTTGGTGAAGCTTCGTTCGTTCTAGGGATCGAGATTCACCGAGATAGAAGTAAATGGGTATTAGGTGCATCACAAAAGGCATACGTAGAAAAGTATTAAAGAAATTCGGTATGCACAAATGTAGTCCCTCACGCTGCCCTATAGTCAAGGGCAGGAGAGATATGGGGATTTTCAATGCCCCAGAACCAATATGAGATCGATCAAATGAAAGTGGTTCCATATGCTTCAAATTGTCGGAAGCTTGCAATATGCTCAAGTGTGTACGCGCCCTGACTTGGCATTTGTTACCGGGTTACTTGGCAGATTCCAAAGTAATCCTGTAATAGAACACTAGAAACTGGTAAAGAAAGTCTTGCGTTATTTGCAAGGAGCGAAAGGCCTCATGATGACATATAGAAGATCCGATTCACTCCATATAGTGGGATATTCAGATTACGATTATGCGGGGAGATAATAGAAAATCCACGCCCGGATATGTGTTCACTCGTAATGGGGAGCTATTTCATGGAAAAGCTCAAAGCAAACCGTCACTACATCGTCCCACAATGTATGCCGAGTTTGTAGCGTGTTATGAGGCAACGGGCGGTGAACTAGCTAAAGAAGTTCATACCCGGTTTGAAGGTGATTGGCGACATCAATAGACCACTTGAAGTTATCTGCGATAATAATCCAAAGAAGATGCAGTATGCTCACAACAATAGGTCAAGTGGTCTTTGCCAAACACATTGACATAAAGTATTATGTTGTGAAGGATAAAGTCCGGGATCAAATGATAAGTCTTGAGCATATAAGCATCGAAAAGATGCTCATGGATCCGCTTACAAAAGGCTTACCACCCAGCGTGTTCGAGAGAACATGTAGCCGACATGGGTTTAAGGGAAAGCCTATGATTCTCGGACTATAAAGGGCCCAAAAGTTAAAGTAACTATTTCGGATCGTAGAGGCGTGCATTGTAGCTATTAAATCTATCGGCGATTGACCGTGACGATGAGACATGCTCTATGCATCATCTCGTGAAGAAATGAGTAAGGATAAAATGATTGAAGTTTAAAGTTTAAAGATAAAAGTAATGGTGAGATCAAGGGGAGAATGTTAGATTGATCTCTAACCAATAAGCCCAACGACTTATTGGGCCTTGGTCAGCATACGATCGGGGCGCCCCAACCCTACATGGTTGGTGGCCCTCGTCGCCTTGCGCGCTATATAAAGAGGGGGGGGCCGGCGGCTCAAAGCACGAGGTTCGCCGTGAGCCGCAAACCCACCGACAAACCCTAGACCGATCTAAGAGGCGCGCGACCGGTGACGGAAGCTCGCGATCCTCGCCGTAAATCATCGCTACGCCCGACCGCGACTTTGATCGACGTCCGCAAGAACCTCTACTCCACCCGTCGCTGCCCGTGTGCTGCCTCCATCACCGAACCAGCGATGGCCAGCACAACTGCGACTTCATCTGAAGGCTCAGGTTCATCACCAGCCCCTCTCTACCCTATCTCCCTCTCGGTGTAGTATTCTAGGTCTAAATGTGCATATGCTTCACTGGTCTAAGTATTCATCCGTCTAGATCTACCCTAGTCGATTCACAGTTTATAACAAGCTCAGCTTCACCTCCAATCCAGAGTAGGAGTGGAGTAGGAGTACCGACCCCCACCTTAATTAGCTGCAGTAGTGCTTTTGCAAAGAGCAGCAGCTGCCTCACTGTTACTTGGAGTTCATGATTGGATCCATGTTCCTTGTACTGTATCACATCACTCTGTGTGTACACTCTGGCACTCACAGGTCCCTAATGTCTGGAACTGGAAGAAATAAAGCAGTACGTACAGCGTCTGAATTCCGGTGATATCAATCAAAATTTCAGTAGTTGCTGTGTTCCGTTCCACACAGACGCACGCAACGCAGCTCCAGGCCCGGGGGACGCGGAGATCGCTAGGACGAGAGCCAAGAGTCTGCAGCCGTCGCTGTTGCAAGCCAGCACCAGGGTGGTTCCCCTGTTTGGCGGTAAGCAACGAGGAAGATGAGGAGGAGGAGGAGGAGGAGGAGGAGGTGATGACGTGATGTGATTAATTAGTGTGCGATAGAGAGCAGAGCATGCAATGCAAGAGCGACTGGCGACCTAATTAACCGTCCGTCCTTATGTTGCTAGCACCGCATCGCATCATGGCCCCTAGCTAGATAATGGATTGCTTGCTTGCTTGCATTGGTAAGCAGAGCACTGGTGAGCAGTGCTGTCAGTAAACTAAACCTCGGAAAAAACTATTCACTTTGGCCGGCCATGCGTCCTGGTGCGTGAATGGCGGGCAAGGCAGTGACAGTGGGTGAGATGGACTACTAAAACTGATCTGATAGAACCAAGACTGGGGAGTAGAGAAGCTTCACCTGCTCCCCGTCCTGAGCTGTGACTTTCGCTTCGCTAACAGTGCTTCTTCCACGGTGACCTAACATGTTGTTAGGCTACCAATAACGACCCGTCAGATGACGATGGATCGAATCAGCGCACGAGGCGTGTGAGAGTGCTCAGTATGGGCCGGAGCAGCTGAACGTACAGCGAGATTATTCTCAGAACACTACTAGCTGTGCACCTGTACTTGGCGGATCTGAACATGAATGAGCAATTAGTGGATGGACTGATGGAGCAGCTAATTAAGGTACTGGTACTGTGTTGTGCTGTGCTGCATTGATCACTCGGGATGGAGTATAATTTGCATATGGAGATTATTAAATGTTTCGACAGCTATAGCCCACCAGTTGTTTCTGACCGATTTCAGTTCCGTTCCTTGCTACCAGATAGTAGTAGTACTCATCACTAGCAGTCTGCCTGTAGAAAGCACATATGATTTGTCAATCACTAGCAGCCCCCCACCGTGCGAGAGAATTCCTGAAACGAACGAAGGGAGCTCAAATGCATCAGATACACACTGGTAGTGACGACAGAGTTCGCTCGCCAAATTAGACCGTGCGCGGAGATGGAAGAATTCGAATGCAGATGGCGATGGAAGGAATTCCACACGCGCGCTGGCCGGTTTTCATGTCATCCGTTGAATATAATGGACCCAGACCAGACGGCACGCGCCGGTGAGCGATCGAGACGACGACGACGACTCTCGTAGCACAGGACAGCCTGGTGCACAGGATCGGAGGATGGATGATGGAATGGGAACACAGTGGTCACCCTGACCCTCACGGCGAATGAAACTGACGAGTCGTCGTTCGTGTCTAGCGGGATCGGACGTTGTAGCCCTTGGCCCTTGCTCACCGCCACGCGCGCCTTGTCTAGTTGGGCAACCAACCAGTGACGCTGACGCCAGCAGCGTGCAAAGAATAAAGACCTAGAGAAAAAAAATAATATAAAAAAGTTATGAACCAAATATACAAATTAACTTGATGTGAGCCAAGTAAGTTGGGCAAAAAAAAAAGAAGCCTAAATTGCTACCAAAATAAAAATAACATCAGACATATGTCCCTCTAGATTTACATGAGCACAAAAAATTAGTGAAAGAAATACATAGGTAAAATTTGAAAAGATTTTTGGGATGGCACAAACTCACCTCTCAAACTCAACTCCTTCAAAGGTTCAGAGGGCAAAACCCTCCTCGTTTTTTTTTGCAATTTCTCACCTCCAATGGAACTCAACAATGGCATGAACAGCTATAGTCGTGTGACTAGCTATAGTCACGAGGACGAAGAAGGGTATTTGTAGGGAGTTATTTTTAGGGGCGGTTGACTAAGAGCACCGCCCCTGTTAACATATTCCAGACGCGACTCTCTTAAGCGAACCCCATCCCTGAAACCCTCTCTCTTCTAGAGACGGTTCGGTAATGATGTACATCCCAAGATCCTATTTTTAGGTGCGGTTGTCTTAAGGAAACCACTCCTATAAATTGATACCTTTCTAGAGGCGGTTTTTTTAGCGGAACCGAAAACTTATTTCCAGCAACAATTCTTTAGTCACAGTGCCTCCTTCCAAGGTTACAGACGGTTTCCTAAGCTGACAGCTTCTATTAGAAATGGGGCAAAAAAAAAAATCTATGTACTGGTGCGTGTAGTGATAGACTACTCACACTCATCACTCAATGCATGATATGCGCACACAAAGCATGACGTGCTCGAGTTCCAATCCACTGTATGTGCCGCCCAGGTTTCAAACCGACAACAACCATACATGACAACCATACATGATGAAATACATACATACGTGAGTATACAAACACATGGCAACCGAATAAACGATTGTGTTATATAATACAAAAGAAAGCAAAAAAGACTAAAAACACTAAATATTATAGAGAAAAATGAGACAAAAATAATAATTAGCCTTAGACCTCTAACCTTCACATGATCGATATAATTCGTAGGCCAGGAAAAATAATCACTATATAATAATAAAAACCAAGGAGAAAGAGAAGATAGCAGAAAGACTAATCGTAATAATACAAATTCATTATTAAATATCGATTTAGAGGGAGCAGATAAGCGAAACCCACGCACATTGGTTCTAGACCTTCCGGACGCGTCCAAACTAAATGAGGTCTAGGACGGAAGTGGTTCCCCACTAGCCAGTGACTCAACTCTAGTTGAGTCAACTGCATGAAGAGAAGCCTAATCGGTTTATGACATTTTTTTTGGGTTCATTCAAAACTTTCCAGAGACCAAACGTATCCTGTGGGCGTGTTTGGATCGTGCCCTGGCACGTAGCTCGCCGCACCGGTTAGGGATCGATCCCAGCATGCACCAGGTGACCGAAGGAAACGAAATTGGACGCACCAGGTGACCGTATGTATCATGTATTGCATGCATGGTAGTATACGAGTTCTTCACTAGCTAGTGCCTGCTGCCGCCACATACGGCCATACGACGTCTGCAACAACAAAAATACGGCACGCATGCATAGCTGCAACATGGAGTATATCTACGACCTATCAGCACGTTCGTTCGGTCGTATTTGGCTTATAAACCATGACTTATTAGCCAACAAATAATATTTTTCTCTCACGTCAAACCAGCCAACAGTACTTTCAGCCATGGCTTATAAGCCAAACCAGCGCAAACGTGTATATCTGTATTTCTTCCCTTGTATTTAAGGGGATCCGCGCGGCGCTGTGCGGCCACATCGATCGGCACATCTCTAGCTAGCTCTACCACGCTACGCTAGCTAGCTTCACTAATCACTAATCACTAATCACAGCTACTTCTGGCAGCTAGATCAGCGGGCTGCGGAGTGCGGTGCAGCACACCAAAACGGGCCTACCCATCCATCCTCCTCTGCCACCACAGCGCGCGTGCACAGACCGGCCGGCTGCACCGCTCGCTCGCTCGTTATTAAGCGGCGGCGCGGCGAGCGCTCGTGCGTCCGTCCGTCCATGGCGAAGCAGCAGCAGCAGGTCTCCGCCGGCGTGGAGGCCACGGGCCGGCAGGCGGCGTCGTTCCTGCTCGGCTGCGTGGCCGCGCTCACCGTCGTGCTGCTCCTGGAGCGCCGCCCCGAGGAGCTCACCAGGGCGCCGATGGTGCAATTCTTCGGAGGGACAGCGACACGGACATCATCATCATCGTCACCAGCGGCAGCGTCGTCGTCGTCGTCCTCCTCCTCCTCCTCTTCCTCTTCACCACCAGCGGCAGGTGAACATGCAGCCCATCGTCAGACGACGACTAACGCCGCCACGAAGCCGCCGCCTCCTGCTGCTACCACTACCGCCGCCGCCGGTGATCCACGCCTTCCGCCGCCCAATTCCACCACCAATCACGGAAAAGAGGTTGGTCATACATGTATTATACTAGCTACTAATGAATTTAGAATCTTCTGCTGCATGCATGCGGTTCATCATCAGGTTCTGCATGCTGACTGACATGCTGTTCGTCCAATTCTGCCACGCAATTTTTCTCTTCTGTTCGATTTGATCATCGATGGATTTGCCGTGCGGTCATCTACCGTTGGCAGCGGCCGAATAGGCACAGCGTCCGGGCCTCGGGAACAGCGCACGACGACGACGTGGCAGACTGGCAGCTACCTGAATGCCTGATCGACCCGATCAATTGCATCTTACTCCAGCGTTGCAACTTTAGGCGCCTTTTTCTTGCTGCTTGCTGCGATCTGAATCAAGTCTACTGCTACTCCAAATCACTATTTTTTTAAAGAAAAAACAAATCCACAACAAAGCACGTTTCACTCTCTTTTTTATTTCTTTTTTTGTAGAAAAACGAATCAACACAATTCACTACTCATGAGCTAAGAACTGAATAATAACGTCAGCAGGGCGCGGCCAGCGGCGAGGCGGAGGAAGAGGAAGAGGAAGAGGAGTTCCGCGGGCTTGCTGCGGCGGTGTCGCGGGCGGCGACGGCGGACGACCGGACGGTGATCGTGACGTGCGTGAACCAGGCGTGGGCGGCGCCCGGGTCGCTGCTGGACCTGTTCCTGGAGAGCTTCCGCGTGGGCGACGGCACGGCGCCCCTGCTGCGCCACGTGCTCATCGTGGCCATGGACCCGGCCGCCATGGCGCGGTGCCGCGTCCTCCACCGTCACTGCTACCACTACGCGCCGTTGCCCGGCGTCGACTTCGCCTCCGCCAAGTTCTTCCTCTCCAAGGACTACCTGGAGCTGGTGTGGAGCAAGCTCAGGCTCCAGCGCCGCGTGCTCCAGCTCGGCTACGCCTTCCTCTTCACGGACGTGGACGTGCTGTGGTTCCGGAACCCGCTGAAGCACGTGACGGCGTACGCGGACATGAGCGTCTCCAGCGACGTCTTCTTCGGCGACGCCGACAACGTCGACAACTTCCCCAACACGGGCCTCTTCCACGTCAAGCCCAACAACCGGACGATCGCCATGACGGCGGCGTGGCACGAGGCGAGGCAGAGGTTCCCGGGGAAGAACGAGCAGCCGGTGTTCAACGCCATCAAGAAGGGGCTCGTCGCCGACCTCGGCCTGCGCCTGCAGTACATCGACCCGGCCTTCGTCGCCGGCTTCTGCAGCTACGGTAAGGATCTCGGCAAGGTGTGCACCATGCACGCCAACTGCTGCGTCGGCCTGCGTAACAAGCTCGCGGACCTCAGGACCGTGCTCGACGACTGGAAGAACTACACCGCCATGCCGCACTGGGCCAGGCACCAGGCCAAGTGGACCGTCCCGGGAGCATGCATCCATTGACGACGACGACGATGATCCATGTTCGTGCTCGTGCATCGCAGGACAGGCCGATCGATTCGTCCTCAGTATCTCAGTACTCATGAGTTACGCTTACACGACGGGATTTGCTTACTTTGTTGGTGCCGTGGATTGAATCTTTTTTTTTCTGTTATCTCGAATTTTTAGGTTACAAATATATATACCAACGACAGAAGAGTAATACTATATATATGTAGTGTCCTTTATTGTATACTGCTGGTACCAGGCTACTAGTCTTACTTTCGTCAACTCCTCCCTGTCTTGTACCACACACATCCAGACAAGATGACAAATTTAGGCTGTTCTCATCAGCTTGCTTGGCCCATGGTATATGCTTGGTTATATTTCGAGTATACTGCATCCTGTTCCGGTTAACTAGCCACCAACTCGTACTTGTACACATGTTATACCTATACATTTATTATATCTTTTATCTACCATACCACTCTTTAAATTTACTAGCAAATGCATCCGTGAGCTGCAACAAGACTCTTTGCCTTGAAATCAGATTCCGTGCCATCGTAGGACAAGAGTCGTTCTAATAACGAGTCTACGTGACATAAGAGATACGGAGGGTACAAGGATATTTTTGGAATTAGTAAAATAAGGCGTGCAAGAATCCATTCGCTCTTCAATATTAGATATATATAGTACATATTATATTTTAGGTGCATTCTTAGTTAAAGTGCCTATAATTTAAATAATTTTAAATTTGACCAAATTTATAAGAAAGAACATTTATTTTTATGACAACGAATAAGTAGAATATGAAAATATATTTTATGATAAATCTAATAATACTTATTTGGTGTCATAAACACTAATACTTTTTTTCGTATAAATTTGGTTAAACTTGAAATGGGTTGACTTAGGACAAACCTAAAACATCACTTATTTTAGGACGGAGGGAGTACTAACAAATACTATGTCCATGGGTTGCAAAATGATAAATAGTTTGAATTATATGTTTCAATACGTATTACAATTGGACTTAGGTCCTGTTTGGATCTCATGGTCTAAAGTTTAGCTACTAAATTTTAGCTCTTGAAGCTCAAAAATGTGCTCTAAAGTTTAACCAAACTAACAAAAAGATATTAGTTCACTAGAACAGACAAATGTGCTAAAATGGTCAAAATTTTAGTACCCAACTAAACTTTAGATCATGAGATCAAAACATGGTCTTATTTTTACTATTAATGGACGCGCGTTATTCTAACTCATATGAACACAAGTTGTTTTCGGGTCCAGACAGGACAATAAACTAATTAGGAATGTTATCTCTAATTCATCACGTACTACTGCCTTTAGTAAAACCGGTTATGACTCTTATACTCGATGGAGTGGAGGAACAGACAAGCCAAAAAACTTTTCTTCTTTTAATATTAGACTAGAAAACATACCCATACGTTGTAACGAGACATACAATTTATTATGTAGTGCTCGTGCCATGATAACGAGTTAGAATTTTTATTAGATTTATTGGGTTTGGCTCAATCTTAAATTAAATAAATTTTAAGATCCATAATAAATGCTAGTACGATACATGGTTAATTAATCCTGTTATGAAAAATTGATAAAATAGTGACTCAACTTAAACATGTAGTTATTGTGTGCAATTGTTGTGGGTTTAAGAATAAAGTGAAAGATGAGCTATATACCTGCACACGCACCACACCATGAGTGGGCTCCGGCAACTGGTCCAAGACATGAGTGGCGTGTGACAGTAACGGAAGGTTTTGCGGCTTGAAACTCAAAGCAAGAAAGGTAGGAGTGACAGATAATAAACCGAGGAAGAGAGTGTGAGAGGCGAAAGAGAGAAATTTTCGTTCTTTAATATTAGACATAGATTAAGATTATTTATTTTACACTTTTATTTTCTACAATGAGCATTGCTAACGTCACTCAGCTTCAGATTTCAGAAATAATCCTTAGGTACAAGTTCACGAATAATCATAAAGCTATGATACATATGAGATTGACGAGTAAACATATTTGTGCGTTGTTCCGGAACATATAGCTTGTGCTATCTGTTCTAATACGTGTTGAAATCAATCTTTATGTCATAGATGAATGCGCACTATTCTAACCAAATGAACACGTATCGTGAGTTTGCCTCTTGCTCCTCACAAAAGAGAACGAACACGATTATATTCCTCCAGCATCACATATACATACATGGTTTTGTGGTCCTAGCCACAAGGGAAAACTACGGGCGGCACCGTTGATTGTGATTGTTCTGTGCTTAAACTCTGCTTTCCCAATAACTAGAAAAAACGGGCGGCGTTGCCGCTCGGCCGTGTGCGCTTGGCCGCACTGTGAAGCCAATTGCGTAGAAGATAGAAATATTAAATGTTTTCTTACTGCGAAAGACACAATAAAAAAGTTAGAAATATTATAAGAATAATTATTTAGATTAGCTACAGAAGCTGAATTGCATAGTACATGATCAACAGGGTGTTCAGTGTTCACACTGAGAATTTATATCAACCTACATTAGTAGAGGTTCAAGTGATAGAAGTTCAGGAATAGAAGTAGCTTTATATTTTCATTAATTTTGCAAGACCACATTTTGCTAAAGTTTATTTTTGTTGTTGCAAATTTAGCAGTAAAACTATCTATAGCTCAAGATGATAGTAGTATGACAATTTTCTTAACTAACTACCATTGCTATTAATATCTGTTATCTATTAGGCTTCTTTCTTAGTTATTCAATGAGCTATTTAATAATAGCATTTATCTGGAAGACTGAAAATATGCGAAATTGGCTGATTAAAAGGAATACACAATGTTGACATGCTTTACAACACCATTACGAATAACTGATTGATATTTACACAAAGTCTAGCGATACAATATAGACGAGGTACAGAACAGTAGAAATTAAAATTTTGCAATGCTGAACACTAAATCAAACATATATATAAACTACATAGACATTAGTTCATTATCTAATTTAGGTGAGGATAACAGGAACTTTGGTTATTCTTGGATTGGGTGTAGGAAAAAATTCATAAGGCCATGTCTATTCTTCATCACCCATTTCACAATGGATTATATCCTTCAATATGCAAAATGGAGTACTTCCTTTATGAGGTTAGTCTGCAGAAATATAGTTCAGTATTCAGTAAAAAAATAGGTATAGGATTGTAAGAACAGTTCCATAAAAGAGAAACTGAATTGGTCAATGATAACTCTGAATTGGTCAGAGTTTGCCAAACTGAGTACCTTCTCTCAAAGGCTGGGTCTGCACAAGGCAATCACTAATTAACAAAATAAAAAATAGAAGCTCTCTAATAGGATTATCTAATGTTGTCACATTAAATCACATGTAAACAGCATCTATAAATATAAAGTGCAGGTAAATCTACCATAGGAAGGCATGATGATGGATCGATGCAAATAGTGTTTGGATTGGCAGCAATATTGTATATGCCATTTCAGCCATATCCTTCATTGGAAAAAAATGATATAGATATGGTCCAACAGCAGTACCATGCATCAATATCCATGCTTGCCCTTTTGCTAATGAAATGAAGAGAAAAAAGATGAAGAACTGAAGAGAGAATCCATTATCCAGAACTGTAGAAGCTATCTCAAAATCACTCTAGCCCATATATATATTATATATATAGCTATCTCAGGTGCATCCATATCCAGCCTCTAAATTATGAAAAGTTTAGCTGAGAGAGAGAGAGGGAGGGAGGGCCGGAGGGAGGGAGAGAGAGAGCAGCAAAGCAAGCAAGATGGGACATGATTAAAAAAAGGAAATATCTTCCTTTTACTAAATAATAAATAGCCTCAGATAACCGAAGAACAAAACCACCAAAAAATGACAACCTATGTTAAAACATGAAAAGGAATGCATGATTGACAATTACAGCATATACAACAGGAAAATGTTACTACCTGAACTGCTGTTCATCGAAGATCACCTAGCCAATAGAGATAAGTGGGATGGCACAAAATCAAAATTGAAAAAGTTTAGCACCAAATTAATTAGCTGAACAACAGGTGTGTAGTACAAAAATATATTTGGCAGAGATAAGGAAACAGGAGAAGTGAGACCATGAAGCAATGGACTGGGCAGGTAACTGGTAGCTAGATCTAGATCGCTAGCGTACCAAAAGGATGGGTTGTACATAAGTAAAAAATAAATGGACACAAAGTAGGAAAACAGAGCACACCATTATCTGCTGTAAATATCAGAACTAACTGTGCGCTATGCAAGTAGGATTTAATGGGGAAAATAGATGCTAGGTTATGTCAGCCATGTATGTGAATGTCCAAATTTCAACTGACAAATCCTTGTTACGTGAGCTTTAGATTAAGCATGTAGCGTGGAGCCTGCGAATGCCCAAACTTCTGCTGACAAATCCTTAATATGTGGGCTCTGTAGATTAAGCCAGTAGCATGGAGACACAGGACATGGAGATTTGAATGAAGCATGCAGATATGAAGCATCATCAAAGTTAAAGTTCAGACACAAGGGAGTTGATTTCTGCGAGATGGACAATATATCATCATAAACAGGTCCCCCAGTTCTCAGCGTGTCCTAAAATATCAAATTCATGGCCTGAATTTCAGTAAACACGTTGAGGGCGTGTGAGGAAGGATGGCAAAACTTTACTGTATCTGCCCACCTGATTTAGCAGTCTGCAGATTTCACATGGAGATACATGGGTTAAAGTAGCATTCATGTAACTGTAAAGAATACAAAACCACATCAAATGGTAGTTACGCTCACCAGCATCGTCTGAGGTCGCTTCTCTTGGATTGGCTAGCTCTAGTCCTCCCGGTGTTGACTTTGCCTCGCCGCGGGTGTGCCGCGCTGAAGCAGGGGGATGCAACGACGCCGAGGCAGGGTGCCGCCATGGCCGAGGTCGGCAGGCTGCAGAGGACGGCCATGGGGTTAAACCAGAGTGTCTAGCGCCGGCACACAGAAGGCGAGGCGAGGAGCTGAGGAGCCCGGAGGAAGGACGGGTGCGGGTGGAGACGGATCTTGCGGTGGCAGGTGGCGCAGACCTGGAGCGGAGGACGCGAGGCGAAGGCGGGGCTCCATCAGCACGTGTGGCTACGCCGCTGCCCGGGAGAGGTTGCGGCCTCGCGGGGAAGAAGCTGGACGCGAGAGCCGAAGGTGAGCGGGCGGAACCAGGTGCGGCCCGCGAAGGTTCCTGATTGCCGGGACGATGAGATGAGTGGCCGGGTTTGCGGGTTGATGGGCGACAGGCCCGATCGAACCCACATCGGACGGTCAGACTTGCAAGCGAGTCGGATCGAACGGCTAGCGGGTTAGCGGGTGACGTGGCCCGATCCGCTGCCGTCTTTTGGTGCACGAATCCTTTTTAGAGATAACGTTGACACTGCAGTGTGTGTTCTTGTTACTCACGAATCGTGAGGTTTAGACGGGTCGCCATGACCATGATACGGTCGGCCGGCAGAAATGTTTAGTGCGCCTGAGGCCTGCGCGCATGCGATTAGGAGCGGTTGCCCTGTTCACTTTGCTTATAAGTCGTATTTTTTTTCAGCCAACGAATAATATTTTTCTCTTATAACAAATCAATCAATAGTATTTTCAGCCAAGCGAACAGAGCAAAGCTGCAGCAGAGATTATTTGTTTGATTTGCATTGTTCAAGACCTATAGCTAGTGCCTACAACGGAGAAAACTACTTATTAATGTCACGCATGTATAGAGAAATGGTGAGAACTCGCGGAAGGACTCAGCTCTGATTTGAAGTATGTACTTGCATTGCATCCCTGATGAACCCACAGCTGCAAGCTTGCAACTGCGCAACTTCAGCATGACAGGTGTAAGACTCTTGGTGATGATGTGCTGAACTGAACTCTTCCCAGCTACTTCATGCTACTAATCCAAAGATTCTTCACCGTTAAGTGGTCATGACTCACGTCAAAGTCATTAATTTATTATTAAAGAAGCTTCTAATTTGGCAAAGCAGTGACAAATTCGATCTATAGAAACAAAACAAGGCCCAGGGGTTTCTGAGTTGCAAAAGCGTGCCCAACAAAAAAAAAGTCACTTACCATTGAACTACGCAAGATTTTAGCCCAAAGTAATAATACATATGTGTGCATAGCTAGTGGCCCAAAGATTGCCATAAGCCCAAGTACAATTCATCCTGCGTGGTGATTTTAGCCCAATATGCTATACACGAACTGAAAATATGTAACAAGGCTATAGCCCTGCTACTGGAAACTGCAGTGTATTTGACAGCCAGTGGTGGCTTTGTGTCAACCACCAGTGCTAAACATTTTCCAACCCAAAAAGGAAATTTACAGAAATTATATAAACTACATTAAAGGTAACTAGAAAACAGCGCAGCTTTGCCGCGTCTTATATAGAATTTGGGCCAGTGTTTGGCCACCTTCTGATGGAACGTGCAAGCGTATTGTGCACTGGTTATTTAGGTTGAACCTTCTGATGTATATGCAATTCTCAATGCGTGTTAAGAGTTGTCAATGCAAAGCTTGAAACTTGGAACGTATTACGTATATGACTGTTAGATATAGATATATTTGTTAACATATTACATATAGATATATAAAATAGATCACTTTTTCATAGATATAGTTTTAATCTGTCATCCCCGATCATCCTGCCATAAATTGCACATTTCAAGTGATGTAGCTTCGTGGTCATCATGAGAATCTTCTGAAGAAATCAATACAGGCTGCCAGCCTTTCAAAGTTTCAGAATACACTTTGTACACTACTATGAAAACCACCGCGTACTACTTCCAAGTAACGACGGCTTTACGCAAATGGTACATTAACCTATTTAATAAGGACAGATAGCATAGAATATATATCAAGAATGTTATGGAAACCAATGGCCTGAAGAAAACCACTTTTAAGTTGTTTTAACCCTATATGGGACGTCTTCCAAGTAACGAGTTGTAACCCAACCTATTTAATAAGGAAAAGCTATCAGGAATGTTATGGAAACCAACGAGTAAAAATGTTGTAGTTGTAGGATTATTACTTCAAGAGTAAAAAAGCATTATTTTGAGAAAGCATTATTTTTCAGGTAATAATCATCCTTATGTGTTACATGTCTTAGTTTTCAGTATGTTAAAAGAAGCTCTGCGCTCAACGGGAAGCAAAGTACGGTCCTAGATATATTATAAAAATTCGATGATTAGTTAAATACTAAATGACTATTTTCTAAGAAAGCTTAGAATTGGAAATCACATATTAGCGAGGCATCCATGTCAGGATAAGATATTTTAAAAAGTGTATTCTACCTATATAATCAATACCTAGGATGGTGAATATCATGCATTCAATTGATCACAACAAAATTCAGCTAACTACAGTTCAAATTGTAGCTTTAATTTTGTTTGACATAAATGAATACAAGTATGTATTTCTAATTTCAGTTCTTACACAGATTTATAGATACATTTACAGCATGCTGGCAATCCCTGAATTCATAGGAATGGATCTAATTACGGGTAACCTATTTATTAAGTGTAATCTGAAACATGTTAGCTAGTGTGTGAGTAGGACTGCTATGTCAAGAGGAACTAATATATCTCAAAACCGTAAGTAATTGCTAGGAAATAAGCCATAATACCAAATGTGTTAAGCAAATCTATACAATCAGTTTCAGAATTTTAGGATGCATCATTATTTTTTTTTCTATGGATTTTATTTGTTGTATGAACAAGTACATACACACTGAGACTGAATTATCTAGCTTGTACTATTCACCTCTTTGAAGCACGGAGAGGCTTGGATGGCCGCTTCAGCACTGCTTTCTGGGTTCAGCAACGACACTGCCTGATGATCAGAGCAGGGGCGAGAAACTTCACAGGCGACCATGCAACGGCCGGCCGGCTCTGAGTATGGCCTGTCTCCGTGTGGATTTTGTAGGCTAGTAGCCCTTCAACGGAAAATCACGAGCAGCCACAGTTGTGGGCTTGTGGCAGAGATGCAGCTTGACGGCGGGGTGGAGGCAGAGGGATGACGCGGAGGCCGGTGCGTGTGGAGGGGCACGACGGCGCGGAGGCCATGGATCTGAGATGGTGCCCCAGCACTATCGGCGGAAGAGGCATGCGGCTCGCGCCGGCCGCGGCGGCGCGCGGCACAACTCGATAGAAGGGCATGATTAGAGCGGTGAAGACCAGGCGCAGTGCGCTTCGACGCCCGTGGGGCTGGATGCGTTCTCGTCTCCTCGCCGCTCGCCGTGCCCTTGCTGCCGCCCGCTCTCCGTCTGAGGGAGCACGACGGGCCAACGGCCCGAGAAACTTCGCGAGCGCCGGGCGGGCGTAGAAGCGGGCAGAGACCCGAACCGCTCCAGATCGGACGGTTCACGTTGCCTGCCTGCTTCATCCGACGGCTAACGGGTTTGCGGGCGACGTGACCCTATCCATTAGCCCGCTTTGGTGTAGGAATCGTACGTAGAGATGAGATACCCTTCTACGTAATTAGAAACGATGGCCCAAAATACGGGGTTGGGCTGTGCAGCCCGTCGTGTCGAAATCCTAGAAACGATCTAAAAGATTTCGGATCATGCTGTGCTTTGGGCCTTGCCACAAGCCATCTCAAATGGCTTGGCCCAGGTCATTGCGGCTCTACGTCAAGGCAAAGAAATGAATGTCACGGCCTAAGTTCTCACAATTTTGGTACCACATGCACTCAAGCATTGATGCAGAACATTGTGTCGATCGATCGTTTTTGGGCATTGGCGTGAGCAGATCGAGACACGGAAACCATTTATGAGAGCCAAAGATGTAAAAAGTGACTCAGGTGCTTCGGCTTCCTCAGATGATGATAAGATGATTTAAGAAGAAGCCGTGCCAAAAGGCTCTTAAGAAAAAAGTAAATTACAAACGTTGCATTAACTAACGGCAACAGACTTAGATGGATCTTGTCCACAGTCCACACCCGCCGGCTCACGCGCCGCCAATTGGAAAAAAAATCGGGTACGGGACTCCCATACCTGGCACCTCGCGGCTGCCCAGTTGAACCCGCGACACGTGGATCTTCGGTTGTGAGCCTAGCCAATTTTGCCGAACCTGCCACACGTCGTCATCTGAATGGGCAGCAGCACGGAGCCGCGTACGGGAGTCCCATACCTAATTTTTTTCCGCCAATTTCGACCAGAGCCAGCAGCACTGCCAATTTCAAAACAGGAATGCTATAGAGCACACGTGTGTTTCTCCTCCTTCTGGCACACAATTTTTTTTTTATGTGACTGCCTTGTGGGGTCATCTTGTCGGCGCTGCCCAACGTGTGTAGTGCCTTCGCTGTTTTGAATTGGGAATCGCACCGGTTCATTTTCCCCTGCTCCGCTCGCCTCGTCGCGCCGCGCTACTTTGCTCCGCTTTCGCCTCGTCCGTGGTGTCGCCCCCTGCTCCGCTTCGCCTTTATTCGCCATCGTCGCTTCGCTTGCCGCTTCGCCTAAATGCGCTTGCTGTCTTCCTTGCTCCGCTTCGCCTTGTCGCTCTTTGTCATCCTCGCTCCGGTGGCCTCGTCGCATTCGCGCCTCTCCCTCCCTGCCAGATTTGTTTGTTGTCGCGCGCCTCTGCGTTCTTTGTTCTCGTCAATTCTGTGGTTACCGTCGCCCGTCGCTGTTTGTCCGCCTCATATAGTGAGGTGAGTCTTCTTCTCTCCCTCCGTCGTTCTCTGTTGCATCTGTCATCCCCAAATCTCTCCTTCCTTAGCCCCCACTAGGCAATGTGATTGTTGCTTGACCACAGATCCGTGTGTTCCCCCTTTTTTCAGTAATTTTTTCTTTTCGTTTTTGATGTTACCCATTTGCGATTCGAAGGGTCTAGACTATTGGATTAGATTGCTGCACGGTGGTAACCCCGGGCTTGTCGGATTTGTACCCTTTGAAGAAGGAAGCCCCAATGCCTGTGCTAGATCTAGCTTGCCATTCAGTGTTGCAGGCCCTGAAAAATCTTTTTGATCGGTCTGTGTCAAAGGAATGGATACAAATATTCATAGCATCTTTGTCATTTAGAGTATTTGTGATATTTTGATTTGCTTTGTTCGTTTGATTGGTGAAAGTGATTTGACATTAACTGCGCTTCTGATCTAACCCGTGAAGCAGTGGAAAAAATAATGGTTGAATTTCTTAATATGAGCTGTCCAAGAAAATAGCTACCTGCCCCTTCATTTTAGTTGTTTTATATGCATCAGAATCACCATCTCTGCTCATGTAATTGATCTGTCAGTGATGATACAACCATTCAGCTTAAAACGCCAGTGCTGCTTCTGAGAATTCTTGACTGATGATAGAGCCGTATCTGAGCCTCATTTATTCACATGTCTTGCACGTTCATACTTGTTGTAGGAGCATTAGAGAAAAAAATGCTAACATACTAATTAGGCAGAATCTGATTATTATAACATATTTGATTTTCTTCTATTTTTTTTCTTGTACCTTCAGTTCAAGTTCAGTATTATTTTAGTAGAACTTATTTTCAATTTTCTTCAGTTCAAGTCATGTGTAATATGCGGTTCAAATAATTTAGTTTTAGCCCACTAGAATCTATTTCAGTATAAGTTCAGGTTGTGTTTCGTATTTCAATCTTTTTTCTTTTCATTATGTTTTGTTCAGTATAAGTTTCTGAATGTTCTAAAACTTTTCTGAATGATGGTGTGCTGGTTTCACTGTCGTATCTGCCTGTGCTAATTTCACATGTGAAAACGAATAGCCTGTTTTAGCCCACTAGAATCTATTTCAGTAATTTCAGTTTCTAATTGAATGAGCCAGTTTTTTTCGTTGTTTCTTTTGGTTTCAGTTAAATGAATAATACTTTTTTCAATGTTTTTTTAGTTTTCAGTCAAGCTTTTTTTCATTGTTTTTTAGTTTTAGTTTTCAGTCAAGTATCTTTAAATGTTTTTAGGGTGATGCTTTATAGTCTATAATTAGAAGTTCCTGTTTGGTTATCAAGTACCACTAATGTTAGATTAAGTGGTGCACTGAAATTGAAATTTGCTCTAAACTCTCTTTTTATTTACGTTGTATACTACTGGTATCAGAATAGTTTGTGTGATGGCCTGTTGCAATGTGCTTTGCCTCATTGAGTCAGTTTGAATGAGGCCTGTGGTTCTCTGAATGGGTCTATATTCAGCTTCTTGACTCATGGCTGTAGTGTGGTCTGATTAGGTGTGCTTAGTTGATGTCTGAAATCATACATATGTACATGTTCAGATACATATCTGGACTAATATTTTGAAATCTGAACCTCACATGTTGTCTACTAAGCTGCTTTAGTTTGGGTTACTTAAGTGTTTTAGCCTATAAGAAAGAATTGCCTACATGCTGGTTTCTGGTTTATAAAATACGATCCAATAATCAGTTATAATTTTTTTTGTTGAACCTGAACCTTACATGTTATATAGTATTGTATAATATTGGATCATGCATTTTTTTGGGTTATTGACATTTTGTTTGTTTTTTTCTAGTGTTGATTGTGGTATATTTGCCGTGAAGTTTATGGAGTTGTGGGACAAAAACATTGACCTCAGGCATATGTTTGACCAATCTGATATCCCAAACATAAGGGTGAAGCTTGCAGTTGATTTATTCTTCAGCAAAGGAAATTCTATTGACAAATCTCTTGTAATGAACTTCTATAAGCAGGTACTTTTTGCTATTCATACTACATATCTGCTATGTGAGTACATGTTTTTATTGTTGCTTCAATTTTTTTTGCAGGGCATTGATCCTCGTGTCTGTAATTAGTTTCTTGGTATTTTGTTTTGGAGGTTTTTTGAATCACAAATCTTTATGTAATTAGTTAGATACATGGCTGGAGATTTAATGTGGAGGAGTTAAATCCGTGTAAGGAGTGCATTTCACATGTACTGCAGAGATTATATCAAACAAATATGAAAAGTTACAGTACTCATAGCAGCATTACACAAAATATTTGTCATATCAATTCTCAGCTTTTTCATAACTTAATATTACATGTCTTGTCATAATATTATGATTTTTTTGATATTTCTTCGAATGGTCTTCAATCTTGTT
Organism: Miscanthus lutarioriparius; assembly: GCA_904845875.1. Taxonomy (NCBI): domain Eukaryota; kingdom Viridiplantae; phylum Streptophyta; class Magnoliopsida; order Poales; family Poaceae; genus Miscanthus; species Miscanthus lutarioriparius. Next base: position 75,123,063 of record CAJGYO010000017.1, read on the forward strand.
GTCAACCCGATGTTTTTGATTCTTCTATCTATTGCCTTTCTGTTGAGTTGTTTCCACTGTTGTGTTGATCTTCTCCTGTTATAGTAAATCTTAATAATAAGTATTGCAGTCCTTCAACAGATATATTTTTTTGGTAGTATGAACTGCCACTGACACCCTTCCCCAGACCCCGCATAGAGCGGGAGCTCTCTGCACTGGGTACGCCCTTTTTATGAACTTTTTAATTACCTTGTTTTGTTGTATCCCTTTGTCTTCTTCTTTTGCACTTGATATTTCTTCTTTGTTGTTGTGGCTGATTTCTTCTTTTTTGCCTTCTCTTTTGCTGCTTCTACTATTGTTGGGTACCAATTCCTCTTTTTTTGTCTTCCTTTGCTCTTCGCCCTTTCTGGATTTTGTATACTATTTGTGCTGTTGTTTTCTTGTCCATGTATTACCCCATTAGTGATGCTTGTTGAAGTATTCACTTCATTTTGGAGCTAAAACCGGACATCTTCTTCCTCGAGTGATTGTATTTCGTCTTCCATAAATTTTGTAGCTTCAAGCAAATATCCAAACTTCGACTCTGTTTTACAACTTTTTGTTGCCAATGTCAAAAGTCTTTGAGATAGCTGGCTAAGCACTTGTATATTGATTTGTTCACCTCCTAGATCAGCCACCATATCCATTTGATCCTCTAGGACTTTTGAAATCTCAAACATATACTCATACTGTCTCTTTTTCTTTGACCCTTTTGATGCAATCGTGACAAGCCATCTGGACAGGTTGTTGAACCTTAGGGTGCTGCTATCTGCTTGAGTTAGCACAGGTACTTATTTACTCATCTTCTTTTCATTCTTTCTTCACCTTTCTCTTGTAAGTTAACAAGAACAAGGTACTTCCTCACTCGATGTGGTTGTAGTGGCTGATTTTTGTCCATAAATACTTGAAACAACTCATCCTTTTCAATTACTTCTGTGTGTAGTGCTGTTGTATCCTGTAGCTCTCGCTGGAATTTAACAAAATGGCTTTATTGTATAATTCTTGTCCTTGTCATTCAATGTTGTACTTGGACCACAACACCTTCCTCTTTCTGTTACTTGGACCACAACACCGATCTTTTCTTACTTGTAGTCCGGTAATTGGTTGCAACCACCAGGGAGAACCGAGCCATGTAAGAGTACTCGTTGCAGAATCTCTGTGCTTCATCTGTGCTTTTGAATTGCATTCCTATGCTTGGTATGTACTTGTCATCAATATCTGCTCCATCATTTAGCCTTTCCTCTTCTGTTTCATTTTCTAGGAATATTTCTATGTCTTCTTCATTTATATTGTTGTTGTCAATGTTTTCTGGCTGCCGCAGTCCATCATTAACATTTTGATTTGTACCAGTTTCCTGGTTTGAGATGTGTCGTTGATCCTCTGATCCAATAGCTTCCTGCATAATCAATTTTGTATAATAAACAATTGTGTTAGTGTTTAGGTTATTGTTGGAAAAATAAATATTAACTAAACTAGCATCATTGTAGCACACACTTACTATTTGAAGATTCATTTCATCAAATATGTCTTGACTCCATGGATTACAGTACTCTTCACAAGAAAAATCGTCTTCTATCGATCATGTTTGTTTCATCATAATTTTGTGTTCTTCTTTCAATTGATGTAGCCCAACATTCCTGCAAAATAATTTGTTATTTAGCTCCTTGTAATGAAACTTTCTATTCTTACCAATACTTTTGTTGACACAAATTGAATTTGCTGTAAATTGGATTAATATGTTTCTTTGAATTAATGCATACTGATACTTGATAATGAAAGAACACACATGTCCTATATTATATATGCCCCCTTCATTGTGTATTGAAGTATTGTTTCTTGCAATATCCTGCATGATAAATTATAATTATGTCAATTTCCCTCTGATGTTTTATGTCTTTTTCATGTAAAAGGTGATGATGACTAAAATTACCTGTATGACAAATGATGTAGTTTCAGTATCTTCAATTCTACTTGTTTGATTTGTGCCAACACACACCTCTTATTTGAGTGTATTTTTCTGTGAACTTAAGTTTAACTTGTCTAAACTGTGAACTGGTATGAACTTAATTATGAATATGAGGTTGCTTCAGTAGTCCAGCATAAGTTTTTTGAGCTAGGCAATTTTTTGACCTGCATGTAGCCATGGAGAATGATGAATTTCTACTGCAAACTGCATTAGAATTCTACCGAATCGTGATTTTATTCTATTCCTTTATGTAGAAGCACCATTTTGTTGATTGCACATTTATTAGTAGTAAATTGCACACTTCAACTACTGCAATTATGGTGTGTAATATGTGCAATATCTGGTCTTTATAAATAACTTTGTCACTATTTTAGTTAACTTAGAGCATGCAATTGTTCTTGCTTTAGGGCATCGATATTCTTCTGTATGGGCTATTTGGGACTGGAAATGGGTCTTCTGTTTCAGTGTAAGCATCAGACACTATATTTTTATGGAGTGCATATAATTTCTATTTTAATACAACTCTTCTCTTTAAGGAATAGATCTTTCGGCTTGATATGACAATTGTTTCCTTAACTACAGTGAAAATGCTGAAGGGTAGCTAAAGGGTAGTGCATATATCAGATGGTTTCATGATATTCTTCTCTATTCTGGGTAAGTTTACTTGTCATGGGATTAGTATTTGATTCTTTACCAGATCTTTGAGATAATAGATTTTAAGCCTAACATGTATGATGGAACTTCAAAATTGGCCTTGTCTTTTCATAGATTTGTGCCAGCTCACACCTTATTTTTGTCCTTGTCTTTTCATATAAAAAAATTGTTCGTTGTGATTTTGTGCTAACATATATTGAACTTTGTTAATTGTGATTTGTGCTAGCACACACATCTTATTTGTCCTTATCCTTTCATAAAAAAATTGTCACTTGTGATTTGTGCTAACACTTCTTGAATTCTGTTGATTGTGATTTGTGCTAGCACACATCTGTTATTTGTCCTTGTCCTTTCATAAAAAAATTGTCCTCTTATGATTTGTGCTAACACATCTTAAACTTTGTTAATTATGATTTGTGCCAACACACACCTCTTATTTGCCCTTGTTCTTTCATAGAAAAAAATTATCTCTTGTGATTTGTGCTAACACATCTTGAACTTTGTTAATTGTGATTTGTGCCAACACACACCATTTGTCCTTGTCCTTTCATAGAAAAAAAATTCTCTCTTATGATTTGTGCTAACACATCTTGAAATCTGTTAACATGTTACATAACTGAACCCTTGATCTGTTAGACCTTTTATTATAGAGAAGAGGCAGTCTGCAGCTAACCGGATCAGAGAGAAGTACCTTGATAGAATTTCAGTAAACTTCTACCCTCCTATATGCATTGTTTTTTGTTTGTGTTGATTTACTCAAAATCCTAAAATCTTCTCTGTCAGTGCGTCCGATCTGCAGCTTGGTCGCGCTCTGCTGCTGCTGCTGCATGCTCCCGGGCATGTGAATAGACTGTTATAGATGCTCTAAACATATAGTATCTCCTCGGGCCTATCCACTAATGGATTAGTGATGTTTATTGTTCTTGTCCATAATAGTCGCAGTGCTCTGTTCCTATTAATCAGTTCTATTCACGAAAAAACAAATAAAACATTCAATTACTTAATAATTGCAACCAGCAATGCTGTAAATTGCAATTATTGAGCACTGCAATTTTAGTGTTGAGGATATGCAATATGTCCCTTTTTACTTTCAGGGGTTGACTATTAGTAAGAAAATAATTCTTCCACAAGAATCCTTCCAACTTTTTGATCTGGGTTTTGTGTAGTGGGTTGTACATGGTATAGTTGAACTGAGTGGTTTGGGATTCATAGTTTGTCTGATTTCCACATTTTCTACAATTGTGTAATGTCTTACTGGGCCAAAACTTTTTCTTTGTTTATTGTGATTTGTGCTAGCCCACATCATAGTTAAATTAGTAATAATACTAGTACTTTTCTAATAGCCAGAGGCAAATCATTTCTCCCTTTCAATACTGAAGCTGCACTTGCACGGCAATGCTCAGTATTTAGCTCTTCAAAGTTGATAGCAGAGGCAGAAGTTTCCTTCAGTATTGCTATTGCTGTGTCGTTTAAGTTCTGTAGCCGTATGTAAAGCTAACCTGCGCTTTACATATAGTTTACTACCATGTTTCATTTATCCATTTCTTGATTGCACATTTATAAGTAGTAAATTGCACACTTAAATTACTGTAATTATGGTGTTTAACATGTGCAATATCCGGTCTTTATATGTAACTTTCTCACTATTTTGTTTTCCTTTTTACATTTCATTAAGCAGGAAAAACATATGTTCAGAAAACCACTATATATAAAGGAGATTACAGCTTCATTTTCTCCTAATTGAACTCTTTCCTCTCCCTAATTCAAGCCTTCCTGATTTGATCCCTTGATCCTTTCCCTCCTAATCAGCCCCTACGACAGCGCCTATAGTTATTACCAACCATAACATCTCTCCCCTCCTCTGGAAAGAGCTCGTCCTCGATCAAGGGTTTAATTTGTGCCTATGATATTTTCTATAATATTATATTGCTTCCAGATTATAATTCTGTTAATTATGATTTGTGCCGGCACACCACTTTTTGTCCTTGTCCTTTCATAGTTTTTTTTGTGATTTGTGGCAACACATCTTAGATATTTGTCTCTGTCCTTCTATAGAAAAAATTGTCTCTTGTGATTTGTGCTAACTCACATTTTCCTTTTGTTTATTGTGGTTTGTGCTTGCCCAGGGCAAGTTTTTGTCTCTGTCGTGTGGATGCTTGGGTGACGCGGTCTGTTGATGCCCACTTGATTGTACTGGGAGAATGGTTGGGTTATGTGTTCCTCCTATGATGATTGAGTGCCAAGTGAAAATGAGGGTCTCAGGCTGTTTAGAATTCATATTGCTAGTCTATAAGTCTAGATACCTTGAGATTGGTCTGGTTGATTTTCTTTATCGTGCTAAGGAAATAGTGAATTCTGATAAGGCCTGATGGTTATACAATTACAGATTGCAGTTGATAAGTTAATTCATGTGTGACATATATGTCAGCCCCCCCTCTCTTTCCTGGTTTCTTTGCATTGTATTCTGTTCTAGAAAGATTGTCAGAAAAAGGAAATTTTCTGCATTTTACTGTTGAACCCTTTCAAAATCCAAGTGACCACATGGGGGGTTTATGCAGAACTCTCCTTTGGGTTTGTTCCATTTTGTGCCTTTTTGTCATATCTACCAAGTGCTGACTAATAGGCGCATTCTACCATAGTCTCATAGCCATAGGCATAGTGCGGTTAACATAATAACAAATTGATAATGGCTGTGGCATTTGTCAAGTGCATATATGAGGTGAAAAGTTCATAGATGCTGGATTGTTCCCTTTTACGCTCTCATATCCTTTTTTAAACTGTTAGAAATATCTTCATGAATCATTACGTGTGGCATAATTTCTGTTCTTTAGGTACACAGGGTGAATGTTAAAATTATGACAAACAAATGCTCTTGTTTTATTATGGCAAATTAATAGCTTCTAAGCACATTTCATGTTACAATTATACTGTGTCGAAAGGGTGTTGCTTGCAGAACTGAATTGCAGTTCTAGAAACTACTAATTGATGCATTTTTTTCTGCAATTTGTGCTTGCTTGAACAATAGGTTGCAATTTCTGCAATTTGGTTCTGTATGCATGGATCAATCTGATTGATATTTACCTTTTTTTGTCCCTATTATGCACAAATAGAAAGTAGGAACCAATAACCTGCTGAATTCCAGCTTTACAATGATCAAATGAGCATTTCTTACTATTAAGAATGCTTGCTTTTTATATAAATTATTGCCAAACTGTCTATAATCTGAATGTGCTTTTAATTGTTGTTATCCCCAAATAATGCAGTATACACCGGCTATTGACATTTGGAGCATTGGATGCATATTTGCTGAGGTGTTGACTGGGAAGCCTTTATTTCCTAGTAAAAATGTTGTTCATCAGCTAGATTTGATTGACTGATCTTCTAGGCACACCGTCAATGGATAAAATTTCTCGGGTATAGTGCTATAACCAAGGAAACTCTATTTTTATTTCGTCTCATGGCTCAGTGACTCCAAAGTTGAACTTGTTTTTTATTCATTTTCAGGTTCAGAATGAGAAAGCAAGAAGGTACTTGAGCAGCATGAGAAAAGGACCCTGTTCCATTTTCTCATAAGTTTCCCAGTGCGGATCCTTTGGGACTTAAACTATTAGAAAAGCTATTAGCGTTTGATCCAAAGGACCGTCCAACAATAGAAGAAGTAGTCCTTTGCTGTTGTCTCAAGTAGAAGGTACGTTCTCTATGCAACACACTCTTTGAGAAAACTGGTGTGATGCTATCTGATCTACTCTTTGCTGATATTGGGCCTCTCTGTCTTAGTTAGTGGGCCTCTCTGACATGTCTTTATTAGGCTGAACGATAGTTGTGGGCCTTGTTTGCCTGATGGAATTTGTGTGTTGCATTCTCTTAAAACACACGTTTTTTTCTAGTGTTTCAATTCGTGTGTTTATTAGACATCTAACAACCATGTGCTAACTAGTTCAAAAACACATGGTTTTTTCTATGTTGAAACATGTGTGTTTTACATACAGCCAACAACCATGTGTTGGCTCATGTAAAAACACACGTGTGTACAGTAGACCGACTCTTTCAAAATAAACCCTCCGACGACTGTAGCGTCGCATTCGTGGTCTGCGATGGTTATTACGGAGTACCCAGCACCAGCAGGGCCATACATCGATGCCATGCCATGCAACTGGACCGGAGACCGGGCCTGACACCTGTATGCATCGCAGGGGTCATCCGGCCGTAGCAACCAGCAGAGCCACACCACAGCACGGGGCAATTAATTCATTGCCATCGTTCCTTTGCACCGCTGATCGCGATCCACGCACCGCCGCACCTACTACAGCCTTGGCTAGATCTCTCACTGTATATATAATTACTATATCTAGCAAGTATCGGCCGCGCGCGATCAATCAACGTGCTAGCAATAGCTTGCATTGACCGTCGATCATCGCCATGGACTCGACCTCGACGACGACGGCGACGCCGACAGCGACCACGCCGCTGCTGCAGCCGGCACCGCACGGCGGCGGGGGCAGCCGCGAGCTGGAGGCGATCCTGGCGGACGCGTCCTTGCCGTGGGCGCGGCGGGCCTTGCGAGGCGCCGCCGTGGAGCTGCCGCTGCTGCTCCGGATCGCGCTGCCGGCGGTGGCCGTGTACATGATCAACTATGTCATGTCCATGTCCACGCAGATCTTCTGCGGCCAGCTCGGCAACCTCGAGCTCGCCGCCGTCTCGCTGGGCAACACCGGCATCCAGGTCTTTGCCTACGGCCTCATGCTCGGGATGGGCAGCGCGGTGGAGACGCTGTGCGGGCAGGCGTACGGCGCAAACAAGCCGGGCATGCTGGGCGTGTACCTGCAGCGGTCGATGGTGCTGCTGACGGCCACCGGCGTGCCGCTCGCCGTGGCTTACGCCTTCTCGGAGCGCATCCTGGTCCTCCTTGGCGAGTCGGAGAGCATCGCCCGCGCCGCCGCCGTGTTCGTCTACGGGCTCATCCCGCAGATCTTCGCGTACGCGGCCAACTTCCCGATCCAGAAGTTCCTGCAGGCGCAGAGCATCGTGGCGCCCAGCGCCTACATCTCGGTGGCCACGCTGGCGCTGCACCTGGCGCTCAGCTGGCTCGCCGTGGACCGCCTCGGGATGGGCCTCCTCGGCGGCGCGCTCGTGCTCAGCCTCAGCTGGTGGATCATCGTGCTGGCGCAGTTCGGGTACATCGTCAGCAGCCCCAGGTGCAGGGAGACGTGGAAGGGGTTCACCGCTCAGGCGTTCCGCGGCCTCGGCGGCTTCTTCAAGCTCTCGGCGGCGTCCGCCGTGATGCTGTGCTTGGAGACGTGGTACTTCCAGATCCTCGTGCTCATCGCCGGCCTGCTAAAAAACCCCGAGCTCTCCCTCGACTCCCTCTCCATATGCATGACCGTCAACGGATGGGTGTTCATGATCTCCGTGGGCTTCAACGCCGCCGCCAGCGTGCGGGTCAGCAACGAGCTCGGCGCGGGCAACCCGAGGGCGGCGGCCTTCTCGGTGCTGGTGGTCACGTCGCTGTCGCTGGCCGTGGCGGCGGTGTGCGCCGTCGTCGTGCTCTGCGTCCGCGACCAGCTGAGCTACTTCTTCACGGGCGGCGAGGCGGTGGCGCGCGCGGTGTCCGACCTCTGCCCGCTGCTCGCCGTCACGCTCGTCCTCAACGGCGTCCAGCCCGTGCTCTCCGGCGTCGCCGTGGGATGCGGCTGGCAGGCCTTCGTGGCGTACGTCAACGTGGGCTGTTACTACATCATCGGCGTGCCGCTCGGTGTCTTCCTCGGCTTCTACCTCGACCTCGGCGCCAAGGTACGGAGTATTACGCATTTCTGATTTTATGAACGGCAAAGCTTAAGCTCAGGAGAGCGATCGAGACGCTAGTACTAGTAAATTGCTTTGCTACAGACTCCGAGCCCAATGTGATCAGATCAGATCGATTTTTTTTTCAATTTATATATAAAAAATTGCATGCATGCATGCAGGGCGTTTGGAGCGGCATGGTGATCGGGGGAACCATGATGCAGACCCTCATCTTGCTCTGGGTCACCTGCAGAACCGACTGGAACAAGGAGGTGATCCATCCATGCCCTGCCATATTACTGCCATGCAGCATGCATTATTACTCATGTTGGTCACTCACAGCATGCATGCATGTGTTCTGATGACTGAACTGCAGGTGGAGAAAGCCAGGGTAAGGCTGGACAAGTGGGAGGATAAGAAGCAGCCTCTCCTAGAAGACTGAAGAGATTCATAAGCTTACTCCGTGGATAAAAATCTGCCATCATCATTTAGAACAAGACTAGAGAAAGAGCGCACGCTAGCTCAGTGATTTTTGTTGGAATCGTGAGATCGATCGTGAGACGAGAGGAGTAAGATGTCGCGCGAAGCCAAATAAAAGGAGGTGCTTCGTGTTTATCATCAGCTGTTTTGCATCATTTTTGGGGTCTTTATTATTGGTATGTCTTCGAGATAAACATCTTTTGTTCAAGGATGAACCAAGAGGCAAGAAGAAATGAATCAAGTACAACCAGCGGCGGATCCAGAAAAAAATTTAGGGGGGGCTGAACAACACATGCCTCCGACTGCTGCTCGATCTTAAGTCTCTACATTATAGAACACTATAGAACTTTGCTTAAAAATTCATGAGGGCTATAGGGGGTTCCACTGCTCCGGTTTGGGTAGGGGGGCTTGAGCCCCCCCCCCGCCCCACCGTTGGATCCGCCCCTGAGTACAACGATTATTGCTACCAAGAAAAAAAAACAATCTGTGATACACATTCACTACCCCACAACGTGCAACCACTGACAGTTCCAAACCGGTTTTCTCGGCCAAATTTTGAACCACCATTAGGTATCCGGTAGTGTTTGCATTGTCATTTTACTACTGGCTCATCATCTGGCAGTATCGTCCATTTCTACAAAACAAGGAAAAAAAGAAAAAAAATACCTAGGGATTGGGCTTGCAACCCGTGTAGGGATGCCCGTAACGCTCGGTCGCTCGCCCTTGCACTGTGGAGGAGGAGAGCACTGGGGAGGAGGAGATCTGGTGAGGGAGAAAGGGAGGAGGGAAGGGCGGGGGAGAGGAGATTCTGTGAGAGGAGGGAGATTTGCTGGGCACCATGCTCTCATCAGCTCAAAGTTCCTTTAGGACCCGCTTCTCGCAGGTAGGGAAGTCTAGCGGGGGAAGAGTCGAGGATGTTGTCATTAGTGCAGCAGAAACAAGGACTGAGGCCACAAAACAAGTTGATGAAGAGTTGTGAGTTGAGAGTGGGGTGACCGACATTGTGTGCAGCGTGTCGTTGACAACCTTCATCTTCTGGAAGTTGAGAGCAGGGTGACCGACATTGTGCAACGCGTCGTTGACAACCTTCATCTTCTGGAAGTACTTGTCGCCCCCCTGAGTCGGAATTCATGACTCATAAGAAGACAGGCGAATGGCCTTGTTCGCCTGGAAGAGAGCCTTGGCGGCAACCCAGAGCTTGCGTGCAATCGGTTTGATTAGGCTGAGGATGTTGTCTGTGCTGGAGTCGAGGAGCAAACTATATGAATCCAAGAGTCAGTGATGTCCCACTATGGATGTCAGGTAGTGCGGCCACTATGCTATCGGTATGCGAAAGTGTAACACCCCACATCAAAAAATTGCTTTTATGGCTCAGATCTGCACGTGGAACGGGCCTGCATATGCGTAGCACCTCTTTTATACTTTCCTAATTGTTTCGTGTAAAAGGGTTAACCCAGAGGTGCTATGTTTGGAATGACAAGGATTATAAGCTGGTCCTCACCCTCCTAAACTTCCAAGGTGGTATTAAACTCACCAACTACAATCACACATGTGGCACAAGAGTCACTTGGGCTAACTTCTCAACTACTATAGGCTACTAGTGGGCTAGGGTGTTACATTCACCCCGCCTTAAGGTGTTACAATCACAATTTGATGCTCTGGTACCATCCGCAACACCCCATGTCCAAAATTTTCTTATATGGCCTAGCTGAAAGGTCCTAATGGCTAGAGCGGGGGTGAATAGCCTATAAAAATTTCTACAACAACACTTAATCAAAGTGGTTAGTCAAATAGACGGTGAAGCGAGTGTTGCGCTAGCCTACTAAAAATACAAGCCACCTACCATAATTCTAGTTGCTATAGTCTCTATCCACACAATGGCTATGTCACTACACTAAGTTAGTGAGCTCTCAAAGACTAACTAAAGAGCCTCACTAACCACTAGTCTCGACGCAAGCTAGCTCTCAAAACTAATTACACTAAATAGCTTATCTTACACACTAGGAATGTAATACAAGAGAGAATGGCGATGATTATACCGACGTGTCGAGGTATGAGCCAATCACAAGATGGAGCCGATCAATCAATCACAAGATAACCAATGAAATCCTTGGAATTAAATGATGACACAATGATTTTTTACCGAGGTTCACTTACTTGCCAGCAAGCTAGTCCACGTTGTGGCGATTCACTCACTTGGAGGTTCACACGCTAATTGGCATCATACGCCAAATCCTCAATAGGGTGCCGCACAACTAACCCAAGATGAGGATCACACAAGCCACGAGTAATCCACTAGAGTACCTTTTGGCTCTCCGTCGGAGAAAGATCAAGAACCCCTCACAATCACCACGATCTGAGCCAGAGACAATCACCAACCTCCGCTCGACGATCCTCGCTGCTCTAAGCCGTCTAGGTGGCGGCAGCCACCAAGAGTAACAAGCGAATTCCACAGCGAAACACGAACATCAAGTGCCTCTAGATGCAATCACTCAAGCAATGCACTTGGATTCTTTCTCTCAATCTCACAAAGATGATGAATTAATGATGGAGATGAGTGGAAGGGCTTTGGCTAAGCTTACAAGGTTGCTATGCCAATGCAAATGGCCAAGAGGGTGAGCTTGAGCCGGCCATGGGGCTTAAATAGATAGCCCCCACGAATAGAGCCGTTGTGCCTCTCATTGGACACTACGTGTCGACCGGACGCACCTCTACATAACGACCGAACGTAGCACAGTAGCGTCCGGTCGCCGCGATGTTGCCATGTGTCATCCTCGTTCAATGTCGCTCGTTCGATTCCAACGGCTAGTCTCGCCAACGCGCTAAGTTGAGATCGGACGCACCAGTCGCGAGACCGGATGCGCCGATCAACGGCAGTGCTCTCGCGCGCGTGCCACGGTAGAGACACGACCGGACGCACTGCTTCCTCCGGCAACCCAGCGTCAGGTCACTTCTAGAGAGCTCCTCGAGCGCCAAAACGATGATCGGACGTGTCCGATCAGGACTGACCAGACGCGCCCATCGTCAGGTCCTCACTGTGCTTCGCTCAGTCACTGGCATCAGCGTACGTCATGTATGACCGGACGCGCCTTCGTCGCGTCAGGTCACCACTTGCTCCATCGTTTGGTCCAAGACCGACAGCGCACCTTCTCTTCACAATATTGACAGGACGCACGGCCCGAGTCCGGTCGCTGCGTCCGGTCGAGGGAAAACAGCCCCTCAACTTCACCAACTTCATCACCCTTGCTCAAATGTGCCAACCACCAAGTGTATCACCTTGTGCACGTGTGTTAGCATATTTTCACAAACATTTTCAAGGGTGTTAGCACTCCACTAGATCCTAAATGCATATGCAAAGAGTTAGAGCATCTAGTGGCACTTTGATAACCTCATTTTGATACGTGTTTCACCCCTCTTAATAGTACGGCTATCAGTTCTAAATGTGATCACACTCTCTAAGTGTCTCGATCACTAAACCAAAAAGCTCCTATCAAGTTTTACCTTTGCTTCGAGCTTTTTGTTTTTCTCTTTCTTCTTTTCTAAGTCCAAGCACTTGATCACCACGGTCACCACACCATCATCATGATCTTCACCATTGCTCCATCACTTGGAATAGTGCTACCTATCTCATGATCACTTTGATAAACTAGGCTAGCACTTAGGGTTTCATCAATTCACCAAACCAAACTAGATCCTTCACTAGCTCTGCATGTGGAACCCATACCTGCATACGCGTAGCATCTCTCTTACACTTTTGTCCCCGCTTCATGTAAAAGGGTTAACCTAGAAGTGCTATGTTTGGAATGACAAGGATTATAAACTAGCCCTCACCCTCCTAACTTCTGAGATGGTACTCAATATACAAACTGCAACCACATATGTGCCACAAGGGCCAACCTCACAACAATATGGGTGTCGCCGAGCTCATCTAGGGTCAGGTCCCTAAAGAAGCTAACGGCGAGTTGGTACGATGTGTCTCCTTGTTGGAGGAGAAAAGCACGGTGCACGTTCTACTTGAAAACATGGAAGCGCTGCTTGTCGATGCCATCGTGCCCCACCATCAAGGCATGGTTGCTATAGTGCGCTACCTAGCCAGCACTCATACAACGACCACAACGCCTCCTCAGTAGTGGTGTCATTGTCAGGGAAGGGCATCACCATGATCACTGGCATGAGCGCCATGGCCAAGCCCATTCCAATGTTGCTAGGCTAGGCACGGGGCGATGACTTAGCATTGTAGCTAGTTCTTGGTTGAGCACAGAGGCATGGATGGGGTGAGCATGTGATGAGCATGGGGCGAGGTGCAACAAGTAGTGGGATGAGCAATGGCCGGATGGGGGGGCTTGAGCCCCCCTACTTTGACAACTCACACCATGGGGTAATCGCCCTCAAGCCTCCCTATCGTGACAACTCTCACCATTGAGGAATCGCTGGTAGCATTACATGCGGGGAAACAGCAACACAAATCTTGATAAGCTCGCTCGTGTTCTTGCCAACAGCGCGGTAGGTTGTACAAAGCAGGGCGGGATGTCATGCAGTCTGACTACATAGACTACATCACTATTGCTTTTCAAGATTCATCGCAGATCTGCATAGGATACAGAGCTGCTATCTTCTTCTACGACCAATGCATCATACAATTTTCAAATCAAAAGTTGAACCCCTCCTCCAATAGCATGAATGGTCTCTACAATTTATACAAGTTCCTATATGACCATGGTTTTCAAAAATGCCATTTTTGAGTTTGTTAGCTCCATAGCTGAATATGCAACTACAGCCTCAAGCAAGTTAGGCACCGGAGGAAATCCATACTATTTTCCAGAGTGGACTTGGTTCTTTAAATATATATAAAGTAAATCTGGACTATTTGTCTGGGTGGACTTGGTTCTTTAAATAAACAAACACATGAGGAGATTTGACAATTTGGGAACCCAGAGATATATACCTGAGTTGATATATACTCCGATTAAGGGGTTGCCCACCAAATTTTACTCCGGTGGAGGGCATTGGAGTATATGCTCAAGTAGCCATTAGTGCGAGAAACAGCTAGATTTCTATAGAGAGCGCACACGTGCATCGGATTATATGCCACAAAGTTGTTTAACGTGGCATATATTCCGATGGTGTCAATCCAGTGGCTATCAGTGGGTTCGATGGTCATGGGTTTTGCCCAGTGAAAGCTGTTCTAATGGCTAGTCTTGGAGAGGGCTTATAAATAAGTGTTGGCCGGCTCTTGGTGAGCTCTCTTGACATTCTAAGCAATCCAACACCCCTTGTGAGCATCCAAGAGCACCTTCCACTCATCTCTTGAGTTGCTTCATCCAAATTGAGATTGGGAGAGATCTAGTGCATTTGCTTTGGAGTTTTGTATCTAGTGGCACTAGTTCATCGTTTAAGGCTGTAGATTTATTGTTACTCTTAGTGGTTGCTGCCACCTATATGGCTTGGAGTAGCTGAGGTCATTGAGGAATATTGGTGATTGTTCTTCGCCTTTGACCGATCATTCTTGTGAGAGGTTTTGACCCCACCTCGTGAAGTGCAAAGGATCCTCTAATGGAATGCTCATGGTTGGTTGGAGTGGACTATTTTATTGATTCTTGAGGCACCCTAGTTGTGGGTCTGGCTTGTTATGCTAGTGAGCGCTCGAATTATCATTTAAGGACTCGCCACAATGTGGACTAAGTTTCCGACAAGCAATCGAACCACGAGGATAAATATCATGTCTATTCACTTACCCTCGGTGGTTTGTTCACTACTCTCACTTGTATTGCACTCATATCTTGCTTGTGAGTGTTAGTTGTTTTCTTAGCTAGCTAGAGTAGCTTAGTGGTAGTTGTATCAAGCAACTAGTTTACTTACCTTGTTTAATTGCTCTTTGGTGTAGCCCTTGTTAGTAGTAGCTTGTTTGGTGTTGTGCTATAGACTAGAGACCAAGCTACTAGAATTGTGTAGGGTGAAAGCTCTAGTTTTGTTTTGGTAAATTGATGAAACCCTAGGTGCTAACCATGTGCTCTAAGTGATCATGAGATAGGTTAAGCACCAATCCAAGTGGTGGAGCTATTGATGTCCAAAGGTGGTGGTGTTGGACATGTGATGATGATCAAGCTCTTCGTTTGGAAAAGAAGAAAGAGAAAAACAAAAAGCTCAAGGCAAAGGTGATATCCATAGGAGCTTTTGTGTTTTGGTGATCGAGACACCTAGTGGGTGTGATAAAATTTAGGATTGATAGCTGTACTATTAAGAGGGGTGAAACTCGTATCGAAATACGGTTATCAAAGTGCCACTAGATGCTCTAACTCATTGCATATGCATTAGGATCTAGTGGAGTGCTAACACCCTTGAAAATATTTGTAAAAATATGCTAACACACATGCACAAGGTGATACACTTGGTGGTTGGCACATTTGAGCAAGGGTGAAGAAGTTAGTGAAGTGAAGGAGGTGATTGTCACTGTTTTACAGTGATCGGATGCTGGTCACGTAGTGACCGGACACAGGGGTGTGAGTCTGGTCATTTATAAAAATATTGGCACGGTCGGGCTTGGTCGGTTCATCGACCGGACACAGCATAGTAAAAGTGACCAGACGCATAGGGCCCACGTCCGGTCACAGGTGACATACACTGATGTCAGTCGCTTAGTTTGACGCGCAGAAGAGAAGAATTGATCGGACGTTGGCCTGGGTCCGGTCATGGGCGACCTGACATGTCTGGTCGATGTTTTGTCTCTCGGGGAGCTCTCTAGAAGTAATATGATGCTAGGCAACCGAGGGGTGTAGCGTGTCCGGTCATGGCATGGTTGTTGCACGCGCGCGCTGGGGCTAACTACGGATCAGCGTGTCCGATCACCATGATGGTGCATCTGATCGTTACTTAGGCGCTGGCACGACAGAAGTCGACCATTGAAATCAGGCAATCATGATTGAACGAAGGGGGACACATGGACGAATGGCAGCGACCGGATGCTAGGGTTGTGCATTCGATCAGCGCGACTAGCGCGCCTGGTCACCCCAAGTTGGGCTACTCTGTGAGCCTAATGGCTCTATTTCGATGGAGCCTCTATAAAAGGTGTTTGGCTAGCTCAAGCTCTTGCTCTTGGCCATTTGCATTTACATAGCAACCTTGTGAGCTTAGCCGAAGCTCTCCCACTCATCTCCATCATTGATTTATCATCTTTCGGAGATTGGGAGAGAATCCAAGTGCATTGCTTGAGTGATTGCATCTATAGGCACTTGGTGTTCGTGTTTTGCTACGGGATTTGCTTGCTACTCTTGATGGGTGCCGCCACCTACATGGCTTTGAGCAGCGAGGATCGTCGAGTGGAGGAAGGTGCTTGTCTCTGGCTCCAATCGTGGTGATTGTGACGGGCTCTTGACCTTTTCCCGGTGGAGAGCCAAAAGATACTCTAGTGGATTGCTCGTGGCTTGTGTAATCCTCACCTTGTGTTGGTTGTGTGGCACCCTATTGAGGGTTTAATGTGTGATACCAATTAGCGCGTGAACCTCCAAGTGAGTGAATCGCCACAATAAGGACTAGCTGGCTGGCAAGCAAGTGAACCTCGGTAAAAATTCTTGTGTCACCTTGTTCGAGGATTTCATTGGTTATCTTATGATTGATTGATTGGCTCTATATCTTGTGATTGGCTCATACCTTGACATGTCGGTATAACCATCGCCTTCCTTTCTTGTATTACATTCCTAGTGTGTAAGCTAAGGTCTTTAGTGTAATTTGTTTTGAGAGCTAGCTTGCGTCGGGACTAGTGGTTGGTGAGGCTCTTTAGTTAGTCTTTGAGAGCTCACTAACTTAGTGTATTGACATAGCCATTGTGTGGATATAGACTATAGCAACTAGAATTGTGGTAGGTGGCTTGCATTTTTAGTAGGCTAGCGCTGCACTTGCTTCGCCGTTTATTTGACTAACCACATTGCTAAGTGTTGTTGTACAAATTTTTATAGGCTATTCACCCCCTCTAGCCATTAGGACCTTTCAAGTGGTATCGGAGCCATGGTCACCGTGATTTGAGGCTTAACAACCTTCAGTGTCAATATGGCTCAAATCAACAACACCTAGAAGCCACCCTAATTTGATGGCTCCAACTATCCTTATTGGAAGGCTAAGATGATAACATATATCAAGTCAATCAATAGGAAGGTTTGGAGGTGGTGGAGACCAAGATTGAGATTGCTAATGAGGAGGCTCCCACCGCCGCCGAAGAAGTATTGCTTCAAAATAATAATATTGCTCTTAGTGCCATTTATGATGCTTTGGATGAGAGGACATTTGAGAAAATCAAGAACATTGAGATGGCTCATGAGGCATAGAAGAAGTTGGAGGAGTCATTTGAGGGCACTCAAGCTGTGAAGGTTGTAAAGGCATACATTCTTAAGGAGAAGTTTGCAAGCTTTAAGATGAAGAAGGATGAGAGTATCAGTGTTTCAAACCACCGGCTAGTAAATTTGAATCTACACATCTGGCCCAGATGGTGTGCTCGGATGACACAAGAATTTATACTAGTTTGAATGGAATGTCCCTATGTCTAGTTTGCTGCTGCTTGTTTTATCGACACTAGTTTGTAGTAGGGGTTACAAGCGGGCGAGAGTAGGAGAAGGTCCCAAGTCTTTGGTGAAAGGATCGAATGGAGTTGAGTCTTGTTAAGCTCGTTCAACGGTGTGCTCCTCTCCCTCATGGGGCGTCCTGCTTCCTCTTTTATAGGTGAAGGGGAAGGCGTAGGTTACAGAGAGAGAAAAGAGAGAGAAAAGGGGAAAAGCGAGGGAGAAGAAGGCCTCTAGGGCCGCCATGTCCTTCTTCTCCTTCATGCAGGTCCTGTAGATGCTGTAGATGGTGATGGGGATGGCTCCGTGTTGGGCTCCTATTCACCCCTGGTGCCATGCCTCGACGTCATCAGCTGGTCTTGGCGTCCCATCCTGTCCCAGCGGACGGCGTGGTGAACCAACGTGCTTGTTAGCGGCCGTACGAGGATTAGGCAACACAACAACCACGCACCCATCACTGTTGATGATGTGAACCCCCGGACGTGGCCTATCGTGGCCACAGGTCATGTAGAGACGTGCCCGCTTCCCTCTCGATGTTAGAAGTTTGACCCTAGGGTCATACCATTAGACCCATAGTGGTTGGAGATGGTATGGATCCTCGTTGGGTGAGACAGAGCCTGCGCCTGAGGGGCTGGGTGAGATGGAGCCAGTGTCCTCCTCGGTGTTGGGCGACACAGGGCCTGTGCTCGAGGGGTCGGGCGAGACAGAGCTCATGCCCTCAGGGTCGGGCGAGATGGCTCCCGTACCCTTGGGGTCGGGCGACATGGGGCCTGTGCCCGAGGGGTCAGGCGAGACAAAGACCATCCCTGAGGGGCCAGTCGAGACTAAAATATGTCCTTGGTTATCTAGGCGAGTTGTCGTCCGCGGTCCTCAGATCCCTTCTTCGGGTATCCCTAATACCGATACCCAATAAAGAGTGTGCCGAAGATGTTCCTTAGGCTTCAAGTGCTTGTCAATGATCTCAAAGCACTTGGAGAAGAGGTGAAGGATAAGGACATTGGTCACTATTCTAGTGAGGAGTGATTTGGACACCATGACACCAAACCAAGTGTTGGGAGATGTGATGACCGATGGTACTTATAGAGATGATGATGAGAAGGAAGAAAAGAAGGAGAAGAAAGATGGGAAGAAGGATGAGAAGACGAAGAGTGTGGCATTCAAGGCCACATCATCCAAGGGCAAGGCAAAGCAAAAATCATCAAGTGAAGATGAAGACTTGAGTTTTGATAAGATGGATGATGAGAAGATGGCTCTCTTTGTCAAGAGATTTGGCAAGTTCATGGTGAAGAAGGGCTACTGTGCTAGAAGGAAGAAGTCTTTATCCAAGAACAAGGAAGAGTCAAGAAGGTGCTTCAATTGTGAAAGCAAGGATCATCTTGTTGCTCAATGCCCATACAATAGCGATAATGATGATGACAACAAGAAGAGCAAAAAGAAGGACAAGAAGAAAAAGAAAGAGAAGAAGAACAAGATGACCTTCAAGAAGAAGAAGAAGGGTGGTTCATATGTGGTCACTTGGGATAGTGATGCTTCCTCAAGTGATGATGATGATAGTGATGATGACAAGACTACCAAGAAGAAGGCTCTTGCAAGCATTGCCATAAATGAGAAGCCTTCTCTCTTCGATACTCCATCATGCTTCATGGCTAAGGCCACTAAGGTATAAACTTGCGATGATGGATGTGATGAGGAACATGATAATGAAAATGAAAGTGATAGTGATGATGATGAACCAACAAAAGATGAACTACTTGACATGTTAGAAGATGCTAAAGAACATTTTGACATTAAGAGAAGGGAATGCAAAGACTTGCGAAAGGAACTTAAAGCCCTTAAGTAAGCCTTTGATGAGCTCAATGCATCTCATAAAAGGCTAGAGAAAGCCCATGAGAAGCTTGGCAAGGCTCACAAGAAGCTTGAGAAAGGTCATTCCTCTCTATTTAATGAGCAAAGTGTGAAAGAGCATGTTGTAACATGTGACAAAGGCTTAACTTGTGATATAATTGATGAATCATTCTATAAGCCTATCATTGTTGCTCCCGCTAACCCTTCTTGTAGCACATCCACTTCTACCTTATCTAGTAGTGATGGTTTTACTTGTGATGCCTCACTAATGGTTGAGAATGAGACCTTCAAGAAGGAGGTCAATGAGCTCACTCGCTCCTTAGGCAAAGCCTATGGTGGTGAGGACCGCTTGCTTATGTTCTTGGATATCCAAAGAGCTTCTCTCTACAAAGAGGGATTGGGCTATACCACCAAGAAAGGCAAGGCAGCCTTTGCTCCTCACAAGACTAGTTTTTATGAAGAACAATGATCGGTTTTGTACTAGTTGCAAGCAAATTGGTTATAAAGAGCATGAGTGCAAGGCCAAGAACAAGAATGCTAATGTATCCTCAATTAAGCTTGATTCTTTCTATGTCCTTACTAAGGGTACAAATGATGTGAAGGCTAAGTTCATTGGTGCACCATGAATGGGCTCAAGGAAGAAAGCCATTTGGGTACCAAAGAGCTTGGTCACTAACCATCAAGGACCCAAGCAAGTTTGGGTACCTAAAAATAATTGATCTTCTTTTGTAGGTCAATTATAAAGGGGGAGGAAGGCATTGGGTTCTTGATAGTGGGTGCACTCAACACATGACCGGTGATGCAAGAATATTCAACTCAATCAATACCAATGGCAATGATGGTTATGATTGTATCACATTTGGTGAACAATGGTAAAGGCAAGGTCAAAAGGCTTGGTAAGATTGCAATATCCAATGACATGAGCATTTCCAATGTGTTACTAGTTGAGAGCTTGAACTTTAATTTGTATCCGTGGCTCAATTGTGTGATCTTGGATTCAAATGCATATTTGGGGTAGCTGATGTAGAGATCATAAGTATAAATGGATCTAACTTGATCTTCAAAGGCTTTAGATATAGGAATCTATACTTGGTAGATTTCAATGCTAGTGAAGCTCAATTGTCAACATGCTTGTTCACTAAGTCTAGTATGGGTTGGTTATGGCATAAAAGACTTGGTCATATTGGAATGAAATAATTGAATAGATTGATTAAGCATGACTTGGTTAGAGGCTTGAAAGATGTTGTGTTTGAGAAGGATAAACTTTGTAGCTTTTGTCAAGCCAACAAACAAGTTGGAAACACCCATCCTAAGAAGAGCATAATAAGCACTAGCAAGGCATTTGAGTTATTGCATATGGACTTGCTTGGGCCAACACAATACTTTAGCATCGGTGGAAACAAATATGGCTTTGTGATAGTGGATGACTATACAAGATATACTTGGGTATTCTTTCTAGTGGACAAGACTGATGTGTTTGCAACATTCAAATCATTTGTCAAGGGCATTCACAATGAGTTTGAAACAACCATCAAGAGAGTTAGAAGTGACAATGGTAGTGAGTTCAAGAACACTAGAATTGATGAGTTATGTGATATATTTGGAATTAGACATCAATTCTTGGCCAAGTACAATCCACAATCAAATGGTCTTGTTGAGAGGAAGAATAGAACACTCATTGATATGGCAAGGTCTATGCTTAGTGAGTACAATGTGAGTCAATCCTTTTGGGCCGAAGCCATCAACACAGCTTGCTATTGTAGCAACTGCCTATATTATCACCCATTGAAAGAGAAGACACCATATGAGCTCTTGAATGGTAGAAAAAAAGCCCAACATTGTATATTTTCGGGTCTTTGGTTGCAAATGCTATATCTCGAAGAAAGGCACTAGATCGGGCAAGTTTGAGAAGAAGTGTGATGAAGGATTCCTACTTGGATACTCAACCACTAGCAAAGCATATAGAGTTTGAAATTTGGCAAGTGGTACTCTTGATGAGGTGCATGATGTTGAATTTGATGAAACCAAGGGTTCCCAAGATGAGGATGAGAACTTGAAAGATGTTAGAGGCATTCAGCTTTCAAATGCCATGAAGAACATGGATGTTGGTGAATTGAGGCCTAGGCAAATGATTGATGAAGAAGATGATCAAGTGCAAGTGCTCTCTAATTCAAATGTGCAAGATGATACAAATCAAGCAAGTACAAGTGGCTCTCATGACAATGTGCAAGATCAACAAGTGGCTAGTACATCATCTCAACCCAATGATCAAGTAAGTGAAAGCAATGTTCCAATACTCCAACCAACTCATATTGTAAGGGATCATCCATTGGACACTATAATTGGAGATATTTCTAGAGGTGTGCAAACTAGATCAAGATTGGCTTCATTTTGTGGGCATTTCTCATTTGTGTCATCCATTAAACCAAAGACGATAGATGAAGCAATGAAGGATGTTGATTGAGTGAATGCAATGCATGAAGAATTGAACAACTTCACAAGAAATCAAGTATGTGAGTTAGTGGAAAGACCGAAGGGACACAATGTGATTGGAACCAAATAGGCCTATAGAAACAAGCAAGATCAAGATGGGATAGTAGTAATGAACAAAACAAGATTGGTAGTACAAGGCTATACACAAGTTGAAGGTCTTGACTTTGAAGAAACATATGCTCCGGTTGCTAGATTGGAAACAATTAGAATCTTGCTAGTCTATGATTGTGCCCACAACATCAAACTCTATCAAATGGATGTCAAGAGTGCATTTCTCAATGGCTACATCAATGAAGAAGTTTATGTTGAGCAACGTCCCAGTTTTGAAGGTAACAAGAAGCCCAACCATGTGTACAAATTAAAGAAGGCACTGTATGGCTTGAAGCAAGCACCTAGAGCATGGTATGAGAGGTTGAGGGATTTCCTACTCTTAAAGGGATTCATGATGGGCAATGTTGACACTACACTTTTTGCCAAGAAGATTGGAAAGGACTTGTTTGTGTTGCAAATCTATGTTGATGACATCATATTTGGATCAACCAATCAAGACTTTTATGAAGAGTTTGGAAAGATGATAGCAAAAGAGTTTGAGATGTCCATGATTGGAGAGTTGAGTTACTTCCTTGGTCTTCAAATCAAGCAATTGAAGAGTGATACATTTTTTAGTCAAGGCAAGTACATCAAAGACATACTCAAGAAGTTTGGCATGAGTGATAGCAAAGCCATTAGTACACCAATGGGAACAAATGGCAGTTTGGATAGTGATGCAAGTGGAAACATGGTGGATCAAAAGTTGTATCGATCTATGATTGGAAGCCTACTCTATGTGACCACATCAAGGCTGGATGTCATATTTAGTGTATGCATGTGTGCAAGATTTCAAGCCTCACCAAGAAAAAGTCATTTGAAGGCTACAAAAAGAATATTGAGGTACTTGAAGCATACACAAAATGTTGGTTTGTGGTATCCCAAAAGGGCAAAGTTTGAGCTAGTTGGTTACTCCGACTCGGATTATGTGGGATGCAAGGTTGAAAGGAAGAGCACCTCGGGCACATGTCAATTGTTGGAAAGATCACTTGTTTCATGGTCATCAAAGAAGCAAAATAGTGTTGTATTATCAACTGCCGAAGCCAAATATATATCCGCTAGTAGTTGTTGTGCACAAATGCTTTGGATGAACGCCACCTTGAATGACTTTGGGATCTAGTTCAAGAAAGTGTTGTTGCTATGTGACAATGAGAGTGCAATCAAGCTAACCAATAATCCCGTTCAACATGCAAGAACAAAACACATTGATGTCCGCCACCATTTCACTAGAGATCACCAACAAAAAGATGACATTTCCATTGAAAGTGTAGGCACCGAAGATCAACTTGATGATATATTCACCAAGCCATTGGATGAGAAAAGGTTTTGCAAGCTAAGGAACGAGTTGAACATATTGGATTTCTCAAATATGTATTGATGCACCCCCACTTATATGACATGCCTCTCCTTCGAGCAACCAAGGTAAAAGTTGATTGGCATGACATACATCCTTTGGTAAGGACTTGATTAGTGCATCTAGTCATTCCTCACATGTCTTAGGCTCATTCATGAAAACAAATGAATTTGATGCTTGTGTGGTACCACTATTGCTTCTATGCTTGACTTGATCTAGTGGTAGCATATGGCATGTTTGTGGGCTTGTGAACCTAGTGGTTGATCTAGAAAATGGACTATAAGTGTTTAACTCCACATGGTACAAGATAACCCTTGAAATGAGGTGTGTAGAAGCTTGTCCTTGGATCAAACCGAGTTAAATATCTTTGACAAATGTTCTAGATTGGACCAAACTTGGGAAAATGATCCTCACCCCATTGATTGACATTGATAATCTTAACCTATCTAAAACTTGAACCTTTATGGTCATTGATGACAAAGGGGGAGAGAAACAAAGATATAAGTGATAGGGGGAGAACTTTGACATAGGGGGAGAGATGACAAATAGGGGGAGAACTTTGATCGAGGATGATATATTTGCATGCATCCTGACACATGGATCCACCATGCGTGAAACATTATTCGTGTGGACATAATATACCAATATTAATATATATATAAAGGTGGTTGGTCACTTGTGTGATTGCATGTCCAAAATCACACGAATTTAGAATAACATCAAACAAATCATGTATTCCAGAGCTTTTCTCACTTGGAATTAAAAACCATGTGATTCACGAATTTACAAAAAGAGAAATACTATAACACACTCGAGTGTTCCTCTCGCTCTCAACACTCCATTCCTCTCCCTCCCATTCTTCTTCATCTCTGGCCTCTCCTCTTCTTCCCTAACTCCAGTAGGCTTAGAAGGGGCTTGGGGAGGCAGGACGGCCAGGCCATAGAGACGGCGGGATTGCAACGGTTAGGGTTCTAACAACGTAGGAGGCAGCCAGGCAAAGTCGGGGCGGGGGTGCCCATGGACATGACGGCGGCGGGGGAGGGGGGAGAAGGAGGCTGCCACGGGTGTGGTAGGGTCTCAACCGTGGAGCTCCGGCGAGACCCTACCGCGCTGCGGCAGGGCAGCGGGCGGCGGTGAAGCGTCGAGAGGAGGATGAAAGCGTGAAGAGCAAAAATCAAGTGTTCTCGGGCCTTTGAACACTCGAGTGTTCTATAAACGGACCCTAGAAAAACCAGGGCAGACGCAATCCAAAAGCTAGAATCACCATGACGTAAATTAAATAAACGGAAATAAAATAAATTTTATGTCTAGGAACAAAGTGTATGAAGATGTCAAAATAAAGTGAAATAAAATAGAATGCAAATTTAATTTGTGGAATGTAAATTAACATGATTATATGGGCCTTTTTGCAACAATGTAAAGCAAAAAGGCAAATTTGAGAAAACATAAAAATAAAAGATCCCACGTATCGCCAATTTTAATTACTATCAATTTATACTGGATTTACATTGTACTTATACATAGTTACGATGACAATTTTTGTGTAATTTCTAGGTAGAATTTGTGTAACTAAAGATTCTATGCATAGCAAATGCACAAAAAGGTAATGGTCTACTGCTTCAAAAAAAGGAAATTCAAAAATAAGAAAAAGCAAAAAAAAATTCTATGAATTGTAAATACACAAAAAATAGTGCCTTGAATTAACCAAAGATATTAAAATTTTAAAATGATATAATACAAAGAAAAGAATCATTCTATGGATGCAATGTTGCATACACATAGAAATTGAGGGCCTTGGATGAAGCAAACATATCAAAAAAACAGATCGGACATAGCCTAGGCTACTCCTATATTAGTATATATATTGTACTGAAAGCGGAAATGTCAAATGCTAGGGCTGATCCTATCGATGGTACGTACATATAGTTGAATATATGATTAATTGCTCCTGACTTTGCTGAGTGATCACCGCATGCAACAAGTTGTTGAATCCAGCCAGCACAGCTGTTAGCACCGTATGCAAATTCGAGGGGTTCACCTGCTTTATGGGTACAAATATGATTAAACTTTAGTTTTTAGTACTATTTTTTATTTTTTGTGGATGCGGCCGCAACCACATCATTGAGAGCGACTAGCACAATGAAAATTGATTAATTAAACTGATCAACTCGTGAATTGATCATCTAGGGCGAGATCGAGGGTCTGGATCTCGATGTGGATGCATGCGTGTGGTAGCTGGGATTTGGCGAGAGTCGATCCATGCATGGATGCTGCTGCTGCAGGCATCTGCATGCATGCATCATGCATCACGTTACTCTTGTGTCGGCCTCAATAATGCAAGTTCCTTACAGCTACACAGCATATATACATATCCTAATCTACTCCAAACCTGATCTGATCTGTAGTCTGTCCAATAGGAGTATCAACGTTGACGGTGTGGAGATTTCCTGGTCGGGGCGAAAGTTTGATGGCGACGTCTGCAGACGCCGTTCCCTCCTTGGAGGTGTCCTTTCCTACCTCTCCTCCTACCGTACTGGATGTTGTAGGTGAAAACATTCCCTTGGCAGGCTACTTTGTCGGCGCTTTTAGTATCGTTTCCTCCTTGGAAACATTGATAGGCTTTCCCGTTCCACGGTTTGCTCCTTGCCGTCTGGCCATGGTGGTGCCCCAAGCCGTGCTGTTTCGTGTCACCCGACAGGTCGTCGTGTTTCCTCAGTCCTTTTTAGTTGTTATTTGAGTTGTTTAGTTGGGTCGATTCGATCAAGTTGGAGTGACGTGAGTTAGTTGGATCGATTCGACCAAGTTGCTAATACTGGTGGCTTGAGTTGTGACAGTTGTATTAAAGTTGTACAGGATGAGTGTGACACTCTCCTCAGTTGTATGATTTTCTAGCCCAGTTTCCATTCAAAAAACTGGACTGGCACTTGCCTTTTTTCTTTCTTCATCTAATAGAAATCGTGGTAAAGCTTTTACCGTCCTTTCTAGAAAAAAGAGTATCAGCGTTGCGCCCCGTCACAAATGCATGCAATGACTGGAACGAATCTCGGTAATAGCGTGGGATAGCTAGCCTTTTTTAGTGTAATATTTAGGTTCTTCACTTGAAAAAGAATACCGAGGTCGACAGAAAATTTTTGTTTTCGATCCAGTAGTGAGCAAGTGACAATATATCTATTAAAACTATATATAAACTATTACATAAATTAAATTACCCATGCATGCTCCTTCGGTAATGTCAAATGAAGCGGAAATGTCAAATGCTAGGGCTGATCCTATCGATGGTACGTACATATAGTTGAATATATGATTAATTGCTCCTGACTTTGCTGAGTGATCACCGCATGCAACAAGTTGTTGAATCCAGCCAGCACAGCTGTTAGCACCGTATGCAAATTCGAGGGGTTCACCTGCTTTATGGGTACAAATATGATTAAACTTTAGTTTTTAGTACTATTTTTTATTTTTTGTGGATGCGGCCGCAACCACATCATTGAGAGCGACTAGCACAATGAAAATTGATTAATTAAACTGATCAACTCGTGAATTGATCATCTAGGGCGAGATCGAGGGTCTGGATCTCGATGTGGATGCATGCGTGTGGTAGCTGGGATTTGGCGAGAGTCGATCCATGCATGGATGCTGCTGCTGCAGGCATCTGCATGCATGCATCATGCATCACGTTACTCTTGTGTCGGCCTCAATAATGCAAGTTCCTTACAGCTACACAGCATATATACATATCCTAATCTACTCCAAACCTGATCTGATCTGTAGTCTGTCCAATAGGAGTATCAACGTTGACGGTGTGGAGATTTCCTGGTCGGGGCGAAAGTTTGATGGCGACGTCTGCAGACGCCGTTCCCTCCTTGGAGGTGTCCTTTCCTACCTCTCCTCCTACCGTACTGGATGTTGTAGGTGAAAACATTCCCTTGGCAGGCTACTTTGTCGGCGCTTTTAGTATCGTTTCCTCCTTGGAAACATTGATAGGCTTTCCCGTTCCACGGTTTGCTCCTTGCCGTCTGGCCATGGTGGTGCCCCAAGCCGTGCTGTTTCGTGTCACCCGACAGGTCGTCGTGTTTCCTCAGTCCTTTTTAGTTGTTATTTGAGTTGTTTAGTTGGGTCGATTCGATCAAGTTGGAGTGACGTGAGTTAGTTGGATCGATTCGACCAAGTTGCTAATACTGGTGGCTTGAGTTGTGACAGTTGTATTAAAGTTGTACAGGATGAGTGTGACACTCTCCTCAGTTGTATGATTTTCTAGCCCAGTTTCCATTCAAAAAACTGGGCTGGCACTTGCCTTTTTTCTTTCTTCATCTAATAGAAATCGTGGTAAAGCTTTTACCGTCCTTTCTAGAAAAAAGAGTATCAGCGTTGCGCCCCGTCACAAATGCATGCAATGACTGGAACGAATCTCGGTAATAGCGTGGGATAGCTAGCCTTTTTCAGTGTAATATTTAGGTTCTTCACTTGAAAAAGAATACCGAGGTCGACAGAAAATTTTTGTTTTCGATCCAGTAGTGAGCAAGTGACAATATATCTATTAAAACTATATATAAACTATTACATAAATTAAATTACCCATGCATGCTCCTTCGGTAATGTCAAATGAAGCGGAAATGTCAAATGCTAGGGCTGATCCTATCGATGGTACGTACATATAGTTGAATATATGATTAATTGCTCCTGACTTTGCTGAGTGATCACCGCATGCAACAAGTTGTTGAATCCAGCCAGCACAGCTGTTAGCACCGTATGCAAATTCGAGGGGTTCACCTGCTTTATGGGTACAAATATGATTAAACTTTAGTTTTTAGTACTATTTTTTATTTTTTGTGGATGCGGCCGCAACCACATCATTGAGAGCGACTAGCACAATGAAAATTGATTAATTAAACTGATCAACTCGTGAATTGATCATCTAGGGCGAGATCGAGGGTCTGGATCTCGATGTGGATGCATGCGTGTGGTAGCTGGGATTTGGCGAGAGTCGATCCATGCATGGATGCTGCTGCTGCAGGCACCTGCATGCATGCATGCATCATGCATCACGTTACTCTTGTGTCGGCCTCAATAATGCAATTCCTTACAGCTACACTCAAGCATATATACGCATCCTAATCTACTCCAAACCTGGTCCGATCTGTAGTCTGTCCAATAGGAGTATCAGCGTTGACGGTGTGGAGGTTTTTTGAGGTCGGGGCGAAAGTTTGATGGCGACATCTGCGGACGCCGTTCCCTTCTTGAAGGTGTCCTTTCCTACCTATTAGCTCTATGGATCGAAACATGATCTTAGCATAGAGATCTAATAGGAAAATATTTTCCATGTTTATCCTCTCGGTCTTATACCTCTTAGGAGGTGGTAGTAGGTCAACGTCGGTGCGCAATCATTCAAGAGTACTGTAGCAACACATATTATTTTTATATTGAGATGTAAATGTGACCACATTGGCAATTAGAAGTGTTGTGTGATGACTAAACAAACATAAACTTAATTTTTTTTAAAAAAAAGACTTGCAAAAATCAATTCAAATATATTTCAACGTGACCTTTGCGACCTACTTTTTATAAAAGCTAAAGAAAGTATAATGGCAAAAAAATAACTAGCCATATGCAATTTGGTGGGCATCACTAATGCAACCGCCTCGTATTCTTTCTTTTTACACATATAGCATGGCGACGATTATGGATGCTTCGTTCGGACCATACACGCAGCCCGCAGGTGCACATGAAGCTATACCATCTGTTGTATAGCTGTCATATATTGTCGTGCCTACTTTTTTTTTTGTTGCAAAAACCCAGACACAGACATACTCACACTCATCAACTCTCTATGAATGCAAGCACATTACATTATGAGCACCTTTGAAAGACAACTATGATGAACCGACAAATCTCGAGATGATGAAGTCATCACATGATTTCTCGCTATTGATGAACACATCGCCTACCGCTGAAACAAAAATATAGTTAAATCTTGAAATAAATCAAAAGAATATGAGAACCTGCACAAAGTGGAGAATTTAAATCTGGGGTAGATAATAAATTCCACCAAGCAATCCACTCCATCCGTTATAAATTATAAGTTGTTTTTTACTTTTTTGGTATATCATATTATTTAAAATAGATGTACCAAAAAAGTCAAAACAACTTATAATTTGGAACAGAGGGAGTAGCTTAGTTCGTACACGTACTGTCATGCCAACTAACCGATGGAGAAAGAAGTTGTTTGTGACGGATACGAGTCCTCATTGTGGTATTGTATATCCATGTATTAATTATTGATGTACTGCCATGTATAAATACCGGAAATACATGAACCCAAAGTCGTCATGCAAATTGCAATAATATTCTGTCTCTTCAGACATGCATGCATAGTAACGGCC
The DNA here is from genome assembly GCA_904845875.1 of Miscanthus lutarioriparius. NCBI lineage: Eukaryota > Viridiplantae > Streptophyta > Magnoliopsida > Poales > Poaceae > Miscanthus > Miscanthus lutarioriparius. Next base: position 75,152,670 of record CAJGYO010000017.1, read on the forward strand.
GGTAAGTCTACATGCAAATTTTAATATTCTATCTCTTCACATGTACAAACGTGTAGTTATAAGCTACCGTACGTGGATAACAATATAATACTCTGCGTGTACGTATCCTATCCATGTACAACATGTGTGCTACCGTCATACCGTACGTGTATATATATACATAATACTTGCATGCGAAATATCAATATATAGACAGCCATCGTCTACTATAAATCTAAATATTCTGTCTATTTACACATAGTTAATTAAGCTTTCTCCATGACACAGCGCGCGCGCTTCAAAAAAAAAAAAACACCTTGTGCATGCATGCAATTGACAATAATGGATGCTTTGTCCAAGAAATATACGCACGTGCATGACTAGAACGCAACAACTGTTACGCGCCGAATCAAAAGCGTATAAACGCGACAACGCGATCGAGCGAATAATTGACGCCGCGCGCGTTAATTAATGGTACGGTTGGTCCAGTACGTATCTGTCTGTATTTATCCCTCTTATTAAATAAGCGTCACGTAGGTCCTCGATCGATCTCTAGCTACAAATCCATGTGATTGTGAAACTCCTGTAGTTAGTCCGGTAAACATCAACCGGCCGGCCCGTAAGCCCACATGGAAAATTGTCGTATTCTAGCTAGATCTCGATCTTCGTGTAGTTGTCATGCATATATATTGCCAGGCCATCTATATATATAGATGCATTATTGTAGGAAATCACTTGCATGCACATGCATGCATCCGGCCTGACACGATGATATATTCTAGTTGATCGAGGGCGATATATTTGCATGCATCCTGACACATGGATCCACCGTCCGTGAAACATTATTCATGTGGACATAATATAACAATATTAATGTATATAAAGGTGGTTGGTCACTTGTGTGATTGCATGTCCAAAATCACACGAATTTATAATAACAGCAAACAAATCATGTATTCTAGAGCTTTTCTCACTTGGAATTTAAAACCATGTGATTCACGAATTTACAAAATAAGAAATACTATAACACACTCGAGTGTTCCTCTCGCTCTCAACACTCGATTCCTCTCCCTCCCATTCTTTTTCATTTCTGGCCTCTCCTCTTCTTCCCTAACTCCAGCGGGTTTAGAAGGGGCTCGGGGAGGCAGGCCGGCCAGGCCGTAGAGACGGCGGGATTGCTACGGTTAGGGTTCCGACAGCGTAGGAGGCGGCCGGGTAAAGTCGGGGTGGGGGTGCCCATGGCCATGACGGCGGCGGGGGAGGGGGGAGAAGGAGGCTGCCACGGGTGTGGTAGGGTCTCGGCCGTGGAGCTCCGGCGAGACCCTACCATGCTGCGCGGGGCAGCGGGCAGTGGTGAAGTGTCGGGAGGAGGATGAAGGCGTGAAGTGCAAAAATCGAGTGTTCTCGGGCCTTTGAACACTCGAGTGTTCTATAAACGGACCCTAGAAAAATCAGGGCAGACGCAATCCAAAAGCTAGAATCACCATGACATAAATTAAATAAACGGAAATAAAATAATTTTTATGTCTAGGAACAAAGTGTATGAAGATGTCAAAATAAAGTGAAATAAAATAAAATGCAGATTTCATTTGTGGAATGTAAATTAACATGATTATATGATTGGACAAGGCAATTAATGGGTATGCAATAATAATATGAGATGGATGCAAATTCATAATCTTATTGAACTTGGGCCAGATCCAGTCCTGGGACCACACGATTGAATTTTGTTTTTGTTCTTTCTGCCTAGGGTTTTTGACCAGTACATGAAGACCTTGTGTATTTTCACCAAGGCCATAGGGATGGGCCGAGACAATTGTCCAAAGGTGGAGTCTACTCAGTGGTGTCTCATCTACTTGGCGTGCAAGGTATAGGTAGATATATACATGGACTAGATCAGACTCTACTGTATTTGAATGGAAAACATATCTGTAAAATGATTCGCATAGAACTCTAATAATGCACAGTCTATATAGGGAGGGATAGGGAGCCTGTGATTGGCATCCTACATCATCTAGCGACATCAGCTCATACCAACATAGTGAGTACAAGCAATACAAACACCGATATATAGCACGGAGTAGGGATCCTCTGCTTGAACCAATATAAACTAAGTGTCCCTTGTGCTACCCCAATAGTTGGCGCGCCAGGTAGAGACACTTGGGTGCAGATCCACCTGGATGAATCTAGATGGTTTCGGTCACTAGCTTCATTAATGCCTCGACATCCGGCGGTCACTCGGTAGCCCACAGGACCATGCATGTGGTGTGCTACACACTTCTGGAAACTAAAAAATCCTTGTCGGTTCAAGACAAACTGACAGGGAAATTGTATATATATTCTGTTGGTTACCTACAAACCAACAGAAAAATAACAAAACTGATAGAATAAATATAGTTTTCCTGTCAGCAAATCGATAGAAAAAATAATTTTCTAATTTTCCTGTCGGTATTATGTATTTTTCTGTCGGTTTTGAACCGTCAGGAAATTTTTAGTTTCCAGTAGTGGCAGCGTCCCTCGCTCTCTATCCCGTCATGTGACTTGGCGTCCCTCGCAGTCCAAGCCTCCTGAGGCGTGGCTTAGCATCGCTTGTTATCCTACAATGTGACGACTCGGCGTCTCTCGCTAATAACCTGCATGAGTCAGCATCCGTTGTGGTCCCACGGTGTGACCCGGTGTCCATCGCGCTATCTGCGGCATGATTCGGCGTCACTATTTGATGTTACAAAAAATATTTTTTTATGAACTTAGTTAGAAATAGGATAATTTGACTAAAGAAGAAAGTTAATTGGTACTCCCTCTGTTCCAAAGAGAATGCACTTTTAATTTAGAATAGTACCATGTTAAAGTATGTCAAGCTTGACCAAATTTATATAAAAAATACTAATAATTATCGTATAATAAATAAAAACCATTTGATTTGTCATTAAAAATATTTTCATAATATACTTATTTAGTATCATACGCATTAATAATTGCGGTCAAATTTTTGGACACTTTAATTGAGAACGTACTTAGCATTTTATTTCTTTTTGGTATGGACGTAGTAAACCTTTTTCGTGACGAAGCAAATTAGAGGGAAGGTGCGCACTTGCTGCATAGACTTGTGCTATTGGACGCATATATATATATATATATATATATATATATATATATATATATATATATATATATATATATATATATATATATATATATATATATATATATATATATATATATATATCTGTGTGTGTGTGAAAACCTTAGAAAAAACCCACTGTTTTCATAAATTTTGGGGGGTGCAAATGCACCCCCTAATAATGACTACCGAGCTTCGCATGCATGCATGTGCTATCAAATCGATCGCCTTCTGGCCGGTCAATTAGGTTGCTTGGTGGTATCTCATCATGCGTCATGCACACACTTCAAAGCTAAATCAAACAGAGCCTAGCTATGGCCTTGTTTAGATGATGGTTGAGAATCAGTATTTGGGACTGTAGCACTTTCGTTTGTATTTGATAATTATTGTCCAATCATGGTCTAACTAGGCTTAAAAGATTCGTCTCGTAATTTACAATCAAACTGTGTAATTAATTATTTTTTTATCTACATTTAATACTCCATGCATGTGTCCAAAGATTTAATGTGATAGAGAGAGAGTGAAAAAACTTGGAATCTAAACAAGGCCTAAGAGGAGACTACTTGTTTGTATTTTGTAGCTGCCATATATATTAACAACATATTGCACATGTATGAAATTATAATTTACTAACGCCGGCCAACCCGGATCTACTACCGTACTACTGGCTTTATTTAATCTCCATCATCAACTGGATCAGAGAATTATTAACAAATAAAAAAGAGTTTACAACCAAAGAGGAATCAGCATCAGATCACCAATCGAGACATTATTAAGAAATACACACAGCAAGTTGCTGGTTCAACTTACATCTGTCATCTGACACATCAGCTCCCTGCCGCATGTATTATTTCATACAATACATCATCATCATCAGCTTTATTTTATTTGCAGCTTGCTTGAGCTGCAGGTTGATATATATATGTGCATGGATGGCTTAGGGTGTGTTTAGTTCGCGAAATGAAAATTTTTGGATGTCATATCGGATGTTTTGGATGTCGAAAGGGGTTTTCGGATACTAATAAAAAAAACTAATTACATAGCTCGCCTCGAAACTGCGAGACGAATTTATTACGCCTAATTAATCCATCATTGCGCATGTTAGTTACTGTAGCACTTATGGCTAATCATGGACTAATTAGTCTTAAAACATTCGTCTCACGATTTTCAATCAAACTGTGCAATTAGTTTTTTTTCGTCTATATTTAATACTCCATACATATTGTTTAAAGAGTATAACAGCATACTAAAACAAGTATAGCTAGTACATATATGTGTAGTGGTGAGTGACCTAGAACAAACCTGTATATACTTCTGTCAATAGTTTCAGCAATGATATATTCTCTACACAATGTATATATAGATCAATCAAAGTATCTCAGATGCTGAAGTTAGTCAATCTCTAGCACCAACAGTAACTCCAAGAGCAGCAGTGTGTACTGTGTAGTGTAAAGAGAGGAGCATTTTCACTTGGGCAGTATAACTTTTTAGGTTACTTGGTGGTATCTCATCCTACGTCATGCGTGACATGTGAGCGTTTGTCGTCGTCTCTCTAGCTTCACCAGGGTTTTAATTTATTATTAATTAATATAAGGTGCTCAGGAGTCAGGCTCCTCCGGTTCCGGCCAGCCACGAGTATACTGTTGGGTGTTCAACACTCGTGTGCGGCTGTGCTACCACCAAACCATGCCAAAAAAAAAAAAAAACTGTAGAGCGAGTACTATACACACGAGGAAAGTATGCGAATCGTGGAACGGAGGAGCAGGAGATTGCCGGCCGGATTGGGAGCCGAGCAGCAGGGAGCATGGGAGATGACTAGATGCCTGCCTGCGGCCAGCCTGGTGGTGTCATGGACGTTATTAATTGCATGTCTCATGCAATGTGCCGGCCGTCCTTACCTGCAGGCTAGGGCTATAGCTGCAGCGCCGACAGCTAGCCCCGCCCTGCAGTAGATAACTGGACACTAGCTCCTAGTAGATCGACCTGCTAGCTAGTGGACGATTCAGGACCTAGGCCCGGTTCTCTAGTGTATGGACTAAAGTTTTAGTTTATTTTAGTCTATGAATTAAAAGTGGACAAGTGGTGTTTGGTTCCTTAACTAAATTGGACTAAAGTCATTAAATGATATGGAAGAAAGATCCTTTCACCCATCCTTTTACCCTTCTCCCCACCAGGCTGCTACCCCTGTTCATGTTTCTGGCGCCACTGTGTTCCCCTCCGCATCCTTCTTCCCCTTCATCCCAATTCTTCCAAAATGTCCACGGATCCAGAGATTAGCGCTTTCTTGGTGAAGATCCCGGCTTTGGGCTAGCGGAGATGGAGTTCCTGGCGTCCATCATCGACACGGTGTTCCGGTCGCTCAAGGACTACGTCGCGCGGACCGTTAGCTACACCATGTCCTGCAGCGACTACATCGACCTGTTGGTCGACGAGATGAGTGAGCTCAAGAGCAAGCGCGATGACGTCCAGTGCATGGTTGCCTCCGCCCTCAAGGAGAAGGCCAACTTCCATAAGGTCACCGACGAGCTCGTGCAGCTGCGCTTCGAGGAGATGCCCAACGCTTCGAGGAGGCGGAGGTCCAGATCCCAGTCTCGTCCCCGTGCGCACGCCGACGAGCTGGCGACGACGGCCGTGGGGCGGGGCTCCTTGGCGGTGGAGAGGTGGAGCACCGCGGCCAGCACCTCCATCACGCGACCGGGCGGGAGGGCGGTGGCGGTTGCGGGGGCGGCGGCAGCGGGGGCCGGGCAGGAGGGCGGCGGCGGAGGAGGGAGCTGGGTGGTAGGGCGGCGGCGGGCACGGCCGGCGGGCGGGACGGAGGCGGGGAGCCGGGTGGGAGGGAGGCCGGCGGCGGGAGGAAGGGCGGCGGGGGGCCGAGCGAGAGGGAGCCGGGTGGGAGAGAGAGAGAGAGGGCAATAAATGAGGGGCATGGGTGTCCCCAACACCTTTTAGTCCATTTTAGTCTAGTTTTGTGGACTAAAGGACTAAAGAACTTTAGTCCACTTTTAGTCCAAGTGTTTGGCTGTTTAGTCCAACTAAAGTGTAGATTTTAGTCCAAAATGCTTTAGTCCATGGGAACCAAACACCCCCTTATTGAGGCTGGGTATTTGAAAATGCAAAGAATTATAATTTTTTTAACAAATTAAAGCCTACTAAAATTTCCCTAGCTAGCTAGGCTTCACAGCTTGTTGTACTTTAGCTTTTCATCTATTACCATGTTCCAACATCATGGCTAGTTTAAAAAAAGTTCGAAAATTTGAATTTAAAAATATGAGAACTTAAAACGTATATTTGGGACCTTAATGATCTCCAATAAAAAGTCATTAACTATAAAAGTTTTATATCTCTTCGAGCTCCACAATTGTGATATATAGTTATTTTGTCTTCGTCCAACTTCAAATGAAAATTTATAGGGCCGTTCAAATTACCAATCGCCCCTGAAAGTCAAACTATATATATATAGGGTAGAAATGATTATATTTCTAGTGTTGGTAGCACAAACTTCCCCTACAAATATCATTTATACATGAGGTTGTTAACACTGGTTGTGCCTGAAAATGGAGGAGATTTAAAGGAGTGTGGTGTCAAAGAAACCATTTATAGAGGCGGTCGTTGATACAAACTTTGTGTCATTTGTGCTACCCTCTAGGCCCAGCTACGTGTGATACATCCTAGATTCATGCCCAGGGCAGATTTAGCTGTGGGACGGCGGGGTTTGATTAAACCCCTACCGCATCCGCGGTAATGGAGCCTCTCTTTTAGCTCCTAATAATTTTGATGGACATGAAAAAGAAATTAAAGGAAGGAGAGACTCTAGAGTTTGTAGATGACTCATGTTCTCTCTTCTGTAATTTTTTAGATCTGCCACTATTCATGCCGGTGATAGGAACTTACTGTAGGTGAGTACAATAGTTGGACCAAAGAGGAAAGTTGAGTGGCAATGCTTTATTCCTTTTTGGGATACGGAGGAAAGTTAGACCAAAAAGGAAAGGTGGTGTTTATCTAGGGATAAAGTTTAAGGGTGTCACATCGGGTGTCACACAGGAGTATTTGGATATTAATAATAAAACAAATTACACAAGTCCTCAGTAATCCGTGAGATAAATTTATTAAGCCTAATTAATCCGTCATTATATTAGCATATGTTTACTGTAGCACCACATTATCAAATCATGGACTAATTAGGTTTAAAAAATTCGTCTCGAAGTAGTCGCAATCTGTACAATTAATTATTGTTTAGTCTATATTTAATACTCTATATATGTGTTCAAACATCCGATGTGATAGGATTAGACTAATTTACGAAATAAATCTATTAAGCCTAATTAGGCTCATGTTTAGTCTTTCTAATTAGTATCAAAATCACTACGTGAAAAACGATTTGTAGCAACGGGATAAATTTTTTGTAGGAGCGGCTAGTGATGGAGCCGCCTCTACAGTGGCGTGCTCGGGAGCCCAGACACCAGCCGTCCCTACAAATGAAACAGCAGGGGCGGCTGGTGATACGAGCCGCCCCTATAAATGGGTCTGATTTATAGGGGCGGCTCACTCACCAGCCGCCCCCGGCATTACTATTTTGTAGGAGTGGTTGGTGATTGAGCCACCCCTAAAAATATTTACGTATAAATACCTCCGATTTGTAGAGCGGCGAACCAGGCCTTGTTGCTCATGTGCGTCCTTGCCTTCGGGACGGAGTACTAGTGGCTCTCTGCTGGAACACGTCGTACGTAGCTTTAATTATTCTATTCTGAGTGTACACCACCTCTGCACAGTCAACTCGCGTCAGCATTTGTGAGCTGGGGATGTTTGTTCCTACTAAAATTTAGTCCCTGTCATATTGAATGTTTAGACACTAATTTGAAATATTAAACGTAGACTAATTATAAAACCAATTGTACAGATTGAGACTAATTTACGAAACGAATCTATTAAGCCTAATTAGGCTCATGTTTAGTCTTTCTAATTAGTATCAAAATCACTACGTGAAAAACGGTTTGTAGCAAGAAGACGAATTTTTTGTAGGGGCAGCTGGTGATGAAGCCGCCCCTACAAATAGAACAGCAGGGGCGGCTGGTGATACGAGCCGCCCCTACAAATGGGTCTGATTTGTAGGGGCAGCTCACTCACCAGCCGCCCTCGGCGTTGTTATTTTGTAGGGGCGGTTAGTGATTGAGCCGCCCCTAAAAATGCCCGCGTATAAATACCTCTGATTTGTAGGGCGGCTCAATCACCAGCCGCCCCTACAAATGACCCATATATAAAGCAAACTACAACACCTTCTTTCTCCTCGGGTCACTCACTCCAACCCGTGAAAGAAAGGTGGGGAGGCCTTGGGCACCTTCCAAAAATTGCTCTACTAAGGGAGGAAGGTTTTAGTCTCAAATCCTTTGGTGGAGAGGTTGTAGAAGGTAAGAAAATGCTATTTCACACTTTTTTTAAAGTTTTAATGGTTGGTTAGTGAGTAATTAGAGTTTTGTTTTCTCTCTCTTCTATGGTGCTTGAGTTACTTATGAAGTAAATTAGACCCAAGTTTTGAATGTATTAGGGTAAATTAGGGAGGGGAACAAGATCATACTCATCAAGATCTACAATCCTTATATAAGCCATTTTTTTATATGAAAAAGTTGTAGAACAAAAATACTATATTTTCTTTATTTTTATAGGTTCAACAAAAAATTCCTATCAATTTTGGTCAAAAACCGAGAAAAAATTGAAACATTGACGTTACAATAATGTGATAATAAATTTCCTATCGAATAATATTAGTTTTATTAATTTTAAGTTACAAATATATTTTTGCATTATCAAAATACTTAGTATTAGTAACATTTATATTCTATATTCATAAAAGAAATTAAAAACTTTAGTTTACAAATTTTTTTATTTACAATAAATAATTAGTTAATCAATAGTATTTTTTAAAATAAATATTGCAAAGTATTGAAGTTGCTATAGAATTAATTGATTAACCTAGTATTAAACAAGGAGAACAAAATCAAAATCCCAGGCCTTTCCAATTACTCTGGCGGGCTGCCAAAATTTTTAGGCATTCAGTCCTGGCCCAGGCAAGGAACTGGGACTAAAGGGTGGGCGGCAATTTCGGTGTCCGCCCAAAAATACCTTTAGTCCCGGCTGGTAACACCAACCGGGACTAAAGCCTTTAGTCCCGGCTGGTAAGCCGAGCCGGAACTAAAGGGTTGGACCTTTAGTCCTAGTTTAGCTTACCAGCCGAGACTAAATGGCGTTTAGTCCCGGCTGGTGTTACCAGCCGGGACAAAAGGGTCCCGGCCTATATATATCGAACGGTTCCTATTCTGTTCATCTTCTACTTTTCGATCTACACGTCGATCATCGCCGCCGCCACCGCCATCTTCGATCTCGCCTCCGTCGCCCAGCCCCGCCCAGCCGTCGAGCTCGTCTCTGCCGCGCCGCCGTCGTCGTCTACCCCCGCCCGGCCACACCATCCGCCCGGCCCGCATCGTGCGCCGTCTCTCCGCCGCATCCCATCTCCGTCGCCGCACCCGAGCCCACCCTCCGTCGCCGATCGCTTCCGCTTGACCTGGTCGCCGAGCCCGCCCGTGACGGCCGAGCCGAGTCTCGCCTGCCGCCCGTGCCACCGTCGTCCCTCTTGATGCGCTAATCCACCAAGATCGATCTTGTTGTCTCGCCTCACGTCATCCTCCTCATGAGGTGCTCAGCTCGGCCCCGTGGCCGGCCAGCACGCCCTGCCCGGCCCGCCATCCACCCCAGCTAGCCTGCTAGCTAGCTTCTCTCGGCCATATTTTTTTTACAAAGTTTCTAGTTTTAGATTGTTTTTTATATATATGTTAGATTAAAATGTATGTTAAATTTAATTACTAGTTTATTTAGATAGTTTTTAGAAAGTTTTTGATATATATGTTAGATTAAAATGTATTAAAATTTAATTAGTAGTTTATTGTTAGTTTTTAGATAGTTTTTGGTATATGTTAGATTTAAATGTATTAAAATTTAATTAGTACTTTATTTAGATAGTTTTTTAGATAGTTTTTTATTATAGTTTTTGATATATGTTAGATTAAAATGTATTATCTATTACTAGTTTATCTAATTTCATGTTAGATTTATTTAATTGGATTTAGTAATTATATATTCTATCTCTCTCTATATATGTTAATTAGATTTAATTTTGATTTAGTAATTCTATCTATGTATATATGTTTATTATATTTAATTGGATTTAGTAATTATTATTCTATCTCTCTCTATATATGTGTTAGATTTAATTTTGATTTAGTAATTCTATCTATGTATATATGTTAGGTTTAATTAGATTTAGTAATTAATTCTATCTAGATATATGTGTGTTATTATATTTAATTGGATTTAGTAATTATATTCTATCTCTCTATATATATATATGTTAGATTTAATTTTGTTTTAGTAATTGACACATGCATATTTTATTAGTAATTCTATCTCTATATCACATGCATATTTTATTTTAGTAATTCTATCTATATATCACTTGGATATTTTATTAGTAATTCTATCTATATCACATGCATATCTAGAGAGAGATTCTATATGTATACATATGTACTTAATTATTTCTATGTGTATATATACATGTACTTATTTCCATGTGTTGAGAGAGAGAGAAAATTGTATCTAGAGAGACATTCTATGTGTTATCACATGCATATCTAGAGATATATACATATGCACTTATTTCTATGTGTTGAGAGAGAGAGAGAGAAAATTGTATCATTCTATGTGTATATATACATGTACTTATTTTCATGTTTTTGGATCGAAAGTGTTTTTGATTCTATTCCAAAGCTTATACCTTATTATTGTTTATCCTTATGAAATATTATGTGTTATTATATTTAATTGGATTTAGTAATTCTATATGTGTTATCACATGTACTTATGTTATGTGCCATAGTAATTCTATCTATGTGTTATCTTGAAGATACAAATGGCTGCTCCAAATGATAACTTGAATGATGACATAATGGCGGATATTATCAACGCCGGCACCAATACGGATGTAGATGACACGAATCAGTACTTTGCTGATTATGAGGATATCCTGAATATCCCGGTGGTTGAAGATCAATAAATTGCCGCGCAAGAAAATACTGGCGAGGTATATTCGATTATCTATCATCTCTTATAGATGCATGCGTACGTATATTTGTTGTTAATCGTTGTGTTTCTACTCATGTAACCGGTCTCTGGATCTACATCAACCACCGGCAAGAACCTAGTTAAGGGATAGGATCCCAGTTAATGCTCGTGAATGGAAGCAGAAGATATCTGCTCCTAATGTTAGTTTTGTATCTGATCGTGACAAGAACCTAGCTTGGAGAGATATCACTCAGCATTTCACATTACAAGCAGATGAAGCTTTGAAGGAGCTAGTGAGGGATTGGACAATGAAGAAGATGGCAACATTGTTCTAGAGTTGGAAGAAGACATTGTATAAAAAGTTTATCTTGAAGAATGATACGCCGGATTTCAATGCTAAGGCATTTGTCAAGTTGGAGTCCCATTGGGATGACTTCGTAGAATACAAGACATCTCAAGAGAGTGAGAAACGTGTGATGAGGAATCAGCAGAATGCCCGACAGAAGCAATACCATCATCGCATGGGATCAGGTGGTTATGGGAGTTCTATTCCCAAGTGGCAGAACCTAGAAGCAGAGATTACTGCCAAGGGAATCATACCTGAAACAATAGAGAAAAATTGGCCTCAATGCGCGAAGAATTGGTTCTACGCTCATTGAGGAAGCTTAGACCCAGACACTGGCAAGCTAATTTTCGGCTAAAAAATTGAGAGAGCAACACAGAGACTAGCTCGTGCTAGGGAAGAAGCTGATAGTGGTGTTTTCAAGCCCAACAGAGAGAAGGATGAATTGACATATGCCCTAGAGAATCCCAAACACGGTGGTCGAATAAGAGGCTATGGGGCGGTTCCGTGGCTATAAGCATTCCCAGCAGACAAGGATACCTACAGAAGTCGCCAGAGAAAGAAGGATGAGGAGGCGGACCAAATCCGTGTATTGGAGCAATTTGTTCATGAGTCGCGACAAGCATTGCTTGAATCACGTGAACGAGAAAAATCTCTTGAGGCAAGAATGCAGGAGGAGATCAAGAGGCAAGTGCAGCTAGCAATGAGTCAAATGCAATCGCAATCAACGCCGGGAGTCACCATTAGCCCCGTTGGTCAGATGAAAAGCAGTTGTGCTTCCACGGAGCTGCCAGTTATTCAAGATAATGCTGGGTTGTGCTTCCCTGTTGATGACATTACCGAGCCTCTAACAACATGTGAGCTGCATATTCCAGATGGTAATAATGCATCAATCATGGTGGCTGTCGGGGTTGTATCTCCAATAGACCGAACGAAGACACCAAGAATCCATGGGTCAGTTATTCAACCTGGATATGCTAGCGTCTCGGTCGATAGAGTGCTCAAAGGTTACAACAATGTTCCTCTTGACATTGAAGGCAGTGATGGGGAGAAGACACTAGGAGAAGCAGAGAAGACATTTATTCAATGGCGCAAGCGCTTCATCATCATTCCTAGGGCACCACCGCTTCCCCTACCTCACCCTAGGTACGAATGAAAGTGAATGAAATATTATTTTCCATTAATTTTCTATTGGCTTCAAAAATAATTGACTCACAACTTGTTTTTGTAGTAGGGTCTCCCCCCAGCCTAGCCCAATCATTCATTCCCCATCTCATCACAGCGTCGCGGGGGGCGAGACGATTTCTTCCCCACGGCGAGCTCCAACTCCTACACCGGCCCCATTGCCTCCACAACGATCTCCAACTCCTACACCGGCCCCACCGCCTCCACAACGATCTCCAATGCCTCCACGCCGGTCTCCAACACCGGCCTCATCGCCTCCACGCCAGTCTCCAACATCGCCCCCACCCCCTCCACAGCGACGCACTACAGAGACGTCTAAGGTCTCGGCGGCAAAGAAGACCCCAAAAAAAGAGTTATTTCTCAAGAAATACTTCCTAAAAAGACTGATGAGCAAATAGCAGCTGAAGAAGACAAAAAAAAGTGAAAGATTTTTTATAGATATCGAAAAGCAGAGACAAGCGAAGCTTAAGGAGAAGCCGTACTTTTACATACCATGAGATCTGCTGAGGCAGAAGGTCGAAGCTCACAAGGAAAAGATGCTTGAACTTCGTAAGCCTCCGCCACTATCAGACTATGACCGCTCCCTCGTGAAGTCACATGATGCAGATAAGAAAAGGAAAAGAGCATCAGGGAAGGATGTCCCACAGCTCGGACAACAGAAGCAACCAATGCAAAATCTTGTTGTTGCTAATGAATATGGTTCCAACATAGAAGTCTATTGACCAGACAACTCTGGAGAAGTGTCGGATCAAGACCTTAATGCTTTTTTGAAGATACTGGTTTAACCTTGGATCAATTGACGGGCAAAGCTCCAATCAAGAACCTGGAAGTTGATACCTGAAAGACTTATAAATTTGGCAAAAGTCTATACAACCCTGCAGCTCTGAATGAATTGGGTACGCAAATGTACTTGCTCAACAAGTGGTACATGTAGGCGTGTGGCAGGGGTGAGGAGTGGATCTTTGTCAGATTTAGAGACCATCATTACTTCCGTGGCAATGACATCTTACATATTAGTTTCAAAGAATTGCATCAACTATACCACATGGACGCTCTGGATAAATCAATCATTAGCTGCTTTTGTTTGTAAGTGATTCTTACTTTTATTTAATAAACTCACTTCCATGCGTACATGTATATAATTATCCTCACATGTAACTTATATTTATATACAGATTCTAGATGTCAGAGCTCCAAAGAATACAAGACACCAGTGTTGGCTTCATTGATCCTTATATCATATTCAAAACCGATATTATTGCCAATGAGCAGTGGGTATCTGAAGCACAGAAGAATATCATGAGGTTCTTCGTGAAGCAGCACGATAAGACAACAATACTTTTCCCATACAACTTTGAGTAAGTGTTAATAATAATATAGTCTACACATTTTATGTAATATCAATACAACTTATATGCATGTATGTCTGTGTATAAACCAATGCATGTTTCACTGGATACTCATTGTCATTGAGTTAAACTCAAGTCGGTTAGTAATCTTGGACTCGTTGAGAAAAGGGCGGGCACTATACCGAGATATGATATACATTATCCAGGGATAATTTTGATCTCTCGCGCACAACTATTATTGAATAGACTTTGCCATAATTTATTAACGATCGTACATTATTGGTCGCACAGGGTTTGGAAAGAGTTTATTCGGCAACACCGCAAGGATTGCAAGGCACCACTTAATGTAGTTGAAATACCAGTAAGTTGTACTATATATACTTCCCCACGTGTTTAATTACTATATCGTACTTCAATTTACATGTGAGATGATGAGAATAATCTTCTTCTCGTACAATGGTGTTTGCGGCAGCAACCAGGTAATAACTTGTGTGGATACTACGTTTGTGAATTTATCAATGCGCACATAAGAAGAACTCCTGAAGATGTTCTCAGAGTACGTATATATCAATTTTTTATTTATTTTTAAATGAATATATATATATATGTATTAATACTTTTCCTTTTATTTCAAATGCAAGACTGAATGTTTGAAACAAAGGGTCATGCAAAAAGACCATCTGAAAACAGTTCAAGAGTCAATAGCAGGATTTCTTCTAGAAAAGTGCTAAATCCCAACGGCGAGTTCTACTTTAATCCTAAGGAATAAATGATGTAAATTAAATGTTTATTGATATCGTTATTTTCGAGAACAAGATTATGAAAGTGTTGTATATATACATATATATATATCTATAATATATATAGTTTCATACTTTATTCGAATATAATAATGCTCGAGATGAGAATTAGATGTAATTATATGCGTGCGTGTATTTATATTAGGAGCGTAGAATACGTACATAAAAACATATTATATATTAAACAAATATGTGTAACTGAACTGAAAACAAATTAAATAAAAAAAAAGAAAAAGAAAAGGAACCTTTAGTCCCGGTTGGGGTTACCAACCGGGACTAAAGGGTGCGGCCACGTTTGCTCGGCTGGAGGGTCTTTAGTCCCGGTTGGTAACACCAACCGGGACTAAAGGTCCCTCTTTAGTCCTGGCTCGATGACCCGGGACTGAAGGTTCCACCTTTAGTCCCGGGATCATTGTCCCGGCGCGGTAACCGGGACTAAAGGCCGTTACCGCCCGGGACAACAAGACCATCCTGTAGTAGTGTAGCCTGGACATGCAATCAACCACAACTCAGTTTGACAGTACACAAGCATGCACAAATAATAAAACCCTTATTTGGTAGTGTTGTGAAGATTATATAGGGTACCGTGGCAGTAGAGCAAGATGCATATCCTTTTACTCAGTGCATAGGTGGACGAGATAAAAGAGGACACGGTCTAGAGGGCAATGAAAACATGCATCCAGCACACGGTGTTCCTTGTATTCACTGCCATTGCTAGCTAGAGAGATGATGGTGGTTAGTACAACTCCTGACTAGTGCTCCTTTGCAGGCTCAGTTGCTGATGTTTGTAAAGAAAGCACCCAAATAAGGCCTAAGTTTATTTTGATATATCCCAATTCTCACAAGCGCTCTTGGTGGAAAGCAATAACTGATGTTTGGATATCATTTTGATCCAAATAACTGTGCCACTATACATGCAGTTCAAATATCCACCTATCTAAAAATTAAGGATTTGCATTTTGGATTTGGATACCCTGTGGATTGATATCACTACACTACTAGAGAACAGAATTTAGAACGATGTCCCAATTTGGCATTAGCCTCGGCATTTTTTGCCCCCGGGACTAAAGGACCCTTTAGTCCCTACCAACCGGGACTAAAGGTCCCTGCCCAACGGTCATTCGTGGGGCAGGGATCTTTAGTCCCGGCTGGTATTACCAACCGGGACTAAAGGTAAACCTTTAGTCCCGGTTGGTAATACCAACCGGGACTAAAGCTTTTAGTCCCGGTTTGGGTGATGCCCCGGGAATAAAGATTAATCTTTAGTCCCGGTTTGGACCCCTAACCGGGACTAATTATCCCGGCCTATAATTCAGCTCATTTCTTCCTCCCTGAGCCCGAGCCATTTCATTCAAACTCACTGCCTCTGTTCTTCAGTTTGATGTTGTTCTTGCTCTCTCCCCCTCCATTGGTGTTGCTCTTTGATTTTGGAGGTAAGAAACTTAATCCTCTTATGTTTTGTCAGTAGCTTATCTCATTTTGCGATGTAGATGCATGTGTAACTTTATATGTTGGACTTTATTATGATTTTATATGTCATTTTTAGCTCAAAATCACATGATGATTTGCATATATGTTTGGATAAACAAAAGTTAAATTAGTTCATCAAAATCACGCCTCGCTCGTCCTCGCTGGAGCACGCGCCATCCTCGTCCCCGGTGGCTTACGTGATCTTAGAATTAATTTTTCCATGAAATGAAAAACTTAGAAAATTGTTAGAAAATTGTAGAAAATCCGTACTAGTTGAACTTGCGGACCGTGTTCATCTCGGCGAGCATGTTCTCTGCCGAGCGGTAACGGACGTCAAGGAGGAGCTTTGATTCTACGAGGGAGAGCGGCAACGGTAATGGAAGACCATGTTCCCTTTCTCGTAGAATCGGAGCTCTTCCTTGGCCAAGTACGGTGCCGTCCGGTGGAGAAATGCTCGCGAGATGATCACGTAAGCAAGGTCAACTAGTACGGATGGTTATTTATTGAAACATGTGAAATCCGTACTAGTTTAGGTTAAATATATCATTTTAGAAAATATGAAATTTAAACTAGTTTGCAAAAATAAGTATAGAAAGTAGATGACAATCTGTATGCGGATCCTCGGCCTCTCGTTCGGTTATGAACGATCGAGGCGAACTCCCTCTCATTATCTGCGGCAAGTGTAAGCAGAAGATTGTGATGGAGTACCGAGTCAAGAGACAGGGACCCAACAAGGGTCGTGTTTTCTACAAGTGCCCGGATCGCGATGTGAGTTTCTTACGCATTTTTTATTTATGGCTAATTGACTGCTTTTCTTGAATATTTTTGACTAAATATTTTTGGCTTTAATTTCAAAGTGGGAGGGCAATGGATGCGATGGTTGGTTGGGAGGAAGATTATGCTACATCGTCGTGCAGAATTTGGGTGCGCTTGAGGTAGCGGCCGCCGCTAATGAGTCGATGAGCCAAAGAGAGAAGCTTATTGATATTCAACGGAAGAATGATTTGTCTGTTTTTAGTTGCGTCACGATCACGAAATAAATATATGTTTGAAGTGCATTGTAGTTTTAGTTTGTTTAGTGATAGTTGGGATTGCTTACGTTGTAGCCGAGCTTAGTTAATTAATCAAACGTGTGTGTGTCATTTATGTTGTGTAATAAAATACTTAATTATGTTTAAGGTTTTCATAATTTGTCGGTAATACCGATTATGTCACGCCATTGGATGTACAATGCCGATCGCCGCTCCCAAGACTTTATTGAGGGCTTGCACTATTTCTTAGGTGTGGCCGAGGCAAATAAGCGGGATGGTTTCATGTGCTGTCCATGTGCCCTATGTAAGAATTTAAAGGAATATTCAAGCTCAATGAGTCTTCATTTACATTTGCTTAAGTCAGGTTTCATGTCAAACTATATATGTTGGACTAAGCATGGAGAAAGCGGGGTAATGATGGAAGAAGGTGAAGGAGAAGATTTAGACATTGATGACATTATTACTCAGTATGGTGCCTTTGATGATACTACAATGGGGGGAGATGAAGAAGAGGTAGCGGTAGAAGATGATCTCGGTGATGCTCTTGGCGATGCCATTCGTGATGCACAACAAGAATTGGAAAGTGAAAAAGAGAAAGTTAAGTTCGAGCGCATGCTTGAGGATCATAGGAAGTTGCTATACCCGACGGCCGAAGAGGGGCAAAAAAAGCTGGGTACAACACTGGAATTGCTACAGTGGAAGGCAAAGAATGGTATATCTGACAAGGCATTTGAGAATTTATTAAACCTCATAAAGAAGATGCTTCCGAAGCCAAATGAATTGCCCACCACTACGTACGAAGCAAAAAAGGTTGTCTGCCCATTGGGATTAAAAATCCAGAAGATACATGCATGTCCTAATGACTGCATCCTCTATGTGAAAGACATGTCTACAAAATCAAAGAGAGGAAAAAACGAAGACATCAACTCAATGATCAATGAGCCAAAGCGCCACATAGTTCTTTCTGGGTAAATAAATATAGTGGGAATTGAAGACAAGTCAGACATGTCAGAAGATTACGAAAGAAATGTCCGAATTCCACCCTTCATAGTGAAGAAAGATCCAAGCATCATGTTAAATGATGAAGACACTCCATGGTTACGACAAGATCATAACCAAGGGTCATACGTCAAGAAGAAATTCACTGTTGTGCCCGCATGATACAACGATGCATGTTTAATATATTATTTTTTAGAGACGGATATTATGTAATATGTTATGACTTCACAATTGTTTTTTCATCTGAGGTCATTTAGTGTCTCATTTGAGCTTGTTTGACCAAGTTTGTTAAACTCAAAAAGATCTACAATTTTTGTTTTGGTCAACTTTCCATTTGAGAAAGTTTGGACGGTTCAAATTTGTGATTTTTAAATTTTAACGCCTACAAACTAGTTTTCGGGACCCTAGATTGTCTCAAATTGAAAAGTTTTGAATACCAAGTTTGTTAAGCTCATCAATATCTACAATCCTTATATAGGCCATTTTTTCATTTGAGAAAGCTTGAAAAAAATGTAGTTCAAATTTCACAAGTGTGTGATATAGTTTTAGAAAGTCTATATGAGATTCAAGAAGTTGTGACTTGTGTTTGATAAAAATCTCTCAAATGGGAAAATGAGCTATGTAACAATTGTAGATCTTGCTGAGATGATCAAACTTGGTATTCAGAGTTTTTTCATCTGAGGTCATTTAGTGTCTCATTTGAGCTAGTTTGACCAAGTCAAATTTGGTCAAATGAAAAAACAACACTTTGACTCTAGTATTATGAACTCTAAATGACTTCAAATTAAAAAGTTTTGAATACCAAGTTTGTTAAACTCAGAAAGATCTACAATTGTTGTTTTGGTCAACTTTCCATTTGAGAAAGTTTGGACGGTTCAAATTTGTGATTTTTAAATTTCCACGCCTATAAACTAGTTTTCGGGACTCTAGATTGTCTCAAATTGAAAAGTTTTGAATAACAAGTTTGTTAAGCTCATCAATATCTACAATCCTTATATAGGCCATTTTTTCATTTGAGAAAGCTGTAAAACAAAAAATACTACATTTTCTTTATTTTTATAGGTTCAACAAAAATTTCCTGTCAATTTTGGTCAAAAACCGAGACAAAATTGAAACATTGACGTTACAATAATGTGATAATAAATTTCCTATCGAATAATATTAGTTTTATTAATTTTAAGTTACAAATATATTTTTGCATTAACAAAATACTTAGTATTAGTAACATTTATATTCTATATTCATAAAAGAAATTAAAAACTTTAGGTTACAAAATTTTCCTATTTACAATAAATAATTAGTTAATCAATAGTACTTTTTAAAATAAATATTGCAAAGTATTGAAGTTGCTATGGAATTAATTGATTAACCTAGTATTAAACAAAATCAAAATCCCAGGCCTTTCCAATTACGCTGGCGGGTTGCCAAAATTTGTTGATGAGTCACGACAAGCATTGCTTGAATCACGTGAACGAGAAAAATCTCTTGAGGCAATAATGCAGGAGGAGATCAAAAGGTAAGTGCAGCTAGCAATGAGTCAAATGCAATCGCAATCAACGCCGGGAGTCACCATTAGCTCCGTTGGTCAGATGAAAAGCAGTTGTGCTTCTACGGAGCTGCCAGTTATTCAAGACGACGCTGGGTTGCGCTTCCCTGTTGATGACATTACCGAGCCTCTAACAACATGTGAGCTGCACATTCCAGATGGTAATAATGCATCAATCATGGTGGCTGTCGGGGTTGTATCTCCAATAGACCGAACGAAGACACCAAGAATCCATGGGTCAGTTATTCAACCTGGATATGCTAGCGTCTCGATCGATAGAGTGCTCAAAGGTTACAACAATGTTCCTCTTGACATTGAAGGCGGTGATGGGGAGAAGACACTAGGAGAAGCAGAGAAGACATTTATTCAATGGCGCAAACGCTTCATCATCATTCCTGGGGCGCCACCACTTCCCCTACCTCACCCTAGGTACGAATGAAAGTGAATGAAATATTATTTTCCATTAATTTTCTAATGGCTTCAAAAATAATTGACACACAACTTGTTTTTGTAGCAGGGTCTCCCCCCAGCCTAGCCTAATCATTCATTCCCCATCTCATCACAGCATCGCGGGGGGCGAGACGACTTCATCCCCACGGCGATCGCCAACTCCTACACCGGCCCCATCACCCCCACAACGATCTCCAACTACTACACCAGCCCCACCGCCTCCACAACGATCTCCAACGCCTCCACGCCGATCTCCACCAACACCGGCCACATCGCCTCCACTCCGGTCTCCAACACCGCCCCCACCCCCTCCACAGCGACGCACTACAAAGACGTCTAAGGTCCCGGCGGCAAAGAAGACCCCGAGAAAAAGAGTTATTTCTCAAGAAATACTTCCTGAAAAGACTGATGAGCAAATAACAGCTGAAGAAGACAAAAAAGTGAAAGATTTTTTTATAGATACCAAAAACAAGAGTCAAACGAAGCTTAAGGAGAAGCCGTACTTTTACCTACCACGAGAGGTGCTGAGGTAGAAGGTTGATGCTCACAAGAAAAAGATGATTGAACTTCGTAAGCCTTCGCCACTATCAGACTATGACCGCTCCCTCGTGAAGTCACATGATGCAGGTAAGAAAAGGAAAAGAGCATCAGGGAAGGATGTCCCACAGCTCGGACAACAGAAGCAACCAATGCAAAATCTTGTTGTTGCTAATGAATATGGTTCCAACATAGAAGTCTATCGACCAGACAACTCTGCAGAAGTGTCGGATCAAGCCCTTAATGCTTTTTTTAAAGATACTGGTTTAACCTTGGATCAATTGACGGGCAAAGCTCCAATCCAGAACCTGGAAGTTGATACCTGGAAGACTTATAAATATGGCAAAAGTCTGTACAACCCTGCGGCTCTAAATGAATTAGGTACGCAAATGTACTTGCTCAACAAGTGGTACATGCAGGCGTGTGGCAGGGGTGAGCAGTGGATCTTTGTCAGATTTAGAGACCATCATTACTTCCGTGGCGATGACATCTTACATATTAGTTTCGAAGAATTGCATCAACTATTCCACTTGGACGCTCTGGACAAATCAATCATTAGCTCCTTTTGTTTGTAAGTGATTCTTACTTTTATTTAATAAACTCACTTCCATGCGTACGTGTATATAATTATCCTCACATGTAACTTATATTTATATACAGATTCTAGATGTCAGAGCTCCAAAGAATACAAGACACCAGTGTTGGCTTCATTGATCCTTATATCGTATTCAAAACCGGTATTATTGTCAAGGAGCGGTGGGTATCTGAAGCACAGGAGAATATCATGATGTTCTTCGTGAAGCAGCACGACAAGACAACAATACTTTTCCCGTACAGCTTTGAGTAAGTGTTAATAATAATGTAGTCTACACATTTTATGTAATATCAATACAACTTATATGCATGTACGTGTGTGTATAAACCAATACAGGTTTCACTGGATACTCATTGTCATTGAGTTAAACTCAAGTCGGTTAGTAATCTTTGACTCGTTGAGAAAAGAGCGGGCACTATACCAAGATATGATAGACATTATCCAGGGGTAATTTCGATCTCTCGCGCACAACTATTATTGAATAGACTTTGCCATAATTTATTAACGATCGTACATTATTGGTCGCATAGGGTTTGGAAAGAGTTTATTCGGCAACATCGCAAGGATTGCAAGACACCACTTAATGTAGTTAAAATACCAGTAAGTTGTACTATATACACTTCCCCACGTGTTTAATTACTATATCGTACTTCAATTTACGTGTGAGATGATGAGAATAATCTTCTTCTCGTACAGTGGTGTTTGCGGCAGGAACCAGGTAATAAGTTGTGTGGATACTACGTTTGTGAATTTATCACTGCGCACATAAGAAGAACTCCTAAAGATGTCCTCAGAGTACGTATATATCATTTTTTATTTATTTTTAAATGAATATATATATATATATATATGTATTAATACTTTTCCTTTTATTTCAAATGCAAGACTGAATGGTTGAAACGAAGGGTCATGCAAAAAGACCATCTGAAAGCAGTCCAGGAGTCAATAGCAGGATATCTTCTAGAAAAAGTGCTAAATCCCAACGGCGAGTTCTACTTTGATCGTAAGGAATAAATGATGTAAATTAAATGTTTATTGATATCGTTATTTTCGAGAACAAGATTATGAAAGTGTTGTATATATACATATATATATATATATATCTATAATATATATAGGTTCATACTTTATTCGAATATAATAATGCTCGAGATGAGAATTAGATGTAATTATATGCGTGCGTGTATTTATATTAGCAGCGTAGAATACGTACATAAAAACATATTATATATTAAACAAATACGTGTAACTGAACTGAAAACAAATTAAAAAAAAAGAAAAAGAAAAGTAACCTTTAGTCCCGGTTGGGGTTACCAACTGGGACTAAAGGGTGCGGCCATGTTTGCTCGGCTGGAGGGCCTTTAGTCCCGGTTTGTAACACCAACCGGGACTAAAGGTCTCTCTTTAGTCCCGGCTCGATGACCCGGGACTAAAGGTGGCAACTTTAGTCCCGGGATCGTTGTCCCGGCGCGGTAACCGGGACTAAAGGCCGTTACCGCCCAGGACAACAAGTCCATTCTGTAGTAGTGTATCATAAAAATACACTGCAGAACAAACATCATTAATTATGTATACTCAGTTTAATTTACGAATTTTTTCTATCATCATGGCATCTGTTATTGAATTCCACTTACTACAACAATTATTACGCGAGATGACGTTTTCTCGGCATCCTGGTATTTGCACGAAGCAGGGCCCAACCCGGGTAAAGTACGGACTAGGTACGCATAAATGGGAGCAAAAAAGTGAAATCGGTGTTGCCCAAAGACAACTGACGCATCTCTTCCGCTTTTCAAAGAGACATCCTTAGTATAATTTTTAGGGTTCCCTTTTTTTCCCAATAAAATTTGACATTCCAGACTTCGTTTATAGGTCTGGATCCTGAGGAAGACTATGTATAGGTCTGCTTCATTTTTTATGTGCATTTATACATCATTGATACTCATGTCAGTGTTATTAAGTGGCTGATTTCTCCTTAACTCATGAATTAAGTCATAATAATGTTACTGTAGATCTTCCTTTATATATACTTTCCATATATTGTTGTATCTTGTCTGTTTAGATGATTATAAGCATGTGAACTGTCTCTTGTTGCATATACTTTCCTTCTCATATGAATGCACTGTGATAATGGTACTACACTAATGCTTGGTTCACTTCTCAATTTCTAAAGTCTGTTTGATTAGAAACGATTTCTTTTTTGTTTAAGTTAGTGGCATGTTAATATATAATGGTTACCTCAGTTTCTTTACATACTTATATCCTTGCACTATTTCAGTTCTTTTGGAAACTTCAGGATGATTTTGTTTTATGCTTTTGGAAACTCCATTCCTCTCTTTTGCTTGTTTGCTGTGTTTGGAAACTCCATTCCTCTCTTTTGCTTGTTTGCTGTGCAGCTACTACTACCTAACTACTACTACTCTGCGTTCCTATATTAAACTATGCAGTTTTCATATATGTTCATTATTCCACTTTAATAACTAAATAAATTGGTGGCATTAAAAGAATGAATTGGTGGCGAACACCTTACTTTCTGGTGATCTTATATCATGTGTGAACTTGTGATACACTTGGTTTGGTCAGAAATCATGTTTGGCACATAAGTAAATATTTAATTTTAGCATTTTTATAATTCTGGACAGTTTCTAGCACTTGGTGAATTAGGCTTTGATAATGGTGTTTGCTGGGAATCATGTGAATACCAAAGTTGTAGTTAACTTACTAAACTAGCTTGTGCTAAAATTTGGTGGCATTTGGCCAAGTAGTTTAGGAGATATGGCTGTTCTCAGTTTGAGTCCAGTTTTGGCTGCTCTCTGTCTTGTAAAGACAGATTTCTGTTGTTAAGTAATTTCGACCTGTTAAAAGTTGGAATCATGCCTTGAGGTCTGAAAATGAATTTTAGGCAATTTCATAAGCTTTCCAAATTGTCTTGTTGCATGTCATTTGGATTTGTAAATCTCCAGTTATGGTCAGTTTACTATGCTGCTGTTGCTCTCTTACTACTGCTACTGCTCTCTTACTACTGCTACTACTCTGTACTATACTCCATTGCTCTCTTTTGATTGCTTTGCTGTGCAGCTACTACTACCTAACTACTACTACTCTGCTTTCCTATATTTACTACTCTGCTATGTCTCTATCTCACTCTTTTCTGGCTCGACTGAACTGCTCTTTTCTGGCTACTCTTCTATGCTTCGGGCAGCCCTTCGGGGTCGATTTGAAACAGCCGAAGGACTTAGCATAGGGCAAGGCAGGTGCTTGCTATGCTTGCTCTCTCCCTCTCTGCTGCTGTCTGGTGCTTGCTGTGCCTACTCTCTCCATCTTTGGTGCTTGCTATGCCTGCTCCACCCTTTGTGTTTTTCTTGGCTACTTCTCAGACCACAAAGGTTTTTGGGGCCTTGATCTCTCCTCAAACAGAGTCATTGTTGCTCGCCATGTCACCTTTGATGAAACCAGCTTCCCCTTTGCCAAGTCACGGTCGCCTCCCCCCATTGATGACTTTGATTTTCTTGTTGAGTTTGAGCCCCAGGTGCACCTCATTGGGCTCTATGTTGCCTCAGGTCGCGCCTTGCGCAACCATGGATGCGCCTCGTGCTGCCCCCACCACGCTAGCCCAAGTGTGTACATACCTTGGGCATGATACATTACTCAAGTATATAGGCTAGTTGCTAACTTGCTACCCTCCTCGGCTCCTCCCCTGTGCTACCCTCCTCTCCTCTATTTTTGCCACCTTTCATATCCTCTATGTTTGGGAAGCAACAGCTGCTCTTTTTTACACCTTTTCCTCTCTATGTTTTTCCTCTCTATGTTTGTTAAGCAGCTGTTGCTTTTTTTGCCAAATCTCTCCTCTCCTATCCTCTCCTCTCCTTTGTTTTTCCGATGATGAAATTGTCTAAGTCCATACATTATATGGAATATGAGCTGATGATCAAAAACTTGTGAGGAACTTGGCATCATTAGTAGCCGCCCCTACATTACCTTCTCCTCTCTTCTCTGTTATGATGCCTTGATGCTTCAAGTTCATGATCAAATGATGATTGACATGTTTCTGAGGCCTCTACTACTGCAACTACTCATTTTTTGATATATTGTTGTTTTATAGGACTACTTTGGTTTATAGACCTTTTTGATTTCTTATACCTTCTCGCGTACCTAAAGCACACTTTCTTGCATCTATTAGAACAAAGCACGAAATAATGTCGTGGACACCAGACAGTGCAGCCTGATGCCCCGAGCATGATGAGCAGCCAACCTATGAGGAGCAAGCACTAGAGGACCAGCTTACTCAGGAGCAGTTCAATAATGAGTTAGAAAAGGATCTAGAAGTGATGCTTACTCAGGAGCAGTGTGACGAGGAGGAAGGGGGAGCAGAAGGAAGAGCAGGAGAGGCTGCTGAAGGCGAAGAAGAAGAGGATGATGATGATGATGACTCAGAAGAGGGATATGTAAGTCCCGAGGATCCTTTCCCACGTGAAGCCAGAAGGAGGCCAACGGAGGAAGATTTGGACAAGGATTTTGACCCGAACGAGAAGGTAGGGAAAAAGGCTTAGCTTATAAATTTTGCTAAAGCTTTGGCTGTGTTACCACTGCTAACACTTTGACCTATCGTATATATAGGTCCCTCCTGAAACTCAGAAAAGACAACGTCGACGTCCACGACATCTCGCTCGACAAGACGGAGTAGAGGAAAGGAGAGCAGAGGCAACAGCCACAGAGACGAATCACGATGCCTCTGCTCCACAACCTCAAGACACAACCATGACTACCAAGCCTAAGAGTAAACGAGGGGATAGAAAAGCAAATCTATATCTAGATGAGGCATGCTATGTGATAATGGAGGTCGGGCCAGCAGAGGAGATCCTTGAGCCAAAGGAATTAAGAGGACGATTCCGTAATGCGATCGGGGCCCTAGTAAGAGATAAATTGAACCCAGCAATCCCTAACTGGAAAGAGGTACTAGAGAACAAAAAGAATGAACTATGGGATAGGCAGCTGAAGCTTAATTTTAGATTTTCGGAGGGTAAGCACGAACTAGTAAAAAAATGCTTTTAGGATGATGGGAGAGTCATTCCGACGTTGGAGGTCAGAGCTCAACAAGAAGTATATCCAAAAGGGGTTAACTCCCTTCAATGAGTTCGGTAAAATAACTCCTAGTCAATGGGAGGAGCTCGTGGCTCAAAAGACTTCACCGGAGGCATTGGAACTCAGTGCCTGTAACACCGAGCTGGTGAAGAGGAACAAACACCACCATCATTTAGGCCCCGGTGGCGACTATGCCAAGGAAGAGCAGTTTAGGAAGATGGACGAAGATGCCGCAACTGCTGGGAATATCGATGTGACGAATTTAAAGGTACGCTCAAGGAATTAGATATATGCGAGGAGTACAGAATCATCTGGCGGTAATCTTAAGTTTGATAAGCCAAAGACCCAAGAGGCAGTATCAATGATACTAAAATATGCTGAAGACAAGGAGAAGGGCTCATTCAATCCTTCCAGAGAGAGGGACGAGCTTAGCCTTGGCTTGGGAAACAAGGAGCACACAGGCCGCACCAGGGGGCTAGGGAAAAGGACGACCTAGAAGCAAGGATTCGAAGAGGATAGGCACATGTACAAGAAACATGGTAGAGACCGGAAGACTAATCTTGAGCTCCAAGTGAAGGCTCTAGTTACGAAGACGCTGGAGGAGCAAGGACTGTCTACGGAGCCACGGATATTAATGACGCCATCAGGAGAACTGGCATTAGTTGGCAGCCCTCCGAAAGTTCCTAGCAGCCAAGGTTCCACTACAGCCACAACCCCCATCGATCGCATACGGGAACCAACTAGTTGCACCTTGGTGTTTCTCAGCAGCCGACAGAACACTGTTATGGAGGTGGCAATAGGTGTGGCACATCCTCCCGGTGGCTTACACCACAATAATAAGATACCGCCGGACTACACTAGGGTCGAGGTGCATACCGTGAAGCCCGAGTTCATGCAGTGGAGGATAGACTACGCAACTCCCGAGGGGCTAGTGTTACTCGGAGACGTTATGGGGCAGTTCATCCTCTAGCACAAACAGGACATTATATTGACTGCTTCTTTGCCGCATCCCCCTCTCCCAAATTTGGAGCGAGTTGTTGAGGTCGGGGAGATATTTTCACCGTCTCGTGACCACCACATTCCTGAGATGCCACATTCTTCCCCGCCTCCTAGCGAGCATGTGCCTAATGAGATGCCACAACCTTTTCCAACTCGTACCGAGCAAGTGTATGATGAGATGCCACAGTCTTCTCAACAAGCACAGCCGATACATGAACAACGAGTGCCTCCTGAAGAAGGTGATGCACAAGAAGATGATGACGTGCCTGAATGGGAACTTCGAAAGAAGCATCCAATCACCATAAGGCCAGTTTATGTTCCGATGAAAGACGTCTCGTCGGTGTCCAAGTGGTATTCCCATGACCAGTTCAAGCCTGAGAACCAAGTTAAAAAAGTCCCATCACAGGGTTCTAAGGAGGCCGTCACTAGCAAACTCCACCAAATTGCAAAGCAATATCTAAATGTTGATGCCATCAAATGGTCAAAGGATTGCCCGAAAACATATGAAAGAGGCAAGCCCTTCCTACCAAACCAGGACATCCAGCGCCTACCACTTGGAATGAGAAGGTTCCATGATTGGTACTTGCGTGTTCTCCCAACGAGCATAGACCTCATACAAGCATGCTTCCCCACCGGCACATTTGGAAGCCCAGCCGAGAAAATTGTCTTTGACTTCAATGACATGCAGACATGCTTTCACCTGGGAGCAATGGAGATGAATCTAATTCGCACGTGGTGCCTGTAAGTCCTTGTCCTCCCGATATGATATGAATGTAATCTTTGAATTTTGTTGTAAGTAACCCACGCCGTGATTTGTAGAATGCAAGCGCACATTGTCAAACAAATGCCAAGTGTGAAAGCCAAGTATACAGACCCTCAAGCGATAGCCCAAACAAATTTTGATTACCCTAAACAGTGGAAACTGGATGCCAAAGAGCTAGCTGCTGCAAAGACTCTTCGGGAGAAAGAGCACATCCGTACGGCAAAACTAAGGGAAGAGTCCCTTAAGGTTGCGGCATACATTGCCCTGGCTTTTAAAATTCTTCAACAACACTCTACTATATGGCTACCATACAACTTCGAGTAAGTTCAACTCTATACTTAAAGCTTTGTTCGATATATTTTATTCGATGCAAAAGAGCTTATCTAGTTCTATGATTAAATCCATGTAGCAACCACTGGATTTGTATAGCTGTCGATGTCGGGAGGAGCATGGCATGTGTCTTTGATTCAATAGATAGGGACCCGGTGACATACAAAGACTTCATATCGATTCTCAAGACGTATACATATCGACAATCCTCATTAGCTTATATGTTTGTATACATACTTGTAACGTTTACTTTTGGATACTAACATGTTGTATTTGCTAAAATAATTCGAACAGGGCATTTAGGTTCTATGTCACTAAACATCACGGAAGGCATGATTCAGCAAGGAAGGAAAAGCTGGCTATAAAAACACTATGTGCGGTAAGTGTAACTTACTTCTTTAGTACTCCATTACATGGCTGTCAAAAGCATTACTTAACATTTTCATATGCAAAACACACAGTGCCCCAAGCAAAAGCCTGGGAGTGTACATTGTGGATACTATATATGTTCTATGATGAGTAACACCGGTGCCTACAGGAGACACCCCTTCAGGGTAAGTTTGAACCTCTTCACCCGTAGTATAAAAACTTTGTACATGGTATGAAATACTAAACCGAAACTTGTTCTCTTGTAGTGGAAAGAAGAGAAAGAAATGAAAAGAGACCCATACAAGGATGACCAACTCTTAGAGCTCGTCGGTGACCTTTGCAACTTCATATTAGACCAGATTGTACACGTCAAAGGCGCCTACCATGACCGAGAGTCTGACTTAGGTAGAAATCCTCAGTACCAACACCTTCATGAGACTGAAAGGCTAGCTCTAGGACGTTGATAACAATGTGTATGGAATTTGACATTGATTTTACCTTGTGAATTATATCTATTTAATGATGGATTGTATATATTCTTGTGAATTGGACTTGTAATTGTAGTTTATATAATACTTTTGTGCTTGTAGTCTAAGGGGTTCGGAACGCTGGTCGCGAGGCGTTCGGCAACGCGAACGCTGTTCGGAACGTTGGTCGCGGGGCGTTCGGCAACGCGAACGCTAGATGGAATACACGGAAACAAACAGTGTTCTGGTCGAATTTGAATTGTAAATTTGAATTTTTTTACGGGAAAACGTACTGTAGGGGCAGTTCTAAACTGAACCGCCCCTACAAACAGGTATTATAGGGGCGGCTAGTACTACAGCCGCCCCTACAAATACATGATTTGTAGAGACGGTTTGGTGGGGCGGCTGGCCAAACCGCCCCTACAAAGGGTTACGAGCCGCCCCTAAAAAACATTTCTGTAGTAGTGAATACCCGATGTGACATTTAGTTCCTGGATCTAAACACCCCCGGTAGGTTTAATAATATAATATGCTACTTGGTCAGAGTGATTGATATAAAAAATTATTATCAAAATTTGTGCCTCCAAACATGTTTAATGTAAAAATATATCACTTAATAAATATTAATATTTTTATAATATTGATTAAAATTTAAATTTATTGGCTTCTTGAAAAATGAAAATGATATTTACGGTCACGGCCAACTTGATTATAGCATGCATGCATGTATGGGCTTACGGGTTCTACTTGTAGCTTTCCATGCTTGATGACATTATGGTTACAGCCAAAACCTGATTTTTGTATTGTTGCTAGACATATTGGCAATTCTCCCGTTTCAACAATTAGCTATTGGCAAAGTCACCAGTCATCTAGGAGTTTTTCCTCTTATGATCATCAAGTACGATACATAGCTTGTCAATTCTCTTGCAAGTTGGTTAGTGTGGCAGTATAGCCAATGCAATAACTTATGTTGTGTCTGGCCGAGTTTGTGAAGTGCGGTAAAACTCAAGGCTACCCTTACATTGTCACATATATATATGCATGTCAATCTGTTATATATTTACATGCATGCATTATTGTTGTAGTCCTCCTACCGAACAAATTGAAGGCACATGCGTTTGAAGCTCTGGCATGCATGGAGATGCATGCATGACAGTAGCTAGATCCGATCCGTAGTTGAGGACAACAGATCGTGTACCTATCTATAGTTTCAAGTCTCGCTCTATGCATTGTCGGGGCCGTAGTTGAGAACAGGCCGGGCAAAGTCGGGGCGGGGGTGCCCATGGCCATGACGGCGGCGGGGGAGGGGGAGAAGGAGGCTGCCACGGGTGTGGTAGGGTCTCGGCCGTGGAGCTCCGGCGAGACCCTACCGCGCTGCGGCGGGGAAGCGGGCGACGGTGAAGTGTCGGGAGGAGGATGAAGGCGTGAAGAGCAAAAATCGAGTGTTCTCGGGTCTTTGAACACTCGAGTGTTCCATAGACGGACCCTAGAAAAACCAGGGCAGACGCAATCCAAAAGCTAGAATCACCATGACGTAAATTAAATAAACGGAAACAAAATAAATTTTGTGTCTACGAATAAAGTGTATGAAGATGTCAAAATAAAGTGAAATAAAATAAAATGCAGATTTAATTTGTGGAATGTAAATTAACATGAATATATGGGCCTTTTTGCAACAATGTAAAGCAAAAAGGCAAATTTGAGAAAACATAAAAATAAAAGATCCGACATATCCCCAATTTTAATTACTATCAATTTATACTGGATTTACACTGTACTCATACTAGAGTTACGATGACAATTTTTGTGTAATTTGTATGTAGAATTTGTGTAACTAAAGTAACTCAGATGCTGAAGTTAGTCAATCTCGAGCAACAACAGTAGCTCCAAGAGCAGCAGTGTGTACTGTGTAGTATAAAGAGAAGAGCATTTTCACTTGGGCTGTATAACTTTTTACGTTGCTTGGTGGTATTTCATCGTGTGTCATGCGTGACATGTGAGGGTTTTAATTAATTATTAATTAATATAAGGTGCTCAGTAGTGAGGTTCCTCCGGTTCCGGCCAGCCACGAGTATACTGTTGGGTGTTGAACACTCGTGTGCGGCTGTGCTACCACCAAATCATGCAAAAATAAAAAGCGAGTACTGTACACACGTGGAAAGTCTGCGAATCGCGGAACGGAGGAGCAGGGATTGCCGGCCGGATTGGGAGCCAGCCGAATCGCGGATCGGAGCAGGGATTGCCTTCTCACAGTCTAGATGCCTGCCTGCAGCCAGCCTGGTGGTGTCATGGACGTCATTAATTGCATGTCTCATGCAATATGCCGGCCGTCCTTACCTGCAGGCTAGGGCTATAGCTGCAGCGCCGACAGCTAGCCCCGCCCAGCAGTGGATAACTGGACACTAGCGCCTAGTAGATCGACCTACTAGCTAGTGGACGGTTCAGGATTTATTGAGGCTGGGTATTTGAAAATGCAAAGAATTATAATTTCTTTAACAAATTAAAGCCTACTAAAATTTCCCTAGCTAGCTAGGCTTCACAGCTTATTGTACAATATTTTTGCTTTTCATCTATCACCATGTTCCAACATCATGGCTAGTTTAAAAAAGTTTGAAAATTTGAATTTAAAAATATGAGAACTTAAAACGTATATTTGGGACCTTAATGATCTCCAATAAAAAGTCATTAACTATAAAAGTTTTATATCTCTTCAAGCTCCACAATTTTGATATATAGTTATTTTGTCTTCGCCCAACTTCAAATGAAAATTTACAGGGCTGTTCAAATTACCAATCGCCCCTGAAAGTCAAACACCCCTAGAAATGCAGTTTCAAGAGACATGCATTTTCAGGATGGGTGGGTAAACTCAACTCCGCAGACCATTTTTACGGTCCCTGAAAATCGTTTTCGCCGTAGTGGATGTGTCTCTCTCCCTCGGCCCAATAGAATGAATATAACTTTATCATAATAATACCGACTTGAACAATCTTGAGTTCAATCAAATTTATACAAAAATATCAAAAATTATAATACCAAATACACATCATTAGATTTGTCATAAAACACATTTTTCATAATATAATTACTTTATGTCACTCTTTTTTATATGTTTAATCAAATATTAATATATATAAAGGTGGTTGGTCACTTGTGTGATTGCATGTCCAAAATCACACGAATTTACAATAACAGCAAACAAATAATGTATTCCAGAGCTTTTTCTCACTTGGAATTTAAAACCATGTGATTCACGAATTTACAAAAAGAGAAATACTATAACACACTCGAGTGTTCCTTTCGCTCTCAACACTCGATTCCTCTCCCTCCCATTCTTCTTCATCTCTAGCCTCTCCTCTTCTTCCCTAACTCCAGCGGGCTTAGAAGGGGCTCGGGGAGGTAGGCCGGCTAGGCCATAGAGATGGCGGGATTGCAACGGTTAGGGTTCCGACAGCGTAGGAGGCGGCCGGGCAAAGTCTGGGCGGGGGTGACCATGGGCATGACGGCAGCGGGGGAGGGGGGAGAAGGAGGCTGCCACGGGTGTGGTAGGGTCTCGGCCGTGGAGCTCCGGCGAGACCCTACCGCGCTGCGGCGGTGCAGCGGGCGGCGGTGAAGCGTCGGGAGGAGGATGAAGGCGTGAAGTGCAAAAATCGAGTGTTCTCGGGCCTTTGAACACTCGAGTGTTCTATAAACGGACCCTAGAAAAATCAGGGCAGACGCAATCCAAAAGCTAGAATCACCATGACGTAAATTAAATAAACAGAAATAAAATAAAATTTATGTCTAGGAACAAAGTGTATGAAGATGTCAAAATAAAGTGAAATAAAATTAAATGCAGATTTAATTTGTGGAATGTAAATTAACATGATTATATGGGCCTTTTTGCAACAATGTAAAGCAAAAAGGCAAATTTGAGAAAACATAAAAAAAAGATCCCACATATCCCCAATTTTAATTACTACCAATTTATACCGGATTTACACTGTACTGATACTAGAGTTACGATGACAATTTTTGTGTAATTTCTAGGTAGAATTTGTGTAACTAAAGATTCTATGCATAGCAAATGCACAAAAAGGTAATGGTCTCCTGCTTCAAAAAAAGGAAATTCAAAAATAACAAAAAGCAAAAAAAATAATTCTATGAATTGTAAATACATAAAAAATAGTGCCTTGAATTAACCAAACATATTAAAATTTTAAAATGATATAATACAAAGAAAAGAATCATTCTATGGATGCAATGTTGCATACACATAGAAATTGAGGGCCTTGGATGAAGCAAACATATCAAAATCAGATCGGACGTAGCCTAGGCTACTCCTATATTAGTATATATATTGTACTGAAAGCGGAAATGTCAAATGCTAGGGCTGATCCTATTGATGGTACGTATATATAGTTGAATATATGATTAATTGCTCCTGACTTTGCTAAGTGATAACCCCATGCAACAAATTGTTGAATCCAGCCAGCACAGCTGTCAGCACCGTATGCAAATTCGAGGGGTTCACTTGCTTTATGGGTACAAATATGATTAAACTTTAGTTTTTAGTACTATTTTTTATTTTTTGTGGATGCGGCCGCAACCACATCATTGAGAGCGAGTGAGCGACTAGCACAATGAAAATTGATTAATTAAACTGATCAACTCGTGAAATGATCATCCAGGGTGAGATCGAGGGGCTGGACCTCGATGTGGATGCATGCGTGTGGTAGCTGGGATTTGGCGAGAGTCGATCCATGCATGGATGCTGCTGCTGCAGGCACCTGCATGCATGCATCATGCATCACGTTACTCTTGTGTCGGCCTCAATAATGCAAGTTCGTTACAGCTACACTAAAGCATATATACATATCCTAATGTACTCCAAACCTGATCTGATCTGTATAGTCTGTCCAATAGGTGTATCAGCGTTGACGGTGTGGAGGTTTCTTGAGGTCGGGGCGAAAGCTTGATGGCGATGTTTGCGGACACCGTTCCCTTCTTGGAGGTGTCCTTTCCAACCTCTCCTCCTACCGTACTGGATGTTGCAGGTGAAAACATTCCCTTGGCAGGCTACTTTGTCGGCGCTTTTAGTGTGGTTTCCTCCTTGGAAACATTGATAGGCTTTCCAGTTCCGCGGTTGCTTCTTTCCCTCTGGCCATGGTGGTGCCCCAAGCCGTGCTTTTTCGTGTCACCCGACAGGTCGTCGTGTTTCCTTAGTCCTTTTTAGTTGTTATTTGAGTTGTTTAGTTGGGTCGATTCAACCAAGTTGGAGTGGCGTGAGTTAGTTGGATTGATTCGACCAAGTTGCGAATACTAGTGGCTTGAGTTGTGACAGTTGTATTAAAGTTGTACAGGATGAGTGGGACACTCTCCTCAGTTGTATGATTTTCTGGCCCAGTTTGCATTCAAAAAACTGGGTTGGCACTTGCCTTTTTTTCTTTCTTCATCTAATAGAAATCGCGGTAAAGCTTTTGGCGTCCTTTCTAAAAAAGAGTATCAGCGTTGCGCCGTGTCACAAATGCATGCAATGACTGGAACGAATCACGATAATAGCGTGGGATAGCTAGCCTTTTTCAGTGTAATATTTAGGTTCTTCACTTGAAAAAGAATACCGAGGTCGACAGAAAATTTTTGTTTTCGATCCAGTAGTGAGCAAGTGACAATATATATCTATTAAAACTATATATAAACTATTACATAAATTAAATTACCCATGCATGCTCCTTCGGTAATGCACTTGGCGCACCTTAAAAACAATGTCACCCCTTTCATGAAAATAGTGGATAGGAGTACACATGATGACGGTACATATATTATATATCCATGCATGCATGAATGTACTTAGCTAACTAGTGCCTCGCAATGAGTGGTATATTATACTGGTATTAGTAGATCGCAACGAGTGGCTCCCTGGTGTACACGTCGTACCTAGGATAAATGGAAGCTAGGTTATCATAATTTAGAAGTCCACTATGCTTCATGATGGCGTGTCAACTTAATAAAAAAGGAAAGAAAATAACGAATTGCCCTAGCTAAGGCTTCATAGCTTTGTTGTAAAATATTTTCAAGTAATTTACACTACTATATAAAATCTTTTGCGACGCGTTTTCAAAATGGCCTCGGAGGCGGGCGGACCAGCTGCCCGCCTCGGTTATTCGGAGGCGGTTGTTTGGAAGCGACCGCCTCGGTTAATATATTGCCCCAAACAATTGCCTCGGCTAACAAATTATTAACCAACTCGGACTACCGTAAGGCACCCGCCTCGGTTATTCAGCGCTACGTTCAGACCTCGAGGCGCGGGCGCACAGGAACGGGAGTGGGAGTGGGAGTGGGAGTGGGGCCCGCGTGTCGGTCGAAGTGAGGAAGCACAAATGTGTCGCGCGCTGGGATGATCCATGTGCTACTCCACGTTAGGGATCCGGAAGCGGGGCTGGTGGCTACTCGTGGCTCGCCACGCGTGCAGTGGTTTCACAAAACCAGAGACGGCGCCGGTGGTTTTCCCATTCCACCCACGGGAAATAACTCTCGTCTGTCCCTCTGAGCGGCGCGGTCTTCCAGGAGCGCAGCGGAAATAACTCTCCCTCGTCCGTCCGTCTCTCTCGTCTCTCTCTTCGGTCCCTCTCTCGTTGGTCTCTCCCTCCGGTCCATCCCTCCACGCTGAAAGGTCCTTGTTTGGTTTTGGTAATTGGGGGACAACCTAGGTGGACTAATTGTGTTTAATATGAGATACACATGTGATTAGTCCACAGGTACTTGTGTGAGAACTCATGCCATGACGGTAAAGATGGCTTGGATATGTTGTAAGGCTCACACATGTGATGAAGGAGCTCATTGCATATGAAACATGACATTGAGTCATGTGATCAAGGTGGAGAAGATCAAGACAAGATTTGGCTTGACGGACCGGTTGCAAGATTGAAAGGCAAGTTGAGTGATGACTTGGCGCCGATGGACCGAGGCAACGGTGAAGAGCAAGTGAAGTCAAGATCGATGAACCAATACAGTCACGTGATGATATGAAGTGCATCATATCATTTAGTGATTGGTTGGTGCATGTGTTGCATCAACAATGGAGAAGATGGAGTGGAATGCGCAAGGCAAAGGTATATTTATAGGGCATTTTATTTCACCGGTCAAAGGTTGTGTAGAGAAGTGCATGACCGGGTTTAGGATAGATGGCCGTACTATTAAGAGGAGCAAACTTGTTTGCATATCGGTCATCTAGTGCCACTTGAGCGATCTAACCTTGCATATGTGTTAGGATCGAGTGGCGTTGAGAAAAGAGTGCTAATCATTTGGAAAAATGTTTGTGAAAAACTAACACACGTGCACAAGGTGGTGATCACTTGATGGTGTTAGCACATTTGCAAAGGTGTTGGCAAAGGTGAAGAAAAGGAGGCGAAACTGGGTTCAGGGTGCTGCCCTGGGGGCACCACCACCCCATGTCCTGTGCACCATCACCCCTGTGGCGGTGCCTGTCTGGACAAGGCTGAGAAGGAGTTGGGGTGGCACCGCCCTGCCTTGGCGGTGGCACCGCCCTCCTATGTCCGGTGACCTTTTGGCAATGGCCGAGAAGGGGGGTGTTGGGCGCTGGCACCGTCAGTGGTGGTGTGCACCACCCTGTGCATGACGGTGCACCGCCGGATGTTGTCCAGTGTCACCGCCATATTTTTCTCGTGGCTGGTGTTTTCGGTGTTGAGCTAAGGGGTCACAGCCATGGGCACCACCACCCTATGTCCGGTGCACCTCCCTATTAATCCAGACAGGGAGGTTAACGGGCACGAGCACCATCGGGGGCACCGTCCCTGCCTGTCTGGTGCCAAGTCTGCAACGGCTAGTTGAAATAGCCGTTGGAATTTGACCATTGGGGAGGGCACCGCCGTGTCTGGTGCTAGGCACCTCCGTGTCTGGTGCCCTCGCAGAAACCAGTAGCTTTGCTCCCATGGCTCTATTTGGCTTGGGGGCTATAAATAGAGGTGGAGCTCGGGCATTTGGCTGGTTGAGCACCCTTGGGACTGAGTGTCCGTGCTTTGGAGCCCTCTAACTCACTTGAGCTTAATAGTGATCATCCGATCGAGTGAGTGAGCGATACTAGTACGATTGCATCATGAGGTTGCATCGAGTGATACTAGGTGATCGAGTTACAAGCCGGTGGTGCTTGTTACTCTTGGAGGTTGCCACCTCCTAGATGGCTTGGTGGCTTGTGACTCTTTTGAAGCACGTGAGAAGATTATGCGGTGCTCCGGAGGAGGATTTGTGAGGGGGATTGTGCTCACCCTGTGGGGATCATGAAGAGCAACTCTAGTGGAGCGTGTCATTGAGCTACCCTCACTTTCGGGGTAGGTTCTTGTGGTGCCCGACGTGCGGGCTTGGCGGGTGATGCCAATTAGCCGCCGAACCACCAAGTGAGCGGTCGACACAACGGGGACTAGCGTGTTGGCAAGCACGTGAACCTCGAGATAAAATCATCGTGTCATCCTTATCTTCCCATTGGTTTGCATCCTCATAGCACAAGCTTGTATTTACTTCACATACATTGTGCTTGTGTAGTTGCTCTTGTAATTAGTTGACTTGATTTGTTAGCTAGTTACCTTCTTGCTTGTGTAGCATAGAAGTAGCTCCCTTGCGTGGCTAATTTGGTTTTAGTAACCTTGTTAGTCACATTGCTTAGTTTGTGTAGCTAAGTAAGTTGCGCTCTTTAATTTGGCTTGTGTAGCCTTGTTATTGAGCATTGCTAGTGAGCTTAGGAGCTTTGTGCTTTTGCTTACTAGATTGTGTAGGAGCTGCCCCGGTTGTTTGAAGTACTAGTGCATAGGTTTGTGTGGCCTTGCTCTAGAATTGATTAGGTGAGCTCTAGCTAGTCCGGCACCTTTGTTGCCTAATTAGGATCTTTATAAGGTGCTTGTGAACTTAGATAGAGGGGTGTAGTCTTGGCTAGACCGATAGTTTTAATTTTGCATTAGTTTCGGTTAACCGACACGTTTAAGTTTTAGAAAGGACTATTTACCCCCCTTTAGTCCGCCATCTCGACCCTACAAGTGGTATCAGAGCTTGGTCTCTCTTTTGTGGTCTTCACCGACCTGAGAGGATGACATCTAGTGGGCTAGATGATTGTGAGACACATATTTTTGATGGCGCAAACTTTGCACTTTGAAAAAATCACATGTTTGATCATTTTCTTGTAAAGGGGCCTAAGTTTTGGTGGATTGTCACTAGTGGTCTCACTCATGTTTTGGACCATAGAAATCTCACCAAAGCTCAAAAAGTTCTCTTTGAACTTGATGCACATGCTTATTGTTGTCTAATGGATGCTTTGAGCTTTGAGTTGATGAAAAAGATAACCTATGTGGGAACTGCTCGTGAGATATGGGAATCAATGAAGCACACCTTCGGTGATTCCTCCACATGGGATGATGGCAAGTTCAAGAAGGAGGAGCCCAAGGAGGAGGTGCATGAGTGTGTCGAGCATGACCACAATTTGGTGATTGTGGAAGATTACTCTACCTCATGGTCAAGTGATGATGATGATGATCATACCACAAGATCACTTGACAAGATTGATGATGATGCCAAAAGTGATGCACGTGATGATTCTTCCTCAAGCACACTTGGTGGTGATCTTGATGATGATGGATCATGCTCCGATGAAATTGCTACTACAAGCTCATCCACTATATCACATTGTATCATGTCACAAGGTGACACAAAGGTATCTAATGCAAATGTGATTGATCTTGATTCATATGAGGAGCTTCTAGATAGATTTGGTAGCATGATCAAAGCTTTAGAAAAAGAGATGGCTAAAACCAAGAAATTGAAAAATGAAAACTCTTTTCTAAAGAAAACATGTGAACAACAAAAGCATCTACTTAATGTTACTACTTGTTCACATGAGGAGCTAAAATTGGCTGATGAGGAACTTAGTGTTGCTCATGATAACTTGGTACAAGACAATTATTACCGCGTCACCAAATTAAGTCTATTTACAGGTTCATGGACAACCCACCTGCATCTCTAATTATATTATAAGGGCTTGCGGGGTTGAATACTTGAATTTCCTATACCGAAACAATGCCCCTTGTATGTTTAACCTTTATAAACAATATCCAAGCAACGAACTCATCACTTTTGCTGATTATAAACAATTAATCAGCTAAACAGTATAGAGCAGCCGAATTAATTAAACTATTGCAATAAAGACTAATCTTATTTTAGCATCAAATTTGGTCATGTAAAATATGACTCAAGCCAAATTTGGGTATCAACACAAAGGTGGGTTTCCCAAAAAGAGTTGACATATGTAAAATGAGAATAAGTCATATGGTTAGGTTCCTTGTGTTGGAACCCACCCATTCGAATCCACGTTCTCGATCTGACATGGGTGCTCATATTTTTCAGGATTTAACAACGCTATTCTTTTAGTGGTAAACGACGTGCCAGTCGACAATGAGAAACCTATGATGATTTCATTAATTTCGAGATGCGCTGGCTCAGTCTTTCAAAGGTTTCATAGGCGTAGGTCATGTGTGTGCATGTGCATTCATAGAGGTGACTGTTCTTTGTGTTTGTACTATGACTTATATAAAAGAGTCAACATATAATGATATAGCGTATTATTATGATACAAAAAAACAAGAGACTCAATAAATTTGAGGACGAAAAAATATTGATGACCACCAAATTGTTATAGTTAAGCATATGTTAAGTAAATTCTAAAATTTCATGAAACTTACCCCAGTAAGGTAGGCAAATAAACTTATATGAACAGAAATATTTTATTCCAGTTGTGCTTTATGTGTTTTTATTATTGTCTAACCCGTAGAAGCCATATCAACAAATATGCACAACAAGAATATTGTTACAATACAATAATTTTTTTATGAAACTTACCCTACTAAGGTAGCTAGGCAAATAAATTTATATGAACGGAAATATGCAAATAAACTTACCCTAGTAAGGTAGCTAGTATAAACTTTTTTGCTGTGATGTTAGGGGGCATGGCCCTGTCGGGCCCCCCTTATCTCCACCACTGGTCAGCGGTCACGTTGGTCTCGCCCATGGCCATTGGCCAGCCCAGCTGGTATATCTGACACCAGGTTCCTCCATGCTCTCACGTCCCCTGCCGTTTGCCTAGTCTCATCCCCTCCGGCAAAGCCCAGTCGAAGCAGAGTAGGTTGGTCAGGGTTATTATATACATAGATGGGGATGGCTAAATAAAGAGAGTCGACATATATGATATGTGGGTAGCCTCTCCTTGTATTGGAATCCATCCATCTGAGTTTAAGTTCTCGGTTTGATATAGGTGCTCATATTGTCCCGGATTTGACAACGTTATTCTTCGGTGGTAGACGACATGCCAGTCAACAACGATACACCTATAATGACTTTATTAATTTGGAGATCTGCCGACTTAGCCTTTCAGATGTGTTCGTAGGTGTAGCTTGTGTGCGCGCGCGTATGTACTGTGATTCAAAAAAAGAGGCAATTCACAGAAAGAGGAGAGACTCAATAAGCTTGAGGACGACAAAATATTGACAACCACCAAATTGCTACTAGTTAAGTACACGTTAAATAAAACCTAAAAATTCATGAACTTACCCCAATAATAAGGTAGGCAAATAAGTTTAAATGAACCGAAATATTTTATTCCAATTGTGATTTTATTGTCTAATCCGTAGAAGCCATCAATAAATATATGTATGACAAGAACTTTGTTATACTATATCCTACTAAACATAAATATACATTGTCGAGTTACATTTAGGAAAAAAATTTAACATACATTTAGGTACAGTAAACTTTTTTTTTTGTGATGCTAGGGGGCATGGCCCTGCCGGGCCCCTCTTATCTCCACCACTGCCCACTGGTCAGTAGGGATGAAAACGGATCGGATACGGACGGATATCACCGATATTACATTTGTTTTCATATTTCTGTTCGGATTCGGATTCGAATACGGATAATATCAACTATGTCGGATAGGATACCATTGGGTATCGACATCATAAATATGCGATTTGAGTATTCGGATACAGATATGATATCGGATGTTGAATATCCGGACTCGAATACGGACAGATCTGAACCTCTCTAAACGAATTCGGTCTCGAATACGGTCGGAAAACATCCGTACCGTTTTCATCCCTGCTGGTCAGTGGTCACGTTGGTCTCGTCTTGCCCATGGCCATTGGCCTGCCCGGCTGCCGTGTGGCTAGATCGGGCACCATGCGCAGAAATAAAGATGCATATGCTCTGACTCTATGTATGTAGGCAGACGGTGATCACGCCCTGGCCCGTCTCTGTCTGATCGATCCAATAGCTTCATCAATTCTGAGCTAGCTGCAGATGGATCGGATAGCGAACTGCAGTAATTGGGCTGCAGGACACTGGACAATGCAAATTGCAGGCAGCAGGGCATGGCCGCATGGTAGCGGAGGACCAGCGATTGCATTGGTGGAATGAATGCGCAGGCGATTAGATCGTGGCATGCAGCACGACATGGCAGCGGTGGACTAGTGATTGGTGGCTGAAAATAGTGGCAGATCCAGAAAAAATTTTAGGGGGCTGAACAACACATACATCCGATTGCTGCTTGATCTTAAATCTCAAGTCTCAGCCCGCCCCTGGCTGAAAAGGCCGGCGCTATGCCAAAAAGAAAGGAAAAAGAAGACACCTAATTTGGTGACGCGGTAATAATTGTCTTTCCTATTTTGCTGCAGGCTACCCCTCTTGCTTGATGCTTTTAACAAGGACAAAGCTTCATTCTCAAGACATGATTAATGATCTGCATTACAAGGACAAAGCTTCATTCTCAAGACATGATTAAATATACTAATCTGTTCTTTTTCACTATCTGTTACAAGGACATATATATGCTATCTTTCTTGATCAAGCTCTATGATGAAAGGATTGTAATTACTCTTCTACGATGATTATTATCTTTATTTTTTTAGATGAAATAGTCCCATGTAGTTCACTTTAGAAGTTAGTTGTTTTGAGAACCGTACTGTATCTTTGTGTTGATTGAGATTCATAGAAAATAGAGTGCATGATGACTCTATGCATGTGAAAATTTTGGTTATATACTTGCAGAATAAAATAGGATACATCCTCTGTTTTGTTCTTGTAAACCATCATCACAGACCTGTTTTATCTACACACGTCTACGATGACGAGTCATCACAGACACATTTTGTGTGCACACGTCTGAAATAACTCCTCATCACAGACGTGTGTAGATAAAACATGTTTGTGAGAGGAGTTATCACAGATACATATTGTATATACGCGTCTATGATGAGGAGTCACCATAGATGCATGTTCACGCGTCTGTGATTTCCAGTCATCATAGACGTGATAAGAGTGACATGTCGAACCCCGCGTCTGTGATTTGCGTTGAACGCATTTGTGATGTGGAATTCTGACATAGTGCCAGAGAATTATGCACATTTTCAGTCACGCACACTGTGGCAGAACCTCCTAAATTATAGGGCCCACATGCACCTGTCACTGTCCGACGACCTCTGACAACTATGCATATGTTCCTGGTAACTTAAGAAGACTGTCGGGTGTCCTCGGGGAACCCCGAATCATCCACGATTTCCGAGCAGTATCACATTACAGAGTTATTACAGAATACAACATTTATTCAAATATCTACACCAGAATAAAACATAGCGGAAGTCTTACAATAACATAGTTTACAAACCATTTGTTTCAAATCATACAACTAAGTTCGGTTAATAATACAAAACGTAGTAGTGGAGTGGCATTATAACATATTACAGAACACACAAATAAGTTGCCCTGCCCAAGAGCCACACATTTACTTATCGTCATCACACTGAACAACAGTCATGCAGCACGATCCAAAACAGATCTGCCCATGAGCCTCACCTGCAACAAGGGTCAACGAACCCTGAGTACAAAAGTACTCAACAAGACTTAACCGAAAATAAAAACTGATAGAACTTAAGAATGCAGGCTCAGGGATTCAAGACATGGCTTTAGCAATAATCAAAGTTCTTTTACGTAAAAGCTTTTTAATAAAATTCTTTACATCAACATTTAAAACTTCATAAGATCATATACAAAGCTGACACGATCCGTATAAAGATCATGAAACTTCGTATCCAACACTTTCTCAAACCATCCTCAAGTTCCAGTTATTAATACTACGATGATGAACAGAGAAGTGAGTCTCCATAACCGAGGAGCAACGACGATTCGAACTGATTAAAAACCCAGCTGGGAATTCCAGACCACACGACATATGTAGATCCCCGACTTACATATATCAACCTATCCTCGGATCCTCTAAAACAAGAACGGGTCCGTGCCATCCGAGAATACAGTACTCCACCAATCCAGCCCATTGCCACGTGGGTACACGCTATGCCCGCTATCTCTCCACTCCCAGTGCACGAGTAGCCATTCTCGTAATAGAATAGCCAAGTTAAGGCTTACCGGAGTATGTGGTTAGTACTACAAAGTCTCACCGCACATAGTTCAACAACGGTACGAGCCTTAATCGACATAGGCGGAAAGAACCCGCTCATAAGACCTCCATGTCTTGTGGCTCACACACACCGAGTCCGCCCGGTCTAGATTTCTTACTCCACATGCCCAGATCACATGATAACATAAGTAACCAAAGTTCCATTTAAAACTTGCAGGTGACAGGTAATAACCCGACTTTCATCATTCTAAGCATAGCTAAGCATAACTAGGCATATACGAATTAAAACTGGTAATATAGTAGATATGGAAAAATAAGGTTGGTGATGCACCAATTAGGTTTTCACTTGACCCCTAATCACTTAATGCAGTAAAGAGAAGCAAAAGCGAAATCAATTTGTAAAACACAAGGTAGGTTTAAATTCATCCGGGGCTTGCCTCCGTTGACGGAAAAGTCTGGTTCCGGAGTCGCACCACAAATATCCAACCCGACCTCCACAGACGGATCAACCTCCTCAACTACTTGATTAACTACCACGTGCTCACCTTCGTTCACTACACGTAGTAACAATGCCATGTTTAACATGATGTGAAATATAAAACATGATGCTCGATGATGGATGCAAAAATTAACAACTTGAATACAACTTTCCTTCGCGGTACAGTTACAAGTCAAACTAACTAAACCTTTTTCGTAACACATACATCAATTGCCAAGGATCATTACCAACTAATGACCCAAGGACATTACTCAATCAAAAATTCAATCAAAACCTAAATCATGAAAGGTTACTATTTGCTTTTATGAATTAATTATTTAATTAAGAATTATGAAATAAATCAACTTGTTCCAATTGACCTCAAAATTTTTGTAAATGTTCATCACATGGTAACTAAGTGGCAAAACAATTTTTATAATTTTTAGATAAATAAATAAGCCTAGAAAAATCATGGAAACTCATTTATTAATTAATTGAGCAA
Source organism: Miscanthus lutarioriparius (assembly GCA_904845875.1). Classification (NCBI taxonomy): domain Eukaryota; kingdom Viridiplantae; phylum Streptophyta; class Magnoliopsida; order Poales; family Poaceae; genus Miscanthus; species Miscanthus lutarioriparius. The sequence goes on from CAJGYO010000017.1 coordinate 75,197,620, forward strand.
TTTTTATCACATTAAAAAGTACTGAAAAACAACATTTCAAATTTTTCCTAAATAACATATATCACAGAGAGGTCACACAAAAATTTTCATAATTTTTGGAGCTCTAAATAAATCTACACAAAAATAATAAAAACATACACTATTTATTCATTTCTAAAAAAAAGGAAAAATGATTTTTCAAATCACCCGCTCACTGACAAGGTGACCCCACCTGTCATCCCCGACCTCCGCGCGTTGACGACGACGGCGACGGCTCTGACCAGCGATAACTCGCCGCCGGTGAGACCTCCGGCCACGGCGACAGTACCAACACATTCCCCACAACCCAACGCATCGATTGGAGTCACTAGCTTGAGCAAATACAGCGAGGTTCGAGCTTGACACTGACCATGGCGGATGCGGCGGCTCGGCGACGCTACGCCGGCGATAGGAGCCCGGTAGTTATTAAACAAATGACACAAGAAGACTCAGGAGCTCACCCCGATCATGCTAGAGCAAAGAACGGGGCCGAAGGAGCAGCGGAGAGATGGGTCGATGATCACAGCAGCTGCGGCGGCGCGAGCAACGTCGACGGCGAAGTCCCGGTGGCTGTGGTGGACAAATTGGTCAAGCAATAAGGGATTAAGCACCATGGCATCCAAGTGATGCTTTAACAACACCGACCAAGGATAGAGGCTCAACGCAGCGCGCTGGCCGCGACGGTGCTCGCTCGACGGAGATGCTGCCGGCCGCGAGGAAGAAAACGACGCACAGCGAGTTCCCGGCGAAGACAAGCGACCAGAGTTGCTTGGCTGGGTGTGCATGGACTAGGCGAAGCTATGGCAAGCTTTTCCGAAGACGGGAAGGCGCTACGGCGACGGTGAAGCTCAACGAAGTTATGGCGATGGCGGCGGGAGAAAACAGAGGAGGAAGAAAAACGACGACGATGGCGTCTCGGCCTTTATAACATGGCTCAGAAGCAAGAAGAAGCCACGCCACGGTCTTCACCGCGCCAGCGCGACGCCAAAGATGGCCACGACCATGACTGGAAGCCAAAGGAAGCTCGCCGGCGGTGCTGCCCGACGGTACTGTTCAACTTATTTACCAAATTGCCATTCATTTTAAAATCCAAATTACTCCCAAATTTATGTAACAACTCAAAAATATCCAAAAATAAAAGTTGTTCAAAATTCAAAGCTCTACAACTTTGCTTTTATACCCATACCCAAATTCGGTCTACATTTTGAAATGCAAATTTGAATTCAAAAGGGGACAATTTAAGTACATTTCGCCTTTTCAAATTACTTCAAATTTTTCTAAACAACTTTGAAAACTCCAAAAACAAACTTTATACAACTCAACAAGCTCTACATTTTTGCTTTAAGGCTCAACCCAAAAATGTGCTTCGATTTTGAAATGGGTTTTACAGGTCAAAACTTAAAGGCCGAAATTAGGGTTTTCGAAAATCCCAATCCAAACAAAACTTGGAACATGATTCTAACACTACAAGGCAACACTTATAACACAAATGTAAACGTGTTTTAGTGAATGCATATCAACGTTCTCAATGTGACCACATGCTTTGCAATGCATATGATGACATGTCCTGTTTTAGTATTTAAAACACCCGAGGTGTTACAATCCTTCCCCCTAAAAGAAATCTCGTCCCGAGATTCAAAGTCATAGGGTAAGTAATGGAAAAGGAAATGTGTCAATCCAAAAACATTCACAACTTGTTCATAAAACAACTGAGGTCCCTTTACAAATAGAGTTCGCAACACAAATCAAAACTAGCATTCTTCTATATTGACACAAGAAACTCTAGAAACTTTTCTAACAGGTAATCTTCAGATTCTCAAGTAGCTTCTTCTTCTGAATGTTGATTCCATTGTATCTTGAAGAACTTGATTGTCCTCCTTCGAGTAACACGATCTTTCTGATCCAAAACTCGGATAGGATATTCGGAATAAGTTAAATCTGGTTCAAGTTCCACTCCTCCAACCTCAACATTCTGCTTAGGCACTCGAAAACTCTTCTTCAATTGAGAAACATGGAACACATCATGTACCGCTGTGAGATGTTCTGGTAATTTCAAGCGATATGCCACTTTTCCATACCTCTCCAAAATTTGAAAGGGTCCAATATATCGAGGTGCCAACTTGCCTTTAACACCAAAACGATTAACTCCCTTCATTGGTGATACTTTTAGATATACAAAATCTCCTTTGTTAAACACCAATGGTCTACGTCGTCTATCCACATAACTCTTTTGTTGGGACTGAGCTATCTTCAAATTACTTTGTATTTGCCTAACCTTGTCTTTTGTTTCTTCCATAAGGTCAACTCCAAAGAACCTTCTTTCTCCGGGTTCAGACCAACTCAGCGATGTTCTGCATCTAAGACCATAGAGTGCTTCAAATGGAGCTATTCTAATGCTATCCTGATAACTATTGTTGTATGCGAACTCAGCCAAAGGTAAGCATTCATCCCACTTATTGGAATAGTTAAGGACACAACACCCTAACATATCTTCAAGTACTTGATTGACTCTTTCAGTCTGTCCATCAGTCTACGGATGATCAGCTATACTATACAGTAGTTTGGTACCCAAGGAAGAATGCAATTGTTTCCAAAAGCTAGAGACAAACTGTGTATCCCTATCGGACACAATAGTCTTGGGTACCCCATGGAGGCTCATGATTCGCTCTAAATACATCTTGGCATATCGTATAGTGGGATATGTATTCTGGACTGGAAGAAAATGTGCTGACTTGGTTAGTCGATTTACAATAACCCATATTGAGTCAAATCCCTTTGATGTCTTGGGTAGACCAACAATAAAGTCCATACTTATGTCCTCCCACTTCCAAGATGGAATAGGTAATGGTTGTAATTCACCAGCAGACCTCAAATGTATAGCTTTCACCTTTTGACAAGTATCACACTTTGCTATATATCTAGCAATCTCAATCTTCATTTTAGTCCACCAAAACTTTTGTTTCAAGTCATGGTATATCTTGTTACTTCCCGGATGGATAGATAACCTAGTAGCATGTGCCTCTTCCAGAATTGACTGTTGTAACTCAGGAACCTTTGGTACCACCAGGCGATCCTTGAACCATAACACACCTTCATCATCTATGCTGAAGCATTCCACTTTTCCATTCCTGACTCTTTCCATGATATAGGCTACACCCTTATTTTCTTTCTGAGCAGCAATAACTTGATCTCAAATAGTGGCTTCAACCATTATGTTGGTCAAACTGCCTTGTTGAATTACCTCTACATTCAACTTCTCCATCTCTTGACATAAAGTCAATCCCATTGTTCTCACTGCCAGACAATTGCAATAACTTTTTCGACTAAGGGCATCTGCAACCACATTTGCTTTGCCAGGGTGATAATGTACTTTCAAGTCATAATCTTTAATCAGTTCTAACCATCTTCTTTGTCGCATGTTCAATTCTGACTGAGTAAATATATACTTTAAACTCTTGTGGTCTGTATAAATATGGCACGTATTACCAAGCAGGTAATGCCGCCAAATCTTTAGAGCATGGACAACAGCTGCTAATTCCAGATCATGAGTCAGATAGTGTTCTTCATGTTGCTTAAGTTGCCTGGATGCATAAGCAATGACTCTGCCTTCTTGCATCAATATACATCCAATACCAATACCCGAAGCATCACAATAAACATCAAACGGCTTCTCGATATCAGGTTGGGCTAATACTGGGGCAGTGGTCAATAGTCTCTTCAAAGTCTAGAAAGCTTCTTCATAATCAGATGACCAGACAAACTTGACTTGGTTCTTCAACAACTCAGTAATGGTCTTTGATACTTTAGAGAAATCTGGAATAAACCGACGGTAATATCCCGCCAATCCCAGAAAACTCCAACCTTGATGAACTGTGGTTGGCGGTTTCCAATCAAGCACATCCTGCACTTTGCTTGGATCAACTACAATGCCTTCAGCTGACAAGACATGTCCAAGAAATTGTACTTCCTTCAGCCAAAAATCACATTTGCTGAACTTGGCATATAGTTGATGTTCTCTCAAGCGGGTCAGAACAATTCTGAGATGTTTCGCGTGTTCGGTCTTGTTCTTGGAATACACTAAGATGTCATCAATAAACACCACTACAAACTTGTCTAGCTCAGGCATGAATACTGAATTCATCAGATACATGAAATGAGCTGGAGCGTTTGTCAAACCAAAAGACATTACCAAGTATTCATATAATCCATATCTTGTGGTAAATGCCGTTTTGGGAATATCTTCAGGCTTTATCTTGATTTGGTGATATCCCGACCTCAAATCTATCTTGGAGAAAACTTTGGCACCGACCAGTTGATCAAAAAGCAAATCTATCCGAGGTAAGGGATACTTATTCTTGATGGTCACTTCATTCAATGGACGATAGTCGACACATAACCTCAGGGTCTCATCTTTCTTTTTTCACAAAAATTGCCGGACATCCCCAAGGTGATGAACTAGGTTGGATAAACCCCTTATCAATCAATTCTTGCAACTGAGTTTTCAACTCAGCTAACTCCTTAGGTGGCATCCTATAAGCTCTCCGAGAAATCGGAGCTGTTCTAGGTTTTAACTCTATGTTAAACTGGACATCCCTATCAGGTGGTAGACCGGGTAAATCTTCAGGAAACACATTAGGAAATTCACACACTACCGGGATATCTCTAATCTCCTTGACAGCAGCTGCACAAACTTTGCCCACTGATCTTCTTAAGGTTGGAAGTTGGATGAGAAGTTGAGAATTACTATTTGGCAAACTCACTCTTATAGTTCTATTCAAAGCATCTATAACAGCCTTATGCTGATACATCCAATTCATTCCCAAGATTACATCTATATCCTGATCCTTAAGGATAATCATGGTAGTGGGAAAAATATGCCCACCTAGGTTTTTGGGTACCTGGTATACCATTTCCTTAGTACACAGACGTCCCCCGGGCGACTGTATAAAGAAATTTTCCTTTGTTGCCCCAATTGAAATCTCATGCTTTACCACAAATGTTCTATTGATGAATGAATGAGATGCACCCGAATCAAAAAGTATAACTGCAGGGTGATTGGCAACAGGAAACATACCCATCATCACTAGCTCCCCTTCCGGAATTTCCCCAGCTTGAATATAGAACACCCGTCCTGTCTTCCTTTCATCTTTGCCTTTCTGAGCATTGTGATTGTTATTCTTGTTCTGTGCCTGACCCTATTGTTGATTTACAGGGGCCTTCTGATAATTTGGATTAGACTGCCTTGGATACGAACATTCCCTCGAGAAATGACCAGGCTTGCCACAATTGAAACAGGGATACTTATGACCCTGGGGTGTTGGAGCAGAAACCCCAGAAGCATTTGTCGGTTGTGGATTCTGATAAGTTGTAGCAGGGCGGACATTTGATTGCTGACCGGCTTGAAACTGCGGCGGACGATAAGGAGGATGATTATGATTTACTGGATGATAAATCACCCTCTGCCTCTTTTGATTTCCCCCAAAAGATCCAGACGGCATACTCTTTTTCTTCTTGAGCTCCTTATGCTGCCGATACTTTGCCTCTGAAGCAATTGCAATATTCACTGCCTCATGATAAGTGACATTGGTACAAGTTGTCATCATAGTCTGCAGTTTGGTATTCAGACCTCTCATAAACCATTTCTTTTTCTTGGCATCTGTGTTGACATGTTCAGATGCATACTGCGACAGATGATTGAATCTTCCCACATACTGCATAACCGTCTGATCCCCTTGCTTCAAAGCAAGGAATTCATCCAGCTTCATAGCCATAACTCCCACCAGGATATAATGGGCTCTGAAAGCAGTACAAAACTTTGTCCAAGCTGATGGAACACCTGCGGGTTGCATGGCCATAAGATTCGCATACCAAGTACCGGCTGCACCTCTAAGTTGTTGGGCAGCAAAGACTGGTTTCTGAAACTCCATGCATGGAATGAGATTAAATTTCTGCTCCATGGTTCGAAGCCAATCGTCAGCCTCCAGTGGTTCATCTGCCTTGGTGAACACCGGTGGCCTTGTGTCTGTAAAATCAACATATGTAGCCTCCTGCCTGTTATGATGGCGACCATGATTTCCTTGCATCTGATTCTGATTACTTTGAGCCATCTCATGAAGCAAACGAGAATTTTCAACCGTCACATTGACAAGTGCAGCTATAGCATCAGCCAGGTTTGTTGGAACTGGTGGCGGATCTAGAATACCGTTCTCATCTTGTGAAGTACCAGGAATATACGAACCCCGTGTACGACGCATCTGCTCATAAAAAACCAAACTTTACTCACAAGTCTTTATTGAATTACAACAAAAGCTTACTCCAGACACATTACATAGGGTTTACTAATATAAACACAAACCCGCATGTACCTTAAACAAAACTACTTAACTTAACTAGAACTAACTATTATACAACTCTACTCCTCTCCTTGGTCACTTCAAACTTCAGGCTCGGTATCCATTTCGGAAATATTACCGCCTTCATCACTTTCATCGATCATTACTAATTCTTCAGGATCTTCTTCTTCCTCCTCTTTCGATTCACTATCATCGGCAAGGATGACACCGGGGTCCATTGCATCAGCTTGGGGTTCATGATTTGGATCTAGGAGATTACTTAGCCTATGAACTTCCTCATGCAGATAAGTATTATGTTCTTCTAAATCTTCTACATAGAATTTTAGCTCATGAGTTCTAGCTCTAGCTACATTTTCTCTATGCCAAGCTTCATTTCTTCCTTCCACCGTACGAACTAACATACGTTCGTAGTTCCTGTGAGTGGTGGTGAGACACCTCAATTGACCCTATAGTTCTCCTACCTGGATGACATCCAAGGCCCTATCTCTAGTAGCTTGTGCTAACTCTACAGAAATCCTCTATAATTCTACCTGGGGATCAGGCCTAGAGCTACTACTGCTAGCACCGTCATTCCTAAGGGCAAGTTGGTGACGAGGAACTCCTTTGGGTCCGGTGGACTTACGGGGTGTCTTCTTGGTACGAGCCATACTGTAGGAAGCAAGATTAATCCCAGTAAGACAATCTGACAATAGTCTCAAGAGCAGCAAGGGTGGACTACACAACTCAACTCATACGCACTACCCAACCCAAACTTAGAGGTGAAGGAAGTAACGAGTGAATTAATCATGATGCATGAATCGTTCTTACGAACAAAAATCAAAGCTTATAATGAACATAAACAGCAGTTGTTTTTATATAGGGCATAGTAAGATTACTACTCCACCACACAAAACCTTTTTAATCAAATAAGGAATGGTGAGAAAGAAATTAGATAAGTCAGAAGCAATTTGGACCAAATTAACAAGTTAAATTTAGTCATCCCAATTCATTTTGAAGTTTTTGTAAACCAATTCGAGAAAGACTTTGTAACGATTGCTCTGATACCATTCTGTGGTAGAACCTCCTAAATTATAGGACCCACATGCACCTATCACTGTCCGACGACCTCTGACAACTATGCATATGTTCCTAGTAACTTAAGAATACTGTCGGGTGTCCTCGGGGAACCCCGAATCATCCACGATTTCCGAGCAGGATCACATTACAGAGTCATTACAGAATACAACATTTATTCAAATATCTACACCAGAGTAAAACATAGCGGAAGTCTTACAATAACATAGTTTACAAACCATTTGTTTCAAATCATACAACTAAGTTCGGTTAATAATACAAAACGTAGTAGTGGAGTGGCATTATAACATATTACAGAACACACAAATAAGTTACCCTGCCCAAGAGCCACACATTTACTTATTGTCATCGCACTGAACAATAGTCATGCAGCACGATCCAAAACAGATCTGCCCATGAGCCTCACCTGCAACAAGGGTCAACGAACCCTGAGTACAAAAGTACTCAACAAGACTTAACCAAAAATAAAAACTGATAGAACTTAAGAATACAGGCTCAGGGATTCAAGGCATGGCTTTAGCAATAATCAAAGTTCTTTTGCGTAAAAGCTTTTTAATAAAATTCTTTACATCAACATTTAAAACTTCATAAGATCATATACAAAGCTGACACGATCCGTATAAAAATCATGAAACTTCATATCAAACACTTTCTCAAACCATCCTCAAGTTCCAGTTATTAATACTACAATGATGAACAGAGAAGTGAGTCTCCATAACCAAGGAGCAACGACGATTCGAACCGATTAAATACCCAGCTGGGAATTCTAGACCACACGACATATGTAGGTCCCCGACTTACATATATCAACCTACCCTCAGATCCTCTAAAACAAGAACGGGTCTGCGCCACTCGAGAATACAGTACTCCACCAATCCAGCCCATTGCCATGTGGGTACACGCTATTCCCGCCATCTCTCCACTCCCAGTGCGCGAATAGCCATTCTCGTAATAGAATAGCCAAGTTAAGGCTTACCGGAGTATGTGGTTAGTACTACAAACTCTCACCGCACACAGTTCAACAACGGTACGGGCCTTAATTGACACAGGCGGAAAGAACCCGCTCACAAGACCTCCATGTCTTCTGGCTCACACACACCGAGTCCGCCCGGTCTAGATTTCTTACTCCACATGCCCATATCACATGATCACATAAGTAACCAAAGTTGCATTTAAAACTTGCAGGTGACAGGTAATCATCCGACTTTCATCGTTCTAAGCATAACTAGGCATATACGAATTAAAACTGGTAATATGGTAGATATGAAAAAACAAGGTTGGTGATACACCAATTAGGTTTTCACTTGACCCCTAATCACTTAATGCAGTAAAGAGAAGCAAAAGCGAAATCAATTTGTAAAACACAAGGTAGGTTTAAATTCATCCGGGGCTTGCCTTCGTTGACGGAAAAGTCTGGTTCCGGAGTCGCACCACAAATATCCAACCCGACCTCCACAGATGGATCAACCTCCTCAACTACTTGATTAACTACCACGTGCTCACCTTCGTTCACTACACGTAGTAACAATGCCATGTGTTAACATGATGCGAAATATAAAACATGATGCTCGATGATGGATGCAAAAATTAACAACTTGAATACAACTTTCCTTCGCGGTACAGTTACAAGTCAAACTAACTAAACCTTTTTTGTAACACATACATCAATTGCCAAGGATCATTACCAACTAATGACCCAAGGACATTACTCAATCAAAAATTCAATCAAAACCTAAATCATGAAAGGTTACTATTTGCTTTTATGAATTAATTATTTAATTAAGAATTATGAAATAAATCAACTTGTTCCAATTGACCTCAAAATTTTTGTAAATGTTCATCACATCGTAACTAAGTGGCAAAACAATTTTCATAATTTTTGGATAAATAAATAAGCCTAGAAAAATCATGGAAACTCATTTATTAATTAATTGAGCAATTTTTATCACATTCAAAAATTACTGAAAAACAACATTTCATATTTTTCCTAAATAATATACATCACAGAGAGGTCACACAAAAATTTTCATAATTTTGGGAGCTCTAAATAAATATACACAAAAATAACAAAAATAGACACTATTCATTCATTTCTGAAAAAGGAAAAATCATTTTTCAAATCACCCGCTCACTGACAAGGTGACTCCACCTGTCATCCCCGACCTCCGCGCGTTGACCACGGCGGCGACGGCTCTGACCAGCGATAACTCGCCGCCGGTGAGACCTCCGGCCACAGCGACAGTACCAACACATTCCTCACAACCCAACGCATCAATTGGAGTCACTAACTTGAGCAAATACAGCGAGGTTCGAGCTTGACATCGGCCATGGCGGATGCGGCGGCTCGGCGACGCTACGCCAGCGACAGGAGCCTAGTAGCGATTAAACAAACTACATAGGAAGACTCAGGAGCTCACCTCGATCACGCTGGAGCAAAGAACTGGGCCGAAGGAGCAGCGGAGAGATGGGTCGATGATCACAGCAGCTACGGCGGCGCGAGCAACGTCGACGGCGAAGTCCCAGTGGCTGTGGTGGACAAATTGGTCAAGCAATAAGGGATTAAGCACCACGACATCCAAGTGAAGCTTTAACAACACCGAGCAAGGACAGAGGCTCACCGCAGCGCTCTGGCCACGACGGTGCTCGCTCGACGGAGATGCTGCCGGCCGCGAGGAAGAAAACGACGCACAGCGAGTTCCCGGCGAAGACAAGCGACCAGAGTTGCTTGGCTGGGTGCGCAAGGACTAGGTGAAGCTGTGGCAAGCTTTGCCAAAGACAGGAAGGCGCTACGGCGACGGTGAAGCTCAACGGAGTTATGGCGATGGCGGTGGGAGAAAACAGAGGAGGAAGAAAAACGACGATGACGGTGTCTCGGCCTTAATAACGTGGCTTAGAAGCAAGAAGAAGCCACGCCACGGTCTTCACCGCGCCAGCGCGACGCCAAAGATGGCCACGACCACGACTGGAAGCCAAAGGAAGCTCGCCAGCGGTGACAGCTGCCCGACGGTACTATTCAACTTATTTACCAAATTGCCATTCATTTTAAAATCCAAATTACTCCCAAATTTATGTAACAACTCAAAAATCTACAAAAATAAAAGTTGTTCAAAATTCAAAGCTCTACAACTTTGCTTTTATACCCATACCCAAATTCGGTCTACATTTTGAAATGCAAATTTGAATTCAAAAGGGGACACTTTAAGTACATTTCGCCTTTTCAAATTACTTCAAATTTTTTAAACAACTTTGAAAACTCCAAAAACAAATTTTGTACAACTCAACAAGCTCTACATTTTTGCTTTAAGGCTCAACCCCAAAATGTGCTTTGATTTTGAAATGGGTTTTCCAGGTCAAAACTTAAAGGCCGAAATTAGGGTTTTCGAAAATCCCAATCCAAACAAAACTTGGAACATGATTCAAACACTACAAGGCAACACTTATAACACAAATGTAAACTTGTTTTAGTGAATGCATATCAAAGTTCTCAATATGACCACATGCTTTGCAATGCATATGATGACATGTCATGTTTTAGTATTTAAAACACCCGAGGTGTTACGCACTCTCTGAAGAATGCTACAGCTATCTCTTTCATTGGTAACATTGTAAATATGAATATGAATCATGGTGATGGAGGGGCTCAATGTAGTGAAGGGATCAGCAAGTTAGGTGCACAGGCACAACCACATGCACCGTGCAATTTCACGTCGCCATTATTCAATTCCCTATTTAGAAACATGTCATTATAATTCGATCATTGTATAGCTGAACTATGCCATTTTCTACGCCATGGACAATGTTGGGACCATGGACGACAAGCGAATGCATTTCCATATTGCTCCAACTGCCTCTTTCCTCTTCCTCTAGTTGTTCTCCTTGTGCTCCTTTGTCTCAACCACTATACTGCCCCTTTGTCTCGAGCACTATACTTCATATTATAAGTTCACAATTTGATGTCTTGTCTCGATCATTGTGAAGCAAAAGAGCACTCTTGGAGGTACTTATAGTCCACTTATTATATATAAAAAATTGTCTTGAGATGAGTTTAATTACGCAAATTGACAGACAACATGAACTAATTAATCAAAACAGTGGCATCACGACAGGTACGAGAGAGCACAGTCATGTTGCCACTTGACTATCTTCGACTTAGGTCCTATTTGGATCCATTAGCTGCTAATAGTTAGCTAGCTAATTTTTGCCGCTATTAACTAGTTTGTTCAACTAGTAAAATAGTTGTTAGTCGGGTATTTAGTTAATGATTAGCTAAACTATTAGCTCGGTCTTTTTGGATCCAAGGAACTAACGATTAGCAACTAACTATTAGCTCTATGGATTGAAACAGGATCTTAGCATAGAGATCTAATAGGAAAATATTTTCCATGTTTATCCTCTCGGTCTTATACCTCTTAGGAGGTGGTAGTAGGTCAACGTCGTATCCACATAGATCAAACTAAATAGACGGCGCGCAATCATTCTAGAGTACTGTAGCAACACCTATTGTTTTTATATTGAGATGTAAATGTGACCACATTGGCAATTAGAAGTGTTGTGTGATGACTAAACAAACATAAACTAAATTTTTTTTCCAAAAAAAGACTTGCAAAAATCAATTCAAATATATTTCAACGTGACCTTGGCGACCTACTTTTTATAAAAGCTAAAGAAAGTATAATGGCAAAAAAATAACTAATGCAACCGTCTCGTATTCTATCTTTTTACACATATAGCATGGCGACGATTATGGATGCTTCGTTCGGACCATACACGCAGCCCGCAGGTGCACATGAAGCTATACCATCTGTTCTATAGCTGTCATATATTGTCGTGCCTACTTTTTTTTTTTTGCAAAATCCCAGGCACAGACGTACTCACACTCATCAACTCTATGAATGCAAGCACATTACATTATGAGCATCTTTGAAAGACAACTATGATGAATTGACAAATCTCGAGATGATGAAGTCATCACATGATGTCTCGCTATTGATGAACACATCGCCTACCGCTGAAAGAAAAATATCATTAAATCTTGAAATAAATCAAAATAATATGAGAACCTGCACAAAGTGGAGAATTTAAATCTAGGGTAGATAATAAATTCCACCGAGCAATCTACTCTCTCCGTTATCAATTATAAGTCGCTTTCACTTTTTTGGCACATCATATTATTTAAAATGGATGTACCAGAAAAATCAAAGCAACTTATAATTTAGATGGAGTAGCTTAGTTCGTACACGTACTGTCATGCCAACTAACTGATGGAGAAAGAAGTTATTTGGGACCGATACGAGTCCTCATTGTGGTATTGTATATCCATGTATTAATTATTGATGTACTGCCATGTATAAATACCGGAAATACATGAACCCAAAGTCGTCATGCAAATTGCAATAATATTCTGTCTCTTCAGACATGCATGCATAGTATCGGCCGGTAAGTTTACATGCAAATTTTAATATTCTATCTCTTCACACAAACGTGTAGTTATAAGCTACCGTACATGGATAACAATATAATACTCTGCGTGTACGTATCCTATCCATGTACAACATGTGTGCTACCGTCATACCGTACGTCACTGCTACAGGATGGCCTTGTTGTCTCGGGCGGTAACGGCCTTTGGTCCCGGTTACCGCGCCGGGACAATGATCCCGGGACTAAAGGTGGAACCTTCAGTCCTGGGTTATCAAGCCGTGACTAAAGAGGGACCTTTAGTCCCGGTTGGTGTTATCAACCAGGACTAAAGGCCCTCCAGCCGAGCAAACGTGGCCGCACCCTTTAGTCCCTGTTGGTAACCTCAATCGGGACTAAAGTTTTTTTTTTCTTTTTTTTTGTTTCTATTTCTATTTTCCTTTTTTTCTATTTTCACGCTGCTACCAGATTTTTTTTGTTTCTATTTCTATTTTCCTTTTTTTCCTATTTTTAATTGATGATTCGTTTTGGTTTCTGAATACGCATTCTACACTGCTAGAATATACGTTCGTTTATAATGTTCAACATTTTGTATAAACTATAGTACGAAGGACCTTTAGTCAAGGATCAGCGGTACAATCCTGTTCAAGTTCGTGCTGCTTGGTTCGAGAGCTGAGCTTTTAAGTTAGCTTTCACTCTTCTGAGCAAGCGAGGTGGTGCTAATAGGTGGGACTGGCCAGCAATTTCAGCATATTGTGTACTGGTCCGGCCCATCGAGGCTCCTGTAAACGCCCGGGACTAAAAGACCTTTAGTCCCGGCTGATAATAACAGCCGGGACTAAAGATATACCTTTAGTCCCGGCTCGTAATACCAGCCAGGACTAATTGATTTGGTCGTGTTCAGTTGCATCGGACCAGCCGGGACTAATGGTCTTTATTTTCAGTGCCAGCAATAAATGCAAGCAGGTAAATGCAAGCCGGGACTAAAGCTCGTAAATGCAAGGTAAATGCAAGCCGGGACTAAAGCTCGTAAATGCAAGCAGGTACAAGTAAAGCACCATCAAGTACGTCTTCGTTTCTTATTGCTACTTTAGTCCCGGTTGGAGTTTCAATTCCTACGTACAAATGCAAGCACGACAACCGGAACTAAAAGCTTGAAACATGCATATGGGTCCCGGTTGGAGTTTCAAGCTCTAAGCTTTAGTCCTGACTGAAGGTTCAAGCTCTAAGCTTTCTAGTACAAGTAAAGCACGGCAATAAATGCAACCAGGACTAAAACTTAGAGCTTTAGAGCTTAGAGCTTAGAGCACGGCAATAAATGCAACCGGGACAGCACGCTGTCAGTCCCGGCTCAAAAGACTACCTGTTACAGTTTCAAGCTTTAGTCCCGGTTGGAGACAGCAACCGGGACTAAAGGTCCCTTTCTAGTCCCAGACGTAGCCTCCAGCCGGGAGTAGACTTTTACTCCCGGTTGGAGGGACCAACTGGGAGTAAAAGTTAACCTTTAGTCCCGGTTGGTAGCTCCAACCGGGACTAAAGGTCCACTGCAGCAAAAGTCTGCCGCAGTAGCCGTTGGGCAGGAACCTTTAGTCCCGGGGGCAAAAAATATCGAGGCTAATGCCAAATTAGGACATCGTTCTAAAGTCTGTTCTCTAGTAGTGCGTGTATATATATACATAATACTTGCATGCGAAATCTCCGAAGAAGTAATCATGATTTCGTAAAGAGGCCGACGAGGTGGTAAGTATCGTACGTGACAAACTTGCACGAAACCTTCTCAATTTTTATCACAGCCTCCACATATGATATCATGACATCTCGGCAAGTTTCAAGATTTTCATTCTTCGTTTGCTTTATATAGAATTTAAAAACAACTCAACCGCAAGTTTGTGGTCATGTTTCGTGAACAAGATGTTCGAAATTGGTGGTCTGTTCCTGGATAAGGCCTCACATTATACTAAATAACATGAATACCATTTTCCCATTCATTTTTTCATTATTCGAATGACTAGCAGTTATAATTTGAATTATCTAAGAAAATTTAATTAAATAAAATAAATTAAAGAAATATAGAAAAAGTCCGAGAAATATGCCACATTGGAACATGGAGTACCAGGTATTGTACGAGGACTACAGAAAAAGTTTGGGGGCAGGAAGAAAAAAAATAAAAACGGTTTGCCGAGTGTCTGCATTTGGCGCTCGGCAAAGGAGCCCCTTTGCCGAGTGCCAGGACGGCTGGCACTCGCAAAGAATTTTAATTTTTTTAAAAAAAAATCCCTCTTTGCCGAGTGCCAGGCCGGGTGGCACTCGGCAAAGAATTTAAAAAAATTAAAAAAATACTTTGCCGAGTGCCAGATCGGGGGCACTCGGCAAAGAATTTTTTTAAAAAAAATCCTCTTTGCCGAGTGCCAGGACAGGTGGCACTCAGCAGAGCATTAAAAAAATTAAAAAAATACTTTGCCGAGTGCCAGATTGGGGGCACTCGGCAAAGGGGGAATTTAACCTCACCGGCCCACACACACCGCACACACGCACGCAGGCAGCTGACCGCGCCAGCGCCGCCGCCCGCGCCGCCGCCCGCGCCCACGCCGCCAGAGGAGGAGGAGAAAGAGAGGAGGAGGAGGAGAGCGGGAAGAAGGAGGAAGAGAAGGAGGAGGAGGAAGAAGGAGGAAGGAGGAAGGAGGAAGAAGGAGGAGGAGGAGGAGGCGCCCCGGCCGCTGTTGCCACGTCCCCGGTGCTTC
Organism: Miscanthus lutarioriparius; assembly: GCA_904845875.1. Classification (NCBI taxonomy): domain Eukaryota; kingdom Viridiplantae; phylum Streptophyta; class Magnoliopsida; order Poales; family Poaceae; genus Miscanthus; species Miscanthus lutarioriparius. The sequence continues at coordinate 75,213,221 of CAJGYO010000017.1, forward strand.
CCCAGCCATCGCCTTGTCCACCGGCGCCCTGGCCCCTTCACCACCGCCGCCCTACGACGCCCACTAGGTATGCCCTACCGTCGTCGTCGTCATAGTATTACTGGTAGTTGCGGTAGTAGTAGTGGTAGAGTAGCAGTAGTGGTAGTCGTAGGAGTCGTAGGAGTGGTTGTGACATTGTTATATATATGTGGTTGGATATAATCGTGTGCATGTCGGCCATCGTGCCGTTCATATATATGTGCATGTCGGACATCGTGCCGTTAGTTTTCTTGCAGGTTTTGGAAACCTCACCGTGCAGGGGAGGTGCTGCCGAAATTTTGTATTGACAGTTTTATGTTTCTTTTTTTGTAGAGAAGAGCCCGTTGGAGCGGAGCCGGAGTACCTCGGTGACCCCGATCGCCTTCCTCACCGCTGTGGGTCTGCCTGCACCGCGTCGCCTCGCCACTGCACCGACCCGCCACAGCCCAGCTAGCCTGACTCCACCGCCACCCTCGGTATAACCCCTCTTTCCATATCATGGTCATAGATCACGTAACCCAGTTAGGCGTCTCCCGTTCGAAAGAGATACGGTTGAAAATATGCAGATATTTCCATATCTAAAACCATATCTGTTTCAAATTGTCTATGTTTTTTGGATAGCCCGCGGATGCGTAGGTGGGGTTAGTTTCCATGGTCTGCTCCGATCCGAGATAGAGTTTCGGCATCATCTCCCTGTTGTTCTCTGGATACACACTCTCCCTGGCAGGACGTGTATTTGGAGAACAGCGGGGAGGTGCTACCGAAATTCTATCTCAGATAGGAGTAGAGCATGGAAACTAACCTCATCTACGGATCCTCGCGTGGGATTAGGACCTATCCTCACCTATTAGATTGTAGGAACGTCGTGTAGATGCAATTGATGTTTATATTACTCGCCGCTATATATGTTTGAGGATGGAGGACCATGAGTGGATGTACACGGTCTGCGCAAGTTAGGGTCAGGTCACCAATGAATGGATCGACAAGACCGATGCTTTCTTGGAACGGGCATTTGGCGTGGCTGCTAAAGGAGCAAGTAAAATTTGCTGTCCCTGCAGCAAATGCTCAAATAGGAAAAGACAAACGAAGAAGGTCATGGGGGAACATCTTTGGAAGAATGGATTTATGGTAGACTATACTCGGTGGGTCTACCATGGTGAAGCCGTTGTATGAGAGAGGAGGTGGTGAGACCACGCGTCGAGGATTATGATGCTGATGCCAGGGTAGCAGACATGTTAAATGACTATCACGAGGCATAGTTCGCTGAAGGATGTATGGAGGAGGAGCCAGAGGCAACCGCGAAGGCGTTCTACGACATGTTTGCCGTGGCACAGAAACCCCTTCACGGCCAGACAAAGGTTTCTCAACTGGATGCCATTGGACGCATAATGGCGTTAAAGTCCCAGTATAGCCTGAGTCGAGACGCCTTCGATGGTATGTTGACAGTTATTGGCAGCCTACTTCCGGAGGGTCACCTTCTGCCAAAGAGCACGCATGAGTCACAGAAACTCCTTCGTGCACTTAAGATGCCGTATGAGCAGATACATGCTTGCCCGAAGGGGTGCATCCTATTTAGGAAAGAATACGTGGAAGCAAAGTACTGTCCAAAGTGTAAATCCTCTAGGTTCCTGACGGTAGATTCTGGTGATGGCCAGAAGAGGCAGCTTGACATTCCTGTGACAATCCTACAGCACCTTCCGTTCATACCGAGGATCCAACGGCTATACATGACCGAGGAATCCACGAAACAGATGACATGGCACAAAAATGGCAAACGATACAATCCTGACAGGATGGTACATGATCCAATGGTGAAGCATGGACCCACTTTGATGGCATTCATCATGAGAAAGCTAAAGAGGCTCATAATGTACGTGTTGCGCTAGCAACAGATGGGTTCAATCCTTATGGAATGATGGCTGCCCCATACACATGTTGGCTTATGCTCGTTATCCCCCTCAATCTCCCCCCCCCTGCGTATGCTTTCAACGACAGAACGTATTCTTGTCGTTGATAATTCCTGGACACCTAGGGAATAATATGGGTGTGTTCATGGAGCCTGTGATTGATGAATTGGTCTGTGCTTGGGAGGAAGGGGTATGGACATACGACCGAGCTACAAAGAAAAACTTCAAAATGCATGTTTGGTACCACTACTCCCTGCATGACTTCCTGGCGTATGGGATATTCTACGCCTGGTGTGTTCACAGGAAGTTCCCATGCCCAGTATGCAAGGAAGGTCTGAGGTTCATTTGGTTGCAAAAGGGTGGCAAGTATTCATCGTTCGACAAACATCGGCAATTCCTCCCTCTTGACCATGCATTCAGACAAGACATCAAGAACTTTACGAAAGTTGTCGTAGTGACAAACCCTGCACCACCGATAATGACTGGTGCCGCGGTTCATGAATAGATAGATGGTCTAGTGGTCAATCCAGAAGGTGGTTTTGTGGGATATGGTGAGCAACATATGTGGACTCATAAGTCGGGCTTGATGTAATGCACAATGAAAAGAATGTCACCGAGGCACTTTGGGCAACAATCATGGACATTCCTGACAAGTCAAAGGACAACGTTAAGGCTAGAGTGGATCAGGCAATGTTATGCGATAGACCAAACCAACATATGAAGCCTCCTAGTCGCGGCAAGACATGGAGAAGGCCTAAGGCTGATTTTGTCTTGAGCAAGCCCCAAAGGAGGGAAGTACTAGAATGGATCTAGATGTTAATGTTCCCTGATGGGTATGCAGCTAATCTGAGGACGGGAGTGAACGTATCTACTATGCGAGTCTTAGGGATGAAGAGTCATGACTACCACATATGGATTGAGCGGCTTCTTCCACGATGGTTCGAGGCTATGTCCCTGAGCATGTCTAGCTAGTGCTGGCAGAGTTGAGCTATTTCTTTCGCCAGCTTGTGCCAAGGAGTTATCTCGGACCGTGATTGCCGACTTGGAAAGAATGGCACTTGTGTTGCTCTGTAAGTTGGAGAAGATCTTTCCACCTGGCTTCTTCAATCCGATGCAGCATTTGATTTTGCACCTCCCGTATGAGGCACGAATGGGGGGGGCCTGTGCAGGGCCGTTGGTGCTATCCAATCGAGAGATGTCTAAAGGTTCTTCAAAAGAAATGTAGAAATAAATGCAAAATCGAGGCTTCCATTGTAGAGGCATACATTCTAGAGGAGGTGGCGAACTTCACAACAACATACTATGGTGACAACCTCCCTAGCGTGCATAATCCACCCCCTCGTTACAATGCTGGCGAAAATAAATCGAACCTCAGCCTTTTCCGAGGGCAACTCAGAAGCGCAAGTGCATCGACCCCCAAGACCTTGAATCATGAAGAGTGGTGCCATATCATGCTACACGTGTTGACCAACCTTGACGAAGTGGCGCCGTACATGCAGTCTCAACAAACTTGTTAAATACGTCGTCACTATTCTGCATCAAACCCCCTTGTTTCTCGTTAGTACAGGGAATTTCTTCATGAATTCTGGCATCAATCAAGGGATCCTACCCCACAGCAGCTAGATACCCTTCTTAGATAGGGTGCGGGACATGGAATGCCCGATTTCATTTCTTGGTTCAAACAGAAGGTACCGTCCAATTTAGCTCGTACTTAGTTTGACATTCCAAGTTACTCGTACGTGCGAATAATATAACGATGTATCCTGCTTGAGCTTGCAGGGCCAGAGGGATGCGTCTATGCGTGCCGAGTTGAGACAGGTTGCCGATGGCTTTGCCTATAGGGTCAGATCATTTTCCGGTTATGACGTGAATGGATATCGCTTTCGCACAACAAGCTACGAGCAGAGTCGGCCCAATCGAAGAACCACAAGTTCTAGAGTTTTTACGCCTGGCGTTGATGAGGTCGAGTATTATGGAAGAATTGAAGAAATATATGAACTCAAGTTTCATGGTTCCAAACCTTTTAATCCTGTCATATTCAAATGCCATTGGTTTGATCCTGAAGTAACGAGACGGACATATTCTAAGCTTGGGCTAGTCGAAATTCGACAGGATTCCATCTTACCAGGAGACGATGTCTATATTGTGGCCCAACAGGCCACGCTAGTTTATTATCTCCCATATGCGTGTCAAACCAAAAGGCATCTTAAGGGTTGGGATATTGTGCACACGGTATCGCCACATGGTAAAGTGCCTGTCCCAAACGATGAAGATTACAACTTAGTCCCAAACACATATGATGGAGAGTTCTTTCAAGAAGAGGGACTAGAAGGGAGGTCTGAGATAGACTTAACCGAAGCGATCGGAATAGAAGTAGACAATGAAACGGTTATTGAAGAGGACGCTGGAGATGAGGTGCAAAATGTGAAGGACTTACAAATGCTTGAGCGATTACATTTAGACAATGACAATGGCAACATTGCTCATTCGGATAGTGTTGATTATTTCGACATGATTGATAGTGATGATGAGACTTATGATCCAGCTAATCTTGACCATGAAGATTATTTCTAATACATGTAATACTATGTTATTTTGTAATTACGTTTTGTTTATTTTGCATCTCTTTCTAAGTACTTCTTGTTTATCTGTGCTTATTGGTTTACTCTTTTTAATTGCAGGTGATTGAACAAAGATGGTGGGTGGTGGGATGAGGAAGCTAGCGTCCTTGTACCGAAGGACAAGGACCGCTGCACCGGGGGAGAGTAGGAGGAGCTGCCATAGGAGGGAGCCGTCGCCTGCCGCCCCATCGCATGAGGAGGAGGAGCAGGTGCCCTAGGAGGACGCCGAGGAGGCACAGGAGGACACGCAGGAGGACGAGGAGGAGGAGGCGAAAGCAGGGGGTTCCGCTTCCTCTAGTTCATCGAGAGTCTACTTGCGAGGTCTCGTGAGCCTCCCTCAGCGACCGATACCTCATGAGAGACGCCCACTGATTCGACCCGAGGGGGAAAAGTAAGTAACTTTAGATGTTATCACTACTTAATATGATATGTTGAAAATCAAAATAGAAACTAATAATTTTTCTTAATTGCTTGGGCAGGAACTAGACAATTGCGATGAGTGGAGGTGCTCACACACGCCAAGTCAATGGCATCCTCGGTCTTCTATGCAAGGAGCACTTCCCTAGCCTGGTTGAGTATGCCGGAGTGATGGGGCTAGCCTACTCGTTTGACCACTACGCCGCCGCCCCCGATGCTACAGATCGGGCCCGTAGGGTATTCAACAACAAGGCAGAGCGGGTGAAGCAAGAGCTGTGGGTAAGTCTTCCTCGCACTATATTGCTCAATACATTGCATTCATTGGACATTCTTGAAATAATGAATGGATACATCATGTTTGTATGTAGGATTTCTTTAGATGCAAGGACGGATATGAGGCCAGGGCGGATGCGGTGGCTACCAAATGCGGCAAAAAACTCATCGTAGACATGCATTACGAGGCGCGCATCCAGGCCATCGTAACTTACCACGGGACCGTCCTTGGAATGAAGGTCACCAAAAGGGACGCAAGAACCATGACGCTGACCTAGGACCGGTACCTGCAGGTAAATACAAAACATTAATACTGATTCCTTTTGAGATTAAGTAGGCTTAATTTCATCTTCTGATATGTCATGTACTTGATGGCATGTAAATGATTCCTTATTGGTGCGCCGCACATCCCCAGTGCCGGGTACAGATGGTGGACATGTGGTGCTCACGCGAGTTGGAGGAGATGCACAACTTGTGCCGGGAGCGGTGTTTGATGATGCCAGGTGTAGCACACCATCAAGGCAGCCACAGCCTCAGCGGATACGCAGAAACATGGGTACGCGAATTCATTTATTTATTCTAACGCTCAATTCTACATGATTTCTAATCATGCTGTTTTTCTCATAGTCGGCGTCACATGGTGGCCAGCCTTGCTCCATCTTCAAGGCATTTGCTATGGCCCACAAGGCCAAGGCGACATCCGACGTCGACTACAACCCGGAGGACGGGCCCGAGGCGTACATCAATGCGACCGTCCACAACCGCCTCAGTGAGTACACATCGATGGCAAGGGAGGTTCATGGGCCAGAGTACGATCTGAGCATCGAGGACCTTGATGGAGAAGTCATCATGAGGGTGGGAGGAGGCAAGAAGCATGGGCGGTACTGGATTGGCGACGGCGCAATCGACTCGCCGCTACTCCCAGTCTCTCCCAGATTCGAGCAAGCAGCACGAGCACGAGCCCGGCCATACGACCTCGGCATGACACTTCACACCACCGGGTGGAGGCACTCAAGGTTATTCCTGGTTTATTCGCCGTTCATTGGTTTTTTCATACCTTTCCTTTGCATTATTGTAACATTGGGGTGAATATATTGTAGGCCTAGCTGGAACAAGAGAGGAGGACATGGGAGCAGATGCAGGCGAAGATGGAGAGGGTGGAGGCCGAGCGGGAGGCCAAATAGCGGAGGATGGCGGAGATTCTTCAGTACATGCAAAGTCTTGGCGCCGCTACGGGTGTAGTTCTGCCACCTTCACTATTCGCTCCACCTCCACCTCCACCTCCTCACTATTCTACTCCTGTGAGTATAAATGTTTTAGTTTGTATGTTCATGCTTACGGTCAAACCTAGTGGAGTATGAAAGTTTTATTCATGTATGGTATATATTTATCTTGTCTCACACATGCAATCTCTTCTCCTTTGTGCAGAATCAATTGGTGGCATCGAACGATCCTCATGCTTCAGCGAATCCTTCACCAAATCAGTCTCATTGGCTATCTTGGTGATGATACTTGTGGTTGTTAATGGTACTTCTATTTGCAATTGTGATTGTAGATGATGGAGCACTTGGATGACTTGTGAACTTATTTGTGATATATTGTGAGACATGTGACGTTTGTGATATATATGTGACGTTTGTGATATATGTGGTGTTGGTGATGTTTGTTATATATATCTTCTGTTTGTTTGGATGGGATGTAAAAAACAAATAAAAAAGGCTGTTTTCAGTCACTTTGCCGAGTGCAATGGCCATGACACTCGGCAAAGTGACTACTTGGGAACATGCTTTGCTGAGTGCAAAGACCATTGCACTCGGCAAACATCACAGATTTGTCGAGTGCCACGGGCCAGGCACTCGGCAAAGGTCGCCTGTTTGCCAAGTGTCTTGACAGGACACTCGGCAAATAGGCTACCTTTACCGAGTGTCTTGCCGGTGGCACTCGGCACAGTGGCCACCTTTGCCGAGTGTCTGAGTCAACAGTGCTTGGCAAAGTGGCGACCTTTCCCGAGTGCTTGACCTTGACACTCGGCAAAGCCGCCGTCACGGTGGTGCTCGCTGTCACGGTGACTTTTCTTTGCCGAGTGTCAGATTAGCACTCGGCAAAGGCTTTGTCGAGTGCCCGATAAAGTGCACTCGGCACCGAGCACCCTTTGCCGAGTGTAACACTCGGCAAAGGCTTTGTCGAGTGTATATCGGCCTTTGCCGAGTGCCTGAGGCACTCGGCAAAGAAGCTGAATCCGGTAGTGATGCATCCGGCCTGACACGATGATATATTCTAGTTGATCGAGGACGATATATTTGCATGCATCCTGACACATGGATCCACCATCCGTGAAACATTATTCATGTGGACATAATATAACAATATTAATTTATATAAAGGTGGTTGGTCACTTGTGTGATTGCATGTCCAAAACCACACAAATTTACAATAACAGCAAACAAATAATGTATTCCAGAGCTTTTCTCACTTGGAATTTAAAACCATGTGATTCACGAATTTACAAAAAGAGAAATACTATAACACACTCGAGTGTTCCTCTCGCTCTCAACACTCGATTCCTCTCCCTCCCATTCTTCTTCATCTATGGCCTCTCCTCTTCTTCCCTAACTCCAGCGGGCTTAGAAGGGGCTCGGGGAGGCAGGCCGGCAAGGCCGTAGAGACAGCGGGATTGCAAGGGTTAGGGTTCCAACAGCGTAGGAGGTGGCTGGGCAAAGTCGGGGCGGGGGTGCCCATGGCCATGACGGCGGCGGGGGAGGGGGGAGAAGGAGGCTGCCACAGGTGTGGTAGGGTCTTGGTCGTGCAGCTCCGGCGAGACCCTACCGCGCTGCGGCAGGGCAGCGGGCGGTGGTGAAGCGTCGGGAGGAGGATGAAGGCGTGAAGTGCAAAAATCGAGTGTTCTCGGGCCTTTGAACACTCGAGTGTTCTATAAACGGACCCTAGAAAAACCAGGGCAGACGCAATCCAAAAGCTAGAATCACCATGACGTAAATTAAATAAACAGAAATAAAATAAATTTTATGTCTAGGAACAAAGTGTATGAAGATGTCAAAATAAAGTGAAATAAAATAAAATGCAGATTTAATTTGTGGAATGTAAATTAACATGATTATATGATTGGACAAGGCAATTAATGGGTATGCAATAATAATATGAGATGGATGCAAATTCATAATCTTATTGAACTTGGGCCAGATCCAATCTCGGGACCACATGATTGAATTGTGTTTTTGTTCTTTCCGCCTAGGGTTTTTGACCAGTACATGAAGACCATGTGTATTTTCACCAAGGCCATAGGGATGGGCTGAGACAATTGTCCAAAGGTGGAGTCTACTCAGTGGTGTCTCATCTACTTAGCGTGCAAGGTATAGGTAGATATATACATGGACTAGATCAGACTCTACTCTATTTGAATGGAAAACATATCTGTAAAATGATTCGCATAGAACTCTAATAATGCGCAGTCCATATAAGGAGGGATAGGGAGCCTGTGATTGGCATCCTACATCATCTAGCGACATCAGCTCATACCAACATAGTGAGTACAAGCAATACAAACACCGATATATAGCACGGAGTAGGGATCCTCTGCTTGAACCAATATAAACTAAGTGTCCCTTGTGCTACCCCAATAGTTGGCGCGCCAGGTAGAGACACTTGGGTGCAGATCCACCTGGATGAATCTAGATGGTTTTAGTCACTAGCTTCATTAATGCCTCGACATCCGGCGGTCACTCGGCAGGCCACAGGACCATGTGTCGGGTTCATAAACCCGGGGTCCCTCGGGGACCAGCTTCCACACCAGGGCTCGGCCTAGGAAAACCGCATGTAGTCCATGGGTCGGCCCAAGAGTCTAAAACACAACGGGCCAGAAGGACAGTCCGGCCGCTGATCGGGAGGTCTACCCAAAAGAACAAACGCCCGCTCTTCAACTTCCACGGCCCACCTCTCCGACCGGAGCACTCGCTTTGGACACCAGCCGCCTCCAGGCGGTCTCTCCGATCGGAAGGCCTGGCTCAAAATGCTGCTTTCTACTCCGACCCCGCGACTTCGACCGGGGACCTGTAGGAAGCCTGCTTGCCGCTCTTCTCCGACTGGCGTGGCCAGGGCCGGCTGGGGCCATCCGACCGTGGACACCCTCCCGGAAGGGACCAGGGGCGAACAGAGAAGGTAGCGCACAAAGTGAAACCATGATACCGGGACCATACCCTGTACGCCTGTGGGAACAGTGCTCCACAACCGCCCTGGCACAAACAGTATTGTAGGTGCCGACATTTGTATCTACAGTATTGTAGGCGCCATTGGACTCCCATATGGCAAAAAGCCCCCACATGTGATAAGTACTGAAGCTATTTCAGTACGGGAGTTGGCCCGATCTTCACGACAGTAGGTTGAAAATCACAAGATAACTTGCTGTGAACAGCGGAGGATAACTAGCTTTGTACCTGCCAAGGTTGGATGCGACCAAGCGACGGGGAGAGAGGCACCAAAACCGCGAAGACTTCGACTCGATCTCCGAATGACCGTAGAACCATAACTGGAGCTAATCCACACAAGGCAGGGCAGCCGTACTGGAACTCGCAAAGCACGAACTAGTGGATTCCAGAGGAATCTCTTCACAAGTCCAGGAAGAACAAGGAAGAACAAGGGTTCGAGTAAGCACTCGGCAGCTCGGCTGCAATATCACTAGAATTATTAAATTATCAAAAAGTCCTTTTCTAGTAGCCTAGAGGTGGTATTTATACAATGAGAAGTTTCTAAGATAGATGTGAACTGAAGAAGCCACGTTGGAAGGTGGAAGGACAACAGACTAGAGCATTCACGAAGTGGTCTTTAGTTTCCGCGTGTCTTCTGGGCTTCTGGGTAGTCTTTAATGTTTTGGTCATAACTCCTTCCTAGAAAGTCCAAATGACGAACCGTTGGATGCGTTGGAAAGCTAACTTCATCATCTTTCCAACCATGTATGCTATGCACCACGAATTATTGTAGAATGGTATAGTTTTTGCACGGGCTCTTTAGCTTCATGCAGACTATTGAGCTTCGGAGCAATCTTCACTAAAACTGGTCGAACGCCTAGCTCCTCTCTGATCCATCCTCGATGTATCCTTGTCTTCCTTCTCGGAGAACCTGAGTAATAACAACATGCACGACTTAGGTAGCTCAAAATTACCATCAATGTTTAATTGAAATTCACAAAGTAGCGCGTGCACCTCTTGTTGTATCTTTTTGGTGCGGCTACGGGTGATTGGTCCAGTAGGGACTTGAAGTGGTGTATCAGCTGGTGAGGTGGTCAGAGAGGTTGCCAAGGTCGGTGAAGTGATCGGAGAGGTCGCTGAGGTGGTCGGAGATGTGATCGGAGTGGTCGGAGAAGTGGTCGGAGTGGTCGCCGAGGTTTCCGGACTGGTCGGAGAGGTGGTCGGAGTGGTCGCCAAGGTCTCCGATGCTGGCGTGGTCACATCATCCTCCCCCCTGGAAAAGGAGTCGTCCTCGACTCTTCTAATCCAAAGAATGGAGAGAGGTTGGCCACATTAAAACTGGTACTCACACCATAAGTACTTGGTAGATCAATTTCATAAGCGTTGTCATTGATCTTGCGTAGCACTTTGAATGGACCGTCAGCTCGGGCTTGCAACTTGCTTTTGCGTTGTTCAGGAAATCTGTCCTTGCATAAATGCACCCAAACCAAGTCTCCTGGTTCAAATAACACCTTCCGTCGACCTTTATTGGCGTGCTTCGCATACATCCTGGTCATCTTTTCAATGTTTGTCTGAGCTCTATCATGAAGGTTCTTGACAAACTCGGCTCTCTTGCTTGCATCGAAGTTTACACGTTCCTGCATAGGTAAAGGCAAAAGATCTATGCGAGCAGTGGGTTTAAACCCATATACAATTTCAAATGGACAAAATTTAGTGGTCGAGTGTACTGCCCTGTTGTATGCAAACTCGACATGTGGCAAACTTTCTTCCCAAAGTTTCAAGTTCTTCTTGAGGATAGCTCGCAGTAGCATTGATAGAGTACGGTTCACAACTTCAGTTTGTCCATCTGTTTGTGGATGACACGTCGTAGAGAATAGCAATCGTGTTCCAAGTTTTCCCCACAAAGTTTTCCAAAAACAACTCAAAAATTTAGTGTCACGATCAGAAACAATGGTTCGTGGCACTCCATGTAGTCGTACAATTTCTTTGAAAAACAATTCAACGATATGTGAAGCATCATCGCTCTTGTGGCATGGAATAAAGTGTGCCATTTTGCTAAAACGATCAACCACAACAAAGATGGAATCCCTTCCCCGCTTGGTTCGAGGTAAACCAAGAACAAAATCCATGGAGATATCTTCCCAAGGCACACTAGGAATAGGCAGAGGAGTGTATAATCCATGAGGATTCACACGGGACTTAGCTTTGTGGCATGATTCGCAGCAAAGAACATGTCTCTCCACATCTCTTCTCATCTTTGGCCAAAAGAAGTGGTCGGTAAGGACTTGTTCTGTCTTCTTGGCACCGAAATGTCCCATGAGTCCTCCTGTGTGGGCTTCCTGCACAAGTACAATTTGAACAGAGCAATCTGGAATACAGAGTTTGTTAGCTCGAAACAAAAACCCATTATTCACATGAAATTTTTCCCATCATTTGCCTTCTCGACACTTGGAATATGGTTCAGCAAAATATGAATCAGTTGCATATAAAACTTTTATGCTTTCTAAGCCAAGAATCTTAGAGTCAAGTTGGGTTAGCAAAGTGTGACGTCGAGACAAAGCATCTGCTACAACATTCTCTTTTCCTTTCTTGTACTTGACAATATAGGGAAATGACTCAATGAATTCACACCATTTTGCATGCCTTCTATTCAGTTTTAGTTGTCCTCTAAGGTGTTTCAATGATTCATGATCTGAATGTATCACAAATTCTTTAGGAAAAAGGTAATGTTGCCAAGTTTCACTGAATAATTTAGAGTTGGACCACTTAGCTTTTCACTGAAGTATGAAATTGGCCTTCGCTCTTGCATGAGCACACCTCCAATCCCAACTCCACTTGCATCACATTCTATTTCAAATGTCTTACCAAAATCTGGGAGGGCAAGGACTGGGGCTATTGTTAACTTCATCTTCAATTCTTCCACTTGTCGCTGAATCTCCTTGGTTTCTTCTAGGTTGGTGCAGTAGGCAGCACGGTTTGGGAGTGAAGCACCGGTCACAAGATCAATTTGATGTTCGATTCCTCTCTTAGGTGGTAGTCCTGGTGGCACTTCATCCAAAAAGACATCCTCATATTCCTGTAACACATCAAAGACAACACTTGGCAGGGTAGAGGGTAAGTTGTTAGTAGAAAGAAGAGTGTCCTTGTACAGGGGTACGAAGAACATGGCATTGGGTTCACTCAATTCTTTTAGATCCCCTTTCCTAGCCATCATAACTAAACCCTCTTTTCCCGGTGTGTTGGTTCTTTGCGGCTGTGGGGTTTTATTTGGCTTTGGAATCTCTCCCTCACTATTTTTGTGGGTCACTCGCAGGTGGTTCTCGCGCTCTCGCTGTTTCTTCTTAAGACCATCCTTCAAAATTTCCTCCGATGTTAAAGGAAGCAAAGATATTCGCTCTCCTTTGTACATGAAAGACAGCTTGTTGGTTCTTCCAAAGATCTGAACATCACGATCAAATAACCATGGCCTCCCTAGCAGCAGCTGGCATGCTTGCATAGGCACCACATCACATTCCACATGATCATTGTACCACCCAATAGAAAAGTGAACGGTCACAATATTTGTTACACGCAGCGCACCTCAGTCATTGAGCCATTGCATCTTGTATGGACTTGGATGACGCCACGGTTTCAACCCCAATCTGTTCACCAATTCTTGACTTGCAATATTGTTGCAGCTACCATTGTCAACAATGATGCGACATAGCTTGTCCTTAATCATGCCTCTGGTATGGAAAAGATTGTGCCGCTGGCCATTCTCTTCTTTTCAGTAGTAATACTAAGCACACGAAGAGAAATAAAACAATTATGATCTCCTTCATCAGGTTGAATTTCATCACCTTTATCTTGTATAATTTCTTCATCATATATTGGAGCTTCTTCCTCAGGTTCACTTTCAGATTCCCATTCACCTTGCTCATTTATAATCATGGTCCTTCGACTAGGACATTGAGCAGCAATATGTCCTCGACCTTGGCACTTGTGACAAATAATGCCTCGGGTATGGGAAGAAGAAGCAGCAGTTGATGCAGCAGGAGGGGTTGCTGTGCTTGCAGCAGATCATCGCTGTTCTTGCTGAATTGCAGGTGAAGAAGCAGTAGAAACCGTGGTCTTTGCAGCACCAATGGATGGAGCAGGCCTAGTAGCAACTCCTTGTGATCTTCCCCCACCAATAAAGGTACCGGGCTGCTGTCGACGCCATGGGGCTGAAATTGATTGGCTCCCATAAGACCTTCTTCGTCCCTCTTGCTGAATTTTCCTCTCGGTGCGCATAGCTTGGTCAATAAGGTCTTGCAAATTATGATATGGAAACATCTCAACAAAACCTGAAATTTCTTCATTGAGACCATTCAAAAATCTTGCCATTTTTGACTCTTCATCTTCTCTAATTCCAGATCTCATCAATAGTAACTCCATCTCCTTGAAGTAGTCATCAACAGATTTTGATCCTTGTCTCAATGTTTGTAACCTATTGCGGAGGTCACACTAATAACTTGATGGCACAAAGCGTCTTCTCATCACTCTCTTCATCTTAGCCCATGTGTTGATATGGTCACGTCCCAACACATGTTGATTTTCTTGAACTTGGTTCCACCATGTGAGAGCGTAACCTAAAAACTCAACAGAAGCTAGATTTACACGCCTCTGATCAGAAAGATTATGCACTCTAAAAATCTGATCACATTGCTCCTCCCATTCAAGATAAGCATCAGCATTTTCTTTTCCTGAAAATTTTGGAACACTTAACTTTACACGAGCAATGCTATCCGGATCATCTCTATGGCGACGACCACGAGGAATTTCCCCATCAGGACCAGCACCACGACGATGTTCATGTGGCTATCCAAAATGCCCATGGTGACCAAAAGGATTTTCATTATCATCAAATCCTTCCTCATACTCGTCATGAACCTCATCTTCATCATCAAAATGTACATGACGATCACGTCCACGTCCTCCTCCACGCTGATGATCAAATTCAGCACGACGTCCACCACCGCGCTGATCAAAATCAGCACGACGCCCTCCACCCCGACCACCGCGACCATTGCCATGGCGGCCATGAAATCCAGCACCCAGACCAGAATTTTCATCACCAAATTCTTCAAAGTGATTGTCTTCATGTTGATGTTGAGGTCCTCGACCACCCACTGCAGGAAGACGTTCGTTGAACATCCTTTCCATCACCTCCAAGAGTGAGTTGGCCATTTGATGTAGCTCCGCCCGTACAACAGGGGGTTCTTCATCTCCGTGGTCCCCACCATGAACACTCGAATTGGATCCTACCATGTTAGACTAGTTGCAAGAAAAAATGGAATAGGTAAATTTGTGGAAACACACAATCTCACATCTTACTTACCCAAGTTCTTGCTCGTTCTCAAGGACCGTGACGGTGCTGGTGTGGCAGCTTCAACGGAGGTGGTACAGAGGTCGTAAGGATTACGAATCAAACGTCCCGGTTCAGTATTTGGTGGAGCTATAGGTGGCTAACAAGGAGGGCTACGGTACTGCTAACCGAGTGGTTTGATGTGCTCAAAGACGTGACGTTGCTGCTAACAAGATTACCACCAACTCAAATACGTAAACTGAAAATTTCAGCAATACACCGCAACACAGATCCTTCAACTTCTTTTCACTTCTCTCTCTTTTTTCTGATCTTTTTTTTAATAACACTGACAGCGGTAACAAATGAAATAACTCAATTTTTTTTATATAAATGGTGGTAACTAGCAACTCGATGAGCACAAAACACAACGTAACAGTACCGAGAAATGGTTATAGTTTTTTTTCTTTTGTGGCTTTGGACTATAGGATATGAATAAACACAAATATATGAAGTAGATTAAACAAAGATAACGATGTGGATGATGGCAAGACCTACCGTGTCAACTTGAGCTCTGATACCACATGATAAGTACTGAAGCTATTTTAGTACGGGAGTTGGCCCGATCTTCACGATAGTAGGTTGAAAATCACAAGATAACTTGCTGCGAACAGCGGAGGATAACTAGCTTTGTACCTGCCAAGGTTGGATGCGACCAAGCGACGGGGAGAGAGGCACCGAAACCACGAAGACTTCGACTCGATCTCCGAACGACAGCAGAACCACAACCGAAGCTAATCCACACAAGGCAGGGCAGCCATACTGGAACCCGCAAAGCACGAACTAGTGGATTCCAGAGGAATCTCTTCACAAGTCCAGGAAGAACAAGGAAGAACAAGGGTTCGAGTAAGCACTCGGTAGCTCGGCTGCAATATCACTGGAATTATCAAATTATCAAAAAGTCCTTTTCTAGTAGCCTAGAGGTGGTATTTATACTATGAGAAGTTTCTAAGATAGATGTGAACTGAAGAAGCCACGTTGGAAGGTGGAAGGACAACGGACTAGAGCATTCACGAAGTGGTCTTCAGTTTCCGTGTGTCTTCTGGGCTTCTGGGTAGTCTTTAATGTTTTGGTCATAACTCCTTCCTAGAAAGTCCAAATGACGAACCGTTGGATGCGTTGGAAAGCTAACTTCATCATCTTTCCAACCATATATGCTATGCACCACGAATTATTGTAGAATGGTACAGTTTTTGCATGGGCTCTTTAGCTTCATGCAGACTATTGAGCTTCGGAGCAGTCTTCACTAAAACTGGTCGAACGCCCAGCTCTTCTCTCTGATCCATCCTTGATGTATCCTTGTCTTCCTTCTCGAAGAACCTGAGTAATAACAACATGCATGACTTAGGTAGCTCGAAATTACCATCAATGTTTAATTGAAATTCACAAAGTAGCGCGTGCACCTCTTGTTGTATCTTTTTGGCGCGGCTATGGGTGATTGGTCCAGTAGGGACTTGAAGTGGTGCATCAGCTGGTGAGGTGGTCGGAGAGGTTGCCGAGGTCGGTGAAGTGATCAGAGAGGTCGGAGAGGTGGTCGGAGAGGTGATCGGAGTGGTCGAAGAAGTGGTCAGAGTGGTCGCCGAGGTTTCCGGAGTGGTCGGAGAGGTGGTCGGAGTGGTCGCCGAGGTCTTCGACGCTGGCGTGGTCACATCAACATGCCTCCGGGCATCGATAATACTGTGGGCGCCAGGATTCACCGTACCTGGTACATGTGGTAGGGCTCCTCACATACCAACAGTATTTTGCAGGTACCAACATCCACCCTTCCTGAAGAAGCCAATGCCACCTCCCATGTGCACCCGACATTCTACAATGACATCAACAATATTGTGGGCGCCTACCATCATCGCTACCCTCGTCGGCATAGGCAACAAGGCTTAAAAACATCCGTACTCTCTCCCTCTCACCTATAAAGCCATCCCCTTTATCTATAAAAGGGGATGCGCTCCCTCCAACGAAGGAGGTCGACTTCCTTCAAGTTGAAATTCACTAGATCGATAGCTCACAACCCCTCAAGCACACGCTTGAACACCTAGCTCATAGCGGAGATCCGGTCACCCTCGGCCCTTCCGGTCGGACCCAACCGGGCCTTTCGTACACCCCACCTTTCTCCTTCTCGTTTGTAACCCCACTACAGACCTCGAGCACCTGGGCTCAGGAATAAAGTCACCGACCGACCCAAACTGGACGTAGGGCACGTTGCCTGAACCAGTATAAATCCTATGTCATTGAGTGCTAGGCCACCTCCGATCACAACGTACAGCAAAACTACAAATATTCACTAGTTGGTCACTTTCTGTACCGATAGTTGGCGCCGTCCATGGGGAAGACGCTGTATGTTCAACACTTTTTGGTCATCGGATGACCCATTTTTCCACCACCCCCACCGTGGCGGGCTCGGGCGATACGATTCACTTTGGCTCGCTGTAGTATCCTACACTCTCGCCTGCAGGGATGTGGGTTCCACTCGTTTTTGAGCCATCCCAGGCCTTCCTCTTCGGAAGCCTGGACTTCGTCGCCGGCCGGCTCGGCGTACTCCACCTCTGCAAGGAGACTCGCGACCCAGCACCCGTCGAAGAGACGTCTTCCATCAACTCTGGGATGCACGACCTCAACGGCACGGCATCTGCGCTTCATTTCGAGCAAACTCTCTACTCAAACCCCACTGTGAGTAATACGCGTACTTTTATTCACCCTTTATTTACTATCTCCCACCGATCACCCGGAGGGACTGCACCGCCCACACCACAAACACCGTACGGTCGGTTCCCCTACGGCCTCGCGTCCTCTGCGGGTGCCTACGCTCGGGGGCTCCGAAGGGCGCTGGCACCATCCCCACTCACGTCTGAATTCATAGGAATGGTAGGCTTCGCTCCGGTCATTTCCCACAAACTCCCGGATAACGAGGGCGAGAGCGATGGTTCCAGCATCGGTGATGTGGCGCCCCGCCACCATCCATCCCGAGAATGCGCTATGGCGGACGGTCCAGGGCAGCCACCGGTGGTTGTGGAGTCTGCGCAAACTCACGCCCCTCCGGACCTAGGTGCGGTGGCCCTCGCATCTGCGCAAGCGCACACCGAGGAATTACGACAACGGCGGCAGAGCCAGCCGTCGCCTGCGCCGGCACGGTCGGTGCGGCACGTTGCGCCCCATGCGCATGGCCCGGCGGGTGGCGCCCGGGGTCACGCTCGTCAGGTCCAGCACAACATCATGAATGAGGGGAACGATGTCCCATAATTCGCCCGGGCCGACCAGAATATCGCTGCTGCAGCAATGCTTCTACGCGGTGTTCCCGAGCCCATTGACCCCCAGGAGCGGGCAGTCTATCGGAACCTCTGAGTTGTAGTAGAGGCCGCCGCCGCCGTCCAGCAAATGGAAAAGCTCCGCATCACGACTCTGACCCGCGCCCTCTCTCCCCACCGGGGGAACGGGCACGCGCCAGCCGGATCGCTCCGTTCACTCGCCGCCGCAGCAGTCAGGCTCAGCTCGGGGTGCGGTAGCCGCGCCACGGTCAGACCGGGCGCCTGCTCCACACCGACCGCTGGTACGAGAGCGGCCCGATCCGCACCAGGACGCTCGTAGCGTCATCAGCGACCGGCATTGGGCCCAACACGACAACGATGTCTGCCGTACGGTAGCAGGCAACACGGATCCTGGCCAAACCATTGAGGGAAGCGGTGAAAAGCACCCCAAGCGTGGTCGCTGGCCGAAGAACCGGAGCCCTAGCCCTAAGGGCCCGGGGCCACGGGCCTTCAGCCGGCGCATCCGAAGAGCCCCGTTCCCATAGCATTTTCGGCCTCCCTCCAACATCACCAAATACATTGGGGAGACAAACCCAAGCATTTGGCTCGAAGACTTCCGGCTCGCCTGTCGAGCCGGAGGAGTGGATGATGACTACTTCATCATCCAATAACTTCCCATTTGCGTGGGGGAACATGTTCTGGCATGGCTTGAATTCCTTCCACACGATAGCATCCGCGATTGGGCGGACCTCAACAGGGTCTTCATCGGGAATTTCCAAGGGACGTACGTCCGCTCGGGAAACTCCTAGGACCTCAAGAGCTGTCAGCAGGAGCCCAGCGAGTCCTTGCGGGATTACATCCGTAGGTTTTCTCAATGATGCAACTCCCTCCCTGATGTCATCGACGCAGACGTCATCAGCGCATTCCGCTCCGGGACAAACTGCGAGTCCCTGATCCACAAGCTTGGCTGCCTAAAACCCCGTACCACCCACGATCTGCTCGACGTTGCCACCAACCACGCCTCCGGCGAGGAGGTGGTCAGAGCGGTCTTCAGCGGAGGCCAAGACAAAGGCAAGCCCAAGCACATGGATCCAGACGAAGGCCCCTCCGCTCAGAGGGGCAAGAAGAACAAGAAGAATCGGCGCCGGTCGGACAACACCATGTTGGTCGCCGTGGCCGATCGCGCACCCAGGCAGCCCCAACAGGGACTACTTGACCACTTCAACAAACTCATGGATGGTCCATGCCCCCAACCACGCCTACCCCATCAAACACCTCTACAAGGAGTGCGAGCTCCTCAAACATTTCCTCCAATACGCCGGCGGGTCAAAGGAGGAAGACGGCAAGGAGCCGGCAGCCAAGAGGGGAGGCATGACAGGCAAGGATGGAGACATTTTCCCCGAACCTGAGGAGTGCATCATGATCTTTGGCGGGTCCATCGCCATCTGGACCAAACGCCAGCATAAGGTACGCTACAGGGAGGCGTGCGCCGCCGAGACGGCCGTCCCCTCCTTCCTCAGCTAGTCGGAGTCCCCGATCACCTTTGATCAGAGGGACCATCCCTCCTACGTCGCAAGATCGGGACGCTACTCGCTCGTCGTCGACCCCATCGTCCGCAAGAAGCGCCTCACCAAGGTGCTGATGGACGGGGGGAGCGGCCTCAACATCCTGTACATCGACACCCTCGATGCCATGTGCATCCCCCAATCGAAGCTTCGCATGGCGGGCTCCGCCTTCCACAGGGTAATCCCAGGAGCGCAGGCATACCCGCTCGGACAGATCGATCTGACCGTCACGTTCGGCAGCTGGACCACCTTCCGCTCGGAGGTCCTCACCTTCGAAGTGGTGGACTTTCTAGGGTCCTACCACGCCATCTTAGGGTGGCCATGCTACGCAAGATTCATGGTGATCCTCAACTACACCTACCTCAAGGTGAAGATGTCAGGACCAAACAGCGTCATCACCATGAGTAGCGCCTTCTCACACGCCTTCACGTGTGACCGCGAGCACTACGAGCTCTTCACCGCGGTCATCAACTCATTCGAGCTCCTGCAGCTCGGGGAGTCATCAACCCCAGCAGTCCCAGACTGTAACAAACCGACCTCCTCGATGGCCTTCTGCCCGCTTGAGGAAACCAAGGCGCTGGGTGTCGACCCCACCGACCAAGCCAAAATGGTGCGAATCGGGACCCAGCTCCCGGCCAAATAGGAATGCAAGCTCATCGACTTCCTGCGCGACAATCGCGATGTCTTCGCATGGTAGCCTTCTGACATGCCGGGGATACCATGGGAGGTTGCCGAGCACGCACTACGCCTTATCCCGAGCTCAAAGCCCACCAAGCAATGCCTGTGTCGTTTCGACGATAAGAGGCATAGGGCCATAGGCGAACAGATCGCCAAGCTCCTAGCAGTTGGATTCATCAGGGAGGTTTTTCACTACGACTGGCTCGCTAATCCCGTCCTTATCAAAAAGAAGACCGGGAAGTGGAGAATGTGCATCGATTATACCAGACTTAATAAAGCTCGTCCGAATTATCACTTTCCTTAACCATGTATAGACCAGATAATTGACTCCACCTCGGGTTGCGAGATCCTCTTCTTTTTGGATGCCTACTCAGGCTATCACCAGATCGTGATGAAAGATTCCGATCAGCTCGTGACCTCGTTTATCACCCCGTATGGTTCATACTGCTACGTGACCATGCCTTTCAGTCTGAAGAATGCTGGCGCCACCTACCAAAGGTGCATGCAACAATGCTTCGCCGACCAAATCGACCCGCCTAATTAGCCTGATTAGGCTGAACGGCTGAAACCAACAATCGCCGTCTATGTTGATGACATAGTGGTCAAAACAGCTCGAGCTTACGACCTAATCACAAACTTGGCCGCGACGTTCGTGAACCTTAGAAGGTTCAACATCAAGCTGAATCCCGAAAAATGTGTTTTTGGGGTTCCAAAGGGGAAACTGCTTGGATACATCGTATCCGAGCACGGCATCGAGGCCAACCCCAAAAAGATCGCATCCATCTCCAACATGGGCCCCATACGCAACGTGAAGGGTGTACAAAGGCTCACCGGCTTCCTGGCGGCCCTAAGTCGCTTCATCTCCTGGCTCAGCGAACGGGGGATGCCACTCTACAAGCTCCTCGAAAAGACGGACGCCTTTGTTTGGACTGAGGAAGCCTAGCAGGCTCTCGAAAGCCTCAAAACGTCCCTGACGTTAGCCCCGATCCTCATCGCTCCCGAATGGGGAGAACTCCTCCTCTACGTCGCGGCAAGTAACCATGTGGTGAGTGCCGCCCTGGTCGTCGAAAGGGAGGAACCAGGACACCAGCTCAAGGTACAGCGACCCATATACTTCGTCGGAGAGGTACTTACTGACCCCAAGGTCTGGTACCCCCAGGTGTAGAAACTCCTATACGCCGTGCTAATGGCCACTAGGAAGCTCCTACACTACTTCACCGACCACGAAGTCACAGTCGTCACTTCATACCCACCCGGAGACATCATCTGCAACCGCGACGCCGCGGGACGAATCTCCAAGTGGGCCCTTGAACTCAAGGGCCATGACATCAGGTATACCACCCGCACCGCAATTAAGTCTCAGGCTCTCGTGGATTTTGTCGCCGAATGGATGGAGGTCCAGCTACCAGCCCCGGACGTCTCCCACGAGTACTGGACAATGTACTTCGATGGGTCTGTAATGGTGCCTGGCTCGGGGGCTGGAGTGGTTCTGATCTCCCCAGACGGGAGTAGGCTCCACTACGCCATCCGCCTCCACCTTTTGGCTTCAAACAACACCGAGGAATACGAGGCCCTTATCAATGGACTACGCATCGCCATCGAGCTCGGTGCTATGAGGCTCCACATCCGCGGCGACTCAGAACTAGTGGTTGATCAGGTCATGAAGGAGTCCTCCTGCAGAAGCCCCCTCATGACAACATACTGCCAAGAGGTGCGCAAGCTCGAGGACAGATTCTAGGGAATCGAACTGCATCACGTCCCTCGAAGGGACAACGATGTCGTTGATTTCCTCGCAAAACTAGCCGCCAGGCGGGATCCATCCCTGAGCGCGGACTTTATCAACGACGTCCACGAGCCGTCCGCCCACATCCTGGGAGGCTCCGACCGCAACGCCAAGCCGGTGCTCGGGGGCTCCGATCCCAGTACCTCTATAACGATGTCACCCGCGGACGTCGCCATACTGGCAATCGATCAAACCGACTGGCGAGCACCACTACTCGCCTACCTCCTTGAGGAGGTTCTCCCACATGAAAGAACTGAAGCCCGACGAATCGCTCGACACACCAAGACCTTCGTCGTGCTTGGTAACGAACTCTACAAACGGAGTCTGTCAGGGGTGCTCATGAAGTGCGTCCACGCCAGCCGGGGGAAGCAGATCCTCCTCGAGGTCCATGCCGGGATCTGCGGGCATCATGCGGCCCCAAGGTCTCTGGTCGGAGAAAACTTTCGCCAAGGTTTTTACTGCCCACCGCGCTACGAGATGCAGAGGAGGTCGTCGGCAGGTGCGAAGGATGCCAGTTCTACGCTCGGCAAACCCATCTACCGGCGCAAGAGATCCAGACCATCCCAATCACCTGGCCATTCACGGTCTGGGGCCTCAACATGGTAGGACCCCTCAAAAAAGGCCCAGGCGGTTTCACTCACCTACTCGTAGCAGTCGACAAGTTTACCAAATGGATAGAGGCCAAGCCCGTCACCAATCTCTGCTCAGAAGAGGCGGTCAAATTCTTCCTTGACATCATCTACCGATTCGGCGTTCCAAACTGTATAATCACTTACCACGGGACTAACTTCACCAGGAAGAAGTTCCTAGACTTCAGTAATGGATACGGCATCAGTATCGACTGGGCTTCGGTCGGACATCCATGAACTAACGGTCAAGTCGGACGCGCCAATGGCATGGTCCTCCAAGGACTCAAGTCACGCATCTTCGACCGACTCAACAAACACGCCGGGCGATGGGTTGTAGAGGTCCCAGCAATCCTTTGGTGCCTAAGAATGACCCCAAACCGATCCACAGGATTCACACCTTTCTTCCTAGCTTACGGAGCAGAAGCCGTGTTGCCCTCTGACCTCGACCACAGCGCACCAAGAGTAAAAGCTTTCGACCGCGATCGAGCCGCGGAGGCTCAACAAGACACAGTCGACCTGCTTGAAGAGGCCCGCGAGACAACTGCCATCCGCTCTGCTCGCTATCAACAAACCCTCCGCAGGTACCACGAAAGGAAGATCAGAGGAAGGATACTCGAAGTCGGCGATCTCATGCTCCAAAGGACCCAATCGACGAAGGAAAAACACAAGCTCTCTCCACCCTGGGAAGGACCCTATACGGTAACCGAAGTAATCCGACCGGGCACCTACCGACTGGAGGACAACAACGGCAATGTTCTCAACAACACTTGGAACATTGAACAGCTACGTCGTTTTTCCCCTTAAATTTGGTCTAAACACTTTTGTCTAAAACACATGCTCCTGTAAGAGCGTCCTCGCCCAAACATTTTCAACCCGGGTCGCTCGGGGGCTCCATAAGTGTACAAATATTGAGTATTACCTCTCTTTCTCCTTGCTATCACATGGTATACAACTTTCTCCCCGAACAGAAACACATTCCATTCCTTTGATTACCCTACGTAACCCTATTCTTACTCCCGAACCAAACGCACCCCGCCTTTCCCTACAGATACGAGCAATCGAGCCTCGCGGGCCACACCCCGGGCTCCCAAGATCGCACCCTACGGGACAAATGGGCAGGTATGAGAAAGAAAGGATAAAAACAAAGGTTATGCTAGGACAAAAACAAGGAAACATATATGGTGGTTTCGTCACAGGGGCAGTGCGGTTGTATTCATTGATACAAAGAAACTATTTACATGGGGACTTACCCACAAAACTTAACTATTACATTCTCTACTGCTACAAATACTACTACGGCCGCTCAACGACATCGCCTGGAAGCCAAAGAAGAAACCGGATGCAACCACCAGGGACTCGCTCGGCTCCGCTCCTTCGACTTTGGCAAACGCAACGGGTACCTCAAGGAAGTCACACCTATAGATGCTCAGCAGAAGAACATGGAGCTCCTGACCTTCTCATGCAGTCGAGGCAGCTCCTGGGTGGGGGCACCGCTACCGAGGTATGGTCGCCATGGCTGGAAGAAATCTCATCAAACTTTATGAACTGGTCGACTTGAGCAGCTGTAGGCACGGAACCCTCCACCAGCACAATCGTGAGTAACCTCCCCTCCGACAAGGCTCGCCCGGTAAAGATCCACCAGAGAAAGTCTACATACGGCTCCATCCCAAAGAAGGCCTCGCAGATCAGATCCAGCATCACCCCCAGTCAGACATCACGCTCTGGGTTCACAAAAGGATCTATAAGTCCACCTCCTCGCTCAGTCTCTCACTTAGGAACCGCCGCGGCATACAGGCACTCTCGGTGAGAAGGAAGAAGGAAGAGAGACAATAGTTGGAGAACAGGCAGAGGACTGCGACGGAGAGCCCTCTCCCTCCCCCTATTTAACAAAGAAAAGCAGACGATCAGAGCGCAAAACTTTGCCCCCATTCAATGCGGATGGGAAACGACGGGACACGCCCTGGCCGAAGGGATGCACACTGACTGACGGAGCAACGCCGGGTCAAACAGAACGTCGCCAGGCAAGGCAAAACGTGGCCTAGGTATGGCCCACCACTATCGCACGACCGGGCACAAAAACCGAAGCATCACCACATGCGGGTGGCTCCCCACTTCCCCAGGACAGACCTAGGGAGACCAAAAAATGAAATCTTCACCGGGAAACCAACCGGCCCCCTGAGTCGATTGAGTCGCTCAGTATCCACCCCGAGACACAGGTAGGAAGCGAAGGGACGCCCCATGTAGGCCATGCCAACTCCGTCACGAACAACGAGCACGGGTCCCGGTTGGACGTTTCCGACTGAAGCTCTCTGAGCCCCGTCACTCCAGTCGTCAAGGTAAACACTATCAAAACCCCCTCTATTTCATTATAAAATCATTTCATACATCCATACGCGCATTTCATTCCATACGCCCACGCCTCCCGGACGATTCGGGCCCTGAATCGCCCGGGGGCTCAGGAACTAAGCATCGCACGTGCAGCGAAATGCATCAGAACGCTCTGTGTTGCGTCATGAAGCGGCGGTTGCCTCATTCGACATGGGCAACCAACAGAGCCAGGGGAGAAAACCGTAGATGAGCACCGTGTGGCCCTCGCCCGGTTCAGCAGACCAGGTCATCTCAACCTTCTCGTTCGATCCTGAACCTCTCGTCAGGCCCACAGAATCTCCATCGAGGGGAGGCCGTTAGGCCACCCGGATCGGTCTCTCGAACGACCTAGGCATCTGTCGGGTTGCAGGTAAAGGAGTAGTGGAATGTCACAAGAGGGCTATGCCGACCCCGTCACGAACGACGGACCCAGATTCCACTCGATCACACCCGTTAGCGAACTCACCGAGCTAGTCTTCGAGCCCGAGCGATCGGCATAGGCGACGAAACTCAGCCCCTCCGGTTGTGAGCAACCGAGGATGGGGTAACGCACAATACTCACATCGACCCCCACGAAGGCCCGATAGGGCTCGGGGGCTCAAGACAAACGCCAAGGACAGCGACATCGAACTCGTCAGATCCATGACTCCGACTCGCCCGGTCTCGCGGCGTGCACTGACGCCAGGATCCGTGAGCATCGCCTCGTCCGATCTTTAACCAACTAACTACGCTTCGGCTTCAAAAATGGCTGCACTTCCGACTGCGCTCAAATAAAACCTGGGACCGCGACTCCTAAACCCGCGTAACGGCTTCACTTCCTACTGCGCTCCAATAACCCTGGGACCGCGACTCCTAAACTCGCGTAACGGCTTCACTTCCGACTGCGCTCCAATAAAACCTGGGACCGCGACTCCTAAACTCGCGTAACGGCTTCACTTCCGACTGCGCTCCAATAACCCTGGGACCGCGACTCTTAAACTCGTGTAACGGCTTCACTTCTGACTGCGCTCCCAGGATCCACGAGCTCCGGCTCGTCCGATTCCTGAACTAACTAAACTAACTCTCTCGATCCACGGCGCGCACTGACGCCTGGGTCCGTTCGCGGCTCCGCCTCGCTCGATCCCACAGCGCACATCGATGCCAAAGATCAGTGAGCTCTGACACGTCCGAACCGAGCTATCTCCATCCGTGGCGCGCACCAACGCCAGGGTTTGTCCCGAACTCAACTTCTCACCTGATCCACGACGCGCACCGACGCCGGGATCAGTAAGTTCTATCTCATCCCCACGCCTAAAAATCCCCTCGGCTGCACAACGACGCCGCGGTTAAACAAAATTCCGTCTCAAACTAAAAACACGCGTGCCGACCAATTCCGTCTCAAACTAAAAACACGCGTGCCGGCCAATTCCGTCTCAAACTAAAAACACGCGTGCCGGCCAATTTCATCATCAGCTTTATTTTATTTGCAGCTTGCTTGAGCTGCAGGTTGATATATATATGTGCATGGATGGCTTAGTACTACAACCGTACCTATTAATATATAACAATCACTTTGGCAGGAACAGAATATACATATATAATATGGGAGTACAAAGTTTAAGACCGTACCATGCATCTCTCTCACACATATGACCAAAGGTAGGCTTAGCAGCAATCATGTTGTTTAAAGAGTATAACAGCATACTAAAACAAGTAGCTAGTACATATATGTGTAGTGGTGAGTGACCTAGAACAAACCTGTATATACTTCTGTCAATAGTTTCAGCAATAATATATTCTCTACACAATGTATATATAGATCAATCAAAGTATCTCATATGCTGAAGTTAGTCAATCTCTAACAGCAACAGTAATTCCAAGAGCAGCAGTTTGTGTATTGTATAGTGTAAAGAGAGGAGCATTTTCACTTTGACAGTATAACTTTTTAGGTTGGGGTGGTATCTCATCGTGCGTCATGCGTGACATGTGAGCGTTTGTCGTCGTCTCTCTAGCTTCACCAGGGTTTTTATTAATTATTAATTAATATAAGGTGCTCAGGAGTCAGGCTCCTCCGGTTCCGGCCAGGCACGAGTATACTGTTGGGTGTTGAACACTCGTGTGTGGCTGTGCTACCACCAAACCATGCAAAACTGTAGAGCAAGTACTATACACACGAGGAAAGTCTGCGAATCGCGGATCGGAGCAGGGATTGCCGGCCGGATTGGGAGCCAGCCGAATCGCGGATCGGAGCAGGGATTGCCTTCTCACAGTGTAGATGCCTGCCTGCAGCAGGGAGCATGGGAGATGACTAGATGCCTGCCTGCGGCCAGCCTGGTGGTGTCATGGACGTCATTAATTGCATGTCTCATGCAATGTGCCGGCCGTCCTTACCGGCAGGGTAGGGCTATAGCTGCAGCGCCGACAGCTAGCCCCGCCCAGCAGTGGATAACTGGACACTAGCGCCTAATAGATCGATCTGCTAGCTAGTGGACGGTTCAGAACTTATTGAGGCTGGGTATTTGAAAATGCAAAGAATTATAATTTTTTTAACAAATTAAAGTCTACTAAAATTTCCCTAGCTAGCTAGGCTTCACAGCTTGTTGTACAATATTTTAGCTTTTCATCTATTACCATGTTCCAACATCATGGCTAGTTTAAAAAAAAGTTTGAAAATTTGAATTTAAAAATCTGAGAACTTAAAACGTATATTTGGGACCTTAATGATCTCCAATAAAAAGTCATTAACTATAAAGTTTTATATCTCTTCGAACTCCACAATTTTGATATATAGTTATATTGTCTTCGCACAACTTCAAATGAAAATTTACAGGGCTGTTCAAATTACCAATCGCCCTTGAAAGTCAAACACCCCTAGAAATGCAGTTTCAAGAGACATGCATTTTCAGGATGGGTTGGTAAACTCAACTCCGCAGACCATTTTTACGGTCCTGAAAATCGTTTCCGCCGTAGTGGATGTGTCTCTCTCCCTCGGTCCAATAGAATGAATATAACTTTATCATAATAATACCGACTTGAACCATCTTGAGTGCAATCAAATTTATACAAAAATATCAAAAATTATAATACCAAATAAACAACATTAGATTTGTCGTAAAACACAATTTTCATAATATAATTACTTTGTCACTCTTTTTTATATGTTTAATAAAATTTTAGATAATTTGACTATAAATTAAGACAAAAATAGAACGACATACATTCTTCCTCCAGACGGAGGTAGCACTGTAGCACTCCCTCCGTCTCTTTTTTAATTGTCGTTCTCACATATCGAGGAGCTAAATATACTCAAATTTAACTAAACATATATAAGAGGTTACTAATTATGATATGTAATAATAAGTATTATTAAATTAACCATAACATATATTTTTGTGATACACTTATTTGGAGAAACAAATATCACTAACATTTTTTAGTCAAAATTTGGACAATGACACCTAAAAATACTGCGGCCGTGCTGTCGAATCGAAGGCATGGTCAGGCGATCAGCCATCAGCTGCTTGTTATGTCATGCAGCATGCATGTGAGGCTATGAGCGCTAGCTTGTCGTCGTCCCTCTGCACCATCAGCTCGTGCTCTATATCTCGCTCACAGATTGAGGTTTGAATCGGAGTCAATGAGATCAGACGACGCCTCGAGGTGGGAGAGCCGGTCGATATGATCATGCCATGCATCCTGGTGGTGTGTCATTATGCATTTTCTCACATGTGTCATCCATGCCTGCCTGCAGATCGCCGTGCTTTGTAACTGAATTCATGACACAACTTTGTAATTACCATCACCGGCTTTCGATTCTGATGTGTTTACACATACAATAATACAGTAACGTACCTCGATAAACCTTTAGATTTGCTCTTGGCAAACAAACAAACCTGAGCTTTCAACAGGATGCAAGAAATGATCTCCTAGCTGTTCCTGCTGGATCGGAATATAATATAATCTGGGGCCTTGTTTAGATTGAGAAAAATTTCAACCCGATGAATAGTACCACTTTCGTCTTATTTGGTAAACTTTGTTCAATTGTGGACCAACTAGGCTTAAAAGATTCATCTCGTGATTTTTAACTAAACTATGTAATTAGTTATTTTTTTACCTATATTTAATGCTCCATGCAAACGTCTAAAAATTGATGTGATGGAGAGAGAGTAAAAAAACTTGGAACTTTGAAGGGAACTAAACAAGGTCTGAGTCTGGATATATATATTCGATATCCCGTGCCTGCCAGCCGACCTCCCAACTCCATAAAATATGTCTTGAAAGCTACACGAGCCAGTTTTTCTACTGACGGGTGACGTACGGCTACCAACCGACATATTGTTTTCTACCAGCAAAAAGATATGGGTCGATGCTGCATGGCATGATCTGGATACAATATTGCCCACACAATATATAATATTTGGATGCCCTGCCTGCCGGGCCATCAGCTACTTATTACTTTCACTATGTAAAAAAACCAAAGTCCTATTTGTTTAGCTTATAAACCCTACTTTTTAAGTCAATTAATAGTATTTTTCTCTCACAACAAATCAACCAACAGTATTTTCAGCTATGGCTTATCGGCCAAGCGAATAGAGCGCAAATAGCAGACACCCGTTCTAGTGACACGAATTGAGCCACGTCTGGATGTGTGATCACAGACGCGTCTAGACAAAACACGTAAATAATTTGCTCCCTTATTTTTAGCCTGGAATATAATTAATCTAACTGAAGAATATAACTGATCCCATGCCTCGAATACAATCTGTCGCCTCAGTCTTATATTATAGCTCATTTTAACTTGATTAGCTCTAAATAAGACATCTTTGATTTTATTTGATTAAAAAATACATCAACACCTATATTATCAAAATTGGTTTCGTTGAATTCTCCGTGAAATGTGTCTTAATAGCTATTCCCTCAGTCCTGAAATATAAGCGATTCAAGGTTTAAAATATATACCAAATTAAAAGGGATTTTAGGTGAACAAATACTTGAAAAGACAACATTCACATGCATACTTACACCATTAGTGACTATGACAAACCCAAATATACTGATCTTCTCCATATATGGGTCAGGATTCCTTTCAAAAAACACTACTACACAAATAATTTTGGAAGACGGTGCCCAAACATTAATGGAGGCGGTCATTTTTATTTACCGAGACGGTCACGTTTGTCCGTCTCCGTAAATCGATTTACGGAGGCGGTCAAAATTCAACCGCCTCGTAAAATCGATTTGTGGAGGCGGGCGCACTAAGACAACCACCTCCAAAAATGACCTATTTTCGGAGGCGGTCGTCTTAAGGTGTCTGTTTACACCAAAATTTAGGAAGAAGAACGCGGGAACTCGAAGCTTCTAGGATTGTGTCATCAAGGAATCGATTAGATGTGAATCGGTATCAGCTGATTTAGATGCGATGTTAGAATCGGCTATTTTATAGATGACGTCAGCAGACGGCGTCAATGGGCTATGCTTGAATGACACTAGGAGTATGTGTCGGACTCTACAAATAAAAAAAATTAGGGTTCAAGTTATTATTAAGTTAGGAAGTTTTCTTTTATTCTAAGAATTGTAATGAGTCGTATTTGAATAAGATTCATATTTAGGTTCTGGGTATAAATATTAGACTCTGGTTATTGTACAAGAGGACGAACACTCAATCATTACAATATTTTTGGTTTTCGACATCGCATTAGGAGTAGGAGTATTGTAGATCTCGGCAAGTTCTTCAGCAAACAGGGCTGCATCGACTGATCGACCTCCAGCTTGCTTGTGAGTATCATTACGACTTGTATTGTGCTTATAAAGTTGCATCAGCTGATTGATCTTTTATGAGCTATAATACAAGTTAGTTATCGATCCATATCAAATTTTAGATAATTTGACTATAAACTAAGACAAAAATAGAACGACATACATTCTTCCTCCAGATGGAGGTAGCACTGCAGCACTCCCTCCGTCTCTTTTTTAACCGTCGTTCTCACATATCGAGGAGCTAAATATACTCAAATTTAACAAAACAATATAAGAGGTTACTAATTATGATATGTAATAATAAGTATCATTAAATTAACCATTGCATATATTTTTGTGATACACTTATTTGGGAAACAAATATCACTAACATTTTTTAGTCAAAATTTAGACGATGACACCTAAAAATACTGCGGCCGTGCTGTCGCATCGATGGCATGGTCAGATCAGGCGATCAGCCATCAGTTGCTTGTTATGTCATGCAGCATGCATGTGAGGCTATGAGCGCTAGCTTGTCGTCGTCCCTCTGCACCATCAGCTCGTGCTCTATATCTCGCTCACAGATTGAGGTTTGGATCAGAGTCAATGAGATCAGCCGCCGCCTCCTGGTGGGAGAGCCGGTCGATATGATCATGCCATGCATCCTGGTGGTGTGTCATGCGTGCATTTACTCACATGTGTCATCCATACCTGCCTGCAGATCGCCGTGCTTTGTAACTGAATTCATGCGGCTAGCTTTCGTCGGAATCTGTGGTAAAGAAATTCTCTGTGGTAAAGAAATTTAGGTAGGGATAGTTCATCCCCCCTGACCTTTCAAAAGAAAAAACTTGTACTACTAGTAGAACGCAATAGTGGCTCTACACGTCGTAGCTTCGATTCTGCTGTGTTTACACATACAATAACACAGTAACGTACCTCGATAAACCTTTAGATTTGCTCTTGGCAAACAAACAAACGTGAGCTTTCAACAGGATGCAAGAAATGATCTCCTAGCTGTCCCTGCTAGATCGAATCTGGATATATAGGCCTTGTTTGATTTCAAGTTTTTTCACTCTCTCTCCATCACATCAAATCTTTGGACACATGAATGAAGTATTAAATGTAGATAAAAAAATAACTAATTACACAGTTTAATTGTAAATTACGAGACGAATCTTTTGAGCCTAGTTAGGCCACGATTGAACAATAATTGTCAAATACAAATGAAAGTGCTACAGTGCCCAATACTGATTTCTAACAGCTACCTAAACAAGGCCGTATTCGATATCCCGTGCCTGCCAGGCCACCTCCCAACTCCATAAAATATGTCTTGAAAGCTACACGAGCCAGTTTTTCTACTGACGGGTGACGTACGGCTACGAACCGACATACTGTTTTCTACCAGCAAAAAGATATTGGGTCGATGCTGCATGGCATGATCTGGATGCAATATTGCCCACACAATATATAATATTTGGATGCCCTGCCTGCCGGGCCATCAGCTACTTACTACTTTCACTATGTAAAAAAACCAACGCCATGTTCGCTTGATTTATAAGACGTATTTTTTCAGCAAACAAATAATATTTTTCTCTCACAACAAATCAGCCAATAGTACTTTTAGCCATGGCTTATCAGCCAAGCGAACAGGGCGCAAATAGCAGACACCAATTCTAGTGACACAAATTGAGCCATGTCTGGATGTGTGATCACAGACACGTCTAGACAAAACACGTCAAAATTGGTTTCGTTGAATTCTCCGTGAAATGTGTCTTAATAGCTATTCCCTCAGTCCTGAAATATAAGCGATTCAAGGTTTAAAATATATACCAAATTAAAAGGGATTTTAGGTGAACAAATACTTGAAAAGACAACATTCACATGCATACTTACACCATTAGTGACTATGACAAACCCAAATATACTGATCTTCTCCATATATGGGTCAGGATTCCTTTCAAAAAACACTACTACACAAATGATTTTGGAAGACGGTGCCCAAACATTAATGGAGGTGGGCACAAAATCCAACCGCCTCCTAAAATGCTGGGCCATTAACGAAGACGGTCATTTTTATTTATCGAGGCGGTCACGTTTGTCTGCCTCCGTAAATCGATTTACGAAGGCGGTCAAAATCCAACCGCCTCGTAAAATCGATTTATGGAGGCGAGCGCACTAAGACAACCTCCTCCAAAAATGATCTATTTTTGGAGGCGGTCGTCTTAAGGTGCCTGTTTACACCAAAATTTTGGAAGAAGAACGCGGAAACTCGAAGCTTCCAGGATTGTGTCATCAAGGAATCGATTAGATGTGAATTGGTATCAGCTGATTTAGATGCGATGTCAGAATCGGCTATTTTATAGATGACGTCAGCAGACGGCGTCAATGGGCTATGCTTGAATGTCGCTAGGAGGATGTGTCGAACTCTACAAATAAGGAAAATTAGGGTCCAAGTTATTATTAAGTTAGGAAGTTTTTTTATTCCAAGAATTGTAATGAGTCGTATTTGAGTATGATTCATATTTATAGATTCTGGGTATAAATATTAGACCCTGGTTATTGTACAAGAGGACGAACACTCAATCAATACAATCTTTCCGGCTTTCACCATCGCATTAGGAGTAGGAGTACTATAGATCTCGGCGAGGTCTTCAGCAAACAGTGCTGCATCGACTGATCGATCTCCAACTTGCTTATGAGTACCGTCATGATTTGTATTGTGCTTATAAAGCTACATCAGCTGATTGATCTTTTATGAGCTATAATATAAGTTAGTTATCAATCCATATCATTGTTTGTAAGGCTGCATCGGCTGAATGATCTCTTATGAATCATAATATAGGTCAAAGTTATCGGTTTTGTGTTAAATAACTTGTTGGTTAATATAATATCACCAGTTATCGAATCTACTAAGATTAGTAAGATTTTCCTTGTTGTCTTTTGGTTGATTCACCAGTTATCGATCTTGTTATAATTAATATTTTATTAATTATAATAAAATCATCTGATTGAGATAGAGATAGATCGGCATCATATCATCTTAATTGGTCGTTCTTTGATCTGGTCATGCTTTAAATCTTATAATTGATGACTTAATTCCACTAGATAGGCTGTTTTATCTCTATTCCAATCAAACATAGTATGCATCCAAAGACATGTTTCAATCTTGAATAAACTCACTAGTTAATAAGATCTAATCTGATGACACTACCATATCTGCATCGATCCGGTCGAACCTCACTGGTAAGACTTTAGATTAGAAATTATCGATTAGTGGTCTTGTTCATGATCAAGATATGTACTCTGTTTGTTTGCTATGACTGCATCGGCTATTTTAGCCGATTTGTCTATACTCTCACATATATAGCATGTTTTCATATGAATCTGTCAACATATAGATGGTTTTATAGATTCTTTGGCTTTAGTTTGTTATCATTATCATAGCTGCATCGATCCGATCGAACCTCACTGTTGATGATAATAGATTAGATACAAGATTCATTTATATTAGACAGTCGATTTGTTCGCATGATATACTCTTTTCATCAAACTTATCGGCTCGACGCTTTATAGCGATCATATTCTATTTAGCCGATAATGCTTTCTTATATCGCTTCTTTGCTGATTATCAATTCTCTAATCGATCGATGACATCAATCGACCATTTGGTCATATATGTTGGAATTTTAAGGAAAGATCTTCTGATTTTGTATTTGGGTGTATTGTACTTGTTTTTGTCTAGATTAATCAGTCATCATAAATCTGCTATGATCTATGAACATCGGTTATTTTGATTCATATCATTATCATTTAATATTAGCCGATAATCCTTGATTTAAAGATCTTCATTTTATGGATACGCCGGATATCGACTATTTACTCGATAGCCTTATTGAATCGGCTATCTAGCCGTATATTTGGAACTGTCTGGTGCAACACCGACATGTTCCACCATAAATTACTGATAAGATTTTCTCTGCTTGTCAATTGCAGGTCAAATTGACTGGCACGTCGTTGGGTTTTTAGAATCGGCTGGTTCTGTGTTGAGGCCAAGCAGATCTCTGGTCTCGTTCCACTTAGATCCTCTGGCCTGCAGTGTGTTGATCACATCGCCACATTTTTGTGTCAACAGTGCCACCTTCATAAATCTATTTTCGGAGGCAGGAACACAATGAGGCCCACCTCTGAAAAAAGCTGAGGCCCAATAGGCCCAGGGGAGGCCCGATAGCCGTCTTCGGTATAAATACAGGAAGTTAGGGTTGCTTCTTTCCTTGACTCACTCCCTCCCTCTCCCTCTCCCTCTCCCTCAGCCTCTTAATGGCGCTCCCTCCGACTCCATCCGAGCAGTGCACGCAGGACCCGCTCCCTCTCCCTCTCCCTCTCGTCCCTCTCCTCTTTCTCCTCCCTCTCCTCCTCCTCCCTACATAGGCGGTGGCGGGGCGGGCGGTGGTGCCTCGCGGTGGCACAGGGCCAGACCCGACGAGCGGCGACGTGGGGCCTAAATCGGCGGGCGGCTGCTGCTCTCCTCCGGCATGGAGCAGAGGCGGCTGCTGCTCTCCTCGCCTCTAGCGAGGAGCAGAGGCAGATGCGGTGTGGAGCAGAGCGGCTCTCCTCCGGCGCAGCTGTCTCCATGCAGGGGCCGCGTGGATCTCCTCCTCCGGGGCTCGGGAGCGACGGATCGTGTGGCAGAACCGCCCGAAATAACGCACTTATGGAGGCGCTTGTCTTTCACTAGACACTAAGCATCCCGAGAGCTTGCTACATCGGACGGATTCTGTCGAGCACACCCTAAGGGAGGGCCCGAAAAATCCACATTTTTCCCTCAGGATCCAATAATGAGAACAAGTTTACATTACTTAGTCTATTTCATACATCCAGAGTTCTTAGAAATACATTATTACAGTACCAAATTTAGAGTGTGAAATTTAAACAGCGGAATGAAAAGAAACATCTATCAATATTATACAAGGATCTACCTATGCCCACCAGAAGAATCCTTCACACAACGGCTACTCCTCAAGCTGCACCTGCAACAGGGGTAAATAAACCCTGAGTACACAATGTACTCGCAAGACTTATCCGACTAGTGGGAATAATTTCCTGACTCCAAGGGATATGATAAGCTTTATGGTTTGCTGGGTTTCCTTTTTGCGAAAAGCAATACTAATTGTGAATCCTTATGTATGTTTATTATTAGCAGCCATGATTAGTTCATTATCTGACCATTCTATGTAAGCACTTGTTCTACTTTCAAGCAAGAGTTGAGCAAGCAGTTCCATTTCACCACCTTTCATCTTTCAGTTCATACTACGGTGCTAGACTGTAGACAAGCCATACCGGATCACTGGTGATTCACGAATCAATGTGCCCAGCTGGGTACCCCAAAACACAAGCCCCGCTTGCACCCTAGGCACAAGCAGGACCAACCCACAACTCTCCTGTCGCGGGGTCCAGGTCCCCATCCAAACTTGGACTCCAAGCCCCGCTACTAAGTCCCGGACTCAGTGCGGTGCTTAGACCTCCACCATCCCCACCTCCAATCAGTCGGTCCAGAAAGAGCCGGAACCCATGACAAGAGAGCAACAATCCTTCTCTGTGCCCATACACAAGTATGTGTTCGGGATAATAAGTCTGTGACTTACCTAGAACCCAATGCAACGACCGGTCCTTAACCTACACAGACAGGGAAACAGTGTAACCAAGCTATGCCCCGTTGGCCGCAGGACACAACCTCTTACACCCACCAATACCCAAACCATATCCCTGCCCAGTCTCCATTTTCCTCTCACCATTTTAATCATGAGTGATAATAATAATCACCTATTGTGAGTAACGGTAGGTTACCCACGCTACCGAAATCTTGAGCATAGCAGCTACTCGACCTATACTAGTAGAACTCATAGGTAAGTATATCTATGCATGCAGTTTCCATAAAATGCCTGTAACGTAAATGCATATCACAAATATATCCAGTGATTATTCAAAAATAGGGGTTATGCACCGGGGCTTGCCTTGGGTAGGTGGGGTGTCAACAAAGTCAGCAACTGATGGCTCCGGGGCTCCCTGCTGTATGAGAATCTCCTCCTCGTACTCCTTGATGATCTCCTCGTACTCCTGCTCTCCCGCAGGCATGAACTCTACCAACTCGTTATCTACATGCATGAAATGATGATGCAACACTTAATAATACGGCAATAGCAACTCTTAAAATAAGAATACATCTATCAAGCTACTAAACTAGTTCTACCGACTAAGACGCTAAGTTACCTATTATTACCACTAAATAGGTATGAAACATTGCATGTATTATCTTAGCAACTACAGGCATCCCTATTCTTAATATCGATTTACTACATATATGATAAAACAAGGAGTACTAGCTACCCTATTTATCAACCTATTCTAAGGCTACAAAAATTAAAGTGAGCACATAATAATCTAATGAACCTACTGTAAAAATTTCATGGCTAGAGCTATTACCAATTTGCCACAAAAATTTCTACAATTATTAATCTAAATAACATTAACACTTCCAAATGATTTAATAGACCTTAGCATCAACACAAACATATATAAACTAACCATACTATCAGATAGACAACATTTTTAGAAACTCAACATAATTTATTTCATAATTTTTGGATACTTACATGAATTGATATTAATTTCCAAAGTTCAACTTAGAATGTAAAATAATAACCTACTTCTATCTTCTATAAATTGAAAAGCGAATTTAACCCGCGTGGCCCACTCCCGCATAGCATGCGTGCACGTGACCCGCCGACACGGCCCACGTGGGGTGTGGCCCAACCACGTGACAATGGCCCGCGATGGGGATGCCTGCGCGCGACGGCCACTTATGCGAAAACGCCCTCGAGCTACCGATGATTCACCCCGAGGTCCACAACACTATTCCTACAGTCTGCTATTATACAAATACACCCCTTCCCTTTTGCTTCTTTACCATGGGCGGGTCCTCCAGCCACCCACGCGCGCACCAGCGTGGTGGCGACGGCATAGGACCGCCACGCCGGCCATCCTGGCCCCTCACCACCCCCTCTAGGAGGCCGATGCTCACCTAGATGCAGACACGAAACGATGGGCGGTGAAGAGATGAGCGGGGACGCGGTCAGGAGCTCCCTCCACGGTGGTGAACACCCCCAAAGCTACCTGTGGTGATGGCTTGACCGGGGACGGACCGGGTATGTCTAGCCACGCGCACACGGCAAGCACAGCGACGTACCGCGGTGGCGCGACCGTGTCAGCGGCGCTGACAAAGCAGTGATGGTGAAAGTGGGCTGCGCACGTCGAGAAGGATTGTGAGGCAAGCTGGGGGTGCAACCAATTTGGCCTAGGATGACCAGGTGGGTAATGCCCACGACAACGGCGGCTTAGCCTTTAATGGCGCGACAACGGATGTCCGGCTCCAAATTGGAGCTTGCCAAGGCGCCATTGGACATGGTACAGGGTCGGTTGGCTAGAAGGCTCAAAGACGGAGTTGGGGGCACACCAAATTGAATGGACAAGACCCATCCATGCCGGATTGATGATGTGGTCTGGATAGCCCGGGCAACAGAGGAGGGAGGGGAAAGAAGGGGATGGGTCTGGTTGCTTGCCCGAGCCTTGGCGGGATGCGGCGACCACACACGTGCAAGCGCTGCAAGCCAACATAGCCAAGAGAGGAAACATGCACGCGTGCAGCGGTGGCAGCATAGCTGGGCGGCCGTGGCGCCGTTAATGGCGAAACGATACGCGAGCGGCCTCGGCAAGCCCACGTGCGCGAAGTCGGGATGGGCAGCGACGCAGAGGCACAGGCGGACGTGATGCAACGCTGTGGCTCGACGGTGACAGCGTGGTGCAGCGAGCTAGCATGCAGCGCGGTGACAGGACGGTGGCTATGCTGTGACGTAAGCAGATGCAATACAAGTGGCTTGGGTGCACGCGGGCGACCCAGTAACCGACAGCAGTGGCGACGCTACGCAAGCGGCAGTGAGGTGAGATAGCTGCGAGCCAACGCTTGGCCAAACATGCGCAAGCGCGCGGCCGGCGCGACGTCGACGGCACAGGAGCGCGGTGACCGTGTCAACGCGAGGAACCCGACCCAATCGTGCCATGCACACTTTTTAAAGCATCCTAAAAATCCAATTCGTTAAT
The DNA here is from genome assembly GCA_904845875.1 of Miscanthus lutarioriparius. Classification (NCBI taxonomy): domain Eukaryota; kingdom Viridiplantae; phylum Streptophyta; class Magnoliopsida; order Poales; family Poaceae; genus Miscanthus; species Miscanthus lutarioriparius. The sequence goes on from CAJGYO010000017.1 coordinate 75,252,172, forward strand.
TCAAACGCCAAACCACCTATGCTATACTTAAGAGGGCATGTTAGGCTACTAAAACAAGCTCTAATACCCCATCACTCCTTAATCCAATTACTCTACAAAAATTGCCAAACTTAGCCTTGTCAAACCATTTTCCGACTTAAGAAATTTGACTAAGTCTTGATCGGATTCGCGTCAAATTCGATTTCCAAGCTATTAGGTATGTTAGCTAGTGAATTCATTTTTTGAATGTAGGTATTTCATCGTCATCTACAAAGTTTGTACTTCAAACTTTATTAAAGTTCCGTATATGCGTTCTATAGCACTTTCACCTAATAAGAATTGGTTTCAAACCCTAAGTGACATTACGTCACAATGGAATGTAACTTTCGTTTCGCGTTTCCGTTGATCGTTTTAAGTTATGGAATTTGATCTACACTCTATATTACATGCACTAACACATAAACACGATGCTCATGCAGAGTTTCAGTAAACGATTTACAGTGTAACACCGAGGGTGTTACAAATCTACCCCCCATAAACAAAATCTCATCCCGAGATTTCATGTGCCTAGTGTGGGAAATGAGATAAGAATTACATTTCAATGTAAACAACTACCTCGATGAACTAGAAAGAAGGTGGGGGTAATGCTTCAAAATATAACTTTCTTGCTCCCACGCTGCTTCATCCTCCGAGTGGTCTTGCCACTGAACCTTGTAGAACTTCACCACATTGTTCCTAGTCACTCTTTCTTTCTCACCTAAGATCTTGACAGGATGTTCAATATACGTCAAGTCATGCTGGAGGGGAAGTCCTTCAATTTCCATAGCTTCATCAGGGACCCACAAACATTTCTTCAACTAAGATACGTGAAACACGTTGTGTACCACTGATAAAATATCTAGAAGTTGGAGACGATGAGCAATTGGGCCACACTCTCCAAACCCTTGTAAGGGCCCACATATAAAGGGGCTAACGTGCCACAGACACCAAAATGATGGACCCCTCTCATAGGAGACACCTTGAGGTACACATGATCCCTAACTCCAAAATGCAAAGGCCTTCTTCGCTTGTCCGCATAAGCTTTCTATCGGCTCTGAGCTACCTTCAAATGACTCTAAATAATACTGACTTGCTCACGAGCTTTTTTAATGAAATCAGGCCCAAAATATCCACGGTCTCCCGCTTCAACTCAGTTAAGTGGTGTCTTACATTTCTTTCCATATAGAGCTTTAAAGGGTGCCATACGAATGCTTTCCTGATAGCTATTGTTGTAAGAAAACTCAGCTAAGTTCAAGCATTCATCCCACTTCTCAGGAAAAGAAATGGCACAAGCTCTCAACATCTTCAAGTACCTGGTTTACCCTTTTTTTTTGGTTGTCAGTTTGTGGATGATAAGCTGAACCTCGGAGGAGACTAGTACCAAGATATTCCTAGAGTTGCTCCCAAAAGCAAGAGACAAAAACTATCCCTCTATCAGAGACGATGGTAAGAGGAACTCCATGCAAGGTCAGAATCTGGTCTAAATACAACTTGGCATACTTTCTGGCTGAATATCTGGTATCCACCGGAAGGAAATGAGCTGACTTGGTAAGGCGATCCACAATGACCCAAATAGAGTTATAGCCCTTGGACGTGTGGGGTAAAGCCACAATAAAATCCATAGTAATACCTTCCTATTTCCAAACAGGAATGGGCAAAGGCTGCAAATATCCCGGGGTACGCATATGGACTACCTTAACTCTCCCACAATTGTCGTACTCGGCGACGTACTTGGTGATATCATGCTTCATATTGGACCACCAATACAAGTGGCACAAATAATGATACATCTTATTACTGTCAGGATGGATAGACAACTTGGAATGATGAGCTTCATACAAAATCTTCCTTCTAATCTCCTCATTTGATGGAACCACCAATCTGTTCTTGTACCTTACTACCCCTTGCTCATTAATACTAAACTGAGGACCACGCCCTTCAGCAATTAATTTCTTGATGTGAGGAATTTTAGAAGTGTCTTGCCTTTGCTCCATAATAATCTGCTCAAGTAAATCTGACACTAAGGCTATGTGAACTAGCACCTCAGCATGGTTGAGAGACAAAGGTGCTTCTTCAACCTGATATGACTTCCGGCTCAAAGCATCAGCTACCACATTAGCTCTTCTGGGGTGATAATGAACCTCCAAGTTATAATCCTTGATTAATTCCAACCATCTCCTTTGCCTCATATTTAACTCAGACTGAGTAAAAATATATTTGAGGCTCTTGTGATCCGTAAAAATATGTACTTTGTTTGCCAACAAATAATGCCTCTAAATTTTTAGAGCATGCACCACAGCGGCCAGCTCTAAATCATGGGTAGGATAATTCACCTCATGCCTTTTCAGCTAATGTGAAGCATAAGCTATCACACGCCCATCCTGCATAAGCACACATCCCAACCCCATCTTCGAGGCATCACAATATACATCAAAAGGTCTATCAATATCTGGTTGGGTAAGAACAGGAGCAGTGGTAAGAAATTTCTTTAGAACTTGGAAGGCTTCTTCACAAGCTGAGCTACAAACACATTTGGCATCTCTCTGGAGCAGCTTGGTCATTGGCTGAGCTATTCTGGAGACACTAGTAGAAAACAGACCATTTGTCTCGGCACCATTTTCGGAGTTACTTCCGGCATTTTTTGAACCCGGGAGTGAAGGAGATTTAATCCCGGCTATACCCTCGAGCCGGGAGTAAAGGTCGCTGCCCAACACTGCTGGCTCGGCAGGCAAACCTTTAGTCTCGGTTAGAGGCTATAACCGGGACTAAAGATCGACATTTAGTCCCGGCTAGAGCCACTAACCGGGACTAAATGTTTAGTCTCGGCTGGAGGCTTTAGACGGGAATAAATATTGCTCTTTGTTCCTGGTTATAACCTCTAACCGGGAATAAAGCTTCCGCCACTAGTTATTAAAAAAACAAATAGTTTTAGTTTATTAGTTTCATTTATATTCTTTTCTTAAGTATACTTTGATTTTTAGAGTCTTTTGTTGAGAAAATAGTTTTAGATTTTAGGGGAAAATTATATTTTTCACACATAAGTTTTTAAGTTTTATTTTACCGTATTTTGATGCAAAATTCTAGTGTTTTCAATCTATAATTCACCGTATTTCGTCTCACGCGGCACAAAGAAAAATGTAATAATAAAAATAATTATCAGAAAAACCTAATATCTTGTGTGGGCCCATATTTTGGGGGTAAATGACTGCCAAAAAAATTTCAAGCCATTTCGACATAGGTGGAGTCGACGTGCTTCACAGAGATATATAGAACCTTTCGTCGAACCCTATCTATACACCTAAGTTCTCTGGGATTCTGAGGTCCATGTGTTTTCCAGTGCCGGATTGGTCTCAAACTTTTTCTCAAGACTGCAAATGCCCTGTGTGAAGCCACCACCAAGTTTGAGATTTTTCTGAGGTGGTTTGGTACTTTTTGCACTTTAATTGAATTTGCGCCCGAACTCACCGATTAATTATACAATGATTAATGAAGAACCTAAAGATTTACGTTACAATTATGTGAAAACTAATTTCCTGTCAAAAACCAATAAATTTAATAATTTCAATTAAAGTCTACATTTTTGCATTAACGAAAATAGTGAGTATTAGTTGCATTATGTTCAACATTTATAATAAAAAACACAATAGTTTAGGTCACATATTTTTTTGTGTGCAGTAAATGAAAATAAAGTTTATTACTTTTTCTAATAAGACTTAAACATTTAAATACAAAACATATATAAAATAAATTGATCTGCTTAAGAGTTGGCGGGAAATGAAAATGTAGCCCACCTTTAGTCCCGGCTCCGCCACCATTTGGGACTAAAAAAGGGCTGCATTGCATTGTGATCATAAAAAATCTTTAGTCCGGCTCTTTCAACAGCCGGGACTAAAGGTCCCCCCTTTAGTCCCGGCTGGTGGCAAGAGCCGGGACTAAAGATTCTTTAGTCCCGGGCGTTGGATGGAGCCAGGACTAATGGTCCCCCCTTTAGTCCCGGCTGGTGGCAGGAGCCGGGACTAAAGGTGCTTTAGTCCTAGGCGGTGGATGGAGCCGGAACTAAAGGTCCCTCTCCTATAAACCGCCGCCTCCCTTCTCTCTTCCTCCTCATCGATCGTCTTTGTCTTCAGCGCGTCCCCAGAGCTCCGACGCCGCCGATTCGCCTCCCTAGCCACCCCCGACACCGCCTTCCTCACTAGAGGGCACCCCGAGGCTCGCCCACCTCGCCGGAGTAGCCCCGATGCCGCGCCCCTCACCGAGGAGCTCCCGGCCGCCCCGATGCCATGCGCACGCGCGCCACGGCGCCCCCGATGTCGCGCCTTCTTCCTCACCGGAGGGCACCGTCCCGACGCCCTCGACGCCGCGCCTACCCCATGACATCCTGTTGCTCGTAAGCTCGATCGTTTTCCCAGTCGTAGCCTAGTCACGTCGGAGTGTGTCTCGCCGCCGTGCCCGCGCCACCATGGCCACCATGGCTGACGTAGAGCTTCCTCCAAGGCGTCTCTGCATTACGGGGTGTCGGGGTAAGTTCATGGGTGGTGTTGGTCATCTTTGGTGCGGTCCGCCTCGCCGGAGCCTCTCCGCCGGCGAGTTTGGTCGGCCAGAGTCGGCAGCACCGCCGTGCGCTCTGTTTGGGTCGCTGACATGCGGGGCCGGGTCGTCAGTGAGAGAGAGGGAGAGAGAACAGGGAGATTTCTTATTTTCTGGATTTTGAATAGTGCAGCAACTTTGGAAATTCATAGGAAAATAATTACAGCTCCAAAAATTCTGAAAATTTGTGTGTAGCTTCTGCACATGTTCTATTATGGTTTAAAAATATGAAACTTGAAATTTGAATGAATTTTTAATGTTCAAAAATTCAGTCAATTAATTGATAAATGTAATTTCCATGATTTTTGTAGGCCACTGTATAACTCCAAAAATTATGAAATTTGTTTTGGTACACTAATTTGTCATGAGGAAGCTTACATAAAATTTTGAGGTCATTTGGAACAAGTTCATTTTGAGCTTATTTCCAAATTAATTCAAAAATGGATAAAAGCAAACCCTAAGTGTTAGGTTTAGGGTTTGATCTTGTTTTGGTCATATTTCATGCACCATGAAAGCATCATGTTTACATTATCATCATGTTGAAGCATATATTATTATTTCGTGTAGAATTCGAGAGTGAACCGATTCTAGTTGAGCAAGTTGTGGAAGAATCCCCGGTTGTCTCGTGATTCGATAATTGTGGTACTGATCCGGAACCCGAGATCATCAACGAAGGCAAGCCCTGGTTTATGCATTAAACCATTACCTTGTTTACTTTAAAAAGTTTATCACCTATGTTACCTATTGCATTAAGTTGATTAATTCAAATGTTACCTACTTGATGCATTACCTACCTTGTTAATTGTTTACCATCCTTGAAGATGATTTCATTTACAAAGACAGTAGAATTGCTTAGTATGCTTTATGGTAAGATTTCAAAGTAAAAGTTTCGATACAATCAAAGATGGCATACTGGCCAAAGAAAGAAAGAAGATAAAATCAATTGTGTTATATTATGATACCATGTGGCCTATACCCTAAACCCTAAACCACCCTAAACCCTCCCCAGCCACCGACGCTGGCCGGCCGCCCCGCGCAGGCACCACCGCCCTGAAATGTGTATGAAATGTCTATGAAACCCTAATTGCATAATTATTGTTTTATAATTGTTTAGGCTCTCTATGGCCGACCCGAGAGACGATGACCTAGAGGCGGAAATGATGGATATTATCAACGCCGGCACTGAACATTGTGCCGATGTTGATAGTGACCAGCAGGAAGATGACGGGAGTCAATACTTGAATCTCGATCATGAAGATAATTCCGGTGAGGTATATATTTCTGAATATCTAGCTCTCATTTATTTATTATGCATACATGTAGCCCACTGGATCGACCTTCATTTTATAATACTTTTTGTGTTTCTATGCGTACATAGCCGTCTGGATCGACGACGACGACGGGGAACACAAAGAATGTTCGAGGGGCCAAAAAGCCATTGGAAGGCCGCTACATCATCTCAGAATTCAACGTGGCTACAGGCGAACCACTAGGACAATATGCATAGAAATTCGTGTACCACTATGGGTACCTTGTAAGGGACAAGCTCCCGATCAATGCCCGTGAATGGAAAAAAATAATAATGCTCCTCATATTAGTTGTCTCTGATAAGGACAAGGAGCTAATTTGGCAAGATGATCTTACATATTTCATGCTCCAAATAGATGATTATCATGAAGACATCACCCACGAAAGGTTGATGGAGCGAGTTAGGCACTGGACAATGAAGAAGATGGCCACCCAATTCCAATCTTGGAAGAAGCAGCTGTACAAATCATACATCAAGAAGAACAAGACTCCAAATTGGAATGATAAGGGCCCAATCGCGAAGGCAAGGCCCTATTGGGAGGAATTTGTACAGTACAAGACATCAGAAGAGAGTGCGAAACGGGCGAGAAGGAACCAAGAGAATTCCAGACAAAAGCAATACCACCATAACATGGGATCAGGTGGCTACGCGACTTCTGTTCCCAAGTGGCAAAAAATAGAAGCAGACCTTATTGCCAAGGGGGTCGTACCTGAATCAGCACCGTGGCCTGAACGCACAAAGCGTTGGTTTTTAGGTCATGGGGGAGGATTGGACCCAGTCACCGGGAAGCTCGTCCATGGCACAAAACTCGAAAGAGCAACAGAAAGGTTGATTCAAATTCTAAAAGCTAGAGATAGTGGACTATTCCGGCCCAACAAAGAGAAAGATGAACTGACATATTCCATCGGGACCGCTGAGCATTGTGGACGAACTAGAGGCAAAGGGGCCGTTCCGTGGGTGCAAGGTTTCCCTGAATGGATCGATTCATACAGAAGCCGCCAGAGATAGAAGGATGAGGAGGCAGTGAGGATCCGCATCTTGCAGCAATATGTTATTGAGTCACGGGAAGCGGTGCTTGAATCACAAAGGCGAGAAAAAGAAATGCAAGCGAAAATGCAAGAGGAAGTCGCAAGGCAAGTGCAAATACAATTGAGTGCCCACGGGATTACAACAGCTCCGGGAATCAACATTAGCCCCCCCCCCCCGATCAGTTGAGAAGTAGTTGTGCTTCTACGGAGCTGCCTAATGCCATAAAAGATGCAAAGCTGCGCTTCCCCGTGGATGACATCACTGAACCTTTTACATCATGTGAGCTGCACATTCCAAAAGATAATGGCACAGTGAAGGTGGCTATTGGTGTTGTAAACCCTATCGACCGTACCAAGACCCTAAGAATCCATGGGGCAATAGTACCAGCTGGATATGCTACCGTCTCGGTGGATAAAGCTATTGAAGGTTTTAGCGATGTGCCTCTTGACATTCATGGAGGTGATGGGGAGAAGACCGTGGGAGAAGCAGAGAAGTCATTCATTGCATGGCGCAACGCTACATCAATATTCTCGGGAAGCCGTTGCCGCACAATAGGTACGGATGAAAGTGAACGAAACAATTTTTTTTATTAATTTTATATTGCCTCTTAAATAACAATTGACTCATTGTCTTCTGTACGCAGACAGCAGGGCCTCCCCCCAACCTAAGTCCAATAGTACGATGGGGTAGAAGACATGGCTGCATCCCCACCATCTCCAAGACGGTCTCCACTGCCGCCGCCACCGCCTCCAAGGCGTTCCCCAATGCCGCCTCGAAGGTCTCCAATGCCTGTTCCCCCACCTCCAAGGCGTTCCCCAACGCCGCCTCGAAGGTCTCCAACGCCTGTTCCCCCACCTCCTCCCATGAACCAGGGAAGACGGCTGCAAACAAATAAGCCACCTGCCCCGCCGACGAAGACGACCAAGAAGGCCCCGTGAAACCAAGGCCAATTCCACAGAAATTGCCTGGTGAAATGAGTAAAGAGGAGTTAGATGATGCGGTTAAAAAAACCATCGAAGCATTCTTCTCAGGCACAGGGAAGAGGAAGCAGCAGGAGCAGAAGCACTTCCACCTACCTCCAGCTAAACTAAGGCGGATGGGGGAAGCTGAGCAGAAAAAGAGGCGGCAAGCTCATAAGCCCTCGCCACCATCAGACTTTGACCGCACTCTTAGCAAGATAATCAAGAAAGCTGCTAAAGCAGGGAAAACTGTTGCACAACTCGGAGAACAAGAATTGCAATCAGTCCCTCCTCTAGTTATTGCTAATGAATATGGTTCAAACATAGATATGCTGGATATGATGGAAATACCTGCTGATAAAGAAGTGGATATGACGGAACTTGCTAACTTTTATGCTATGAGAGGTATCAACCTTGGTGATTTTCTCTTCGAAAGTGCGCCGGTAGCGGATGAATGGCAGAAATATGAGCATGGCAGGAGTCTATGGAATCCTAAGACCATCAATGAACTAGGTACACAATTGTTCAAGCTAAACACCTTGTACCTCAACGCGTGTCACTGGAAAGAGTTCTATATTTTTGTCAAAATGAAAGACGACCATTGGTTCCGTGGCGATGATGTTATGTACATTGAGTTTGCTAAATTACACCAACTAGTCCACTGGAACTCTCTCGACAAGACTCTCATCAGCTGCTATTGTCTGTAAGTGATTCTTTCTACTAATTAATAATAAGTCACTACGTACGTACATGTCTGTGTTTATTATCCTCACTCTATATATATATGATGCAGGTTTGAGATGGGAGAGTGCAAAAAGAGAGGCTATACTGATATTGGTTTCATTGATCCACATATCGTATTCAAAAACCCTAAACCCCATCCAACATGGAAAGCAGAAACGAAGGCCAATATCAAGATGTTCTTAGAGAAGCAACGTGACAAGAAATGTATACTCTTCCCCTACAACTTCAGGTAAGTGTTCATAATGTCGACGATCGTGTATCCATATATATATGTTCACTGTACCTGTTAGCTAATTAATGAGTGTTAATGGACATGGCAGTGAACACTGGATATTGATGGAACTCGATCTAGAGAAAGGTCATCTAGGCATCTGGGACTCGATGAGAAAAGAGCAAAAAGAGTTCCAAGAGATGATAGATATTATTCAGAGGTAATTGCAGTCTCACTAGCAAAACTATTCCAGTCTTTCTGCATGCAAATTAATGGTCCAAATATTTTTTATGTTATTTGGTAGCTGTTGGGAAAAGGTCTGTCAGGAACACCATATGAAACGCAAAGTGCCACTGAAAGTAGTGCTATACAAAGTAAGTACTATATACCTACCTTAGTTCAATTTCCCTATGCTCGGATGATGACGAATCTTTTTCTCATAAAGTGGGTTCTGCTGTAGCCCCAGGGGACCAATCTCTGTGGATACTATGTTTGCGAGTTCATGAGAGTGTGCTAAAAAAGAACTAGTCTAGAGGAAAAAAGGGTAAGTGTACACATATATATATATTCTTCATACATATATTTATATATATATATATATTCGTGATAGATATAATTTATTTATCATTATTCTTGATACATACATATATATATACATACTAATATACTTTTTCTTTATCTCATATCTCAAATTGAAGACTCATTGGTTGAAGGAAAAAACCCTGGACACACACCATCTCAAAGCAATCCAAGAGACAACAGGTGGATTTCTGAATGATCAGGTCTTAACTCCCAGCGGCGAGTTTTACTATGACCCAAATATGTGATGATGAAAGCCAAATTTCATATTGATCCAAAGAACATGTGATGATGAAATGTACAATTAATGCAAACTTTACATGTGACGATGAAATGTAATATTATGTTTTAGTTTACTTTTACTTGTGTTGCTTGCGTGCATTGATCGAGCGAAAACTTTACAGTACGCGCGCGTATACGTATATTACTTTGTAGCGAATAATGCGTATTCGAAAACCAAATTAAAACAAAAAAGAATCATCAATTGAAATAAGCAGGAAAAGAAAAAAAAAAGACCCTTTAGTCCCGGTTGGTAATACCAATCGGGAATAAAGGGGCCAGCCTAGGCGCTGGCGTGGCTACCTTTTTAGTCCCGGTTGGTATCACCAACTGGGACTAAAGGTCCACTTCTATTCCCGGCTACTAACCCTTTATTCCCGAACTCCTATTCCCGGCTGCGTAACCAAGAATAAAGCCAGGAATAGAAGCCCTTTTTTTACTAGTGAGAAGTCAAGAATGAAGCGCCGATACAGCAAGACCAAGGAACTGATGAATCTGGTGCACTGACTTGGGAGACTTTCAATTTAACACATCCTGCACCTTGCTTGGATCTACAGAGATACCTTCAGGTATCAAAACATGTCTAAAAAACTACACTCGATCTAACTAAAACTCACACTTGTTGTATTTAGCACACAGCTTGTGTTCCCTCAATCGAGTCAGTACCATCCAAAGGTGTTGGGCATGCTCTTCCATATTCTTGGAATATATCAAGATATCATCAATGAATACCACTACAAACTTCTCTAACTCCGGCATAAAGACTGAATTCATAAGATACATGAAGAATGCAGGAGCATTGGTGAGACCAAAAGACATGATTAGGTATTCATACAACCCATACCTAGTGGAAAAAGCTATCTTTGGTATATCTTGTGGTCTAATCTTAATTTGATGATAGCCTAAACGGAGATCAATCTTGGAGAATACCTTGGCACCAGCTAGTTGATCGAACAAAGTATCAATACGAGGTACCGCATTGAGAGGGCGGTAATCCACACACATCCGAAGAGTGTCATTCTTCTTCATCACAAAAATGGCTGGACAACCCCATGATGAAGAGCTAGGATGGATGAATCCCTTTTCCAATAACTCCTCTACCTGCATTTTCATTTCAGCCAATTCCTTTGGGGCCATGCAGTACGGGTGTTGGGAGATAGGAGCAGTGCCAGACTCTAACTCAAAGGAGAAATCCACTTCTCTATCTAGTGGCAACCCAGGTAGATCTTTAGGAAAGACATCCGGGAACTCAAATACCACAGGAATAGAGGCAAGACAGGAGAAGCTTCAGCATGAGCAGCAATAGATAAGGCTGGATCTGAGGGCATAAGAAGAAACATCCTATCCTCAGAAGAAGGAAGCCGTAACTCAACAACTCTCTGCTTCAGATCCAAGACTACCCCATATACACGCAACCAGTTCATTGCCAGAATTGCATCGATGCCTTGACCAGGCAGCACCATGAACTAGAGACAGTAAGTGTGAGTGGCTAACACTAATCCAACTATGTCCATCTGAGTATTAACGCACAACTGCGCATCCGGAGTACTGATTCTATATGCAAAAGGTATAGCCATAAGAGGTATATTATGTCTGGGTGCAAATCCCATGCTCATGAATGAATGTGATGCACCAGAATCAAACAACACATAAGCTAGATGGGAATCAATGGTAAACATACCAGCCATCACTGGTTCATTCTGTAATATTTCCAAAGCCTCCATGAAATTAACTTGCCCAGAACAGCATACTAGCACCTTCTTCTTGATAATTATCCGCTTGATCAGGCGGGAGTTAGCTGAGGGCCGAGCAGACTGGGTAGGCTAGTTTTGCGGACACTCCCGGGCATAGTGGCCTTCCTTGACACACTTGAAACAAGCAACAGGCTTGTTCCCGTATCCTTGACATGGTGGGACCTACTGTCCCTGGGGCTGTTGTTGTTGCACCTGCTCAGTCGGTGCACGGTACTGGGAGGAAGGTGCCTGATAAGTCTGCTGAGGCTATCGAAATGAATGTCCACCCGAAGACTGATAGGGCACCCACCTGACAACTTGTATCTTCTGAGCAAGGGGGTGACTAGAAGACCTAGTAACAACCCGCTTGCGCTTCCATTCTTCCTAAGAGTCACGCTGCAATCCCTCCATGGCAATAGCAACATTCATCATGGCCCCAAAGGTTTGATAGTTTCCTATATATAACTCCTTCTACAGGCTGCAAGAGAGGACGCGATAAAAACAGTTCCTCTTCTTCTCATCTGTATCGACGTGAGTCCCAGCTTACTGTGACAAGTGGTTGAACTTGTTGACATAGTCCATCATAGACATGCTTCCTTGCCTCAGGTCCAGGTATTCCATCAACTTCCTGTTCAAAACACCAGCAGCAATGTAATACTCTCTAAAGGCCGCAGTAAACTCCTACCAGGTCACACGATGATCCACCAGTTGCATGGCATTGAATGTGTCCCACCATGCACTAGCAAATCCCAATAGCTGCTGCACTACAAAGCACACCTTCTGCTCCTCAGTTATGGTGAGTAGTAGAAACTTTTGCTCTAGAATACGAAGCCAATGCTCCGCATCTAGAGGCTCAGCCGTCGGCATGAACGTGGGTGGATGCGTCCTTAAAAAATCTTGATAAGAGCAGGGTAGCTCAGGACCACGGGCACCACCCTCGTTTCCACCATTTCCCCCGTGGCCTCCACGGGCAAAGCCACCGATAGCTTGTGCTAATAGCTCCATGGCACGGGCTGACTCACGACGAGCAGCCAACATCTATGCCATCATCTCTGCATGAGTCATCAGAGGCGGCGGTGGCAAAGGAGGAGTAGCCAGAAATGGGGCCTCATGGCTCTCCCCGTTGCCGTGCTCATTGCCCTGGCCACTTTCACCTTGGCCTTCGCCAAGACCATGGCCCGCTCTGGCACTGGTGCTCCCACGACCGAATCTCAAGTTCATTTGAAAACATATAGGAACCAACCATTTAGGACAACCCTCCAGATCAGGAACAAGAGATTAGAGAAATGATAAGACATTTATTAAAACATTCTTTTAGGTTATCCTATCAATTTACTAATCCAAATTATACGTGTAGTGGGAGTTTAGTTTAAGCAAAATTCTCTTTTCATGATGCATGCATCGGCCTATACGTTCACTCAAACCGGAATATAGCGGCATTCGTAAGAATTTTCAGCACATCGCACACTCACTTTCCGTATGTTAAACGATTCTTATGCAGCGTAAGTCAGTGTACCTATAGAAAATTGATTAGATAAAACCAGTGTCGCTATCCTAGATAGACCATATTGCTAGGGCTTATACTTATTTACATAATTTATCGCATCCTACTTCTGGCAAAACTTTTGTTGGTCAATTTTTAGGTCTTGAAAAAGAGTGATGAAACTCATAGACTCATTATTGGCTCTGATACCAACTGTGGCAGAACCGCCCGAAATAACGCACTTACGGAGGCGCTTGTCTTCCACTAGACACTAAGCACCCCGAGAGCGAGCTACATCGGGCAGATTCCGTCGAGCACACCCCAAGGGAGAGCCTAAAAATCCACATTTTTCCCTTAGGATCCAATAATGAGAACAAGTTTACATTACTTAGTCTATTTCATACATCCAGAGTTCTTAGAAATACATTGTTATATTACCAAATTCAAAGTGCGGAATTTAAACAGCGGAATGAAAAGAAACATCTATCAATATTATACAAGGATCTGCCTATACCCACCAGAAGAATCCTTCACACAACGGCTACTCCTCAAGCTGCAGCTGCAATAGGGGTAAATAAACCCTGAGTACACAATGTACTCGCATGACTTATCCGACTAGTGGGAATAATTTCCTGACTCCAAGGGATATGATAAGCTTTATGGTTTGCTGGGTTTCCTTTTTGCAAAAAGCAATACTAATAGTGAATCCTTATGTATGTTTATTATTAGTAGCCATGATTAGTTCATTATCTGACCATTCTATGTAAGCACATGTTCTACTTTCAAGCAAGAGTTGAGCAAACAGTTCCATTTCACCACCTTTCATCTTTTAGTTCTTACTACGGTGCTAGACTGTAGGCAAGCCATACCGGATCACCGGCGATTCGTGAATCAATGTGCCCAGCTGGGTACCCCAAAACACATGCCCCGCTTGCACCCCAGGCACAAGCAGGACCAACTCACAACTCTCCTGTCACGGGGTCCAGGTCCCCGTCCAAACTTGGACTCCAAGCCCCGCTCCTAAGTCCCGGACTCTATGCGGTGCTTAGACCTCCACCATCCCTACCTCCAATTAGTTAGTCCAAAAAGAGCCAGAACCCACGACAAGAGAGCAACAAGCCTTCTCTGCGCCCATACACAAGTATGTGTTCGGGATAATAAGTCTGTGACAGGCCTAGAACCCAATGCAACGGCCGGTCTTTAACCGACACAGACAGGGAAGTAGTGTAACCAAGCTATGCCCCATTGGCCGCAGAAGACAACCTCTTACACCCACCAATACTCAAACCATATCCCTGCCCGGTCTCCATTTTCCTTTCACCATTTTTATCATGAGTGATAATAATAATCACCTATTATGAGTAACGGCAGGTTACCCACGCTACCAAAATGCAGAGCATAGCAGCTACTCGACCTATACTAGTAGGACTCATAGGTAAGTGTATCTATGCATGTAGTTTCAATAAAATGTCTGTAACGTAAATGCATATCATAAATATATCTAGTGATCATTCAAAAATAGAGGTTATGCACCGGGGCTTGTCTTGGGTAGGAAGGGTGTCAACAAAGTCAGCGACTGATGGCTCTGAGGCTCCCTCCTATACAAGAATCTCCTCCTCGTACTCCTTGATGATGTCCTCGTACTCCTGCTCGCCCACAGGCACGAACTCTACCAACTCGTTATCTACATGTATGAAATGATGATGCAACACTTAATAATACGGCAACAGCAACTCTTAAAATAAGAATACATCTATCAAGCTACTAAACTAGTTCTACTGACTAAGACGCAAAGTTACCTATTATTACCACTAAACATGTATGAAACATTGCATGTATTATCTTAGCAACTAAAGACATCCCTATTCTTAATATCGATTTACTACATATATGACAAAACAAGGAGTACTAGCTACCCTATTTATCAAACAATTCTAAGGCTACAAAAATTAGAGTGAGCACATAATAATCTGATGAACCTACTGTAAAAATTTCATGGCTAGAGCTATTACCAATTTGCCATAAAAATTCCTACAATTATTAATCTAAATAACATTAACACTTTCAAATGATTTAATAGACCTTAGCATCAACACAGGCATATATAAACTAACCATACTATTAGATAGACAACATTTTTAGGAACTCAACAGAATTTATTTCACAATTTTTGGATATTTACATGAATTGATATTATTTTCCAAAGTTCAACTTAGAATGTAAAATAATAAGCTATTTCTATCTTCTATAAATTGAAAAGCGAATTTAACCCGCATGGCCCACGAGCGAGCGACACGGCCCACTCCCGCTGGCGCGCCTTGCGCACGCGACCCGTTGGCGCGGCCCAGGAGGGGCGTGGCCCAACCACGCGACAACGGCCCGCGACGGGGAGGCCCGCGCACGTCGGCCACTTACGCGAAAATGCCCTCGAGCTACCGATGATTCACCCTGAGGTCCACAACACTATTCCTATAGTCTTCTATTATATAGATACACCCCTTCCCTTTTGCTTCTTTAATACGGGCGGGTCCTCTGGCCACCCACGCGCGCACCGGCGCGGCGGCGACAGCACAGGACCGCCACGCCGGCCATCCTGGCCCCTCCCCGCCCCCTCTAGGAGGTCGATGCTCACCTAGATGCAGACGCAAAGTAATGGGCGGTGAAGAGATGAGCAGGGATGCGGTCAGGAGCACCCTCCATGGCGACGAACACCCCCAAAGCTACCTGTGGTGATGGCTTGATCGGGGACGGACCGGGTACGTCCGGCCATGCGCACACGACAAGCACAGCGACGGACCACGGTGGTGCGACCGCGTCAGCGGCGCCGGCAAAGTAGTGACGGTGAAAGTGGGGTGCACACATCGAGAAGGACTACGAGGCAGGGCTGGTGGTGCAACCAATTTGGCTCGAGATGACCAGGTGGGTAATGCCCACGGCAACGGCGGCTTAGCCTTTAATGGCGCGACGATGGATGTCCGGCTCCAAATTAGAGCTTGCCAAGGCGTGATTGGACATGGTGCGGGGTCGGTTGGCTAGCAGGCTCAAAGACGGAGTTGGGGGTACACTAAATTGAATGGACAAGACCCATCCATGCCGGATTGATGACGCGGCCTGGCTAGCCTGGGCAACAGAGGAGGGAGGGGAAAGAAGGGGATGGGTTCGGCTGCTTGCCCGAGCCTTGGCAGGACGCGGCGACCACACACATGCAAGCGCTACAAGCCAATGCAGCTAGGAGAGGAAACATGCACGCGTGCAGCGGTGGCAGCGCAGCAAGGCGGCCGTGGCGCCATTAATGGCGAAACGACACGCGAGCGACCTCGGCAAGCCCACATGACGCGGACATGACACAACACTGTGGCGCAGTATTGACAACGCGGTGTAGCGGGCTAGCGTGCAGTGTGGTGATAGGACGGCTGCTGTGCAGTGGCATAGGCGGACATGACGCAAGCGGTGCGGGTGTATGCGGGCGACCCAGCAAGCGCGACCGCAACCGACAGCAGCGGCGACGCGATGCAAGTGATAGAGAGATGAGACAGCTGCCAGCCAGGGCTTGGCTAGACACACACGAGCATGGGGCTAGCACGCAGACGACAGCATAGGAGCGCGATGACGGCGTCAACGCGAGGAACCCGACCCAAATGTGCCATGCAGGCTTTTTAAAGCGTCCTAAAAATCCAATTCGTTAATCCAAACGCCAAACCACCTATGCTATACTTAAGAGGGCATGTTAGGCTACTAAAACAAGCCCTAATACCCCATCACTCCTTAACCCAATTACTCTACAAAAATTGCCAAACTTAGCCTTGTCAAACCATTTTCCGACTTAAGAAATTTGACCAAGTCTTGATCAGATTCGCGTCAAATTCGATTTCCAAGCTATTAGATATGTTAGCTAGTGAATTCATTTTTCGACCGTAGGTATTTCATCTCATCTACAAAGTTTGTACTTCAAACTTTATTAAAGTTCCATATATGCGTTCAATAGCACTTTCGCTTAATAAGAATTGGTTTCAAACCCTAAGTGATATTACGTGATAATGGAATGTAACTTTCGTTTCGCGTTTCCGTTGATCGTTTTAAGTTACGAAATTTGATCTACACTCTATATTACATGCACTAACACATAAACACGATGCTCATGCAGTGTTTCAGTAAACAATTTACAGTGTAACACCGATGGTGTTACAAATCGACCCCCATAAACAAAATCTTGTCCCGAGATTTCATGTGCCTAGTGTGAGAAAAGAGATAAGAATTACATTTCAATATAAACAACTACCTCGATGAACCAGAAAAAAGGTGGGGGTAATGCTTCAAAATATAACTTTCTTGCTCCCACGTTGCTTCATCCTCCGAGTGGTCTTGCCACTAAAGCTTGTAGAACTTCACCACATTGTTCCTAGTCACTCTTTCTTTCTCATCTAAGATCTTGATAGGATGTTCAATATACGTCAAGTCAGGCTAGAGGGGAAGTCCTTCAATTTCCACAGCTTCATCAGGGACCCACAAACATTTCTTCAACTGAGATACGTGAAACACATTGTGTACCGCTGATAAAATATCTGGAAGTTGGAGATGATAAGCAACTGGACCACACTGCTCCAAAACCTTGTAAGGGCCCACATATCGAGGGGCTAACTTACCATGGACACCAAACCGATGCACCCCTCTCATAGGAGACACCTTGAGGTACACATGATCCCCAACTACAAACTACAATGGCCTACTTCGCTTGTCCGCATAAGCTTTCTGTCGGCTCTGAGCTACCTTCAAATGACTCTGAATAATACTGACTTGCTCTCGAGCTTCTTTGATGAAATCAGGCCCAAAATATCCATGGTCTCCCACTTCAACCTAGTTAAGTGGTGTCCTACATTTCTTTCCATACAGAGCTTCAAAGGGTGCGACATGAATGCTTTCCTGATAGCTATTGTTGTAAGAAAACTCAGCTAAGTTCAAGCATTCATCCCACTTCTCAGGAAAAGAAATGGCACAAGCTCTCAACATATCTTCAAGTACTTGGTTTACCATTTCTGTTTGGCCGTTAGTTTGTGGATGATAAGCTGAACTTCGGAGGAGTTACCAAGATATTCCTGGAGTTTCTAACAAAAGCGAGAGACAAAAACTGTCCCTCTATCAGAGACGATGGTAAGAGAAACTCCATGCAAGGTCACAATCCGGTCTAAATACAACCTGGCATACTTTCTGGCTGAATATCTGGTATCCAACGGAAGGAAATGAGCTGACTTGGTAAGGCGATCCACAATGACCCAAATAGAGTTATAGCCCTTAGACGTGCGGGGTAAACCCACAATGAAATCCTTAGTAATATCTTCCCATTTCCAAACAGGAATGGGCAAAGGCTACAAATATCCCGGGGTACCCATATGGTCTGTCTTAACTCCCCCACAAGTGTCGCACTCCGCGATGTACTTGGTGATATCCTACTTCATATTGGACCACCAATACAAGTGGCGCAAATCATGGTACATCTTATTACTGCCAGGATGGATGGACAACTTGGAATGATGAGCTTCATCCAAAATCTTCCTTCTAATCTCCTCATTTGATGGAACCACCAATCTGTTCTTGTACCTTACTACCCCTTGCTCATCAATACTAAACTGAGGACCACGCCCCTCGGTAATTAATTTCTTGATGTGAGGAAATTTCTGAAGTGTCTTACCTTTGCTCCTTAATAATCTGCTCAAGTAAATCTGAGACTAAGGCTATGTGAACTAGCACCTCAGCATGGTTGAGAGATAAAGGTGCTTCTTCAACCTGATATGACTTCCGGCTCAAAGCATCAGCTACCACATTAGCTTTTCCGTGGTGATAATGAACCTCCAAGTTATAATTCTGGATTAATTCCAACCATCTCCTTTGCCTCATATTTAACTTAGACTGAGTAAAAATATATTTGAGGCTCTTGTAATCCGTAAAAATGTGTACTTTGTTTCCCAACAAATAATGCCTCTAAATTTTTAGAGCGTGCACCACAGCGGCCAGCTCTAAATCATGGGTGGGATAATTCACCTCATGCTTTTTCAGCTGACGTAAAGCATAAGCTATCACACGCCCATCCTACATAAGCACACATCCCAACCCTGTCTTTGAGGCATCACAATATACATCAAAAGGTCTATCAATATCTGGTTGGGCAAGAACAGGAGCAGTGGTAAGAAATTTCTTTAGAACTTGGAAGGCTTCTTCACAAGCCGGGCTCCAAACAAACTTGGAAACTTTCTGGAGTAGCTTGGTCATCGGCTGAGCTATTTTGGAGAAGTCGGGAATAAAGGGCCGATAGTATCTAGCAAGACCAAAGAACTGACGAATCTGGTGCACTGACTTGGGAGACTTCCAATTTAACACATCCTGCACCTTGCTTGGATATATAGAGATACCTTCAGGTGTCAAAACATGTCCCAAAAACTACACTCGATCTAACCAAAACTCACACTTGCTGTAGTTAATATACAGCTTGTGTTTCCTCAATCGAGTCAGTACTATCCGAAGGTGTTGGGCTTGCTCTTCCTTGTTCTTGGAATATATGATATCATCAATGAATACTACTATAAACTTGTCCAACTCTGGCATAAAGACTAAATTCATGAGATACATATAGAATGCATGAGCATTGGTGAGACCAAAAGACATGACTAGGTATTCATACAGCCCATACCTAGTAGAAAAAGCTGTCTTTGGTATATCTTTTGGTCTAATCTTGATTTGATGATAGCCTGAATGGAGATCAATCTTGGAGAACACCTTGGCACCAGCTAGTTGATCAAATAAAGTATCAATACGAGGAAAAGGATACTTGTTCTTAATGGTTACTGCATTGAGAGGGCGGTAATCCACACACATCCAAAGAGTGCCATCCTTCTTCACAAAAATGGCTGGACAACCCCATGGTGAAGAGCTAGTATGGATGAATCCCTTTTCCAATAACTCCTCTAACTGCATTTTCATTTCAGCCAATTCCTTCGGGGCCATGCGGTACGGGTGTTGGGAGATAGGAGCAGTGCTAGACTCTAACTCAAAGCAGAAATCCACATCTCTATCTGGTGGCAACCCAGGTAGATCTTTAGGAAAGACATCCGGGAACTCACATACCACAGGAATAGAGACAAGATCAGGAGAAGCTTTAGCATGAGCAGCAATACGTAAGGCTGGATCTGAGGGCATAAGATAAGACATCCTATCCTCAGAAGAAAAAAGTCGTAACTCAACAACTCTCTACTTCAGATCCAAGACTACCCCATATACACGCAACCAGTTCATTCCCAGAATTGCATCGATGCCTTGACCAGACAGCACCATGAACTAGAGACGGTAAGTGTGAGTGGCTAACACTAATCCAACTGTGTCCGTCCAAGTATTAACGCACAACTGCGCATCCGGAGTACTGATTCTATTGGCAAAAGGTATATCCATAAGAGGTATATTGTGTCTGTGTGCAAATCCTATGCTCATGAATGATTGTGATGCACTAGAATCAAACAACACATAAGCTAGATGGGAATCAATGGTAAACATACCAGCCATCACCAGTTCATTCTACATTATTTTCTCAGCCACCGTGAAATTAACTTTCCCATAATAGCTTACGGGCACCTTCTTCTTGATAATTGTCCGCTTGATCAGGCGGGAGTTAGCTGTGGGCTGAGCAGACTGGGTAGGCTGGTTTTGCGGACACTCCCGGGCATAGTGGCCTTCCTAGCCACACTTGAAACAAGCACTAGGCTTGTTCCCCTGTCCTTAATGAGGTGGAACCTGCTGTCCCTGGGGCTGCTGTTGTTGCACCTGCTGAGTCGGTGCAAGGTGCTGGGTGGAAGGTGCCCGATAAGTCTGCTGAGGCTATCGAAACGAATGCCCACCCAAAGACTGATAGGGCACCCGCCTGACAACCTATACCTTCTGAGCATGGGGGTGACTACAAGACCCAGTAGCCACCTGCTTGCACTTCCATTCTTCCTGAGAGTCACGCTGCAATCCCTCCATGGCAATAGCAGCATTCATCACGGCCCCAAAGGTTTGGTAGTTTCCTGTATATAACTCTTTCTGCAGACTGCAAGAGTGGCGGCGATAAAAACGGTCCCTCTTCTTCTCATCTGTATCGACGTGAGTCCCAGCATACTGTGACAAGTGGTTGAACTTGTTGACATAGTCCATCACAGACATGCTTCCTTGCCTTAGGTCTAGGAAAGTGAGTGTGCGATGTGCTGAAAATTCTTGCGAATGCCGCTATATTCCGGTTTGAGTGAACGTATAGGCCGATGCATGCATCATGAAAAGAGAATTTTGCTTAAACTAAACTCCCCCTACACGTATAATTTGGATTAGTAAATTGATAGGATAACCTAAAAGAATGCTTTAATAAATGTCTTATCATTTCTCTAATCTCTTGTTCCTGATCTGGAGGGTTGTCCTAAATGGTTGGTTCCTAATTGTTTTCACATGAACTTGAGATTCGGTCGTGGGAGCACCAGTGCCAGAGCGGGCCATGGTCTTGGCAAAGGCCAAGGTGAAAGTGGCCGGGGCAATGAGCACGGCAACGGGGAGAGCCATGAGGCCCCACTTCTGGCTACTCCTCCTTCGCCATCACCGCCTCCGATGACTCATGCGGAGATGATGGCATAGATGTTGGTTGCTCATCGCGAGTCATGCTATACGGATGGCTCCGAGGCTCCCTCCTGTATGAGAATCTCCTCTTCGTACTCCTTAATGATCTCCTCATACTCCTGCTCTTCCGCAGGCACGAACTCTACCAACTCGTTATCTACGTGCATGAAATGATGATGCAACACTTAATAATATGGCAACAGCAACTCTTAAAATAAGAATACATCTATCAAGCTACTAAACTAGTTCTATCGACTAAGACGCTAAGTTACCTATTATTACCACTAAATAGGTCTGAAACATTGCATGTATTATCTTAGCAACTAAAGGCATCCCTATTCTTAATATCGATTTACTACATATATGATAAAACAAGGAGTACTAGCTACCCTATTTATCAACCTATTCTAAGGCTACAAAAATTACAGTGAGCACATAATAATCTAATGAACCTACTGTAAAAATTTCAGGGCTAGAGCTATTACTAATTTGCCGCAAAAATTCCTTCAATTATTCATCTAAATAACATTAACACTTCCAAATGATTTAATAGACCTTAGCATCAACACAGACATATATAAACTAACCATACTATCAGATAGACAACATTTTTAGGAACTCAACAGAATTTATTTCACAATTTTTTGATACTTACATGAATTGGTATTAATTTCCAAAGTTCAACTTAGAATGTAAAATAATAAGCTATTTCTATCTTCTATAAATTGAAAAGCGAATTTAACCCGCGCGGCCCACGAGCGAGCGATGTGGCCCACTCACACGCAGCGTGTGCGCACGCGACCCGCCGGCGCAGCCCACACGGTTCGCGGCCCAACCGTGCGACAACGTCCCGCGACGGGGAGGCCCGCCCGCGTCGGCCACTTATGCGAAAACGCCCTCGAGCTACCGATGATTCACTCCGAGGTCCACAACACTATTCCTACAGTCTGCTATTATACAGATACGCCCCTTCCATTTTGCTTCTTTACCATGGGCGAGTCCTCGGGCCACACACGCGCGCACCAGCGCGGCGGCGACGGCACAGGACCGCCACGCACGGCCATCCTGGTCCCTCCCCGCCCCCTCTAGGAGGTTGATGCTCACCTAGATGCAGACGCGAAGCGGTGGGCGGTGAAGAGATGAGCGGGGACGCGGTCAGGAGCTCCCTCCATGGCGGCGGACACCCCCAAAGCTACCTATGATGATGGCTTGACCGGAAACGGATGGGGTGCGTCCGGCCACGCGCACACGACAAGCACAGCGACGGACCACGATGGCGCGACCACGTCAACGGTGGCGGGAAAGCAATGACGGTGATAGTGGGGTGCGCACGTAGAGAAGGACTGCGAGGCGGGGCTAGGGGTGTAACAAATTTGGCTCGGGATGACCAGGTGGGTAATGCCCACGGCAACGGCAGCTTAGCCTTTAATGGCGTGACAGTGGACGCCCGCCTCCAAATTGAAGCTTGCCAAGGCGCGATTGGACACGGTGCGGGGTCGGTTGGCTAGCAGGCTTGAAGTCGGAGTTGGGGGCGCACCGAATTGAATGGACAAGACCCATCCATGCCGGATTGATGACATGGCCTGGCTGGCCCGGGCAACAGAGGAGGGAGGGGAAAGAAGGGGATGGGTCCGGTTGCTTGCCCGAGCCTTGGCGGGACACGGCGTCCACACACGTGCAAGCGCTACAAGCCAACGTAGCCAGGAGAGGAAACGTGCACGCGTGCAGCGGTGGCAGCGCACCAGGGCGGCCGTGGCGCCGTTAATGGCGAAACGACATTCGATCGTAGGTATTTCGTCGTCATCTACAAAGTTTGTACTTCAAACTTTATTAAAGTTCTGTATATGCATTCTATAGCACTTTCGCTTAATAAGAATTGGTTTCAAACCCTAAGTGATATTACGTGACAATGGAATGTAACTTTCGTTTCGTGTTTTCGTCGATCGTTTTAAGTTACCGAACACTAACACATAAACACGATTCTGATGCAGTGTTTCAGTAAACAATTTACATTGTAACACCGAGGGTGTTACAGATCCGGCACTGGTGCAGCAGATCAGCGAGCGACGTGGGGAGGCCAGCTCCTGTGGTGGTGCGGCACGGGGAAGCCGGATCTGGTGGTGCACGGTGCGCAGAGGCGCATGGTGAGGCGGCAGCGATGGCAGGGCCTGCGCGGATCAGGCGGGCTCACCGGTGTGCTCCGAAACGGGCTCGCCAGTGGGCTTTCATTTTTTATTTTTTAAACGATTTACGGAGGCGTCCCGCATTAACGGTGACCTTTGATTGGAGGCTGTTGCAATGCCTGCCTCTATTAATCCAAATAGCCCGCCTCAAAAAGATTTTTGTGGTAGTGAAATTCAATAACTCACGTTATTACCACTACTATAGTACAACTCCCACACATGCAAATCTTATAGTTTACTCAAACAATGGGTCTCTATTAACCACGTACTACGCACCACGATGACCCTTGATCATTATTGCCATATTTGTTTTTTTAATCATAGTATATAGACGTAGATACTCATATATGCATGCACACTCACCCTATGAATACACGCACACATCATATCTCTATGAACACCTTCAAAAGATTAAGCCGCCATATCTTGAGTTATGAAGTCGTAGGCACCACAGATGTCTTGCTATCAACAAACATGATGCCTACGATTTAAGAAAAAACGTCGTTAAATCTAGAAAAACGTGAACACCCCGCGTCAAATGAGGACTTAAATCCAAATAAACAGGTTTCACCGTAAAAAAAACCTAGCTAGCTAAACTACGCTCCATTCGCTCGTAAATAGCAGGACTATGGCTGTATGGCAGCAATCGTATATGCGTGTCCGTCCCTCTCTGTCCTTTGCTTTTCTTCACGTGAACAAACAACCATGCATGCAGGATGGTTGGCAGGACGTGTTGCTTCTGTCCACCATCCCCATACCAGCAAGCTATGTATTATCACTTCATGAATAAATGTGTGTCACAATAATGTTTCTGTCTCATCGCTTCTCCTTAACACGGGAATCATGTGTTGTAATATACAATTATCTCTCTCCATAGATGCAACAGCTAGCACTCGACCAATGACATGCACGGTAACGGCAATGCATGCAGTAGTTGCTTAGTATTAATCGCTGCAAAAAACCTTGCCAAATGCTGAAAATCCCTCAAAAGAAACAATGCTTGGCATCTCTCTCATGCTCCTGCTGGCTCTCTTGCATGTATAGGCTTGCAGTTACATCCGGTGCTCCTGCTGGCTTTCTGTTGCATGTATAGGCTTTGCTGTTACATCCGGTCAGACCATGAAGTATTTCCTCGACAATCCAGCTCAGGTAGCGGCCTAGATAGCTTGGACGAGTGATAGACGATGAACCATACGTATAATTCTGAACTTGTTGAACGGTTCGTACGTGGAGTTTGTCAATTCTCTTAAAAGTAGCAGTAGCCGGCAACTTACACTGTGTCTTGGGCGAGTTTTGTTAAATGATGCAATATGTATAAACCCCGGCCAGCTATCCATACGTTTTCACATGTCGGTCAGTTTATATTTACATGCATTATATCCAGCAAAATGAAAGCACATGCAGGTCTCCAAGCTACCACCGCCGCCGCGGTCTAGGGCATTTTGCAGCCGCAATTCAGAGCCCCCTCGTTCCTCTCTGGCGAGGCTGTCGGTGGCAACAAGGAGGGGCAATCCATCTCTCTTTACAATTACGTGATTCTTCAGCTTATTTTGCCTAGATTCAGTTTGAATAAATCTACCGTGAAGTCATGATTAATGTTCGACCAGGAACATTTAATTAATTACCTACAATGAATTCGAAGATAGCCACGATGATGTCTGTAGAGTCGATTTCATCGGTATGAGGTCACTTTGTGGACACTATCTACACGGGGAAGGGTGTGCTCTTCCATGGGGATATTAACTCTAGTCTCATCGTCGATGATCGTACAGAGGGTAAAAATTCAGTGGGGATGGTCCCCATGGGGCATCCATAGGCACCTGTTATGGATTCATGACACGTGTCCATGCACGATCAACCAATGCATGAGACTATTGCATAAATTCAAGAGGAGTCGTTGGAAAGAAAAGGTACAACACTCTCACGCATTCGATGATTGTGTATGGACACATGTTGTCTCAGAAGGTTGCCCACGACTGCCCCATGGGGCAGTCCCCACCAAATTTTTCCGTAAAGAGGAAATCAAGCGTCCAACTTGAGGATCAAAGGGTGGAAGTGTTGATGTACCCAATAATATTTCAACCGCTGATGTTCTTTTAGTGATTTAGACAAGGGTGGATCTTGCACCAAGGTGGGGTGGGGTCAAGCCTCCGCTATCACTACTAGAAGCATGAAGCCCCTCATAATCCCCCTTACAAATTGGTAACCATAGAAGCTTGAAAGGAGAGGCTAGAGATGGAAAATAATAGGAGCAACCTTCCCGGTAACTTATTTTTCTAGATCGGTCAATGAAATCATATGCATTTTGGTCTTGTTTATGAATATTCGATCTTAGGACATATGTCCAAGGTTTTGGGATTGGATGATGGATTCGGCATGAGAACTGCACTGCGGTTTTGGTGTTCGATATATGGTGTCTATATATTTATCTAGAGTATTGGCTGCATAAACGAAAGGAGTTAGAGAAGAAAATGTTGGAAGGACCTAGATAGCATATTGTATATTTTTATTTCAGAATTTGTTTCCAATGTAATTTGGTGCCTACTGTGTGTCGAGTTTTAATATGATTTGTCCAAAAGAAAAAGAAAATCACGTGCATGCATTATTTGCACTGATATCGATTGATTACGCGTGGATAGATAAGCTTTTTTACATGCATTATTTATTGTGGTCCTACCTAGCTAGTTAGCTATTAGTAAGGAGAGCTTGCAGGCCTGCGTCGAGTGTGCATGCGATTACCAAAACTAACCAATAACACTTATCTCAAAAAAAAATGAGGTGAGGGGATCTCCATGTGATAATTAATTGTCGAGTCCATGGATGCTGCATGCATGCATGGTTCGAGTTGGTGCTGCATGCATCCACGTACGTACGTACGTACTCACCGCACAAATTGAATCGTGCGCCAGAGACCCATTATAGGCCTGTTTGGGGAGCGTTCGCTCAGTTTATATGAGCCAAATAAGCGATTTAATCCCGCCAAACGCCGAGCGACGGAGGCTCAACGTGAACGCGCGACTGCGACCGAGGGTCACGCGACGTGCTGGCCCTCCGCGGCGGTCGGCGGAGCCCGAGTTGCATGCCCCGGCGCTGGTTCTCCTACGCGCGCTTGAACGCGGCGCCGAGCGCGTTGGACAGAGCTGACGCACGTGCCCTCTGAGTGGTGGGCGTGGAACTGGAACATGGCCGGTGGGCCGGCACGGGGCAGGGCATGCAAGTGCTCTGATGTGCGCCGAGAGTGGGGCAGTTGGCGGGCGGTTGTGGTGAATTTTTTGTATTTTGGTCCCTTTTGAAAACATTTTTTACAAAAAGACCTACGCCAAAACGTTTTCTAAAAATAGACCATTTTTAGGCGTCTTAGAACATGACGCCGAGGTATGAGGGTCGGCGTCAATTGACACGACGCCGAGGTATTGCCACGTCATGGACGACCCCGGTCGACGGCTACACGGTGGCGCGTGGGGTCCGAGACGTCGGCGTCCTGTCAGCCCACGCCACGGGCCCAACCTTGGCGCGGCTGGACTGAGCGCCGAGCTATGGGCACCATCCGGCGCGCGGCCCAGGCGGCCCAACAACGCATCGTGGCCCAGTAGCACGGCGCGGGGTCACTTAACGCCGAGCCACCAGACCTCGGTGCGGCCCGACTCAACGCCGAGGTCTGGTCCCTTGAGGCCGCGCCGAGGCCCCCTTCTTCTTTCTCCCTCCATTCTAAAACCGCCGGCTCTCTGTCTCCCAAATCCCCCACGGCCCCCACGAAGCTCTAACCCCCAAATGCGACTCTAGGTGCCCCGATCTTGTCTCCCGAAGCTTCCTCGAGGTAAAGGTCCCTCCCCTCCTCCAATCTATCCTCGTAGATGTGCTTGCATTGTCTCTAATCATGTGGAATCATGATTGAATGACCCAAATGTATGGTTGTTGTTGTTGTTGTTGTTGTATATGTTCTGGTTTATAATCATTGAGTTAAATTTTGTGTTTGTTGGGATTCAAATTTGGTTAGGGTTTGTAATGAAAAGCTTATTTGGGAGGTATGGTGATTTAGTGTTAGTAGCTTTACATTCGTTGCAAGGTACTTTGGATTGATTTTTTTCTACGTAATGTTAGGATGCCAAGGCGTGGTAAAGCTCGTATTCCAAGGTAATCCCAATGTTTATTCATTATTTGTGCAACAAATAGAAAACCCTAGGTTTAGGTTTGGTTCTCCGTTAATATGACTAAATTCTTTCAATTGTAGCTATGGTCGCCAGAGGGCAAATCCCTACGACCTAAAGCCTTTCCCTGAAGGTGTTCCTCGACCAATGTGCTTTTGTGGTGATCCTTGCAAGGTAGACATCTCTGAAGATGAGGAAACATATAGACAGAGGTACTGGATGTGTCCCAATTATGCATGGGAACCTACAAAGCAATAGCGCCGTGCATCGTTTGTGAGGAATTTTTATTGTGTGTTAATTAATTTTCTTGTGATATTAAGTATTGCTTATTTATTTGTTTTGTAACAATTTATTTTTCTTGCAGACCGTTCCACCGCTGTGTGACTTTGAGCAGTGGATTGACACTGAGATCAAGGAGTCGGACAAGCAGCATCTAGAAGGCCTGAAAGAGTGGGATGCGGAGGTTAAGGAGAGGTTTGAGCAGAGACGCAGACAGGAGGCTATAGAAAAAGAGCATAAGGAAGAGGAGGAAAGGAGGCGTGTTGCTGCGTATAGGGTGGAGAGGGAGAAGAAGCTTGAGCGTGTGCGCCGAGCGAAGGCAGCGATGGAGGAGAATCCCGATGCCCAGAGGAAGGGAAAGTGGCCTCGTTACACTCAATAGGTATTTGGTTTATTCACGAGCGATGTCGTGTAGCCCTGGACTTTTTTTACTATGTTGTAATGCACTCTGCTTTTATTTCAGATGAACTTATTTCCTGGACTTTTTTTTATTATGTTGTAATGCACTATGCTTTTATTTCAGATGGTCTTATGCCCTATACTTCGTTAACTATCCTAGGACTGTAGTGCTACTATTTGTATCACTGAAAAGGCTAGTTGTGCTGTTGCAGTCACTGAAAGGGCTACAAGTAGTGTTGCAGTCAATGAAAAGTCTATTTGAAAACTCGCTGAAAAGCCTAGATTCGTTTACTGTTATATCCGTATACGCAATGAATTAATATCAGAGTGATGTACTGCATTTAGATGATGTGACAAAACACAGGTGTAGCCTTTTTAGATGAAATGACCAGTCATGGTTGTAGGCTTTTTAGATGAAGCATCTAGCCTTTGCAGATTCAATAAATGAGTATGCACACAAGTTTTTTGTCAAGTAGCATTCATGGTGAACCTGCCTTCATCTCTATATATAGTGCTCTATGTCTTGCTCCACATCCACACAACTTGTTTTCTGGTTTAGTTTTAGCAAATGTCGAGCGGAGGTTCCTCGAGTGGAAAGGGTTTCAGCGGAGGGAGAGGAAAGGGGGTGAGGAAGGGACCTCCGATTGCGTGGGAGGGTTCTCTGGGTCCTGATTCTTTTAAAGAACCAATAGAGGAATACCTTTGGAGAGGAAGAGTGACTTCACTCGTGAGAGACCTCTTAGATCATACGACAAGCGCATTGAAGATTGGCCAAAATGCCGCCACGGTTTGGATTGTGTTGTGCAGATGTACAACGACTGTGACGGTGGAGGCCGTCGTTTCTTCAGATGCCCGCGTGGATTTGTATTTCCTTTGAACTCTCTTCTTTTTTAGATTTGCATTTGGTTTGTAGTAGTACTTATTGGTAGATGGGTTTTTAGGATTCAAGCTGTCCAGATAACTGTGGCTTCACTAGATGGGTTGACCCTCCTCCTATCTATCCCCATCAACAGTACATCACATATCTATAGGGACGCATCTTTGACCTAGAGTATGGCCCTAGAAGTGGTAACAGGGACAAGTCGGATGATGACAACAGCAATGATGCAGAGGAGGCACTATGCAATAATCCGTACTGCCAGTGCCCGTACCATAAGAAGCACGGGCCTCCTTCTCCACCGCCACCGCCACCGCCACCGCCTCTGTCATTTGGGGGATACTGTGGGGAAGGCGCAACTCAGTTCAATATGTGGGACCGTTATTAGGACCAACCTTTGTTTGTTAGTCAATTCGAATGTGGAATGCTTGTATGAGTTGTTCTTCTCGATCCCCTAAGGCATGCTAGGTCTAGTTTGCAACATGCCATTGTTAGTTTTCATGTGAGTGGGTAATCGTAGTACCTTTGTAACGTCTGTATCACTTGTTTCTTTCAATCCCTAAGGCATGGTAGGTTTAGTTTGTGACATGCCATTGTTAGTTTTCATGTGAGTGTAATCGTAGTGCATTCGCTATTTCATAAATTGTAGTTTACCTATCTCTAAGTTTCATGTACTATAGTTGATTTTGAAACTCAAAAAAAGATTTGACTCTCTCTAAGAATAGGGGATTGAAATCGAACATTACAAATGAGAATAAAAGAAATAATAAAAGAGTACCGAAAAAGAATAATCAAAAAAGAAAAGGAAAAAGAAGTAGAAGAAAAAAAAAGAAAAAAGAGAATGGCGTTGAGTTAGCCCACGCCGAGGTAAAGAGAATGGCGTTGAGTCGGCCCATGCCGACCCTAGGGTTTGGCTCGACCGGCCCGCCAGGTTTGGGCTTCAGCTCAGCGCTGAGTCGGTCCACGCCGAGTTTGAACACAGAGGCGTTGAGTCGGGCCACGCCGACATTTGGGCCACGGACGTCGTCGATTCAGCCCACGGCCCTATCTCGGCGTCAAATGAATAAACGCCGTTTCTAAAGGGTCGGCGTCAATTTACTACGCGCCGAGCTTGGGCACCTCGTTGCTTCGAACCAGCCGATTCCAGTATACGCCAGGGGTCGGCGTTAATTGACTAAACGCCGAAGTGCCTACCATCGGCGTGTCTTGATTTGACGCCGAGATTTGAGTACACAAAAAAAAGAAATGAACATTTCAGTTCACAAGTGCATAGGTTGACAGAATTTCGCAGAATACAAAATTTCATAGAATACACATTCAACGCTAGAAACATAGTGATATGCTTCATCAAACATAGTCCATGTCGTTACCACACCGACATACGCATTCAACATCGAAACATAGTGATATCAAACATAGTCCAAACATAGTGCATACCATAAGATACATAGAACATTACATAAGGTCGCACAAAAGAAGCATATGACAAGGTCTGCAGCTTTTAGTTCGTTCCTTCTCCAATGCTCCTTTTCACCTTGATCTCTCTTTTTCCTATAATAGTAAATTTTAAAAACTTTTAGCGTCTATTGAGCTAAGTTAGGAACAAAAAATGAGATGTAACTTAACAAGCATATCAAAAGATGTTCGTTTAGATATTGAGCTAATTGGTGTATGCTAAAATTTGAGCCAAGTACCTTAACGTGGACGGCGAGCGTAACGCTTTCCCCTCCAAAACGGATAGGTACCTGGAGTGTACCTGTCCACTGGTCTGAGCATCCTCTGTGGGCATCCAGAACCGGAGGGGCCTTGAGTTCCTTGGGGTGCATCTTCAAGCTAGGACATGCCAATCTCATCATACTCATGCTCATAGTACTCTCCCTGTCCTTCATCATGTTCATCATCATAAGGACCATGTCCTTGACCACCCTCTACACTAGTTGCTGCACCATGTGAAGAAGAAGTCCCGCCAACATGTGCACCATGTGAAGATGAAGTCCCTCCAACATGTGCAGTAGAAGGTCCAGCACCAAGCTGTTGTGGGACTGCCACATCCGGGGCACGTCTACATCCAAGGCGTGCAGCTACCTTTCGGAGACGATGCATGGCACGCTGCATTTTGAAAGCACTATTAGTAAGTGGGGTTGGTCGCAAAACTATATAAAGATGTAACATCACTTGAATGACAGGAGGCTACCTGAATGTGCTGTCGTAACATGGAGGCCTCATCAGGATCGCCCACAGGAATCATCAATGCCCTTCCTTGCTCGGCCACTGTCCTCATTATCTCCGTGCTCTATGCAAAAAAAAACAAGAATTTAAGTCTCTATCACAGTTAAGACCTCAGAGATGGAAATAGTTGTGTCACTTACAGCTCTGGCTAACGCAGGGGCGATCTCAACTTGCCTGCCTTCTCGGGTAGCTTGGTCATTTGGGTTGTTGCCCTCATCCTCGCTCGCAATATCAGCAATGTCTTGCTACATCCAAGCAGGCCTCAATTGAAGCCTTGTTCGTTGACCAAGCCAAACAATGTAATCATCGAATGCCTTGTCACGATGGACGGTGTGGATGCCCATGTTGTTCTGCTCCATCAACATCCACTCATCAATGTAGCGCTGGTGCTCCAGCTGCCAGTTGGTGATCTTCTTTTTTTTGTCTACTGAACCTGCAAATTTTACACCATAGCGGCAATATGAAGGCCTACTCAACGATTCATTCATGTGAAATGAACAAAATATTGCATGTTACGTACTTGTGGAGCTGCCAACCGGTGGAGAAATCCTCAGGCGGAGAAGGCTGCAGCCTACCAAACTGCCATGCTACACGGTGAAGGAGATGGTACTCCACTGCATAGAAACAAATAAGGGGGTCCTCATCATCCAGACGTCCTCGTCTGCCATGCACAAGGAGCTCAAGTTGAGATCCGTGACTTGCCTCCGCCGATATGGGCGCCATTGAACCTGTACACAACGTCGTCATCAACTAGTCGACGCTCAATTTGTGCACATATCATCGATTAGGCCAAAAGGGTGGGAAACTTACATGCTGTGGCAAAAGGGTGTCCAGCTCGTTGGTGAAGCTGATGTACGCGTGGCGTGACACGTGGTAAGTTTTGTGGGCTCGCTCGTAGAGGTGTGCCACGGTAGGGGCGACAACTGTGTCTCCTTGAGGAAACCAAGGTTGTGGGGGATCAAGCTGATGTGGTCGCCCAACTAGAAGCCTCTCCCACATCCAAATCTGCAAAAAAGAGTGGAAACTTGAATGTTAATCACTTTTGTTAAGAAAAAACATTGAATTGTAGTGGAAACTTGTACAACTTTGCTTTATTACCTGCAACAGTGTGATGCACCCTGACATTGTAGTGTGCACGCCTCCAGGATGGCGGCAAGCTTCGCAAAGATGATGGTACAAGAAAGCAAGTATAGCCGAGCCCCAACTCCTATTGCCGGCATCCTCCCAGTTCCAAAGGCACGGGATGTACATCCAGGACGCCGTGTCTCCAGTGCCATCAGGGAAGAGAACCGTACCAAACATGTGCAGGACGTAGGCCCGACAGTAGTATGTCACGGTCTGGGCGTCTATGTTAGGTGGGCACTCCTGAAACTGCTGACGAAGCCACCTCAGGGACACCCCACTGCTGCGCCATTTCTTTCCAGCCTCAACTGCCGCTAGGGGATGTCCCAAGAAGTGTTCAACCCGCTGCTGCCATCCTTCAGACTCCGTGTCTCCTGTCACTGGGAATCCTCGGATTTTGACTCCAAGGATCATGGCAACGTCCTCGAGAGTGACCGTCATCTCCCCGCACGGTAGGTGAAAGCTGTGTGTCTCCGGACGCCATTGATCTATCAACACCATCAGCGCCGCTGGGTTGAAAGGTGGCGTGCCTCGACGACAAACACGAGCAATAGTAGCAAGGTTCGCCAGCTTCAGGAGGGGTGTGTACCTCTCATCGTAGACCATGGTCGTAGAGGCCTCATGTGTCATTGGCCTCAGCACATTCAAAACCTGCAAAAAAAAGACAAGCATGAAAAAGTATTAGTTCATGTCACTTTATAAAGAGCATGGAATATAGAGCAAAAGATAAACAATGCACTGTTTCATACGAATTATTGAATATACCTCTCCGTTCTCGATCCTCCGAGCCCGGTGGTGCTCATCGAACCTTGGATCAAGAAGGGGGAACCGATCCATCCTGCAACATAAGGAATGCCAAAGCATTAGTATAAGTTAAAGCATGTATATGTGGTACGAAGTAACATAACAATAAAAAAACAAAAGTAAACCATTGCACTATTACACAAAGCAATTCAAGTAGCTAGCTTGGTGGATACCTGTTGTCTAAGAAGTTCAGGACATTTTCTCTTATTGTGGCCCGTCTTATGGCAACCAGAGCAATGGCTCTTTTGGGTGTCCTATACAAAATGTCTCCCAACCTTACTCGTGATTGATCTACCTTTCGTGGCTCGGTCCATGTCCATCCTGAACCGCTTCTGCTGCCTAGGTCCTCTACTCTTCCAGAGTAAACCAAGATCAGCCACATACTTGGGGCCATCATAAGTAGGCCATTGACTCTCGTCAAGAAATGGCCCGAACTGAGGATTCCAGGTGCTCATTAGGATCCTCAAAGAGAACTCCGCGGCCATACGGGGAGGGACCTCAGCGTCAACACGTCTAAGGCGACAGGCTGTAATCATGTGGGAGCAAGGCCTATGGTATATGGTCGGTTTTCCACACGTACACTTGTTCTCGTTGATCACTACTTTATGTTTTCGAGCACCCTGATCTTCACCACCAATGTTAGTTCCACCACCCTCTAGAATCTCATATCCATGGTTGATCGGATCAAAACATGAACCCTTGTGTCGTTTAGACTTTTTCTTTGAGAAAGCTAGTTCCTGAGATGCTAATAGTGGCCAAGCTTTGCCTGTTGTCCATAGAGACCTCGCATGCTTCTTTCTCGAAACGAACCAAGCATTCAACTTGTAGAAGGTGAATGAGGCAATAGCAGTCATAGGCAGACCACGACAACCTCTTAGAAGGCTATTGAACATCTCTGCCATGTTACTAGTCATGAAGCCCCATCTCCAACCTCCGGTGTCATATGCAAGTGACCACTTATCCTTCGACGCCATCAACTCGCTCAAGAATTGCTTGCCATCAACATTTGTGGCTAACTTCAGGGCATCTAGCTTGTCTTTGAATAATTGAACCTCTTGCTACCTGCAAACCTGCTCAAATAATTTGAAGTTGTCCTTTGTGTGATCACGCCTTATAAGATTCTGAGCAAGGTGTCTGGTGCACCACCGGTGATGTATTTGGCCGTAACCAGGAATCTCTTGTTCTACGGCATTCAGAATGCCAGCATGCCTATCGGATATCACACAAACATCACGTCCCAGACCAATTACCACTTGTCTTACTAGCCTGAGAAACCAACACCAACTATCCGTGTCCTCCTTCCGAACAATCGCAAAGGCCAATGGCACAAGCTGGTCTTCTGCATCTGTCCCAATACAAATAAGCATTGTGCCTTCAAATTTCCCTGTAAGAAAGGTCCCATCAATTGAGACGACGGGCCTGCAATGCTTGAATGCTTCGATGCTCTGCCTGAACGCCCAAAAGGCCCTTCCAAATACCTGGCTACCATTCCTTGTTTCACCATCCTTAGGTAAATACTCGAAGTGCATCCCAGGATTTACAGCCCTCATTGCGTTCAACATTATAGGGAGGCGCTCATAAGCTTCTTCCCAATTTCCAAATATTATTTCCAGTGCACGCTGCTTTGCCCTCCATGCTTTTCCATACTTGACATAGTAATTGTACCGTTGGAAGATGATCTCAACCAACGCGGACACCGTAATGGTTGGCATATGGTTCACCATGGGGCATAACTGCCTTACAATGAACCTATAATTGAGCTGCAGGTGGTTCTCTTCTGCCTCAGCAGTGGCACAAACATGTGGTTGCTTTACTGAGGTAATCTTCCATTTGTCTGCCTTCATCTTCCTAGCACATACTCTCCAACCACACTGTTGTTCTTCACAAGCAACAGTGTACCTCTTCTCCTTGAATGAATTGATGACCCTAAAAGGTCGGTTGTGTACAATGGAGTACTCTTGCAACCATGATTTCAACTCATCCATGGTAGCAAACAATATGCCCTTCCGTATGATGAGCCAACCGCTAACATCAGGCACTGTTGTATCACTTGGCCCACCATCAGCTACTGCCTTGCGACCATGGCTAAGGTCCTCGAAATCACCAACTAGTGGATCTCTCCAAGGCAAGACCCTAGACAATATCTCTATTTCCCTAAAATTGAGACGACCAACAGGCCGATCGTCATCAGAGTCTTCGGCTATCTCCCCTACGAAGGATTCATCATCTCCAGCTATCTTCATGTCAAAACGGTTCGTAGCCCTAGCATCACCAAAGTCTTCTTCACCACTAAGATCATCTTCGTCGCTAAGCTCATCCTCAATAGAAAAGTCTCCGCTAGCATCGTACAAACCTTCTTCTGCATCACCAATTACATAATCATCATCCTCTTCATAACTATCATGATTGCCCTCACCATCGGCAACCGGATTCTCCTCCTCATCTCCACCGTAGCCTAGTTGTGTGACAAGTATTTCTTCTTTAGACAAAGGACCATAACCTATGTGAGCGGGGGAAGATGGGTATGCTTCGAAGCTATCATTTCCTAAGCCAGACTCCTTACTTACTACTAAATCCAAATATCGCACTTCTGAGGCCAATACAACTGCCTTGTAATCATTCCATTCAGACTCGCTAGTAATTTTGAGCAACCGCTTGATCCGAGGACCCTTCGACGACCCATCATCTATGACACCTTCAAACTAAACGTGCACTTCTCCTTCATTCCAGTCTAACTTAACCTTCACTCGCTCCACTAACTGGGTCAAAGATAGTGTTTCAGAAAAAATCAACAACTCCTCACACATGTCCAGAAATTCCAAACTATCATCGCTTGTCCTAACAATACGGCCTCTATGATGCAATCTCACTAATTTATCCATCTACAGCCATCACATAACAAGTAGTGTCACATATCAATATATCATGCGAGTTTCAATCCAATAAGTAGAAACTAAAATATATCATTTCATCTTTTTCAACCCCAACAACATAATCATTTCTAGTCATAAAAAATTAAAATGTAATGACCAACAAATAAATAAAATGCATACTAACCCTAATGACCAACAAATAACTAACCCTAATGACACCTACAATAAACAGTTAACTAGAAACCCTAATGACCAAAATAACTAGAAACCAAACTAACCTAACATGTTCAGCACATAAAACAATTAAACAACAATACACTCAATCATCCTAAGCCATACATTTTGCAAATGCAAACACAAATATACCAAAACACCATACACCCATGATTTCACATGATTAGGGACAATGCAAGCACATCTACGCGAATAGATTGGAGGAGGGGAGGGACCACTACCTCGAGGAAGCTTCGGGAGCCGAGATCGTGGCACCTAGGGTCGATTTTGGAGGCTAGGGTTTGGTGGCGGCGTGGGGGAGAAGAGACAGAGAGGAGAGCCGGCGGTTTCAGAATGGAGGGAGGAAGAAGAAGGGGGCCTCGGCGCGGCCTCAAGGGACCAGACCTCGGCGTTGAGTCGGGCCGCGCCGATGTCTGGTGGCTCGGCGTTAAGTGACCCCGCGCCGAGCTACTGGGCCACGATGCGTTGTTGGGCCGCCTGGGCCGCGTGCCGGATGGTGCCCATAGCTCGGCGCTCAATCCAGCCGCGCCGAGGTTGGGCCCGTGGCGTGGGCTGACAGGACTCCGACGTCTCGGACCCCACGCGCCACCGTGTAGCCGTCGACCGGGGTCGTCCGTGACGTGGCAATACCTCGGCGTCGTGTCAGTCGACGCCGACCCTCATACCTCGGCGTCATGTTCTAAGACGCCTAAAAATAGTCTATTTTTAGAAAACATTTTGGCGTAGGTCTTTTTGTAAAAAATGTTTTCGAAAGGGACCAAAATACAAAAATTTCACGGCGGTTGTGCGGCTGAGCTAGCAGCCAGCGCCGACGAGGTGCGGCCAGGGCGAGGGTAGGACATGTACAACGATGCCTGAACAGGCGCTTAAAAAAAGAAGCTAATTTGTTTTCCTACAAGCGTTCAAACCTACAATGATGGACTAAATTATTTTTTGTGCTAATCTAGGTTGTAACCGTTAATTTTCAAACTTAATCACGTAGAATGAAAAAATGAAAAAATGCAAAGTCAAGCGCCCTGTGAGCCTCCACCGTGACACAAAAATGAAAAAAATGCACGCAAGCGCCGGTGCAAGCGCCCACACTGTACGTGCTCAGCGCAGCCGACATATAATGACCGAATGACACACGGCGGCAGGCGGTTGGAGGAAGAAGAAAGGAGCTGGATGGAAGAGAGGGAAAAGAGAAGGGGCTAATTGCATATATCCACCACACTCGCCGTTAAATGGACATGCCATGTCAGATCTAATTGCTAAAGAAAGAGGCATGTACCTCTATTGAACCACTTAAAAAGTTTGAGGACCCAAACATATATATATTTTAAGAGAGTTGATGAACCTATATGACACCCCCTCAACAGTTAAACAACCTTCGGTGTATTTTACTCTTTATATTTTATCATATTGTTATTTGATGTCATAAATGTTAGTGTTTTCTTTATAAAGTTTGTGAAATTTAAAAATAAGATTAACTGGAATAACTCTAAAATTTTATTTATTCAAAAACATAGTGAGTAATAGATAGCCACAAAGGCTATCTCACATCTTATTAGGTGGTCCACTTGAGGTGAAAATGGTTGAAAAAGGTATTATTCCAATATAGAAATAAAACAAAAAAATGGTTGGATAAATTTTTTTCCATATTTGTGAAAATAATAAATAAAAATAGCTATGAGACTAGCTAGTTGAAAGTGGAAGTATTTATATTTGGCTAAATTCGAGAACAACAAAAAGAGGGTTATTTGGACCCATGCAATTACAATTTTTGCAGTTCTTAAATATGCCATGCCATTACTATTCACCTATTTGAAAACTTGCCATTACAATTGTTCCTGTACCCAATTCAAGTGATTTTCTACGCTTGAAACAAGATTGGACCCACTTACAGATCGTCGTATTATTTTTGTATAGCCTAAAATACCCCTCTGATTGCTCTCTCCCCCACTCAATGACATGCAGGCCCACATGTCATCCCCTTCCTCTCACTGCGGGCGAGCTCACCGTCCTCCGGTGAGGTGGGCTGTCCATTGGTGGAATAAGTCCCCATGCTAGATCTGGTGGTGTCCGGCGAAGGAGGCACGGTCGCACTGGCGGAGCCAGGGGGGCAATGGGGGCCATGCCCCCCCCTAACAATACAATTATATATAATATATATAGTAAATGGTCTATGTGTTTATATTAAAAGAGTATAATAAAGAAAATCTTGTTATAATGTTTATCGATATCTTTTAGACAATAAAATCACACAGAATATAGATAGAATAAAATATGTTGATTTATCTATTTGTTTGCCTACTATATTAGGATATATCCATTAAATTTTTTAGTTTATTAAAATACTTATGTTTCATTATATTTCATATTTTATTGAATGCGTATTTAACTTAGCAATAACAATTCGGTGACCATTCCTTTTTATTGTGAATCACAGTATAAATGTAGACGCTCACGTACATTCATGTACACACACTCTTATGATCAAACACACGTCCTACTCCACTATGAGCACTTCCAAAATACTAAGCCGGTAGATTTCAAAATTCATGAGTCATCACATGCGCCCCAATGTCGATATACACAGTCGTCTACAACGTGAAGAATAGCGAGCAGCATGGTTAAATCGTCAAATACTAAAATAAATCAAGAAAAATTGGAGCATAATCCCAAGACAAAAATCTAAACAAATAGGCTACAATCAATTCTCATATTTTAAAATTCTTCGACCGGCCCCCCTTATGCATAATTCTTGGCTCCGCCACTGCATGGTTGGACCCGGCACTGCCACATCAAGTGCGGCGACGAAGAGAGGGAGTGCGGTAGGTCCAATCCTTGGCGGCGGCAGTTGTGGTGCCCGTGTGGTGGCGGCTCGCCCTCGCGCTTGCCCAGTGGCACTGGCTCACCCGCGCAGTAGCGACGGCTTGCCCACGCGACGGCGATGGCTCGCCTGCACGGCGGTGGTGACTCGCCCATGCACCCACGCGCCGGCAACAGCTGCTCGCTCGCTCGGCATGGTATTTTGGGTGATACGAAAATACGACGATCTGTAAGTGGGTCCGATCTCGTTTTAAGGGTAGAAAATGGTATGGAACATGTATAGGAACAATTGTAATGGCAAGTTTTCAAATAGGTGAATAGTGATGGCATATTTCAGAAATGTGAAAATTGTAATGACATGGATCAAATAACCCTAAAGAATGGTATAATATTGTAATATAGAAAACGCAAACGGTTCGAATTTGTCCCCTCTCCACTCTCATGCTAGCGCACAAGTTGGCTGCATGATGTGCTCATTCTGCGCTCCCACATGTGCATGCTGCATGGTCGATGCGCTGCACACAGTTAGCTGTGGCACTGTGCATGCACGCGTGGTTGGTGCCGATCCAGCACCATAAATACCCATCACGGGCTGCCCTGTTCTGCCTCAAGCAGGAGCCTAGCTAGCTCATCGGGTGATCGATCAGTGAGCTCTCTCTTTGGCCTAGCTAGCTGCTAGCAGTGCAGCTACCCAAAGAGAACTCAGATCGATCATCACGGTCGCTGCTAGCTGCTCGCTCCCACACACACTGCACGCACCGTCTCCGTGTTTGCTAATTTGACAATGGCGACAATGGAGGTGGAGGCAGCCGCCGCCACGGTGCTGGCTGCCCCCTTGCTGTCCTCCTCTGCGATACTCAAACTGCTGCTATTCGTAGTGACGCTCTCGTACCTGGCCCGAGCCCTGAGCCGGCCACGCAAAACCACCACTAAGTGCAGCAGCGCAACGTGCGCCTCCCGGGCGTTGGCAACCTGCCGCTCCCGCCCGGGCCCGTGCCGTGGCCCGTCGTCGGCAACCTGCCGGAGATGCTGCTGAACAAGCCGGCATTCCGCTGGATCCATCAGATGATGAGCGAGATGGGCACGGACATCGCTTGCGTCAAGCTCGGC
This sequence comes from Miscanthus lutarioriparius, assembly GCA_904845875.1. NCBI lineage: Eukaryota > Viridiplantae > Streptophyta > Magnoliopsida > Poales > Poaceae > Miscanthus > Miscanthus lutarioriparius. The sequence goes on from CAJGYO010000017.1 coordinate 75,292,797, forward strand.
GGCATCCACGTCGTGTCCATCACCTGCCCGGAGATCGCGCGGGAGGTGCTCCGGAAGCAGGACGCAAACTTCATATCCCGCCCGCTCACTTTCGCGTCCGAGACGTTCAGCGGCGGCTACCGGAACGCCGTGCTCTCGCCCTACGGCAACCAGTGGAAGAAGATGCGTCGCGTCCTCACCTCCGAGATCATCTGCCCGTCTCGCCACGCGTGGCTCCACGACAAGCGCGCCGACGAGGCCGACACTCTCACCCGCTACGTCTACAACCTCGCCACCAGAGCCGCCGGCGACGACGTCGTCGACGTCAGGCACGTTGCTCGTCACTACTGTGGCAACGTCATCCGCCGCCTCATGTTCAACAGGCGCTACTTCGGCGAGCCCCAGCCTGACGGCGGGCCTGGGCCGATGGAGGTGCTGCACATGGACGCCGTGTTCACCTCCCTCGGCCTCCTCTACGCCTTCTGCGTCTCCGACTACCTCCCCTGGCTGCGGGGCTTCGACCTCGACGGCCACGAGAAGATCGTCAAGGAGGCGAACGAGGCAGTGAACAGGCTCCACGACACGGTCATCGACGACCGGTGGAGGCAGTGGAAGAACGGCGAGCGGCAGGAGATGGAGGACTTCCTGGATGTGCTTATCACGCTCAAGGACGCCCAGGGCAACCCGCTACTGACCATCGAGGAGGTCAAAGCGCAGTCACAGGTAAAGTACATGCATGCATCTTGTTTATTGACATGGCATGCATGCATCTACATGAAATATATATAATGAACTCATATCGCATGTGTACGCACGCAGGACATCACGTTCGCGGCGGTGGACAACCCGTCGAACGCCGTGGAGTGGGCGCTGGCAGAGATGGTGAACAACCCGGAGGTGATGGCGAAGGCGATGGAGGAGCTCGACCGCGTCGTCGGCCGGGAAAGGCTAGTGCAGGAGTCGGACATCCCGAAGCTCAACTACGTGAAGGCCTGCATCCGGGAGGCCTTCCGACTCCATCCGGTGGCGCCCTTCAACGTCCCGCACGTCGCGCTCGCCGACACCACCATCGCCGGCTACCGCGTCCCCAAGGGCAGCCACGTGATCCTGAGCCGCACGGGGCTGGGCCGCAACCCGCGCGTGTGGGACGAGCCCCTGCGCTTCTACCCGGACCGCCACCTCGCCACCGCGTCCGACGTCGCACTCACCGAGAATGACCTGCGGTTCATCTCCTTCAGCACCGGCCGCCGCGGCTGCATCGCGGCGTCGCTCGGCACCGCTATGAGCATCATGCTATTCGGAAGGCTCCTGCAGGGGTTCACCTGGAGCAAGCCGGCCGGGGTGGAGGCCGTGGACCTCAGCGAGTCCAAGAGCGACACCTTCATGGCCACCACATTGGTGCTGCACGCCGAGCCGAGGCTGCCGGCGCACCTCTACCCGGCCATCTCCGTCTGATTAATCGCCCGGCCAGTCATTATATTGTATGCATATAAGACGAGCGAGCCTGGCGTGATCACTTGCATTGCATGTATCATCGATCAGGCTCTCTCACGTGTACTGGATGCAATAAGTTTTTCCGCGCTTGATTTTGTGGTTGTGCGTATTCTGCACACCGACCGTACGTAAGTGGCGACAGCGTTCAGCTTTGTACCGAGTTAAAATAAATTATTATTATTATTATCGACAATAATAATTGCATTGGAGCTTTGCTTGAGTGTATCTATCTGGCTATTCACTCGTACATGGTTTTTTGTTTTGTTTATTATTATTATGGACAATAATAATTGGAGCTTTGCTTGAGGGGGGAATATATGTACGTATCTTGACTGAAATTTGAGGGGGAAATATGTATGTATGTATGTATGTATATGCCAAATTTCATACCATTAGATGTTCTAGAGAGAAATCATGCTCAACACCTTCTCTGTAGGCCCCGTTCGGCTTACCTTAAATCTGGTTTGTATGACTTCTTTTTTCGGTTGGAACAATGTTTTTCTCTCACAACATTTCAGCCAGAACAGTGTTTTCAGTCAATTTCAGCCAAGTTTCAGCAAACCGAATGGTGAATGTGTCATTTTAGGATTAAATACTGATCGTGAGAATGTGTGAAGAAATAGACTAACGATGATAGGCTGTTATCTCGCGGCACCGCCTTTAGAAATACATTTTAAAATACAGTTAACAAGCAGCTAGGGTTCTCCTCTCTATATAGAGACGCTAGAAATAGAACCACGTCTGAAAAAATGGATGTGCCCATGAAAATTATTTTTTACTAGTGACGCAATCTCTATTCGTTAGTGTATATATGCCTAAGCCCCTAGGTATCTGCAGCCTCCCTTCTTCCTCACGCCCTTGTCAAATAAAGATCATGCCTAACTCAAATATATTTGATGGCTCCTGTTGAAGTAGACGCAAAAAAAAAACCAATAATTAAGGAGCTGCAAGTAGACATGCATATTTTAGTTTATGTTTTATAATTATTTTCTATAATAACTTATATTATTATTTACATGTAGATTTGAGGATTATATTTTAAATTATGTTTTATAATAGTAGAGTTGGTCAATTTAAAAAACAAACTAAATTATAATTTTACGTTATATTTCATAAAGGCATATACGGGTAAGTTAGGGCCTGTTTAGTTCCCAAAAATTTTCACTCCAAAATATCACATCGAATCTTGCGGCACATGTATGGAGTACTAAATATAGACGAAAAAAAACTAATTGCACAGTTGGGTGAGAAATCACGAAACGAATCTTTCAAACCTAATTAGTCCATAATTAAACACTAATTACAAAATACAAACGAAGTTTTACAGTAGCTAAACAGTAGCCAAGCCCAAAAATATTTAGGAACTAAACGCGCCCTTAGATGCAAACATAGGATCTTGACACACTATGCAGCTACCTACTCAAGTCTATGCGGTGTAGGTAGAGGTGTTCCCTGCTATTGGACTTAAATCACGGTACTGTAGAAAAGATTCGCACTCTTCTTTAGGAGCCGACCCGGATCCGCATGCAATGCACCAGCCGTCTCTTTCTGTCAATCCGGTCGGCCGGGCCGACCACGCATGCCAACGAATCGTATAGGTTCATCAACGAATCGGCCGGTCACCCTGACCCACCTCGCAGAGGCACACATGATGCACGCTAGCTACTAGATGCTGATCCATCCACGTGCACGGCGCCGCGCCGCGCCGTGGTTGGTTGCCGCACCACCACCCGCACCGCACATGACCTGACGACCCCAAATCACAGCACTGCCTGCTCTGCTCAGCAGCGCGCTGCCCTACAAATGATGCCCACGCGATCGATCGAGCACGCACACGCACCACCACCGCTCCAAGCTCAGCTCGCGCGCCTCTCGGGGTCGGGGATTGAACGCGCGCCATGGGCAGCAACGCGCCGCCTCCGCCGACTCCGCACGTGGTGCTGGTCCCGTTCCCGGGGCAAGGCCACGTCGCGCCGCTGATGCAGCTGGCGCGCCTCCTCCACGCCCGGGGCGCGCGCGTCACCTTCGTCCACACCCAGTACAACTACCGCCGCCTCCTGCGCGCCAAGGGCGAGGCCGCCGTCAGGCCCGCCGCCACCTCCTCCGAGAGGTTCCGCGTCGAGGTCATCGACGACGGCCTCTCCCTCTCCGTGCCGCAGAACGACGTGGCGGGGCTCGTCGACTTCCTGCGCCACAACTGCCTCGACCCGTTCCGCGCGCTGCTGCGGCGCCTGGGGCACGAGGCGGAGGAGCAAGGCGCGCCGCCCGTCACTTGCGTCGTGGGCGACGTCGTCATGACCTTCGCGGCGGCCGCCGCCAGGGAGGCCGGCATCCCCGAGGTGCAGTTTTTCACGGCCTCCGCATGCGGACTCATGGGCTACTTGCAGTACGGCGAGCTCGTCAAACGAGGCCTCGTCCCTTTCAAAGACGCGAGCCTCCTGACCGACGACGGGTACCTGGACACGCCGCTGGAGTGGGTGCCGGGGATGAGCCACATGCGGCTCAGGGACATGCCGGCGTTCTGCCGCACCACGGACCCCGACGACGTCATGGTGTCCGCCACGCTCCAGCAGATGGAGAGCGCCGCCGGCTCCAAGGCCCTCATCCTCAACACCCTGTACGAGCTCGAGAAGGACGTGGTGGACGCGCTCGCCGCCTTCTTCCCGCCGATCTACACCGTGGGCCCGCTCGCCGAGGTCATCGCGTCCTCCGACTCCGACTCCGGCCTCGCCGGCATGGACATCAGCATCTGGCAGGAGGACACGCGGTGCCTGTCGTGGCTTGACGGGAAGCCGGCCGGCTCCGTGGTTTACGTCAACTTCGGCAGCATGCACGTCATGACGACGGCGCGCAGGCGCGGGAGTTCGCGCTGGGCCTGGCGCGCTGCGGCTCCCCGTTCCTGTGGGTGAAGCGCCCCGACGTGGTGGACGGCGGCGAGATGGTGTTGCCGGAGGCCCTACTGGACGAGGTGGCGCGCGGCGGGGGCCTCGTCGTGCCGTGGTGCCCGCAGGCGGCAGTGCTCAAGCACGCCGCCGTGGGGCTGTTCGTCTCGCACTGCGGGTGGAACTCCCTGCTGGAGGCCACGGCGGCCGGGCAGCCGGTGCTCGCCTGGCCCTGCCACGCGGAGCAGACCACCAACTGCAGGCAGGTGTGCGAGGTCTGGGGCAACGGCGCGCAGCTGCCCAGGGAAGTGGAGAGCGGCGCGGTGGCCCGTCTGGTCAGGGAGATGATGGCCGGGGATCTGGGGAAGGAGAAGCGGGCGAAGGCGGCGGAGTGGAAGGCGGCGGCGGAGGCCGCGGCCAGGAAAGGCGGCGCGTCGTGGCGTAATGTTGAACGCGTGGTGAACGACCTGCTGCTGGTCGGGAGCAAGCAGTGACAAGCATGGATGACGATGGATCCCATTGGCAGATCGAGTTTCTAGTTAAAATTCCCCACATTCCCCACGCCGGTGCTGCTTTGTTGCAATAAGTGGTTCTGATTACACAAATGAAATAATTTCCGTACTTCCCAAAATTACTCTGCTTTCTTATATTTAAAAAAAACAAGTAAATATGCAAATAAACGTACAGTTCATTTGTGTGGTCACCTAAATGATTTACGGCTCATAAATTTTATATTACGGTTAGATCATCCATTCTAATACGCATTGAAATTAGACTCCATATTATCATTGAACGTGCAAAGGCACGCGGTTCTCACTCATGATCGCCGGTCGCAAGCCTACATCACAAACGAGACAAGAACTACTTGAAACCTTATTATCCCTGTGTGCCACAATACTGTCAAGGAAAAAGCAAAAACCATCAAGGAATGTCTTTTGTCGGGCTACCAACAGTCAAATCCCGTCAATGATAGAATAGATTTTGCTAGCGAGATTTCCGATAGAAACTTTATCTCTAATGGTAATTTTCTAACGGTGATTTGACAAAATATTGTAGTGTCTTCAGTTTTTTAAGACCAATTGACAACTGTTATGGTATTTTTTTTCCCTTAGGATTATCGTCAGAGATAATTCAAATTTTTTTGTGGATGTGTTGTAATTTCTTTGATAACCTACTATCAAGGAAATATATACTCACATTATTATCGGTTGTATGCTATTTTCCTGTAAGTCTCACTTCAAGGAAATACAAATTTTGTCGGTTCAACACAATTTGTCTGTAGGTTTCCCTTCAAGGAAACTACTATCTCTGACGTGACAACACCACCAAAAGATTGGAAGCCGAGAGGAAATATCACAATATTGCATATTCTAATTCTTGTTGTGTTCCACAAAGCATAGATGCAACAAAAAAAAAGTTCCACCAACTTATACAAAGCATTCAACATGAGCCACCACTGTTATCAAAGAAAAATGAGCCACCATAACAATGGTTTTGCCCTCACAAAGTACAAGTACATCAAGTAGGTTTTATTTTAAACTATTTATTCATAAATATTATTTAGTTTTATTGATTCTTAATATATTTAATTGTTAAAATAATTATTATATATGTTATTTTATGAGTTGTCATTATCTATGGTGGTTATATAATTATATTCTCTACTTACACAGTAATTTTGTTCTACTAAAACTATCGACAGACAAATAGATATATGTTATCGTCGTCAAAATCTAATAGATATCCGAATGTGTATCTGAATTCAAGACATTCGTTTTGCATTCGTATCCGATAATATTCGTATTCGTATCTGAATTTGAATTAAAATGTAGTAAATAGTGCTATCTGTGTTTGATTCCATGTGGATCCAATCTGAATCCATCCTTAAATATAAGAGTTACAACATAGATATAAAATGACCAGCATTTGAAAGGATTAATAACCTTTTGCATGAAATGCGACCGGTGTGTGACAAAAGTCACAAATCCAGTAGCACGCATTTTTGTATTTATGTAAATGTGCATCTAGTAGTGCTTGACAACTTAAAACAAACTAGACGGCAGTCAAATTAATTAAAACTAACATTTCAATAAAGAAATTAAGTCATGTACTATTAATTTGCATATGTGTTGCCGTAAGACGTATATAGACAAAGATCCTCATGATAAGATTAATTAAATTTGCCTAAAATGCCCCAGTAGCCCAAAACAAGTCATAATTCACAAAGGGAATGCTAGAATTTACAACTAGTACATATATAATCCCTCTAAGAAAGGCAGTTAAAAAGTACTCTCCCTCCGTCTCAAAAACTTATGTTTTAATTTTTTTTACACAGGCTAATTCTCAACTGCAATTACTCATGTATCTCTATTTATTGAGAGTGATTCATCATGGTAATTAAGGGAATAAGCTGCTAATTAAAAATAATGCATGGAGGCGTGCAGACCACAATCTCTAACTTATATGGGCCTAATCTAGTTCCAAAAGTTAAAAAATCAGATTTTTCGGACTAATTTTGAGTCCTAATTAAAACATTAAGTTTTCTGAAACGGAGGTAGTATATCATCATCACATTATAAAAGAGTGAAATTTTTGAGGGGCGCTCTCCCTCTATATATAATATCCGTTCCATGTAGATGTTTCAATTTTACACTACTGAAAACTCGAATACTTCTGTGTGTGCAAAAACCCACAGAAAAATACAAATACCGACAGATAAATATTTTTCTGACGGTGTACCGTCAGAAAATAACCCACAAAAATAGAATGACAGCAAAATCGAAGAATTTTTCTGTCGGTTCGCCGTTAGAAATAGTTTTTCTATCGGTCTTACACGCACGGAAAAATTACGTTTGCCTAGATTAAAAATAATTTTTCTGTGAGGATATCTACACAGAAAAAAAGAAATAAATGCACAGAAAATACGTGTATTTTTCTGTCGGTCTAGGTGAACTCACAGAAAATTTTCTTTCGCCCAGATTAAAAGTAAATTTCTGTGTAGCCATCGCAGAAAAAAGAGTTAAACACATAGAAAAAATAATTTATTTTGAAACAGTAGCAACAGCATATTAAAAATATATTGTCCATACAATAATTTCATGACACATCACAACGTAATAAATATTTTCATAGGTGTCTAAATGTTCAGCACATTCATAGGTACATAGATGATGTCCAAATGTTCTAGCATCAATACATTCAAAACCATTACCATCTCAATAGTTCAAGTTTAAGCCAAAATGACCACCGGTATGCATCATTGAGCCATATAGCTAAAACCAAAGCTAGAGCCTCCAAACTAGTTAGTGTGCAAAAGCACAACACTACAAAAGAAGAAACCACCACCACATCCATGTTTTGCAACTAAACACCTCCATCACATTTTTGGTCATTCATCCTCATGGAAGAACATAACTGCAGTAGAACATATGACATTAAAGATATTACAAAGGTGTAAGCCTGCCTTCAGTAACTATGCTAGCAAGTAAAAGAAATGCCTCACTTCTCAAATAAATTAATTTATGAAGACAGAGATAAGTCTATCAGTTAGGCTTATTCAATTTAGGATGATTCAAACGAATGAGAATATATTATTTCTGCAATTAAAAGTACAAGATTTTATTTTCTTGTAATTGAACACTTGCTATGGTAACACACCTGTTGCTCTCATCTTCTCCTAACCAAAGTTATTAGAATACACCGCTTAAAATTTAGAGCACCAGAGTATCCTGCTCAAGGGCCTGACATGAAACATAAAAAGGAGTGTGTCAATTACAAAAGGAGGAACTTTCTTTTGTTTATATAGGCAGTAAATTCATCTATAGCATAAAGGCAAGCTGCTTTATAAACAGAACAATGTGTTGTTGATTAAAATATACTTAAAACAAAGGCGACAGTGAATAACACCTTGCATCAAAATTCAAATTCAAACTAACTACTAGTAGTTTCTACATGACATGAAGAAATTCGACATAAAAGATTAAGCCAACAAGCCTACAAGAGTAATAATGGAGCAAAAATGACATGATAGGAAGGCATATAGTCAGGCACACGATCTATGCAGCTAGTTTTCTTTGTGGTTCCTCTAATATCTCACTTTTTCTAAGTTCGTTTTTTCTGCAACACAGAACCAAAAATCAGCAATTCTTGCATACTCTAGCTAGCTGTTGACGGTAGTTAACAACCAACTTAAACCATCAATTAAACATGCATAAGGGCATAAATATAATCACCAATGAAGGTTTAGGGGTTTAATCTAATAAATTCCACAAGTTTTTGTGAATATGTGTTTCCAGCAGGGTTAAATCAGAAAACCACCAAGGAGGACATAATCGTCAAAGGAAAATACGGAGTTCCACCGTGGTACCTACGTGGGAAGACTCTAGAAGGGTCCAAAAGCCATGTCACCAAAGCAGAGGGCCACCCCCTGGTCCCACCTGTCAGCCAACTTCGTATGGCGGTCTCCCACCGCCTTTGAGGATGCATCTAGGCCGTTGCTTAAGTCGGTTTAATCCAAGGGCTCACATTGGACCCTCAGGGCTATATAATCTAGCCCCTGCCTCCCCTAGGAATCATAAGTCATCAAGTCCTTTGAGAAGACAGAAATCCTAATCTCCTCAGAGCTCTTCCTCCTCCATAGCATAGCTAGTTAGGATAGATCTAGAGGGAGGCAAGTAGGACTTAGCTTGGATTCCCGATCTTGTCAAGAGTGTGGTTCACTATAAACTTTGTACCCCTCTCTCTTTTGTTTCTCCATTATTTTTATATGCTAATTACAATTGTTATGACAATCTCAATATTCATCTTATTCATGTTCTTCGTTATGATGTTCATTGTCTACTTTGAATATATGCTTAGTATAGCTAGTTTATCATTATGTTTATGCATAAGTTCGTATAGCGCTCACTCCAAGGTACCATGGGTGGGTGGTCGACATTGTGTAAGTGTGGTGCTTATACGTTGTTTACCTACGGATACACCCTATATTCTATGTTATGTGGTGGATCGCGAATGTGACACTCCCATTGAGTCCTCTGTAGTCCACTCCCCGAATATAGGCGCACGTAGGGTCCGATTATGAAGGTAGAACGAGCTCTGCCCTCAATCTTCCTTAGTACTATCCCTTCTGTGTAGATATGATGATGATCTTAGCCATGATTACTAGGTGTAATTGCACTAATCAAATGTATGCTTTGACTTATAATTAAGAATGACTTAGGAATTATTCCTCTAATATTCTATCTGACCATGCTAATGCCATAGAAAGGAGTGCTCTGAGTGACTTATCATTATTATTACTTATCATATATACATATCTTATCTTATGACTTATCCCTGTTGTGAGTAGAGTATTTGTTATGGTTTACTTCTTCTTCAATAATATAAGTTATCAATACACGTCCATGCTAGACCTTCTAGACATGTTAGAACACGAACAGTGTTGTGGGCGCCGACATTTGCCATACCAGAAGAACACGGTGGAACCTACCACATGCATCTGGCCATCAACAGTATTATCGGCGTCGATAAACCATCTTGTACACGACAGCGTGGGCAACAAGAGACTAGCACACACACACACACACACACTCTCTCTCTCTCTCTCTCACTTGTAAGGCCATCCCCTTAACCTATAAAAGGGGATGCGCCCTCTCCCAACAACGACGGACAACAACACGAGATAGATGAACAACAGACGGATCATTCTGACTCACTCTTTGCTTGCTTTAGACATCCTAAAGCTACACAGAGCATACGTTCCAATACATAGCACACGTAGGAGCTCCAGTCACTCTCGGCTCTTCAGTCTAGAGTCTGACCAGGCCTCTAACAACCCCCATCTTACTCCCACTCATTTGTAACCCCACAGCAAACTTCGAGCACCTGGGCACTAGAATAAAGTTACCGATTGACTCAAACTGGACGTAGGGCACGTTGCTTGAACCTATATAAACCCCGTGTCATTGAGTGCTAGGCCACATCCGATCACAACGTACAACAAATCGACAAATATTTACTAGTTGGTCACTTTTTGCACCGACAGTTGGCACCGTCCGTAGGGAAGACGCCATACATTCACGCTTTTGATCATCGGATGGCCCACCTTTCTGCCATCTTCGGCATGATGGGCTCAAACGATACGACTCGCTTCGGCTTGCTGGAGTTTCCCACGCTCTCACCTATTGGGATGTGGGTTCCTCCCATCTTCGACCCACCCCAGGCCTTCCTCTTTGGAAGCCTGGACTTCATCGCCGACCAGCTCGGCGTGCTTCACCTTCACGAGGAGGCACTTGTCCCAGCGCTCGTCGGAGGAGGAGCGCCCTCCGTCAGCTCTGGGCCACTAGACGACCTCAACAATGAGACACCTGCGCTTCGCTCTGAGCCCACGCTGGGCTCAAACCCCACTGTGAGTAACGTACATATTATTCTATACTCGCTATTTAATATCTTCCGCTGACTCTCTGGAGGGACCCCATTGTCCCCACCGCGACCGCCATGCAACTGGTTCCCCTACGGCCTCGCATCCCCCGTGGACGCGTACGTGCGGGGGCTCTGAAAGATGCTGACACCGCCCCCTCTCACATCCAAATTCGTGGGGATGGTGGGCTACGCTCCCGCCTCTTTCCACGACCTCGTGGATAACGAGGTTGAAAGCGATGGCTCCAGCATCGGTGACGTCATGGCACCTAGCCACCCTCTGTCTTGGGAGTACGATATGGCGGACGTTCTAGGACAGTCACTAGTGGTAGCAGAGTCCCTACAAACTCACACCCCTCCGAACCCTCATGCGGAGGCCCTTGCGCCTGCGTAGGAGCACGACGAGGAACTACGACAAAGGCGGCAAAGCCAGCCACCAGCCACGCTGGCGCGCTCAGCACAGCATGCTGCACCACGCACGCGTAACCCGGTGAGCGATGCTCGGGGTCACGCCCGCTAGGTCTAGCGTAACATCATGGACAGGGGGGACGATCCCCCATAGTTCGCTCGGGCTGGCCAGAACATCGCCGCTGCGGTGATGCTTCTACGTGGCCTTCCCAAGCCCGTCGACCCCTAGGAGCAGGTGGTCCACCAGAACCTCTGGGCGCTGGTGGAAACCGCCACCGTTCAATAGGCGGAGAGCTCCGCGTCGTGACACCGACTCGCAGCCTCTCTCCCCACCAGGGGAATGGGGGCGTACCCGGCGCTCGCTCCACACCGACCGCCTGTACGCGAACGGCTCAGGCCAAACCGAGAGGCTCGCATCTCCCCATTGTGGCTCGCGTGCACGCGCCAACCCCGGAGACGCGGGGGTATGGGCATGCTCCTCTGACCGGCTAGCGCGCCCGCCACACTCAGAGCAGGGGAGGGTGACGCCAATGATGCCTCTAAAGGGAGCGGTGAATGTGCTCGCTTCACCTCTCGCTCATCGGCGGTGTCTGAGCTCGTGGCACGCTTTCTTGACGCAGGAACGTTGTCTTGCCTATCCGTATTCCGCCCACTGTCGGCGGACACGGTCGCAGGCGAAAGACGCTCCACCGAGGTCACAACGATGCCCTGGTCTCCGTCATCCTCGGAGGTGCTCGCGTTGCCACCCATCTCCGTGGGCTCCTCCGACTCGAGCTCCGCCTCCATGTCGCTCCGGTTTTTGCCGGCCCGCACCCACCGGGCGATCTCCTTCTCCTTCCCGTGCCTCCTCCAAGCCTTCTCAGCTCTCTTCTTCTTCTTGGCGTCCGCCACCTCCTTCTGGGTAGCTTGCCAAGCCGCACCCTCCGACCCCCTCGGGAGATGCGACCGAGATTTGTAACCGACAAGTCCCTACGAAGCGGACGACTCAAAGTCAAAATACAGGAGAGCAAAAGGAAAAAAACACGAAACAAGGAGGGGAGCATACCAGAGTGGACAGCTTTGTGGCATGGAGGGGTCCAGGATTTCCATCGAGGGACTGTTGGGCCCTCAGCTGCAGCACCCGGTCGAGCCGACTCTAGACCTCATCCTTTGCCAACTCCTCCGGCGACGTGTGGTCGGGATCTGTTGGGCCCAAATAGTTCCACATCGGCCGCCTGCTCTCCGCTAGCGGGGTGATCCAATGGCGGAAGAAGGTGTGGAACACCCGCAGCCCATCGAGGCCATGCTGCACCAGCTTCTGGAGCTCCGCCTCAATGACCTCCAGCTTGTTCTGTCGACTTGAGGGCCCCCACGACCAGCTCTCCCACCTCTCCAGCCTCCTTCCGGTGAATGGCAGGAACGGCACCTCCGCTGGGTTCCTGATATAGAACCACTCCACATGCCACCCTCGATTGGAGTCATAGGGGGAGTACACGGGGTAGGAGCCCGACGGTCTCAGTTTCTTCTACAGCGCGAAGCCCCCAACCGGCGTGGTCCTGGGTGGCTTCCCCTCCGACAAGGCTCGCTCGGTGAAGATCCACTGGATGAAGTCCACGTGCGGCTCCATCCTGAGGAAGGCCTCACAGATGGTGATAAAGCCAGCGATGTGCAGCACCCCAGTCGAATTAAGGTGCTGCAGCTCCAGGGCCCACTCATTGAGGAGCCCGCGCAAGAACCAGTGCGCGGGATATCCTAGCCCATGCTCGTGGAAGGCGAGGAAGGAGACAACCTCGTCGGACCAAAGTCGCGAAATAGCCTCCCCCGACGTAGGAGCCCTCCAGTGCGCCACCTCCTTCGGTGGAAGCAGTCCCTTCTCAGCGAAGGCGGCCAGCACCGCCTCGTCCACATTGGATGCCTCTAGTTCAACATCTCGCTCTGGATTCACAAACAAATCGGTGAGTTCTCCTCTCCCTCATTTTACCCTCTCACTTAGAAACCACTGTGGCGCTTGAACGTGCTTGGCAAAAAGGAAGAAGGAGGAGATGCGACAGTTGGAGAATAGGCAAAGAAATGGGACAAAAACCCTCTCTCTTCCCCTATTTAAGGAGGAAAGGCAGCAAATTGAGAAAGGCAAAGGATTGGGGCAAAAAACTCTCTCCCTTCCCCTATTCAATGCGGTGGGATGCGTCCTAACTGACGGGACGCACCCTGCCCGACAAAACAACGCCTGGTTAGACGGGACGTGGCCTGGGCATGGCACACCACTATTGCATGCCAGGTGTGGGAAACAAGGCACAACCGCACGCAGACGACCCTCCACCTTCCCAAGCCAGACTTGGAAGGGCCCAACGATGGGATCTCCATCAAGGAGAGACCAACGGGCTTCCTGAGTCGATCGGATGGCTCAGGCGACTATCGAGAGACAGGTAAGGAGCAGTGGGATGCCCCATGTGGGCCATGCCATCTCCGTCACCAACGACGAACATGGATCCCATTCAGACATATCCGATAAAAACTCCTCAAACCCGTCACTCGAGTCATCAAGGTAACTTTACCAAACCCTCTTACTTTATTTTCTGATGCATGATCATTCATTCATCCATTCTCATACACACATTCACACATTCATTCATACAATCATTCATTCATCCCATACATTCAAAGCATCGCATATGCAATTAATGCATCACAATGCTTCATGTTGCGTCACGAAGTGGTAGTTTCCTCATTCAACATGAGCACCGACCGACCGGGGTTCGAAGGCTGGCCCACGAATGGCTCGAGGCTGCCTCACGTCGAACAGAGCCAGGGAAGAAAACACAGATGAGCCCCAGCGGCCCTCGCCCAGTATGCTCAGAAGCAGACAGGGTCATCTCAACCTTCTCGTTCGATCCTAACCTCGAGCCATGCCCATAGAATCTCCATCGAGGGGAGGCCAGTGGGCCACCTGAGTCGGTCTCCAAAACAAACCGAGCATCTACCGGGAGGTGGGTTAAGGAGCAGTCGAATGCCATATGAGGGCTATGCCGACTCCATCATGAATGACAGACCCGGATTCCGCTCGAACGCGCCCGTTAGTGAGCTCACCGAGCACATCGCTCGAGCCATCAAGGCAAGCGATGTTAGCTCAGCCCCTCTGGTTGTGGAAACCATAGACGGCGTAGTGCATGGAACTAGACCAATCCCTACCGAACCCAACGGGGCTTAGGTCGCCCGATGCCAACATGGGTAATCAACTGACCGAGCAAGCCTCGGGCGGGACAAACAAGGGCGAATACCCTGAACGGCAGAAACACAGGAGTCTGAGGCCCAAGAAAGAGTATCAAGATTTTTAGCCTCCAACCGACTCACTAGTCGAACGCAGGCTCGGGGGCTACTCCCACCGGGTGCGCTCGCGCGCACCCGTCGGCAAGTCAAAAAATCCCCTGGACGATTCTACCCGAATCACTCGGGGGCTCCTGTCGAGTTCATAAACCCGGGGTCCCTAATGGGCCTACTTCCCAGCAAAAGCTCGGCCCAGCAGACGACGTTGCGAAATGACGCGCAACTCCTGGGCTGGCCTAGGTACCTAAACGATAGGCCAGAAGAGCGATCTAGTCTCAAACCGGAAGGCCTAGACCAAGGAGGGGATGACGCTCGCTTTCGACTCTGACCCGCTTCCCCAACCAGAAGGCCCAGCCAAGGAGGGAACGATGCTCGCTTCCGACTCTGACCCACTTCTCCGACCAGAAGGCCTGGCCAAGGAGGGGACGACGCTCACTTCCAACTGCGACCCGCTTCTCTGACCGAAAGGCCTGGCCAAGGAGGGGACGACGCTCGCTTCTGACTCTAACCCATATCTCCGACCGAGGGTACACCGAACCTCTGCTTATAGCTCTTCTCCGATCGGCACGATCGGAGCCGACTGGGAAACGGCCGAACGGGGACGCCCGCTCAGTAAGGACCCAAAGAAATAGGCGGAGAAACTAAGGCAGGGCGCCCAAGTCAATCGCAATACCGAGGATCGTACCCTGCACACCTACAGGATGATAATGTCGGGTCATGTCAGAAAGGTACTTTATAACCTTCCAGACATGTCAGACCACGAACAGTGTTGTGGGCACCGACATTTGTCCTACAGTATGGTAGGCGTCGACATTTGCCATACCAGAAGAACACGGTGGAACCTACCACATGCATCTGGCCATCAACAGTATTGTGGGTGCCGACAAACCGTCTTGTACCCGACGGCATGGGCAACAAGACTAGTAGCACACACACACACACTCTCTCTCTCTCTCTCTCACCTGTAAGGCCATCCCCTTAACCTATAAAAGGGGATGCGCCCTCTCCCAACAACGACGGACAACAACATGAGACAGACGAACAACAGACAAATCATTCCGACTCACTCTCTGCTAGCTTTAGACATCCTAAAGCTACATAGGGGATATGTTCCAATACATAGCGCATGTAGGAGCTCACATCACTCTCGGCTCTTCAGTCCAGAGTCCGGCCGGGCCTCTAACAACCCCATCTTACTCCCACTCGTTTGTAACCCCACAGCAAACTTCGAGCACCTAGGCTCAGGAATAAAGTCACCGACAGACTCAAACTGGACGTAGGGCACGTTGCCTGGACCAGTATAAACCCTATGTCATTGAGTGCTAGGCCACATCTGATCACAACGTACGGCAAAACGACAAATATTTACTAGTTGATCACTTTTCGCACCGACATATAGGTTTATAATAGGTGGCTAAGTACTTCAACCAAGTGACACGTTAATAAATACCAATAAGCATTTCTGGGCTATTGCTAGGGGTTAGGATTTAAACTTCATTCTTAGTAGCAATGCTAAGAAATGTCAACAAGCATTTTTGGCGCCGTTGCTAGGGAAGGTAACTAGCAAAGGAAGTATTGATAAACTTATACTTATTGATGTGATCGAGATAACCATTGACCCCTGCTCAAGCAGGATTACCCTTGTTTTATCTACTTTTATATCTTATGCAGGGTAATCTATGACCAGTTTTAACCTTCTGACAAACTACATTGAAGATCCAGAAGCTTTGATCAGGAGAACCATAGCTAAACTCAAGAAAGTCTCAGCTTTAAAAATGGAAGATAACCATATAAGGCGAAGCTTAACACCAGAATTTGAAGCCATGGCTAACAGGACTCTCCGTGAATTCTCTGCTCCAACTATGGCCAACATCCGTACTAGACCGACAGTCAATGTCGGAGACAATGGATTCGACCTCAAGCCAGCTCTCATCAACATGGTGCGAGCGAACTAGTTTTGTGGAAAGGCACATGAAGATGCAAGTGCACATCTCCAACACTTCCTGGAGATCTGCAACACCTTCAACATCAAAGGAGTAACCCAAGACGCCATACTACTTCACCTCTTCCCATTTTCACTCTTGGAAAAGGCAAAGCAATGGTTCTACGCCAATAAAGATAGAAACACTACATGGGATAACTGCTCCACTACCTTTCTAGCAAAGTTCTTTCCCACAGGCAAGACCAATGCTCTGCGTGGGAGAATGTCAAGCTTTCAGCAACAACATGATGAATCTGTCCCTGAGGCATGGGAACACTTTCAAGATTATATTGCGGAATGTCCTCATCATGGGATGGAGAATTGGCTACTCATGTAGACGTTCTACCATGGGTTGACCAACGGTACCCATGAGACTACTGCTGGAGGTGCATTCTTGTCAGTTACACTTCCAGCTGCGACCACTCTTGTGGAGAAGATGGCCTCCAACCAAGTCTAGAATGAAGAACATGTTCAGACCCACAAGAGAGGTGAAGGTATGCATCAACTTAAGAAGGTAGACATGCTATCTGCCAAGATGGACCTACTGATGAAGAAGCTCGAAGACCGAGCTAATGAAAAGCAAGAAGTCATGAACATTCATGATTCACGCATGACGTGTGAAGTATGTGGCAGCACTAGGCATTCAGGGAATAACTATCCTGAAACCCAAGAGGATGTGAATTTTGTCAACAATAACAATTACTCTCGTCCTCAGCAGAATCAACGATGGAACCAACAACAGAGGCCAAACTACCAAGGTAACTATTAAGGTAATAATTATAATAACTTCAATCAACCACCCTTGAGAGAATTAATTGCTAGCCAATCTAGACTTATGGAAGGATTATCTAAGAAGGTAGCTACCAATGATAAAATTCTAGAAAATATAAATAATAGAATGGATAGCTTTGCTTCTGCCATTAAGAACCAACATAGCTTTAATAAAATGATATAATCACAAATAGCTCAGCTGGCGTCTGCTGTTTCTCCATCCGACAAAGGTAAGATTCTGGGGTAGACGGAAGATTTAGAAACTGCAAATCTTATCGATATTCATAATGCAGCTTACTACTACACGGAGCCATCAATGGGAAGGTGGATAGATTATACCTTGCCTGAGAAGAAGAGCGATCCAGGGAGACCTCTCATCCCCATCGTCATTGGACCTCACATTTTCTAAGAAGTTGTCTGTGACTTCAGAGCAAGCGTCAATATCATGCCTAAGGTAATTTATGATCGACTTAATGGAGATGCTTTATTGTACACAAATATGCGTTTGCAGCTTGCAGATCATTCACTCTGTTGCCCCAAGGGAATTCTCGAAGATGCCATTGTCCGAGTAGGACAATCATATGTTACAGTAGACTTTGTGGTTTCGGAAACAGGTGGAGATGTAAGGGCACCCATTATCTTGGGTTGACTTTTCCTAAGCACCATGAAGGCCATTATCTACGCGGACAGTGCCAAGATGTGCTTCACAATCAAGGATAGAAAGGAGAAGTTTTCATTCAAGAATAGTATACACCACTGTCCTGGACATCCGCAAATGCCATATCTACCCGAATTGACAACAGTGACCAAGAAGAAGAAGAACAGGAGAAGGAGAAAGAACAAGACCAGTCAGCCACAGGAAGAAACGGTCAACATGATCAACACACTTCGATCAGAGTACGACCACTTCCTCGCTTCACCATTCCTTGCTAAGAAGGATGATCCAGGAGTACCAACGATCGAGTGTACTATTGGACAAAGAATCTTCCACAAGACCTTCTGCGACATTGGATCAGGAGTCAACATAATGTCCAAGGTAATGTATGAATACTTATTTGGTAACGAACCTTTGTACCCTACATATATGCAATTGTAGATGGCAGACCAATCAATCCAATTTTTGGAGGGGATAGCAAAAGATATTATGGTAAGAATACATGATCACTATGCCCCTACCGACTTTATGGTTCTAGACATGGGTGAAGAAGAAGACGATACACCCATCATCCTTGGAAGATTGTTTCTCAACACTACCAACGCGATCATCTACGTCGGATCTGGACAAGTCCACTTCCAATTCCCTAGAGAAAAGGTACGCTGTTATTTTAATAGTTATACCACTTATGAGCAGTTGAAGAAGTCCCGTTCCAGGAGGAGACGTCGATCATCCTAAAACCAAAAGAATCAATCTTCAAAGAATGAATGGGAGGAAGATAAGGAACCTGAAGGAGTTGTAAAGGATGAACCTGCTCTACCAAAGTCAAGTCCACAGACCAAGAGGGTATGAAAAGAGAAGGTAACATCGTCACCAGAGTCACAAAGAGGTGCAATCATCAGGGTCTCCATCCCCAGGACCGATTGATGCACCCAAGCAATGAACGAGATAGGAGAAGAGTCCCGTCCGGAGGACTTAAAAATCCAAACCCTGACCGTGAGGTAACATCGGTAGTTATCCATATTTACATTTCAGTATTGCATAAATTATTTTTCACTTTAGCATATTTACTTTTTCTGCATTAGCATTGCATTTAGAAAAGAAAAATAAAAAGTTTCATTATTGCATTATATCATTGCATCATAAAGCCTAAAGCCCCATGTGAAAATTTTCTCGGTGTGTAAAAGCCCAAAGGAATATTCACCGGGGTGGCATAAAAAACATGCATACATATTTTCTTTCTGCATTATATAAATAAGAAAATCCAAAAATATATTAAATGGACATCCTGCTAAGACTTTGTCAATTAGGAAATCTATCTAAACTCCAAGGACAACAAATCTCTGAATGGCTGATCGCTAAGCCCTTATCCTAATCTGTGCCACGAGTTTTGGTGTTCTTGTTGGAATATTTTGCAGGATGATCAAGAGTAAAGCCATCCATCCGAAGAACATATTCCTGAGCCGCTGCTACACCCGTTGTATGAGGAAAACTACTTCTGGAAGGATGACAGAGATTTGAAGAAAGACCACGACAACATCCAGCTTGGGGTAGGAGCATCCCCATATATCTAGCTAAGTATTTTTCCCTTTTTGGTTTTACTATCTTTGAATTATCTATATATTTGCTAAAGTCATAAAAAGATGCATAACAAACAAAAACAAAATAAAAATTTATGTTAGCTATATATATATTAAGGTGTGATCTTAAATTATGAAAACAAAATAAAAAGTGTGTGTCTAGTTTTTAAGAGTTAAATAAAATGAGCTCTAAGGATAATCTCTTACAATGGAAATGATGACTAGTTGCTCTGTCGTAATTCCTTTCAAGTACCTAGTATTCAGCCTTGAATTCTCCCGAGTTTTGGATATGACTGTTTTATATAAGAATTTACTCTAAACTTAAAACTCGTGGGTAGCATATGCTTGATCTAAGTCAAGGTAATTGACGGATAAGATATGAGAAGGTCTGAGTGCTATTTATCTTGTTCCTAGTGATACTAAAGTTTTAGAGATTTATCTTTTAAAAAACATAAAAATCTTACATGATGAGCTCCTGTATGACAAAGCTTGAATTCCTACCAGAGCCATATATGATATTTAGAATAGAAAGAACTTCCACTCTATATATGCTCCTTGTTTTGCATTGAGTTTAGTCAAGCTTTGTTGATCCTTATGAGAGGTTTATCATGCTCTTAAAATCAAGATCACGTACACACCACCCACATATGCACTACTCCTACACTGGGGGTAAGCGCAAAAACATGCCATTCCATTTAGATCCACCCAAAAATGTTTTACTCCTACATTGGGAGTGAACACAAAAAATATTCTTAATAAGATTTTCATCAAATAAATGCTCCAAGTTCTTGTTGCTATGTCTCAAAAGTTTTGTTGCAGAAAGAAGTATGGGGCTATGCAAAAGTTATTTATAAAAAAAAGAAAGAAAAAAAAGATAAAAAAATGGACAAGGAGGAGCCTAGCTAGGATTCCCGATCTTGTCAAGGGTGTGGTTCGGTATAAACTTTGTACCCCTCTCTCTTTTATTTCTCCATTATTTTTATATGGTAGTTACAATTGTTATGACAATCTCAATATTCATCTTATTCATGTTCTTCATTATGATGTTCATCGTCTACTTTGATTATATGCTTAGTATAGCTAGTTTATCATTATGTTTATGCATGAGTTCATATAACGCTCAATCCAAGGTACCATGGGTGGGTGGTCGACATTGTGTAAGCGTGGTGCTTATACGTTGTTTACCTGCGGATACACCCTATATTCTGGGTCATGTGGTAGATCGTGGATGTGACACTCCCGTTGAGTCCTTTGTAGTCCACTCTCCGAATATAGGCGCACGTAGGGTCCGATTACGAAGGTAGAACGAGCTCTGCCCTCAATCTTTCTTAGTAATATCCCTTTTGTGTAGATATGATGATGATTTTAGCCATGATTACTAGGTGTAATTGCACTAATAATCAAATGTATGCTTTGACTTGTATTTAAGAATGACTTAGGAATTATTCCTCTAATATTCTACCTGACCATGCTAATGCCATAGAAAGGAGTGCTCTGAGTGACTTATCATTATCATTACTTATCATATATGCATATCTTATCTTATGACTTATCCCTGTTGTGAGTAGAGTATTTGTTATGGTTTACTTCTCCTTCAATAATATAAGTTATCAATACATGCCCATGCTAGACCTTCCCAGTGGTAACAATATAAATAACGATACCTAGAATACTCTCGGATAAAATGCTACAAGGGTATATTATCTGTGCGCTTGCAGATACTCTTTATTCATAGATTTATATAGTCACATACTTTAATAAAGATCTGCTTAGTGTTATTCTAGTAGTGATACTAGGTAGTACCAACACATATCTCTGGCGTCATCACTAGGGATGACAACCTAGTAAAGTTAGGAGATATAGGTTTATAATAGGTGGCTACGTACTTCAACCAAGTGACACGTTAATAAATACCAATAAGAATTTCTGAGCTGTTGCTAGGGGTTAGGATTAAACTTCGTTCTTAGTAGCAACGCTAAGAAATGTCAACACTAGCTCAGTACCTTTCATCTTGTCAACATCCTCTGCTACAAGCATGGCTGCTTATGGGAATTACGCATCACAGACTGCTTTAACCTTCATGCTACCTGCCAAAAGATTGTGAACCCACAAATGTAAATTAATAACATCAGTTATATTAGATAGATATTGCACTATAATCTGTGCTCTATCCAAGTAACAGCAAGATTGTAAACAATGTAAATCTTCAAATTTGTGCTCTCTCCAAGTATCTAACAGGACCAACAGCCATTTGAGTTGCAACTTCCAATCTCTAAATATGTGAAATCTAATCTAAGTACTAAACAAGTAACAAATCAAATGAAGCAAGTTTGATTTACACTGAATACCATCTACTAAGAAACAGCAAGTTGCTTACCTACTCCTTCGGACAAAAGTATTCCAAGTTCAACTCTAATACTTCCAATGCTACACAAAGATAAAACTGTGTCAGGCTTCATAGGCATAGGATTGCAATGAAGTGTACAAAATTATAGTCATATGACATCTGACAATGATGTATTTCAAGTCACAAACAGAATAAATAGTAGTATAAGAAACTTATAGATACCACTACTACTACTACTACTACTTAGTGTTATATGCAAGGCACCACGCCCTATCTAAGACACTAATGGGCATGAAAATTTCATTTAGCACATCACACTGCAGAAAATAGAACAGGGAATTGCATCATATAGCCACCAAAATTCAAAGTAGTCCCTATGGCAAAAGGTAATTGAAGAAAGGAAGATTCACTCACCCTACTGAATTCAGTGGTTGCTGCAGTCTCACAAAAAACGAACTGCATTTAGCCTCACAGTTTCCTCCCTGTACATACAAATGAGAACAAAATCATATATTCGTTGGAATGACTAACATATGCTGATTTCACAAATAACTAGCTGTTGCCTTTACTTTTTATCAAAATCATCCAAATTTGATGTCCTTAGGTGCCAACCAAAAAGCAAAATAAGAAGGCTAGGTGCAAGAGTCTCCATACCTAGCACCACCTCTAGCTGACTTAGCTTCATACTTGGCGTGAGATACATCCATAAAATCATTCCCTAATTTTCAAATAATGCTAATAACAATGAGC
The DNA here is from genome assembly GCA_904845875.1 of Miscanthus lutarioriparius. Taxonomy (NCBI): domain Eukaryota; kingdom Viridiplantae; phylum Streptophyta; class Magnoliopsida; order Poales; family Poaceae; genus Miscanthus; species Miscanthus lutarioriparius. Next base: position 75,315,364 of record CAJGYO010000017.1, read on the forward strand.
AAAAAGAAAATACATGACAGATAATATTTTGATTTTCCATAGAATGATTTCCTGATTTCATGTATTTGTGATGCATATCAATTACAAGAATAAAATCATAACATAGTAATATCCTAAAGAATAAAACTCCCTAGAGACAATTGTCGTGGATTTGTGATGCAGCTTGTCAAAAGTAGTACTTTAATTGTGAGACATATATGAATCAGGAATAATAAGGGAACAACTTGTGAGAGAATTAGAGTAAATTTAGCATAAATCCTTTATCTGTATCAAGAAGTATTGGCTTCAAGATCCATAAACTATTCAAAAAGAGATATGCTTGAGACAAACCTACACTACAGGGCAATGTCAAAGTTAACTCATTTGTATCAAACTTCTCTAAGTTTGGCCAAATTCATAGACAAATTTATTAACAAAATTCAATCCACATCCTGCTGGAAGACCAAATCAAAATTTGCTCATACAAGCACACACTTGGGTTTAGATCTACAGATAGCCAAATAGCTTAAATTAGGGTTCCAGTGCTAAGTTTTACAAAAAAGGAAGGGAAGAGAAGGGACAGGCATACCTGGTGTTGTGGATGCTCATAGCTGCAGGTCTGGATGCCTGGGTGCCAGGGCGGAGCCAGAGCGAGCACGGCAGGGTTGGGGTCAGAGGCGGACAAGACGGAGGCGCAGGGCATAGGGCTGTGGGCACGAACGGCGGCTCCATCGTCATGGGCAGCTTGGAGGAGAGGCGCGTCTCGTGGCGGCGGCCTGGAGGACGGTCGAGGCGCGTCGCACGGCGGCGGACCTTGGGGCCATGCCTGGACGACCAGCAGCATGCCTGAGGTCGCGCCCTAGAGGTCCGGTGGCCGGCGATGAAGCTCTTGGTGCGGCAGGAGGCAGATCTAGGGGCGGCGGGTGGCGATGGATCTAGGGCGGCGCGCAACGTCCATGGAGCTGGGGTGGCTGGCAGCGGGCGGTGAGCGACGGATGTGGAGCGGAGATGGGGCGGCGGACCAGGAGCTAGGAGCGATGGGTCGTGAGGGCGCAGGCCGCGGCGCATTTGGGATAGGGAGCCGGGGTGGCGACCTCTGGAGGATTAGGTTTAGGGGGTTTTTTGTGTTTTTATTTTTTCACTTTCTTTTCTATTCCATACCGCGCCAATACCAAAAGGAAGGCGCCATTGTCGAAAATAGGGCGCCAATGCCGAAAACCGGGCGCCAAAGCCAAATCCATGTGCATACCTTATTTTTTCTGTGCATACATAATTTTAATCTGTGTGCACTACAAAACCGACAGAATAATTGTGTTTTTCCCGTGCGTGTATAGTTTTTTCCTGTGAGTTTTATAAAAACTGGTAGAATAATTTCAATTTTTCTGTGAGTGTATATTTTTCCCGCTTGTCTTTTGTCACGCACAGAAAAGTCATACAATTATCCTATGAGTTTTCGTATTTTTCTGTCGATATATTCTAGAACCGACAGAATAATCAGAATTTTTCTGTGTTTAGCAAAAAAAACGCACAGAAAAATTGGTCACCCACAGGGCAATTCGAGTTTCCAGTAGTGTTATAAATATAATTTTATAAATTGCTTTAACATTTTATAAAATAGCGAGGGGGCTCTGCTTCTATAATACCCGTTAGATATAGATATCGTGTTATCTGAGTCTTCCATCATCATTATAATTTTATAAATTGCTTTGACGTTTTATACATCCAAAAAATAATTCATGATTCTAATTTTGTATTTGAAGAAATTGTTAATGATATATAAATTGACATATCAAGAATTCAATTAATATTCCCATTGTATTTGAAATAGTTTTCCATAAACACGTGCGTGTCGTATGGGCATATTTGGTAGTAAACAAAACAAGCAACACAAACTATATATTTATATTAGATAGATATATGGCACAATCCCACTTGCCGCGAAGCCACATTTATCTGATCCCGGGGTTGGATTCCCATGGGCCACAATTACCTGATCCCGTGGGGTCGTTCAGGGACCATTAGAATTCAACGGATTAGTGCTAAGTGAAATCATCGTAGAGTTTTGATTTTTTTTCATAAAAGAATTACTAACATTTATAATATAAAATAAGTAGGTGTAAGATGAAATGTATTTGAATAGTATACTTACTTAGAATCATATCTAATTTGCATGGATAATGGATCCAGATTCAGGTAGCATTATTTTTGGACTGCTTTGAGATGTGTGCTATTTTTAGAAAGAGGAGTATTGGAACAATTCCTATATATAAAAACTAAAATGTCTTACAATTTAGAATAATGGAGGGAGTATATATGTAAAAAGAGACAAAATATATATTTAGGTAGCACACAACATGTTATACTTCATCCGTTCCAAATTATAAGTCGCTTTGATTTTTTTTAGTACATCCGTCACTAATACAGAAAAGATTTTTACTAATGGTCAAAAACGATTTTCAGCGTCGGTTCAAAGAACCACAACAATTGCATCGATCGCAAAGATATGGACTTTGTAGCATCGCGCATCTAACTGTCCCCGTAAAAGCATTTCCAAGGGTGGTTCCGTTACGATATCCGGTCCTGAAAATGGTATTATCAGGGACGGTTGCAATAAGAGAACCGTCCTTGAAAATATATTTTCAAGCCCCCGTAAACTTAATTTCAATGGTGGTTGCTGTATTGCAACCGCTCTTTGAAACTGTTTTTCCAACGATGGCTATGGAAATGCAACCGCTTCTAAAAACATTTTTTTGTTTTAGGGTCTCTTGGCTTAAATAAATCGCCCCTGAAAATATATTTACAAGTGTGGTTCCACTCAAATTGCACCGTCCCTGAAATCAATTTTAAACTTTTAAAATTTCCCGCCATATTTGAAATTGCGTTTTGCATTAGGCTCTGAAATTTCAGAGCCTATTTGTCATTTACACTGGCGTTTTGCATTACACATCCGCCAATGTAAATAGTGTATTTACACTAGCGGCTTTCTTAGATAAACCACCTACGTAAATATGTATACACATGCGGTTCTAAACCCGGGCCCACATATTTTACACTACTGGCGCTGCTCCTTATAAACCGCCAGTGAAAAAAATGGCTGGCATCAGGAAAAATCGTTTTTGAATGTCGCATTCTCTCTGGATTCTTGGTCCCATACACGCACATTTATGCATGAATGAATGCTGTAGGATCTCTTTGTTATGCAATCTAACCTATGGGGACAGAAATTATTAGGACACATATCAATAACCCTCTCCATGTATCCATGTATAACTCCTTACTGCTGCCGTCCCGTGTATAAATGCTGGCCAAACATCGAACCTTTAAGAGAAAATATCTAGAGTAATATATATTCAGTCAGTTCACACAAACTCCTCTACATGTGTCCTAAAAGTAATACAATTCTGAATACCCTCAAAATAATGCAGTTCCGAATTTGAACTAAGTCAATTCATTTTATGCTTGACAAAGTCTATAGAAAATAGTATCAACGGTTATGATTCAAAATAAGTATAACATAAAAGTATCTTACATGTTGAATCAATGTTACTTATTCTGTATAATAAATATTAGTATGTTCTAAAAAAATTCCAATTGACGATGTTTTCCTTTTTTTGTTTTGTGCAAGCATGACAATAATAATGGATGCTTTGTCCAATATTGGCACGTGCATGAATACTAGTATCACTTATATATAGTTGTCACATAATTGCAATACCAACACCGACAAATGCATGGGCATGGCAATTATTATGAGGTCAGAGATATCAATTGACTGTGTCTCCATGTATAACTCTGTCCTGTACTGCTGCAGTGTGCCGTGTACAAATGCCGGCCAAACATAACTGGAAAGCTCTAAGCACATAGCGCACACGACCTCGGTGAGCATAGAGCACACACATAACAAACAAGCGAAAGAAACACGAGGATTGTTAGTCGCAAGACATTGTAGTCTTTTTAGTTTTTTCATTCATGCTTCACTATGCCAGAAACGCAGATTAGAGACACTGGTTAAAAGTCACCAAAGAGGCAAAAAAAACAAGTCACTTGTATTGCAAAAAATGCGCCAATCATGCATGTGAGTCATCAATGTCTCGTATAGCCAAATCGCGTCTCTATGTGAGTCATCGGAGACTCTTATAGCAAGAATGCATCTCTGACAAGGGTCAAATAGGATCTAGCATCTTCCATCTTCTAAAGATAGGAGGTTTTTTAGAGGCGGTTGTAAATCCTAGCTGCCCCTAAAAATCAATTTCTAGAGGCGGTACGGTTTTGGAATAATTTTTAGATGCAGATTTTGATAGAGGCATGCATCTCTATTAAAAATGCCTTTGTTGCTAAAAGACATTTGTATAGTAGTGCCAGGGAAGCTTTTGGAGAAATCCATGAAACTGCAACAGGACAGAAAACACACAAGAGAAGGGGGGAAGACAACCATGTAAATTTCTCAGACTGCCCCCACCCCCCTAAGAATCTTCCACATCTTTTACGTCTTGTGCTTCTTTCCCTTGTTGCTGCATTCTTCTTTGTCATTGTCATCATGGGTCTTCTTCATGTCATCTTTCTTCTTTGTTTTCCCGATTGGATCATCGGTCTTTTTTTTTGGGGGGGGCACTACTGGAAACAGAGACTTTGCCGAATGCAAAATTCTTTGCCGAGTGTCAAAAATCGGGCACTCGGCAAAGAGTTCTTTGTCGAGTGCCGGGCACTCGGCAAACAAGGGCACTCGGCAAAGGACTTCTTTGCTGAGTGCCAGACTCTCGTCAAAATCTCTACACTCGGCATAGGCTGCCCGTGAAACGGTGTTCGGTCACGGCCTTCTTTGCCGAGTGCCTGCTGTTAGGCACTCGGTAAAGATTTGATTTTTTTTAAAAATTCTTTGCCGAGTGTCCCAGATCTAGCACTCGGCAAAGATATATTTTTTTTTAAAATTCTTTGCCAAGTGTCTCAGATCTGGCACTCGGCAAAGAATTTTTTAAAAAAAAAATACTATGCCGAGTGCCCCTGGCATGGCACTCGGCAAAGATTTAAATTTTTTTTTTATAATTTCTTTGTCGAGTGCTCCTGTGGATGCACTCGGCAAAGAGGAAATTTTTTTAAAAAAAATTAAAACCCTCTTTGCCCTTATGCCTGGCACTCGGCAAAGACACCTTTTGCCGAGTGCCATGCCCCGGCACTCGGCAAAGTTTTTTTTTTTTTTTGGCCTCTAAATTTTTTGTGCAGCCCTTTTAAAGCACCAGGAACTCCTAGTTACAATTTGGGGATTTTTTGTGGCTTTTTGATATATTTAGTTACTTTATTTCGTTCACTTGAATTTTTCCGAAAAAAGAAATTTGAGCTGCGAAAATTATGCATGATCTGAATAATGGAATTTAATGATTCGAAAAATGTGATAGTCATGTTAGTGAGTGTTGTGAAAACGTATGAAATCTTTTGAAATTTTGGACATCTTGTTCACGAAACATGATATCACGAAATCTCAACAAGTTTTATGAATTTTGGACTTTGTTTGCTTTTTTTATAGAATTTAAAACACTTGAGACGTCGTGATATCATATGACATGTTTATGAACAAGATGTCCGAAATTTCAGTGTCCGTTGTCTCGGATATGGCCTCTCACAAACACTCACTAACATGACTATCAATTTTTAAATCATTAAATTCCATTATTCGTACCACGTGCAGTTCAAATTTCTATTTTTCGGTAAAATTCAAGTAAACGAAAAAAGTAACTAAATATATCAAAAGGCCACAAAAAATCCCCAAATTGAAACTAGGATTTCCTGGTGCTTTAAAAGGGCTGCACAAAAAAATTAGAGGCCAAAAACAAAAAAACAAAAAAAAACTTTGCCGAGTGCTGGGGCGTGGCACTCGGCAAAGGGTGTCTTTGCCGAGTGCCAGGATAAGGCACTCGGCAAAGAGGGTTTTAATTTTTTTACAATAAATTTCCTCTTTGACGAGTGCATCCACAGGAGCACTCAACAAAGAAATTATAAAAAAAATTAAATCTTTGTCGAGTGCCGTGCTAGGGGCACTCGGCAAAGTATTTTTTAAAAAAACTTTGCCGAGTGCCAGATCTGAGACACTCGACAAAGAATTTTAAAAAAATTAAATCTTTGCCGAGTGCCAGATCTGGGGCACTTGGCAAAGAATTTTTTTTTAAAAAAAATCAAATCTTTGCCGAGTGCCTCCCTGATCTGGCACTCGGCAAAGGGCGGTTCAGGGCGGGGGCGCGGGGACTTAGGCATTTTGGGCCGGCCGGGCAGTCAGAGCCAACCAGCCCCGTGCCCATGCCTGCCCGCCCCCACCTCCACGCCGCGCGCCGTGCCCACGCCGACCCGCTCGCCCGCGCAGCCATCGGCAGCTCCCGCGCCACCCGCGTGCCGTCTGCGGTTGCCACGCCGCGCCTGGCCGCGCACAGGTGTCCCTGGCCGGCCTTCCCCCGGCCAGCTGCTCGCTTGACCGACGGCCCGCCTTCGACCCACGCCTTTTTCGGCGGGGCGGCGCCCTGGCCGCGCCCGTGGACCTGCCGCCCGACGCCGTCCGTGCCCGACCCCGTCCCCGACTCCGGCGACCCCGACTCTGACACCGACGCCGCCCGATCCCGACGTCGCCCGCCCCTACCCGGGCGCCCGTTAGGTATTCCTTCTCTCTTATTGTTGTCGAGGTAGTGGTAGTTGTAGTAGTATTAGTTGTAGTAGTGGTAGTAGTAGTACAACTACTGGTAGTATTAGTAGTAGAATTAGTGGTAGTAGTAGTAGAAGTAGTGGTAGTAGTAGTAGTACAACTAATGGTAGTAGTTGTAGCAATAGTGGTAGTAGTAGTAGTAGAACCAATGGTAGTAGTAGTACCAATAGTGGAAGTAGTAGTACAAGTAGTGGTACTACTTGGATATATTCTTTTGCATGGATTGATATCCAAACTACATGGCTTCTCTTGAGACATATGTGCTTGTCGACCATCGTGTCGTTGTTTTTTGTAGGTTTTGGAAACCTCACTGTGCAGGGGAGGTTCTGCCAATTTTTTTTGTAAATGACAGTATTTTGTTCCATTTTTGTAGAGAAGAGCCCGTTGGAGTTGAGTCGGAGTTCTCACCACCGTGCCGGTCTGCCTGCACTGCGTCGTCTCACCACTGCACCGACCCGCCACGGCCCCGCTAGCCTGACTCCGCCGCCACCCTAGGTATAACCCCTCTTTTCATATCATGGTCGTAGATCGCGTAACCCAGTTAGGCATCTTCCGTTTGAAAGAGATATGGTTGGAGGTATGCAGATCTTTGCATATCTATGACCGTATCTATTTCAGATTGTCCACGCTTTTTGGACAGCCCGCAGATGCGTAGATGGGTTAGTTCCCATGTTCTACTCTGGTCCGAGACAGAGTTTCGGCATCACCTCCCTATTGTTCTCCGGATACGCACTCTTCTTTGGTAGGACGTGTATCTGGAGAACAGCGGGGAGGTGCTGTGCCAAATTCTATCTCGGATAGGAGTAGAGCATGGAAACTAACTTCATCTACGCATCCGCGGGTGGGATTAGGACCAATCCTCACTTATTAGACAGTAGGAACAACATGTAGATGCAATTGATGGTTACATTACTCGCTGATACATATGTTAGAGGATGGATGACCGTTAGTGGATGTACACGGGCTGGAGAAGTCAGAGTGATTACACCACGGAATGGATGAACAAGACCGATGCTTTCTTGAACAATGCATTTGGCAACGCTGCTAAAGGACATTGCCTAGTTTTGTGTCCCTGCAGCAAATGTGGAAACAGGAGAAGGGTAAACAAGGTGGAAATAGGTAAACATCTTGTGAACAATGGATTTACGCCGGACTACACCTGGTGGGTCCACCATGGTGAAGCCCATCGTATGAGAGAGGAGGTGGTGAGACCACGGGTGGAGGCTTTTGATGCTGATGCCGGGGTAGCAGACATGTTAGATGACTTTCACCAAGGATAGTTCGATGAGGGACGTGAGAAGGAGGAGATGGAGGCAGCCGCACAGGCGTTCTACGACATGATGGACTCGGCATAGAAACCCCTTCATGATCGATCAATGGTGTCTCAACTGGATGCCATTGGACTCTTAATGGGGTTGAAGTCCGAGTTAAACTTGAGTCGACCTGGCTTCGATAAGATATTGGCCGTGATTGGCACCCTGCTTTCGGAGGGCCACATTCTGCCAAAGAGCATGTACGAGTCACAGAAACTCCTTCGAGCACTTAAGATGCCATATGAGCATATACATGCTTGTCCAAAAGGGTGCATCCTATTTAGGAAAGAACACGAGCATGCAAAGTTCTGTCCAAAGTGTAAATCCTCCAGGTACCTAGAGGTAGACTCTGATGATGGCCAGAAGAGGCAACTTACGATCCCCATGAAAATCCTACGGTACCTTCCGTTCCTACTAAGGATCCAACGGCTATACATGACCGAGGAATCCGCGAAACAGATGACATGGCACAAAAATAGCAAATGGTACAATCCTGACAAGATGGTACATCCATCCGATGGTGAAGCTTGGATCCGCTTTAATGACAAACATCGTGACAAAGCAGATGAGACTCGTAATGTACGTGTCGCATTGGCAATAGATGGGTTCAATCATTATGGAATGATGGCTGCCCCATAAACATGTTGGCCCGTCTTCGTTATCCCCGTTAATGTCCCCCCCTGGTGTCTCCTTTAAATGACATAACGTATTCTTGTCATTGATAATTCCTGGACACCTAGGGAGTAATATGGGTGTGTTCATGGAGCCCGTGTTTGATGAATTGGTCTGTGCTTGGGACGATGGGGTATGGACATACGATCGAGCTACAAAGACAACCTTTAAAATGCACGTTTGGTACCACTACTCCCTGCATGACTTCCTGGCGTATGGGATATTTTGCGCCTGGTGTGTTCACGGGAAGTTCCCATGCCCAATATGCAAGGAAGGTGTGAGGTTTATTTGGTTGTAGAAGGGTGACAAGTATTCGTCGTTCAACAGACATCGTCAATTCCTACCTCTTGACCATCCATTTAGACAAGACATTAAGAACTTTACGAAAGGTGTCAAAGTGACAAACCCTGCACCATGGATGATGACTGGTGCCGAGGTTCATGCTCAGATAGATGCTCTCGTGACCAATGAAGAAGGTGGTTTTGTGGGATATGGTGAGCAACATATGTGGACTCATATCTCGGGCATGACGAGGCTCCCCTATTTCGATGACCTTCTTCTACCACATAACATTGATGTAATGCACACTGAAAAGAATATCATTGAGGCACTTTGGGCAACACTCATGGACACTAAAAAGTCTAAGGACAACCCAAAGGCTAGAGTGGACCTGGCAACGTTGTGCGATAGACCAAATCAAGAGATGCAACCTCCTAGTCATGGCAAGACCTGGAGAAGGCCTAAGGCCGATTTCGTCTTGAAAAAAGGACCAAAGGAGGGAAATACTTGAATGGATTAAGAAGCTAATGTTCCCTGATGGGTATGCAGTGAATCTAAAGAGGGGAGTTAACTTAGGCACTCTACGAGTCAACGGGATGAAGAGTCATGACTACCACATATGGATTGAGCGGCTTCTTCCGGCGATGGTTCGAGGCTATGTCCCGGAGCATGTCTGGCAAGTGCTGGCAGAGTTGAGCTACTTATTCCGCCAGCTTTGTGCCAATGAGCTCTCTCGGACTATCATTCATGACTTGGAAAAAGTGACACCCATGTTGCTCTGTAAGTTGGAGAAGATCTTTCCACCCGCCTGCTTCTTGTTGATGCAGCATTTGATTGTGCACCTCCCGTATGAGGCACGGATCGGGGGGCCCATGCAGAACCGTTGGTGCTATCCAATCAAGAGATGTCTGAAGACTCTTCACAAAAAATGTAGAAATAAAGCCAGAATTGAGGCTTCCATTGTAGAGGAATACATTTTAGAGGAGGTATTGAACTTCACTAAGAAATACTACACTGAGAAACTTCCTAACGTTTATAATGCACCTCCTCATTACAATGCTGGCGAAAATGAATCGAACCTCAGCCTTTTCCAAGGGCAACTCGGAAGCGCAAGTGCATCGACCACTAAGCAATTGAAAATGAAGAGTGGCGCAGTATCATGCTATATGTGTTGACCAACCTTGTCGAGGTGCAACCGTTCATTGGGTAAGTTCTGAATGAACTTGTTTCATTTCGCCGTATGTCCTTGTTTCTTCGTCCATCCCCCTTGTTTCTCGTTGGTACAGGGAATTTCTTCATCTATCCTGGCATGGATCAAGGCAACCTACCCCGTAAGAAAATGATACCCTTCTTTCATGGGGTGCGGGACCAGGGAGCCCCGATTTCATTTGTTGGTTCAAACAGAAAGCCCAAACTGATGCGCCTATAAGTGATGAGTTGAGACAGGTTGCAAATGGCTGTGCCGTTAGGGTCAAGTCATTTACCGGTTATGACGTGAATGGATATCATTTTCACATAGCAAGCTACGAGCAGAGTCGGCCCAATCGACAAACCACAAACAGCGGAGTTGTTACGCTCGGCACTGATGGACTCGACTATTATGGAAGAATTGAAGAAATCTACGAACTATCATTTTATGGTTCCAAACCTCTTACTCCTGTCATATTCAAATGCCACTGGTTTCATCCTGGTGTAACGAGACGGACCCCTAAGCTTGGGCTAGTCGAGATTCGACAGGATTCCGTCTATCCATGAAAAGATGTCTACATTGTGGCTCAACAGGCCGTCCAGGTTTATTATACGTCATACGCGTGCAAAGACGCCGAGCATCTTAAGGGTTGGTCTATTGTGCACAAGGTATCGCCACACGGTAAACTACCTGTCCCAAACGATGAAGATTACAACTTCAACCCAAACACATATGATGGAGAGTTCTATCAAGAAGAGGGGATACAAGGGAGGTTTGACATAGACTTAACCGAAGAGATAGGAATGGAAGTAGACAATGAAAGGGATGATGACGAGGACGCTGGAGACGAGGTGCGAAATCTGAAGGACATACAAATGCTTGAGCGATTACATTTAGGCAATGACAATGAAGACAACATTCCTCCTTCGGATAGTGTTGATGAGTTGGACAATGTTGATAGTGATGACGAGACCTATGATCCAGCTAATCTCAATCATGAAGATTATTTCTAATACATGTAATACTATGTTTTTTATAATTATGTTTTGTTCATTTTTGCATATATTTCTAATACATATATTACTATGTTTTTTGTAATTATGTTTTGTTCATTTTTGCACATATTTCTAATTACGCCTTGTTTTTCTTTTTTATTGCAGGTGATTGAACAAAGATGGCGGGAGACCGTCATAGGTCTGTGAACTCGATTTACCAAAGACCACGCCGGCCGCAGGAGGGGGTGGAGGGGGCGGCAGAGGGATCGGACAGGAGGAGGAGGACCGCTAGCCATAGGAGGGGGCCGTCTCCTCCCACGCCACGCGAGGAGGACCGCCAGCCGCAGGAGGAGGTGGCGCCCGTGGATAAGTCAGACGAGGAGCTGGTTCGGCAGACGGAGGAGGAGGACGAGGACGAGGACGAGGAGGAGGAGGGGGAGGTGGCAGGCACGGGTTCCGCTTCCTCCCTCTTCGAGTGTCTACTTGCGAGGTCCCACGAGCCTCCCACAGGTTCCGCTTCCTCACCAATGCCCAGTGATTCGCCCCGAAGGACAAAAGTAAGTAACTGTATATGTTATCACCACTACTTCATATGATATGATGAAAAAAACTAATAATTTTTCTTAATCACTTGTGCAGGAACTGGGTGGTTGTGTCGGGTGGTAGCGCACGGCTTGTCAACGGCATCCTGGGTCTTCTGTGCAGGCACCACTTCCCCGGCATTGTCACGTACGCATCGAAGACGGAGCCGGCCTACTCGTTTGACCACTACGCCGTCGCCCTCGATGCGGAGTACCCCAACAAGGCGGCGCGGGTGAAGACAGAGTTTTGGGTAATTCTCCCTCGCACAACATTGCTCAATACGTCGCATTCATTGGACTTTTCTTAAAACAATGAATGGATATATCGATTTTGTATGCAGACTTATTACAGATGCGATGATGGATTTGAGGCCAGGGCGGAGCAGGTGACTACCAAAGCCTGTAAAAAACTCGTCACCGACATGCATCACGAGGTGCGCATCCAGACCATCATAACCTACTACGGGTCGAAGCTTGGAGAGAGGAAAACCAAGAAAGACGCAAGAGAGATGCAGCTGACCCGGGAGCAGTACCTTGAGGTAAATAAAGAACATCAATATTGATTCGTTTTGAGATTAAGTTGGTTTAATTTGATCTTCTTATATGTCCAATACTTGATGACGTGTAGATGATTCCCTGGTGGTGCCAAGCGTATCCCGAGTGTTGGGCGATGATGGTGGAGAGGTGGTTCACGGAGGAGTACCTCAAGATGCACAGGGATGCCCAGTACCGTCGTTTGCTGATGCAAGGTCCAGCACACCATCAAGGCAGCCGCAACCTCGCCGGATACAAATAAGCATGGGTACGTGAATTCATTTATCTATTATCACGCTCAGTTCTACCTGATTTCTAATCATCGTGTTGTCTTTCTCGCAGTCGGCGTCACATAGTGGCCAGGCTTGCTTGGACTTCTAGGCATGGTGTATGGCCCACAAGGGCAAGGCGACGTCTGACGTCTCCTTCAACCTGGAGGACCCGCCCGAGGCATACATGAACCCGAGCGTCCACTCCCGCATCAGTGAGTACATTGAGGTGGCGAGGTCGCTCCATGGGTCAGACCACGATCCGAGCACCTAGGACTTCGATGGAGAGGCTGTCATGAGGGCGGGGCAAGGCAAGAAGCATGGGTGGTTCTGGCTTGGCGACGGCGTCATCGACACGGCCTCTACTCTCTCTCTCCCAGATCCAAGCACGGAGCACGAGTGAGAGCCCGGCCATTCGCACACGGTCGACCGCTGCACAGCACCGGGTCGACGCACTCGAGGTTATTCCTGTTTTACTCGTCATACATTGATCTTTGCACACCTTAATTAGCTTTGCATTACTGAAACATTGGAGTGAAATATTGCAGGCCCGGCTGGAACAAGAAATGAAGGAACGTCAGGAGCTGGGGGCCCAGCTGGAGGCCGAGCGGGCCGAGCGGCAGGCCCAGGCGTAGAGGCTGATGGACATTACGAAGTTCCTACAAAGGCTTGGGCAACGTATGAGCTTGTCTCTGCCACCTGGGCTGTTGGTTCCACCTTCGCCTCCGCGTCCTGCAGCTGCAGCTACTCCTGTGAGTATCAAAGTTTTTTACTTTCGCTTGTGCTTTGCTTGTATGGCCTCTATCGTTCTAGATTAGCTATCAAAATAATCTTGTCTCACATGCAATCTTTTTCTCCTTTGTGCAGTCTTCATCTGACTGTGGTTCGAATAATCCACCTCATGCACCTCCGAATGATGCATCTGGCCTTTCACCACAGTCGCAGTGGCCGAGATGAGTGCATGTTGTATTTTTTACATTTGTTGTTCACTTGGTGATGAACTTGTGATATACTTGTGATGCACTTGTGGACTTTGATGGACTTGTGGATTTATTTGGATGGACTTGAGCACTTATTATTATATATGTGATATATATTGTGATGGATGTGATATGGACGGATGGATGTGTGGATGGATGAGATATATATGTGATGAATGAGATATATATGTGATGTATGTTTGTATGAATTTATTTGTCACGATGGAATGTAAAAAAATTAAAATTTACCGTTTTGGGTCACTTTGCCGAGTGTTGCACACGGCAAAGGATCCCTTTGCCGAGTGCAATGGTCACAGCACTCGTCAAAGCTGGAAAAATGGGTGCCCAGAAAACAGATTTTCCAACTTTGTCGAGTGGTGTGACCATGACACTCGGCAAAGAAATTTTTTTAAAAAAAATTCAAACTTTGCCGAGTGCCGGCCATAGGGCACTCGGCAAAGAAATTTTAAAAAAAAATTCAAAACTTTGCCGAGTGCCATCCATAGGACACTCGGCAAAGAAATTTTTTAAAAAAATAAAAAATATTTGCCGAGTGCCCTATGGCTGGCACTCGGCAAAGAAATTTTTTTTAAAAAATAAAAATTCTTTGCCGAGTGCCTGCAGGGTTGGCACTCAGCAAAGAAATTTTTCAAAAAATATAAAAGCTCTTTGCCGAGTGCCTTCCGGGTTGGCACTCGGCAAAGAAATTTTTTTAAAAAAAATAAAAAAAAATCTTTGCCGAGTGGCTTACGGGTTGGCACTCGGCAAAGAAATTTTTAAAAAAAAATAAAAAATATTTGCCGAGTGCCTGCAGGGTTGGCACTCGGCAAAGTGACCGTCAACGGGACCGGCTCCGTGACGGTCGCTTTTCTTTGCCGAGTGCCCGATAAAAGACACTCGACAAAGAGGGCTTTGCCGATCAAATTTTTGCCGTGTGTTCTTTGTTGAGTGCCGCACTCGACAAAGGCTTTGCCGAGTGCATTTTGGCCTTTGCCGAGTGCCTGAGGCACTCGGCAAAGAACCTGAATCCAGTAGTGGGGGGGGGCGAGGGAGGGGGGAAGGGAATTGGATCATCGGTCTTCCTTTTAGTCTGCAAGACTTCATCTTTCAGGTCGGCTGGGTCTATATATCGATCTTGCAAAAGGAGGAGCCTAGCTAGGTTTGTAATCGCGTTATTGGACAGCATTGGGGGGTCGGGTTTGCTGGAAGACACCTTCTATCATAGGATACTGGGGACTTGTAAGTTGTAACCCATCTACAGACTTCTGATTCTACTACTTCTCGCCTCAGTGAAATTTTCACTCTTTAATATTGAAAGTTCAACCCGGAACGGTTCGAGAACAGCAGCATCGATTTCACTGGGCAGCATTTTGAGCTGCTGCCGTTCGGCGCGGGCAGGAAGGTGTGCCCTGCAATCGCCATGGGCGCGGCCATCGTTGAGTTCAGCTAGGCCAACTTGCTATACTGCTTTGATTGGGCGCTGCCGGAGGGAATGAACGCAAAAGACCTGAGCATGGAGGAGGAAGGAGGGCTCAGTTTCCACCGGAATTGAAGGTGCCGCTCTGCCTAGTGCCCATCAGGAACCAATGGCAGCAAGACTGCTGTACGGGCCATCCTTGATTTTTTTTTTGGACCTGGACCGACAATAAAATAAGGGTCTCTTAATGTCGTAAACATATACATACATACAGCTCAAGGTTCTGGGATTCAAAACTGGAAAAATTTCGTGCACTTCAAAAAATGCAGACCCGGATTCATCCAAGTTGATCAGCCAAAGTTGAATTTTGATAAAAATAATTCATGGTTGTGAGATACTAACACAGAAATAATTTGTGGCCGTGAGGAACTTGCACGAATTTAGGTTGTGCCAGGTTTTTGACTCGCACAAAAACTTTTTGTGGTGGAGCTAAACTCACTGAGGGCCACAAACCACCACAAAAATGCGTACACACCTACAGCAACACTATATCTCCCTAGAACCACCAACCATCACGAAATACATGTTTTTTTACCAACAAACAGGGAAAAAAAACAATTCACTACGCAGCATATGCATATCTTTGATAAAAAGATCAAGAGGGTTTTGTCCAACTGGCTTCATGCGTGTGTACCTTCCATTGTCATCCTGTGCCGACATAACGTATATGATTCAGTTTTCTCCCTCCATCCCTCTGGTTTTTTTCCCTTCCTCCAGTTTTCTGTCCCTCGCATCCTACGTCCAATTTTCATTCAGTGCCCCAGGTCCCTTTGATTAGAGTGGCGATTGATTTCTTTCTCCCCCATCTTCTTAATGAAATACGCATGAAATCATGTTCTCGAAAAAATTCTTTCTCCCACGTTAATCATGGTAGCTACAGGGAATCGCCACCCTCCCCCCCACCCCCACCCATCCCATTGACCACGATTGCCACCTTTATGATCATGGGGATATGATTTGATCTTCCTTCCTCTAATTTTAAGGACATGACTTCTTTGGGTAGAAACAACACTCTTCATGTTGCTATGCAAGGCATAATTTCTAGACCTCAAGCATGACAATTAAATCTCCAGGTGAGTTCCTATGTACTTCTTTTCATGATTATATAAATAGATTGCTACCTAATAATAATAGTAGTAGTAGTAATAGTAATAGTATTACTATTACTACTACTACTACTATTATTATTATAGAAAATATATATAGGATAAGTTAGTACGTGGAAAGAGGCATAGAGGTGAAAAAGGCCAGCATATATATAAACATTGAAGTCAGGTTGGAGGCCTAATCTATATCAAGTTCAAGTCCACCTTGGGCACCATGAGTAACTCGCACTAAAAGCGATGCTCAATTTGCATACGGATCTCAAAGCTGGAGTTATACTGTACCATAAAGGACCTAGCTAGGTTTGCCATAAGATATTTTACCTTTAATAACTACCAATAAAGGGGAATAATACAACGAAAAATATTTTCATAATATATAACTTTTTGCGTTTATATGAAATATTCTGATAGATATAAATTAATGACATAGCTAGTTCGACTATGTTAAGCATTCCATGAGCATTAACATCCATCATTTATGCATGTGAAATATTCCAAATTGTAAGTTATTCTGACTTTTTTAGGTAGATAATTTTTGCATGCATCTAGATATAGAATATATCTATAATATTAGAAAATCTAGAATGGAGTTGAATTTAGAACAGAGGGAGTAGTAGTTATCTTGATTAAATGAGAAGTTACTATATATACCAAGCACATAGCTTATATTATTCTCAAGACACGAAAACATGCCGACGTTGTTCTCAGTGCAATTATTCAAAGGATCACATACAACTCGGCTAGCTTATTCAACACAGCAACCTGCTGGATAACATGCCGATCGATCGAGAACCAGGACACAGCTCGATCGTCGGCTTATATATATTATTATTCCAGGAACGTACGAAGACTCAGCTCACTTCAAGCAGACGGCTTCATGAGCGCGGCGACCTTCTGGACAGACGGCCTGGCCATGAGGCCATCCCACCATGCCTTGACGTGCGGGTACGCGTCGAACACAAAAGCATGGGGCGTCGCGAGCAGGCAAAGCGTGACGGAGACGTGGTTGAGGTCGGCGAGGCTGAGGAAGTCTCCGGCGAGGTACTTGTGCTTGGCCAGGCGCGCCTCGTACACCTCCAGCACCTTCTTCAGCTTCTCCAGGTTCTCCTCCACCACCTTCTGGTCAGTGGTGCCCCCGAACATAGGGCTGACGAGGCACTGGTACAGGATAGGGTTCAGTGCAGCGGTGTACTGGTTGGCCTCCGCCTCCAGCCACACGTCCATCATTGCTGACTCCTTGAGGTTGCCTTCCCTCAGCAGGTCAGGCTTGTGCTTGCGGGCAACGTACTTGCAAATTGCACGCGATTCTGGGAAAAATACCATTTTGTGATGCATGGCAGGGATGAAAACTAGTACTACTGTCATATTTACAAAGAGGTTGTATATATAGGATCTCCGACTCTCCGTCCAAGAGATATGATAGGATCATACGTACGTACCCCATAGGTGGAGATCGCCATCTTGGAAAGCTGGAACTTGACCGAAGGGCTGCAGAGATCGAAACACAATATATGTAAATCATATCAATACTCTGGACAGATCAGATCCCGCAGCAACAGCAGCAGGGGATGGAGACCGCCGGGAGAGACGACCGGCCGGCCGGGCAAATAAAAAGACAGTACAATACGACGACGTACGTTGCGGGCAAGGTGGTCAGGGCTCTTGTGCTCGGCGGTGGCGAAATCGATGGGTACGATCTGGTACTCGGCGCCGGCCTCCTCCAGCGCCACCACGCACCGAGTCACGTTCCACGACACCGTCGCACCGTACAGCTTCATCGGAGCCATGAACGACCACCTTATTATTAGCTTTTTCCTCCTCCTCCTCTCTCTCTCTCTCTCTCTCGTCTGTGCTAACTAGCTTGTTTTCGCCTCTTGGGATTTCACCCGTTAAATAGAGGGAGGAAGGACGAGTCGAGATGCCGCCGGGTTTTTCTTCTAGTAATATGGAGGCTAGTTTCATTATTGGTGGTTGGAAGGCCGCCGGCCATCTTTAATTTCGAAACTAGTAATTCTCAAGAGCGGTCCACTGGTTCGAGCATCCTGGAGACACCTCGATCTAGAAAAAGTTCTTAATCAGCAATCGATCTACATCTGGAAAAAAAAGAGAAATAAAAAGGCGTCACTGAAAATCATTTAAGAGGTAGTGTAGTGTATCACTCGAATAAGGAGACACATGAGAGCAAGTATAATAGCAGGCTGTAAGCCGCTAAATGCTGAGGTGGACGAGAGAGGAGAAGAGAGAAAAGAGAAGCGGGCTGTAAGCTTACGGCCTGCTTAGACATAAAAACCGAGAAACTTTATGAGAGAAACAAGTGAGCCATGTATTAATAGTGGAGAGCTAGCTACTATATGGGTGGACTGAGAGAAGACTGTAAAGATCCTTATAGCCGACTGTATTATTAGCCTTGCTCTGATAGTACAGGCACATCAACCCAGGGTTTAATACCCATATGAAAAAAAATCTTGCTCGTAAAAGTGGAGGTAGCCATGCTTAGATATGAAAGTCATTTCCACTTCCTCAAGTCATGAGAAGGAGAAAGGAAGTCCACATGTGCACGCTTGCTCGTCTCGCCAGGCGAGGCGGGGCGAATGGCGCGCGGCACCTGCGTGAATGGTCCGCTGAAACCTGGACCCTGGCCTTGCGGGGGCGTACCACCTTTTTGCAGATTTAGTTTTTGGTTACTTGACCTTTAAATTTGTGGATAGGAGTCCTAAACGGTTTAGATCGTGATCACGACACGGGATCGGGTCGGACGGTCCTATATAAACAGCCTATAGGCCAACGCCAAAATACATCTAATCGAGCTAGGGTTTTTGCCTCTTCTCGCTGTTGTGCCACCATCGTAGCTTCTCCATTCTAAGTGTCTGCTTGCACATTGATGGAGCCGTATCTTTTATACTATGTTTGTATATATGTTGATGATATTCTAATATTTGGTACAAACATTGATGTGATCAATGAGGTCAAGTCTTTTTTTGTCAAAGAGTTTTGACATGAAAGATCCAGGAGAAGCCGATGTAATTCTGAACATCAAGCTGATTAAGGATGAGAGTGGGTTTACCTTGTTTCAATCTCACTATGTTGAGAAGGTCTTGAGCCGGTTCAACTTTATGGATAGCAAGCCTTCTCCAACACCTTATGATCCTAGTGTGATAGTGAAAAAGATTAAGAGGATAGCTAGAGACCAGTTGAGGTACTCTCAAATCATCGGTTCACTTATCTACTTGGCTAGTGCAACAAGACCAGACATCTCTTTTGTTGTGAGCAAAGAGTAGGTTCATGTCTAACCCGGGTGATGATCATTGGCATGCACTTGAAAGGGTCTTGCATTATCTTAAAGGTACCATGAGCTATGGGATTCACTATTCTAGGCACCCAGCGGTGCTAGAGGGATATAGTGATTCGAATTGGATATCTAATATTGATCAGATCTACGCCACGCGTTGGTATGTATTTACTCTTGGAGATGGTGCAGTGTCATGGAGGTCTTGCAAACAAAAAATTTTGATGAGGTCAACCATGTGAAAGAACCTAAATGGCTAGAGGGGGTGAATAGCCTATTAAAATTTTCTACAAAAGACAACATTAGAGCCAGGGTTAACTAGTATAATAAGAAATCCTAATAGCAACTACTTTGCACTAGCACTATTATCACCCAAACAAGCCCCTATGAAAGGTCCTAATGGCCAGACAAGGGGTAAATAGCCTATAAAAATTTCTACAACAACACTTAGGCAATGTGGTTAAATAAACGACGAAGCAAGTGTAGCGCTAGCCTACTAAAAATGCAAGCCACCTACCACAATTCTAGTTACTATAGTCTCTATCCACACAATGGCTATGTCACTACACTAAGTTAGTGAGCTCTCAAAGACTAACTAAAGAGCCTCACTAACCACAAGTCCCAATGCAAGCTAGCTCTCAAAACTAATTACACTAAAGAGCTTAGCTTACACACTAGGAATGTAATGCAAGAAAGGATGGCGATGATTATACTGACGTGTCGAGGTATGAGCCAGTCACAAGATGGAGCCAATCAATCAATCACAAGATAACCAATGAAATCCTTGGACAAGGTGACATAAGATTTTTTACCGAGGTTCACTTACTTACTGGCAAGCTAGTCCTCGTTATGGCGATTCACTCACTTGGAGGTTAGCGCGCTATTTGGCATCACACGCCAAACCCTCAATAGGGTGCCGCACAACTAACACAAGGTGAGGATCACACAAGCCACGAGTAATCCACTAGAGTATCTTTTGGCTCTCCGCCGGAAAAAGGTCAAGAACCCCTCACAATCACCACGATCGGAGCCAGAGACAAGCACCTTCCTCCGCTCGATGATCCTCACTGCTCCAAGCCATCTAGGTGGCAGCAACCACCATGAGTAACAAGTGAATTCCGCAGCGAAACACGAACACCAAGTGCCTCTAGATGCAATCACTCAAGCAAAGCACTTGGATTCTCTCCCAATCTCACAAAGATGATGAATCAATGATGGAGATGAGTGGGAGGGATTTGGCTAAGCTCACAAGGTTGCTATGTCAATGCAAATGACCAAGAGAGAGAACTTGAGCCGGCCAAACACCTTTTATAGAGGCTCCATCAAAATAGAGCCATTGGGCAAACAGAGCAGCCCAACTCGGGGTGATCGGACGCGCTAGTTGCGCTAACCGGATGCATAGCCCTAGCGTCCGGTCCCTGCCAGCCGTCCACGTGTCCCCCTCCATTCAATCATGATCGCCCGATTTCAACGGTCGACTTCTGCCGCGCCAGTGCCTAAGTAACGATCAGACGCGTCATCATGGAGACCGGACGCGCCGATCCGTAGTCAGCAACATCGCGCGCGCCACAGCCACGCCATGTCCGGACACGCTGCACCCCTCAGCTGCCCAGCGTCAGATAACTTCTAGAGAGCTCCCCGAGCGACAAAACATCGACCGGACACTTCTGGTGGACCACGACCAGACCCAGGTCAGCGTCTAGTCAGTTCTTCTCTTCTGTGCGTCAAATTGAGCAACTGACGTCAGCGTACGTCACCTATGACCGGATGCAGGCCTTGCGCGTCTGATCACTTTTACTATGCTATGTCCAGTCGATGAACCGACCGAGCCCGACTGTGCCAACATTTTTATAAATGACCGGACTCACACCCCTGCGTCCGGTCACTACGTGACTAGTGTCCGGTCACCGTAAAATAGTGACAATCATCTCCTTCACTTCACCAACTTCTCCACCATTGCTCAAATGTGCCAACCACCAAGTGTATCACCTTGTGCACGTGTGTTAGCATATTTTTCATAAATATTTTCAAGGGTGTTAGCACTCCACTAGATCCTAATGCATATGCAATGAGTTAGTGCATCTAGTGGCACTTTGATAACTGCATTTTGATATGAGTTTCACCTCTTTTAACAGTACGGCTATCAATCCTAAATGTGATCACACCCACTAGGAGTCTCGATCACTAAAACACAAAAGCTCCTATGGATATCACCTTTGTCTTGAGCTTTTTGTTTTTCTCTTTCTTCTTTTCCAAATGAAGAGCTTGATCATCATCACATGTCCAACACCACCACCTTTGGACTTCAATAGCTCCACCACTTGGATTGGTTCTTAACCTATCTCATGATCACTTAGAGCACATGGTTAGCACCTAGGGTTTCATCAATTCACCAAAACCAAACTAGAGCTTTCAATCTGCCCCTTTTTGGTAATTGATGACAACCCTTTCACAAAGATATGAATTGAGATTCAATTGAATTCATGTTGCTTGCCCAAGCATATTTACCATGTGTAAAAGGATGTGGACAAGTTTCATGAATCCCAAGTGGTAGCATTAGCTCTCCCTTCATATGTGCTAAGAGTTTGGATTGAAGCTTGCACATATGCATGGATTGGAAATGTGGGAGGGCAATGTCTACCAAATGATGCTAAGATATAAGAGATGGACCTTTGAAGCATGATACCAATCGGAGTGCACCAAGTATACCATCCTTAGCACCATTAGTAACTAGACATACATAAAAACTAGAATACCCCGTGAGATCAACATTAGAAGCAAGCGTCTAGTTTTCACAATATAAACACAAGTCTAGTTACTCAACCTATGCATGCTAGTTTTTCATTTCATCAATCAAACCTACAACTAGCATACATCACACAAGCATGAATATTGGAATTTAAAACTTGTGCCATGCAAGCAAAACATATGAAATGCACATTCAAATGCATCAATCAAGTTTATGAGCTTTCTCCCCCTACTTGAGTGCTCAATTTTGAATTGATCCCCTTACTTTGTCATATCTCTCCTACTATGTCAAAGTTCTCCTCCTATTTGTCATATCTCTCCCCCTATGTCAAAGTTCTCCCCCTATCACTTATATCTTTGTTTCTCTCCCCCTTTGTCATCAATGACCACAAAGGTTCAAGTTTTAGATAGGTTAAGATTATCAATGTCAATCAATGGGGTGAGGATCATTTTCCCAAATTTGGTCCAATCTAGAACACTTGTCAAAGATATTTAACTCGGTTTGATCTAAGGACAAGCTTCTTCACACCTCATTTCAAGGGTTATCTTGTACCATGTTGAGTTAAACACTTATAGTCTATTTTCTAGATCAAACACTAGGTTCACAAGCCCACAAACATGTCATATGCTACTACTAGATCAAGTCAAGCATAGAAGCAATAGTGGTACCATACAAGCATCAAATTCATTTGTTTTTCATGAATGAGCCTAAGACATGTGAGGAATGACTAGATGCACTAATCAAGTCCTTACCAAATGATGTATGCCATGCCAATCAACTTTTACCTTGGTTGCTCGAAGGAGAGGCATGTCATATAAGTGGGGGTGCATCAACACATATTTGAGAAATCCAATATGTTCAACTCATTTCTTAGCTTGCAAAACCTTTTCTCAACCAATGGCTTGGTGAATATATCGGTAAGTTGATCTTCGGTGCCTACACTTTCAATGGAAATGTCCCCTTTTTGTTGGTGATCTCTAGTGAAATGGTGGCGGACATCAATGTGCTTTGTTCTTGCATGTTGAATGGGATTGTTGGTTAGCTTGATTGCACTCTCATTGTCACATAGCAATGGCACTTTCTTGAACTAGATTCCAAAGTCATTCAAGGTGACCTTCATCCAAAGAATTTGTGCACAACAACTACTGACGGATATGTATTCGGCTTCGGCCGTTGATAATGCAACACTATTTTGCTTCTTTGATGACCATGAAACAAGTGATCTTCCCAACAATTGACATGTGCCCAAGGCGCTCTTCCTTTCAACCTTGCATCCCGCATAATCTAAGTCGGAGTAACCAACTAGCTCAAACTTTGCCCCTTTGGGATACCACAAACTAACATTTTGTGTATGCTTCAAGTACCTCAATATTCTCTTTGTAGCCTTCAAATGACTTTCTCTTAATGAGGCTTGAAATCTTGCACACATGCATACACTAAACATGACATCCGGCCTTGATGCGGTCACATAGAGTAGGCTTCCAATCATAAATCGATACAACTTTTGATCCACCATGTTGACACTTGCATCACTATCCAAATTATCATTTGTTCCCATTGGTCTACTAATGGCTTTGCTATCACTCATGCCAAACTTCTTGAGTATGTCTTTGATGTACTTGCCTTGACTCACAAATGTACCACTCTTCAATTGCTTAATTTGAAGATCAAGGAAGCAACTCAACTCTCCAATCATGGACATCTCAAACTCTTTTGCCATCATCTTTCCAAACTCTTCATAAAAGTCTTGATTGGTTGATCCAAATATGATGTCATCAATATAGATTTGCAACACAAACAAGCCATTTCCAATCTTCTTGGCAAAAAGTGTAGTGTCAACATTGCCCATCATGAACCCCTTTGAGAGTAGGAAATCCCTCAATCGCTCATACCATGCTCTAGGTGCTTGCTTCAAGCCATACAATGCCTTCTTCAATTTATACACATGGTTGGGCTTCTTGGTACCTTCAAAACCGGGAGGTTGCTCAACATAAACTTCTTCATTGATGTAGCCATTGAGAAATGCACTCTTGACATCCATTTGATAGAACTTGATGTTGTGGGCACAAGCATAGGCTAGCAAAATTCTAATTGCTTCCAATCTAGCAATCGGAGCATATGTTTCTTCAAAGTCAAGACCTTCAACTTGTGTATAGCCTTGTGCTACCAATCTTGCTTTGTTCCTTACTACTATCCCATCTTGATCTTGCTTGTTTCTATAGACCCATTTGGTTCCAATCACATTGTATCCCTTTGGTCTTTCCACTAACTCCCATACTTGATTTCTTGTGAAGTTGTTCAATTTTTTATGCATTGCATTCACCCAATCAACATCCTTTAATGCTTCATCTATCGTCTTTGGTTCAATGGATGACACAAATGAGAAATGCTCACAAAATGAATCCAATCTTCATCTAGTTTGCACACCTATAGAAATATCTCCAATTATAGTATCCAATGGATGATCCCTTGCATTATGAGTTGGTTGGAGTATTGGAACATTGCTTGCACTTGCTTCATCATTGGGTTGAGATGATGTACTAGCCACTTGTTAATCTTGCACATTGTCATGAGAGCCACTTGTACTTGCTTGATTTGTATCATCTTGCACATTTGAGTTAGAGAGCACTTGCACTTGATCATCTTCTTCATCAATCACTTGCCTAGGCCAGAATTCACCAACATCCATGTTCTTCATGGCATTTAAAAGTTGAATGCCTCTAACTTCTTCTAAGTTCTCATTCTTATCTTGGGAACCCTTGGTTTCATCAAATTCAACATCATGCACCTCTTCAAGAGTATCACTTGCCAAATTCTAAACACTATATGCTTTGCTAGTGGTGGAGTATCCAAGTAAGAATCCTTCATCACACTTCTTGTTAAACTTGCCCAATCTACTGTCTTTCTTTAAGATATAGCATTTGCAACCAAAGACCAAAAAATATGTAATGTTGGACTTTCTACCATTCAAGAGCTCATATGGTGTCTTCTCTTTCAATGGGTGACATTATAGGCAGTTGCTACAATAGCAAGTTGTGTTGATAGCTTCGGCCCAAAAGGATTGACTCACATTGTACTCACTAAGCATAGACCTTGCCATATCAATAAGTGTTCTATTCTTTCTCTCAACAAGGCCATTTGATTGTAGATTGTACTTGGCCGAGAATTGATGTCTAATTCCAAATTCATCACACAACTCATCAATTCTAGTGTTCTTGAACTCACTACCATTGTCACTTCTAACTCTCTTTATGGTTATTTTAAACTCATTGTGAATGCCCTTGACAAATGATTTGAATGTTGCAAACACATCACTCTTGTCCACTAGAAAGAATACCCAAGTATATCTTGTATAGTCATCCACTATCATAAAGCCATATTTATTTCCACCGATGCTAGAGTATTGTATTGGCCCAAACAAGTCCATGTGCAATAACTCAAATGCCTTGCTAGTGCTCATTATGCTCTTCTTAGGATGGGTGTTTCCAACTTGTTTGCCGGCTTGACAAGAGCTATAAAGTTTATTCTTCTCAAACACAACATCTTTCAAGCCTCTAACCAAGTCGTGCTTAACTAATCTACTCAATTGTTTCATTCCAACATAACCAAGTCTTTTATAACATAACCAACACATACTAGACTTAGTGAACAAGCATGTTGATAATTGAGCTTCACTAGCATTGAAATCTACCAAGTATAGATTCTCATATCTAAAGCCTTTGAAGATCAAGTTAGAGCCATATACACTTATGATCTCAGCATCATCTACCCCAAATATGCATTTGAATCTAAGACCACACAATTGAGCCACGGATAGCAAATTGAAGTTCAAGCTCTCAACTAGCAACACATTGGAAATGCTCATGTCATTGGATATTGCAATCTTACCAAGCTCTTTGACCTTGCCTTTGCCATTGTCATCAAATGTGATACTATCATAACCATCATTGCCATTGGTATTGATTGAGTTGAATATTCTTGCATCACCGGTCATGTGTTGAGTGCACCCACTATCAAGAACCCAATGCCTTCCTCCGCCTTTATAATTGACCTACAAAAGAAGATCAATTCTTTTTAGGTACCCAAACTTGTTTGAGTCCTTGAAGGTTAGTGACCAAGCTCTTTGGTACCCAAATGACTTTCTTCCTTGAGCCCATTCATGGTGCACCAATGAACTTAGCCTTCACACCATTTGTACCCTTAGTAAGCACATAGAAAGAATCAAGCTTAATTGAGGATACATTAGCATTCTTGTTCTTGGCCTTGCACTCATGCTCTTTATAACCAACTTGCTTGCAACTAGTACAAAACCAACCATTGTTCTTCATAAAACTAGTCTTGTGAGGAGCAAAGGCCGCCTTGCCTTTCTTGGGGGTATAGCCCAATCCCTCTTTGTAGAGAGAAGCACCTTGGCTACCCAAGCACGTAAGCAAGCGGTCCTCACCACCATAGGCTTTGCCTAAGGAGCGAGTAAGCTCATTGACCTCCTTCTTTAGGGTCTCATTCTCAACCATTAGTGAGGCATCACAAGTGAAATGATCCTCCAGTTCACGTTGCAGGCCATGGCGTGTGCGCGCCCACTGTCTCCACGGGCGCTCTATCTCCTGGTAGAGCTCCGCGCATTCCTGCTTGAGCTGGAGTCACGTGTCCTTGATCTCTCGGTGTCAGGCTTTCAGCTGCTCCACGCTCGAGCAGCCTGCGAATCTCGCGGTAGGCCTGATGATCCTCGGGCATCGAGGCCTCTAGAAGGCCATGGAGCAAGGCCGCCGCGGCGGTGATGTTCTGGCTTGCCCAGGCGAAGCGAGGGAGGGCTTCATCATCTGCGATGATCCTCTGGTTCATGTCGTGGGCCATGGCGCGTGTGCGCCCATCGTCTCCGTGGCGCTCTATCTCCTGGTCGAGCTCCACGCATTCCTGCTCGAGCTAGAGTCGTGCTTCCTCGATCTCTCAGTGTTGGGCTTTCAGCTGCTCCACCGGCATGCGTGGCGGGGCCACTGTCTCCCTCTCGGCCTTGTTGCCGAGGTCGTTTGTTGGAGTAGCCTCCCCCTCATGGACGCTTTCGACGTGCCCCTCTGGGGTACCCGCCATGAAGCATTCACTAGAGGGGTGATGGCTTCCCCTGCTGGAGTCAGAGCCAGACGGCAACCCTGGCTCCTCTGCCAGGAGGTCGTGGAAAGATTTTGTGATGTGTTTGATTACCCCCACAAACTCGTTGTTCACGGGGGGATGGGATCATGCACTGGGCCATAAGGTGGCCAATGGTCTCTACGGCGTTGCAGGGACCGAACGGGAGCACCGTCGGTGCGCTCCGGATGATGAAGTCCAGGTCCCTGAAGCGCACGCGTGCGCCCGGACCTAGCTAATTTCGTGGCTAGCCATCTGTGGCCTGATGTTAATGTTGGAACGCGCAAAAGGCCCCTACCTGGCATGCCAACTGTCGATGTTTCGAGTAAACACCAACGAGTAAATTTGTGTTATTACGCATTGGGCCCGGATGGTGTGCTAAAAGACACAAGATTTATACTGGTTCGGGCAGAATGTTCCTACGTTCAGTTCGTGGCTACTACTCGTGTTATTAGCACCAAAAAGTTCGTAGTAGGGGTTACAAACGGACGAGAGAGTGACAGGTCCCAAGTCTCTGATGGAGAGGTCGAGTGGGTGCTGAGAGCTTGGTTGCTGCTCAGTTGTGTGTAACGTGATGCGTGGTGTGTTGAATCGATCTGTCCCCTTAGTGGGGTGTCCTGCCTCTTCTTTTATAGACCAAGGGGAAGCAGGGATTACAGATGGGAGCAAGAAGAAAAACCAGAGGCCAAGGAGGTCCTTCAAAGATGTCGGGTCTTCCTTTTCCTCTAAGTGAGCCCCGCTGACACGGCAGACGGTGCCAGGGATAGCTCCATGCTGGGTGCATGTCCGCTGATCCAGATAGGGCCGTGCTCTGGCTTTGTCAGCAAGTGGTCACGTCCCATCCTGCCCCAGCGGGCGACGCGACGGACCAGGGTGCTGAACCGCGACCTTACGGGGAGCAGACGGCGCAATGGCCCCACGTCCGTATTGTAGATGATGCGAGTTTCCTCATGGACCGTAGTGGTTGTTGTATGCTTCCGTCGGGATCCGTGCCCGAGGGCAAATGCCGGCGCCCATAACACTGTAAGACAAATATCGGCGCCCACAACACTGTTCAGGCTCTGACATGCCTGGAAGGGCTTAAAGCGCCCGTCTTGTCATATCCTGATGGTACTTTCCTACAAGCGTGCAGGATATGGTCCTCGGTACTGCGATTGACTTGAGTGCCCCGCCTTATCTGCGTGCGTAGTTATGAAGGAGCAGCGCGCAGTCATCGGGCGAGGCGGAGTCTGCCCTTAGACGTCGGGCAAGGCAGAGCCAGCCCTCGGACGTCGGGCGAGGCGGAGCCAGCCCCCGGCTCAGACGTCGGGCGAGGCGGAGCTTGCCCTCGGACGTCAGGCGAGGCGAAACCAGCCACTATTGCGTTCTACTATTAGTACAAGTTTTTTTCTTTTGAAAGGTTAGGGGGGGGATGAGCTATCCCTACCTGAATTTCTTTACCACAGATTCCGGCGAAAGCCGATGATGGTAATTACAAAGTTGGGTCATGAATTCAGTTACAAAGCACGGTGATCTGCAGGCAGGCATGGATGACACATGTGAGAAAATGCATGCATGACACACCACCAGGATGCATGGCATGATCATATCGACCGGCTCTCCCACCTCGAGGCGTCGTCTGATCTCATTGACTCCGATTCAAACCTCAATCTGTGAGCGAGATATAGAGCACGAGCTGATGGTGCAGAGGGACGACGACAAGCTAGCGCTCATAGCCTCACATGCATGCTGCATGACATAACAAGCAGCTGAAGGCTGATTGCCTGATCTGACCATGCCATCGATTCGACAGCACGGCCGCAGTATTTTTAGGTGTCATTTTCTAAATTTTGACTAAAAAATGTTAGTGATATTTGTTTCTCCAAATAAGTGTATCACAAAAATATATGCAATGGTTAATTTAATAATACTTATTATTGCATATCATAATTAGTAACCTCTTATATATGTTTAGTTAAATTTGAGTATATTTAGCTCCTCGATATGTGAGAACGACAGTTAAAAAAGAGACGGAGGGAGTGCTGCAGTGCTACCTCCGTCTGGAGGAAGAATGTATGTCGTTCTATTTTTGTCTTAATTTATAGTCAAATTATCTAAAATTTGATTAAACATATAAAAAAGAGTGACATAAAGTAATTATATTATGAAAAATATGTTTTATGACAAATCTAATGATGTTTATTTGGTATTATAATTTTTGATATTTTTGTATAAATTTGATTGAACTCAAGATGGTTCAAGTCGGTATTATTATGATAGAGTTATATTCATTCAATTGGACCGAGGGAGAGAGACACATCCACTACGGCGGAAACAATTTTCAGGGACCGTAAAAATGGTCTGCGGAGTTGAGTTTACCCACCCATCCTGAATCTGCATGTCTCTTGAAACTGCATTTCTAGGGGTGTTTGCTTAAGATAACTGCCCTTGCATATTCATTTCCAACCGATGGACCAAAGCTACCATAGTAGTCCGTAGAGCGCGCGCCTAAAATGCCATACTTTGACGTCCTGGAACGACCAGAAACCATGTAAATGGTTATCTTTGCGAGGCTGACGGGCATAATAGAGAACAACTTAAAGGACTCATTATTTGTGAACCGAAACTGGATCGAATTTTTTTTTCAATCATTGAACATCTTGGCTGCATGAACGGTAAATCCGGACCGTCTGGCAACTGAATGCACGTTGCATACACAAGCTGGAAACTAACGAGATCGAGACATGGATAGTCACCAAAAGAAACTCCCGGCAATCTTAATTTTGGTCTCGGCATAAACTACAACAGGAATGAAGAAGAAAAGAAAATGACGATAGCTTTTAAATCATGGAATTATATGGAGAAAGGACAATTAAAAAAATCAATCAAATGATCAACAAATCGGTTTGTAACAAAAAAAATAAGCAAAAATAAATATTACAATACACCGAGGTCCATCTGCGAATATTAATCCAGATCCATGCGTGCATGAATGCATGGAGCGAGACTTGAAACTATAGATAGGTACACGATCTGTTGTCCTCAACTACGGATCGGATCTAGCTACTGTCATGCATGCATCTCCATGCATGCCAGAGCTTCAAACGCATGTGCCTTCAATTTGTTCGGTAGGAGGACTACGACAACAATGCATGCATGTAAATATATAACAGATTGACATGCATAAATATATATGTGACAATGTAAGGGTTGCCATGAGTTTTACCACACTTCACAAACTCGGCCAGACACAACATAAGTTATTGCATTGGCTATGCTGCCACACTAGAAATATAATCATTTCTACCCTATATATAGTTCGACTTTCAGGGGCGATTGGTAATTTGAAGGGCCCTGTAAATTTTCATTTGAAGTTGGGCGAAGACAAAATAACTATATATCAAAATTGTGGAGCTCGAAGAGATATAAAACTTTTATAGTTAATGACTTTTTATTGGAGATCATTAAGGTCCCAAATATACGTTTTAAGTTCTCATATTTTTAAATTCAAATTTTCAAACTTTTTTTAAACTAGCCATGATGTTGGAACATGGTAATAGATGAAAAGCTAAAATATTGTACAACAAGCTGTGAAGCCTAGCTAGCTAGGGAAATTTTAGTAGGCTTTAATTTGTTAAAAAAAATTATAATTCTTTGCATTTTCAAATACCCAGCCTCAATAAGTCCTGAACTGTCCACTAGCTAGCAGGTCGATCTACTAGGCGCTAGTGTCCGGTTATCCACTGCTGGGCGGGGCTAGCTGTCGGCGCTGCAGCTTGCCCTAGCCTGCAGGTAAGGACGGCCGGCACATTGCATGAGACATCCAATTAATGACGTCCATGACACCACCAGGCTGGCTGCAGGCAGGCATCTAGTCATCTCCCATGCTCCCTGCTGCTCGGCTCCCAATCCGGCCGGCAATCCCTGCTCCTTCCGTTCCGCGATTCGCAGACTTTCCACGTGTGTACAGTACTCGCTTTTTATTTTTGCATGATTTGGTGGTAGCACAGCCGCACACGAGTGTTCAACACCCAACAGTATACTCGTGGCTGGCCGGAACCGGAGGAGCCTCACTACTGAGCACCTTATATTGATTAATAATTAATTAAAACCCTGGTGAAGCTAGAGAGACGACGACAAACCCTCACATGTCACGCATGACGCACGATGAAATGCCACCAAGCAACCTAAAAATTTATACTGCCCAAGTGAAAATGCTGCTCTCTTTATACTACCCAGTACACACACTGCTGCTCTTGGTGTTACTGTTGGTGGTAGAGATTGACTAACTTCAGCATCTGAGATACTTTAGTTACACAAATTCTACCTAGAAATTACACAAAAATTGTCATCGTAACTCTAGTATGAGTACGGTGTAAATCCAGTATAAATTGATAGTAATTAAAATTGGGGATATGTGGGATCTTTTATTTTTATGTTTTCTCAAATTTGCCTTTTTGCTTTACATTGTTGCAAAAAGGCCCACATAATCATGTTAATTTACATTCCACAAATTAAACCTGCATTTTATTTTATTTCACTTTACTTTGACATCTTCATACACTTTGTTCCTAGACACAAATTTTATTTTGTTTCAGTTTATTTAATTAACGTCATGGTGATTCTAGCTTTTGGATTGCGTCTGCCCTGGTTTTTCTAGGGTCCGTCTATAGAGCACTCGAGTGTTCAAAGGCCCGAGAACACTCGATTTTTGCTCTTCACGCCTTCATCCTCCTCCCGACGCTTCACCGCCGCCCGCTGCCCTGCCGCAACGCCGTAGGGTCTCGCCAGAGCTCCACGGCCGAGACCCTACCACACCCGTGGCAGCCTCCTTCTCCCCCCTCCCCCGCTGCCGTCATGGACATGGGCACCTCTGCCCCGACTTTGCCCGGCCTATTCTCAGCTACGGCCCCGACAATGCATGGAGCGAGACTTGAAACTATAGATAGGTACACGATCTGTTGTCCTCAACTACGGATCGGATCTAGCTACTGTCATGCATGCATCTCCATGTATGCCAGAGCTTCAAACGCATGTGCCTTCAATTTGTTCGGTAGGAGGACTACGACAACAATGCATGCATGTAAATATATAACAGATTGACATGCATAAATATATATGTGACAATGTAAGGGTTGCCTTGAGTTTTACCGCACTTCCCAAATTCGGCCAGACACAACATAAGTTATTGCCTTGGCTATGCTGCAACACTAGAAATATAATCATTTCTATCCTATTTATAGTTTGACTTTCAGGTGCGATTGGTAATTTGAACGGCCCTGTAAATTTTCATTTGAAGTTGGGCGAAGACAAAATAACTATATATCAAAATTGTGGAGCTCGAAGGGATATAAAACTTTTATAGTTAATGACTTTTTATTGGAGATCATTAAGGTCCCAAATATACGTTTTAAGTTCTCAGATTTTTAAATTCAAATTTTCAAACTTTTTTTAAACTAGCCATGATGTTGGAACAAGGTAATAGATGAAAAGCTAAAATATTGTACAACAAGCTGTGAAGCCTAGCTAGCTAGGGAAATTTTAGTAGGCTTTAATTTGTTGAAAAAAATTATAATTCTTTGCATTTTCAAATACACAGCCTCGATAAGTCCTGAACCGTCCAGCAGCTAGCAGGTCGATCTACTAGGCGCTAGTGTCCAGGTACCCACTGCTGGGCGGGGCTAGCTGTCGGCGCTGTACCTAGCCCTATAGCCTGCAGTTAAGGACGGCCGGCGCATTGCATGAGACATCCAATTAATGACGTCCATGACACCACCAGGCTGGCTGCAGGCAGGCATCTAGTCATCTCCCATGCTCCCTGCTGCTCGGCTCCCAATCTGGCCGGCAATCCCTGCTACTTCCGTTCCACGATTCGCAGACTTTCCTCGTGTGTATAGTACTCGCTCTACAGTTTTTTTTCATGGTTTGGTGGTAGCACAGCCGCACACGAGTGTTCAACACCCAACATTATACTCGTGGCTGGCCGGAACCGGAGGAGCCTGACTACTGTGCACCTTATATTAATTAATAATTAATTAAAACCCTGGTGAACCTAGAGAGACAACGACAAACGCTCACGTGTCATGCATGACGCACGATGAGATACCACCCAGAAAACTAAAAAGTTATACTGCCCAAGTGAAAATGCTCCTCTCTTTACACTACACCGTACACACACTGCTTCTCTTGAAGTTACTGTTGGTGCTAGAGATTGACTAACTTCAGCATCTGAGATACTTTAGTTACACAAAGTCTACCTAGAAATTACACAAAAATTGTCATCGTAACTCTAATATGAGTACAGTTTAAATCCAGTATAAATTGATTGTATTTAAAATTGGGGATATGTGGGATCTTTTATTTTTATGTTTTCTCAAATTTGCCTTTTTGCTTTACATTGTTGCAAAAAGGCCCATATAATCATGTTAATTTACATTCCACAAATTAAATTTGCATTTTATTTTATTTCACTTTATTTTGACATCTTCATACACTTTGTTCGTAGACACAAAATTTATTTTATTTCCGTTTATTTAATTTACGTCATGGAGATTCTAGCTTTTGGATTGCGTCTGCCCTGGCTTTTCTTGGGTCCGTCTATAGAACACTCGAGTGTTCAAAGGCCCGAGAACACTCGATTTTTGCTCTTCACGCCTTCATCCTCCTCCGGACGCTTCGCCGCCGCCCGCTGCCCCGCTGCAGCGCGGTTGGGTCTTGCCCGAGCTCCACGGCCGAGACCCTACCACACCCGTGGCAGCCTCCTTCTCCCCGCTCCCCCGCCGCCGTCATGGCCATGGGCACCCCCGCCCCGACTTTGCCCAGCCTGTTCTCAACTACGGCCCCGACAATGCATGAAGCGAGACTTGAAACTATAGATAGGTACACGATCTGTTGTCCTCAACTACGGATCGGATCTAGCTACTGTCATGCATGCATCTCCATGCACGGCAGAGCATCAAACGCATGTGCCTTCAATTTGTTCGGTAGGAGGACTACAACAACAATGCATGCATGTAAATATATAACAGATTGACATGCATATATATATATATGTGACAATGTAAGGGTAGCCTTGAGTTTTACCGCACTTCACAAACTCGGCCAGACACAACATAAGTTATTGCATTGGCTATGCTGCCACACTAGAAATATAATCATTTCTACCCTATATATAGTTTGACTTTCAGGGGCGATTGGTAATTTGAACGGCCCTATAAATTTTCATTTGAAGTTGGGCGAACACAAAATAACTCTATATCAAAATTGTGGAGCTTGAAGAGATATAAAACTTTTATAGTTAATGACTTTTTATTGGAGATCATTAAGGTCCCAAATATATGTTTTAAGTTCTCAGATTTTTAAATTCAAATTTTCAAACCTTTTTTAAACTAGCCATGATGTTGGAACATGGTAATAGATGAAAAGCTAAAATATTGTACAACAAGCTGTGAAGCCTAGCTACCTAGGGAAATTTTAGTAGGCTTTAATTTGTTAAAAAAAATCATAATTCTTTGCATTTTCAAATACACAGCCTCAATAAGTCTTGAACCGTCTAGCAGCTAGCAGGTCGATCTACTAGGCGCTAGTGTCCAGTTATCCACTGCTGGGCGGGGCTAGCTGTCGGCTCTGTAGCTAGCCCTATAGCCTGCAGGTAAGGACGGCCGGCACATTGCTTGAGACATGCAATTAATGACGTCCATGACACCACCAGGCTGGCTGGTCATCTCCCATGCTCCCTGCTGCTCGGCTCCCAATCCGGCCGGCAATCCCTGCTCCTCCGTTCCGCGATTCGCAGACTTTCCACGTGTGTATAGTACTCGCTTTTTATTTTTGCATGGTTTGGTGGTAGCACAGCCGCACACGAGTGTTCAACACCCAACAGTATACTCGTGGCTGGCCGGAACCGGAGGAGCCTGTCTCCTGAGCACCTTATATTAATTAATAATTAATTACAACCCTGCTGACGCTAGAGAGACGGCGTTAAACGCTCACATGTCACGAATGACGCACGATGAGATACCACCAAGCAACCTAAAAAGTTATACTGCCCAAGCGAAAATGCTTATCTCTTTACACTACACAGTACACACGGCTTCTATTGGAGTTACTGTTGGTGCTAGAGATTGACTAACTTCAGCATCTGAGATACTTTAGTTACACAAATTCTACCTAGAAATTACACAAAAATTGTCATCGTAACTCTGGTATGAGTACAGTGTAAATCCAGTATAAATTGATAGTAATTAAAATTGGGGGTATGTGGGATCTTTTATTTTTATATTTTCTCAAATTTGCCTTTTTGCTTTACATTGTTGCAAAAATGCCCATATAATCATGTTAATTTACATTCCACAAATTAAATCTGCATTTTATTTTATTTCACTTTATTTTGACATCTTCATACACTTTATTCGTAGACACAAAATTTATTTTGTTTCAGTTTATTTAATTTATGTCATGGTGATTCTAGCTTTTGGATTGCGTCTGCCCTGGTTTTCCTAGGGTCCGTCTATAGAACACTCGAGTGTTCAAAGACCCGAGAACACTCGATTTTTGCTCTTCATGCCTTCATCCTCCTCCCGACGCTTCACCGCCGCCCGCTGCCCCGCCGCAACGCGGTAGGGTCTCACAGGAGCTCCACGGCCGAGACCCTACCACACCCGTGGCAGCCTCCTTCTCCCCCTCCCCCGCCGCCGTCATGGCCATGGCCACCTCCACACCGACTTTGCCCGGCCTGTTCTCAACTACGGCCCCGACAATGCATGAAGCGAGACTTGAAACTATAGATAGGTACACGATCTGTTGTCCTCAACTACGGATCGGATCTAGCTACTGTCATGCATGCATCCCCATGCATGCCCGAGCTTCAAACGCATGTGCCTTCAATTTGTTCGGTAGGAGGACTACAACAACAATGCATGCATGTAAATATATAACAGATTGACATGCATATACATATGTGACAATGTAAGGGTAGCCTTGAGTTTTACCGCAGCACTTCAGAAACTCGGCCAGACACAACATAAGTTATTGCATTGGCTATGCTGCCACACTAGAAATATAATCATTTCTACCCTATATATAGTTTGACTTTCAGGGGCGATTGGTAATTTGAACAGCCCTGTAAATTTTCATTTGAAGTTGGGCGAAGACAAAATAACTATATATCAAAATTGTGGAGCTCGAAGAGATATAAAACTTTTATAGTTAATGACTTTTTATTGGAGATCACTAAGGTCCCAAATGTACGTTTTAAGTTCTTCGATTTTTAAATTCAAATTTTCAAACTTTTTTTAAACTAGCCATGATGTTGGAACATGGTAATAGATGAAAAGCTAAAATATTGTACAACAAGCTGTGAAGCCTAGCTACCTAGGGAAATTTTAGTAGGCTTTAATTTGTTAAAAAATATTATAATTCTTTGTATTTTCAAATACCGAACCTCAATAAGTCCAGAACCATCCACCAGCTAGCAGGTCGATCTACTAGGCGCTAGTGTCCAGTTATCCACTGCTGGGCGGGGCCCCTATAGCCTGCAGGTAAGGACGGCCGGCACATTGCATGAGACATGCAATTAGGGTGTGTTTAGATCCAAAAAATTTTGGATTTTGGGTCACTGTAGTATTTCGTTTGTATTTGGTAATTAGTGTCTAATTATGGACTAATTAGGTTCAAAAGTTTCGTCTCGCGATTTCTCGACCAACTGTGTAATTAGTTTTTTTTTCGTCTACATTTAGTGCTCCATGCATGTGCCGCAAGATTCGATGTGACAGTTACTATGCAAAATTTTTTGGCAACTGAACGGGGCCTTAATGACGTCCATGACACCAATAGTCTGGCTGCAGGCAGGCATCTAGTCATCTCCCATGCTCCCTGCTGCTCGGCTCCCAATCTCGCCGGCAATCCCTGCTCCTTCCGTTCCACGATTCGCAGATTTTCCTCGTGTGTATAGTACTCGGTCTACAGTTTTTTTTTCATGGTTTGGTGGTAGCACAGCCGCACACGAGTGTTCAACACCCAACAGTATACTCGTGGCTGGCCGGAACCGGAGGAGCCTGACTCCTGAGCACCTTATATTAATTAATAATTAAATAAAACCCTGGTGAAGCTAGAGAGACGACGACAAACGCTCACGTGTCATGCATGACGCACGATGAGATACCACAAACCACCCTAAAAAGTTATACTGCCCAAGTGAAAATGCTCCTCTCTTTACACTACACAGTACACACTGCTGCTATTGGAGCTACTGTTGGTGCTAGAGATTGACTAACTTCAGCATCTGAGTTACTTTAGTTACACAAATTCTACCTAGAAATTACACAAAAATTGTCATCGTAACTCTGGTATGAGTACAGTGTAAATCCAGTATAAATTGATAGTAATTAAAATTGGGGGTATGTGGGATCTTTTATTTTTATATTTTCTCAAATTTGCCTTTTTGCTTTACATTGTTGCAAAAATGCCCATATAATCATGTTAATTTACATTCCACAAATTAAATCTGCATTTTATTTTATTTCACTTTATTTTGACATCTTCATACACTTTATTCGTAGACACAAAATTTATTTTGTTTCAGTTTATTTAATTTATGTCATGGTGATTCTAGCTTTTGGATTGCGTCTGCCCTGGTTTTCCTAGGGTCCGTCTATAGAACACTCGAGTGTTCAAAGACCCGAGAACACTCGATTTTTGCTCTTCATGCCTTCATCCTCCTCCCGACGCTTCACCGCCGCCCGCTGCCCCGCCGCAACGCGGTAGGGTCTCACAGGAGCTCCACGGCCGAGACCCTACCACACCCGTGGCAGCCTCCTTCTCCCCCTCCCCCGCCGCCGTCATGGCCATGGGCACCCCCGCCCCGACTTTGCCCGGCCTGTTCTCAACTACGGCCCCGACAATGCATGAAGCGAGACTTGAAACTATAGATAGGTACACGATCAGTTGTCCTCAACTACGGATCGGATCTAGCTACTGTCATGCATGCATCTCCATGCATGCCCGAGCTTCAAACGCATGTGCCTTCAATTTGTTCGGTAGGAGGACTACAACAACAATGCATGCATGTAAATATATAACAGATTGACATGCATATATATATGTGACAATGTAAGGGTAGCCTTGAGTTTTACCGCAGCACTTCAGAAACTCGGCCAGACACAACATAAGTTATTGCATTGGCTATGCTGCCACACTAGAAATATAATCATTTCTACCCTATATATAGTTTGACTTTCAGGGGCGATTGGTAATTTGAACAGCCCTGTAAATTTTCATTTGAAGTTGGGCGAAGACAAAATAACTATATATCAAAATTGTGGAGCTCGAAGAGATATAAAACTTTTATAGTTAATGACTTTTTATTGGAGATCACTAAGGTCCCAAATGTACGTTTTAAGTTCTTCGATTTTTAAATTCAAATTTTCAAACGTTTTTTAAACTAGCCATGATGTTGGAACATGGTAATAGATGAAAAGCTAAAATATTGTACAACAAGCTGTGAAGCCTAGCTACCTAGGGAAATTTTAGTAGGCTTTAATTTGTTAAAAAAAATTATAATTCTTTGTATTTTCAAATACCGAACCTCAATAAGTCCTGAACCATCCACCAGCTAGCAGGTCGATCTACTAGGCGCTAGTGTCCAGTTATCCACTGCTGGGCGGGGCCCCTATAGCCTGCAGGTAAGGACGGCCGGCACATTGCATGAGACATGCAATTAGGGTGTGTTTAGATCCAAAAAATTTTGGATTTTGGGTCACTGTAGTATTTCGTTTGTATTTGGTAATTAGTGTCTAATTATGGACTAATTAGGTTCAAAAGTTTCGTCTCGCGATTTCTCGACCAACTGTGTAATTAGTTTTTTTTTCGTCTACATTTAGTGCTCCATGCATGTGCCGCAAGATTCGATGTGACAGTTACTATGCAAAATTTTTTGGCAACTGAACGGGGCCTTAATGACGTCCATGACACCAATAGTCTGGCTGCAGGCAGGCATCTAGTCATCTCCCATGCTCCCTGCTGCTCGGCTCCCAATCTCGCCGGCAATCCCTGCTCCTTCCGTTCCACGATTCGCAGACTTTCCTCGTGTGTATAGTACTCGCTCTACAGTTTTTTTTTCATGGTTTGGTGGTAGCACAGCCGCACACGAGTGTTCAACACCCAACAGTATACTCGTGGCTGGCCGGAACCGGAGGAGCGTGACTCCTGAGCACCTTATATTAATTAAAACCCTGGTGAAGCTAGAGAGACGACGACAAACGCTCACGTGTCATGCATGACGCACGATGTGATACCACAAACCACCCTAAAAAGTTATACTGCCCAAGTGAAAATGGTCCTCTCTTTACACTACACAGTACACACTGCTGCTCTTGGAGCTACTGTTGTTGCTAGAGATTGACTAACTTCAGCATCTGAGTTACTTTAGTTACACAAATTCTACCTAGAAATTACACAAAAATTGTCATCGTAACTCTGGTATGAGTACAGTGTAAATCCAGTATAAATTGATAGTAATTAAAATTGGGGGTATGTGGGATCTTTTATTTTTATGTTTTCTCAAATTTGCCTTTTTGCTTTACATTGTTGCAAAAATGCCCATATAATCATGTTAATGTACATTCCACAAATTAAATCTGCAATTTATTTCATTTCATTTTATTTTGACATCTACATACACTTTGTTCGTAGACACAAAATTTATTTTGTTTCCGTTTATTTAATTTACGTCATGGTGATTCTAGCTTTTGGATTGCGTCTGCCCTGGTTTTTCTAGGGTCCGTCTATAGAACACTCGAGTGTTCAAAGACCCGAGAACACTCGATTTTTGCTCTTCACGCCTTCATCCTCCTCCCGACGCTTCACCGCCGCCCGCTGCCCCGCCGCAACGCGGTAGGGTCTCACAGGAGCTCCACGGCCGAGACCCTACCACACCCGTGGCAGCCTCCTTCTCCCCCTCCCCCGCCGCCGTCATGGCCATGGCCACCTCCACCCCGACTTTGCCCGGCCTGTTCTCAACTACGGCCCCGACAATGCATGAAGCGAGACTTGAAACTATAGATAGGTACACGATCTGTTGTCCTCAACTACAGATCGGATCTAGCTACTGTCATGCATGCATCCCCATGCATGCCCGAGCTTCAAACGCATGTGCCTTCAATTTGTTCGGTAGGAGGACTACAACAACAATGCATGCATGTAAATATATAACAGATTGACATGCATATATATATGTGACAATGTAAGGGTAGCCTTGAGTTTTACCGCAGCACTTCAGAAACTCGGCCAGACACAACATAAGTTATTGCATTGGCTATGCTGTCACACTAGAAATATAATCATTTCTACCCTATATATAGTTTGACTTTCAGGGGCGATTGGTAATTTGAACAGCCCTGTAAATTTTCATTTGAAGTTGGGCGAAGACAAAATAACTATATATCAAAATTGTGGAGCTCGAAGAGATATAAAACTTTTATAGTTAATGACTTTTTATTGGAGATCACTAAGGTCCCAAATGTACGTTTTAAGTTCTTCGATTTTTAAATTCAAATTTTCAAACGTTTTTTAAACTAGCCATGATGTTGGAACATGGTAATAGATGAAAAGCTAAAATATTGTACAACAAGCTGTGAAGCCTAGCTACCTAGGGAAATTTTAGTAGGCTTTAATTTGTTAAAAAAAATTATAATTCTTTGTATTTTCAAATACCGAACCTCAATAAGTCCTGAACCATCCACCAGCTAGCAGGTCGATCTACTAGGCGCTAGTGTCCAGTTATCCACTGCTGGGCGGGGCCCCTATAGCCTGCAGGTAAGGACGGCCGGCACATTGCATGACACATGCAATTAATGACGTCCGTGACACCAATAGTCTGGCTGCAGGCAGGCATCTAGTCATCTCCCATGCTCCCTGCTGCTCGGCTCCCAATCTCGCCGGCAATCCCTGCTCCTTCCGTTCCACGATTCGCAGACTTTCCTCGTGTGTATAGTACTCGCTCTACAGTTTTTTTTTTCATGGTTTGGTGGTAGCACAGCCGCACACGAGTGTTCAACACCCAACAGTATACTCGTGGCTGGCCGGAACCGGAGGAGCCTGACTCCTGAGCACCTTATATTAATTAATAATTAATTAAAACCCTGGTGAAGCTAGAGAGACGACGACAAACGCTCACGTGTCATGCATGACGCACGATGAGATACCACAAACCACCCTAAAAAGTTATACTGCCCGAGTGAAAATGCTCCTCTCTTTACACTACACAGTACACACTACTGCTCTTGGAGCGACTGTTGTTGTTAGAGATTGACTAACTTCAGCATCTGAGTTACTTTAGTTACACAAATTCTACCTAGAAATTACACAAAAATTGTCATCGTAACTCTGGTATGAGTACTGTGTAAATCCAGTATAAATTGATAGTAATTAAAATTGGGGGTATGTGGGATCTTTTATTTTTATGTTTTCTCAAATTTGCCTTTTTGCTTTACATTGTTGCAAAAAGGCCCATATAATCATGTTAATTTACATTCCACAAATTAAATCTGCATTTTATTTTATTTCACTTTATTTTGACATCTT
Organism: Miscanthus lutarioriparius; assembly: GCA_904845875.1. Classification (NCBI taxonomy): domain Eukaryota; kingdom Viridiplantae; phylum Streptophyta; class Magnoliopsida; order Poales; family Poaceae; genus Miscanthus; species Miscanthus lutarioriparius. The sequence goes on from CAJGYO010000017.1 coordinate 75,357,141, forward strand.
CATACACTTTATTCGTAGGCACAAAATTTATTTTGTTTCAGTTTATTTAATTTATGTCATGGTGATTCTAGCTTTTGGATTGCGTCTGCCCTGGTTTTTCTAGGGTCCGTCTATAGAACACTCGAGTGTTCAAAGACCCGAGAACACTCGATTTTTGCTCTTCATGCCTTCATCCTCCTCCCGACGCTTCACCGCCGCCCGCTGCCCCGCCGCAACGCGGTAGGGTCTCACAGGAGCTCCACGGCCGAGACCCTACCACACCCGTGGCAGCCTCCTTCTCCCCCTCCCCCGCCGCCGTCATGGCCATGGCCACCTCCACCCCGACTTTGCCCGGCCTGTTCTCAACTACGGCCCCGACAATGCATGAAGCGAGACTTGAAACTATAGATAGGTACACGATCTGTTGTCCTCAACTACAGATCGGATCTAGCTACTGTCATGCATGCATCCCCATGCATGCCCGAGCTTCAAACGCATGTGCCTTCAATTTGTTCGGTAGGAGGACTACAACAACAATGCATGCATGTAAATATATAACAGATTGACATGCATATATATATGTGACAATGTAAGGGTAGCCTTGAGTTTTACCGCAGCACTTCAGAAACTCGGCCAGACACAACATAAGTTATTGCATTGGCTATGCTGTCACACTAGAAATATAATCATTTCTACCCTATATATAGTTTGACTTTCAGGGGCGATTGGTAATTTGAACAGCCCTGTAAATTTTCATTTGAAGTTGGGCGAAGACAAAATAACTATATATCAAAATTGTGGAGCTCCAAGAGATATAAAACTTTTATAGTTAATGACTTTTTATTGGAGATCACTAAGGTCCCAAATGTACGTTTTAAGTTCTTCGATTTTTAAATTCAAATTTTCAAACTTTTTTTAAACTAGCCATGATGTTGGAACATGGTAATAGATGAAAAGCTAAAATATTGTACAACAAGCTGTGAAGCCTAGCTACCTAGGGAAATTTTAGTAGGCTTTAATTTGTTAAAAAAATCATAATTCTTTGTATTTTCAAATACCGAACCTCAATAAGTCCTGAACCATCCAGCAGCTAGCAGGTCGATCTACTAGGCGCTAGTGTCCAGTTATCCACTGCTGGGCGGGGCCCCTATAGCCTGCAGGTAAGGACGGCCGGCACATTGCATGACACATGCAATTAATGACGTCCGTGACACCAATAGTCTGGCTGCAGGCAGGCATCTAGTCATCTCCCATGCTCCCTGCTGCTCGGCTCCCAATCTCGCCGGCAATCCCTGCTCCTTCCGTTCCACGATTCGCAGACTTTCCTCGTGTGTATAGTACTCGCTCTACAGCATTTTTTTTTTCATGGTTTGGTGGTAGCACAGCCGCACACGAGTGTTCAACACCCAACAGTATACTCGTGGCTGGCCGGAACCGGAGGAGCCTGACTCCTGAGCACCTTATATTAATTAATAATTAATTAAAACCCTGGTGAAGCTAGAGAGACGACGACAAACGCTCACGTGTCATGCATGACGCACGATGAGATACCACAAACCACCCTAAAAGTTATACTGCCTGAGTGAAAATGCTCCTCTCTTTACACTACACAGTACACACTACTGCTCTTGGAGCGACTGTTGTTGTTAGAGATTGACTAACTTCAGCATCTGAGTTACTTTAGTTACACAAATTCTACCTAGAAATTACACAAAAATTGTCATCGTAACTCTGGTATGAGTACTGTGTAATCCAAAGTATAAATTGATAGTAATTAAAATTGGGGTATGTGGGATCTTTTATTTTTATGTTTTTCAAATTTGCCTTTTTGCTTTACATTGTTGCAAAAAGGCCCATATAATCATGTTAATTTACATTCCACAAATTAAATCTGCATTTTATTTTATTTCACTTTATTTTGACATCTTCATACACTTTATTCGTGAGGCACAAAATTTATTTTGTTTCAGTTTATTTAATTTATGTCATGGTGATTCTAGCTTTTGGATTGCGCCCGCCTGGTTTTTCTAGGGTCCGTCTATAGAACACTCGAGTGTTCAAAGACCCGAGAACACTCGATTTTTGCTCTTCATGCCTTCATCCTCCTCCCGACGCGCACTTCACTGCCCACGCCTTGCACAGAACGCAGTAGGGTCTCACAGAGCTCCACGGCCGAGACCCTACCACACCCGTGTGGCAGCCTCCTTTCCCTCCCCCCCCTTGCCGCCGTCATGGCCATGGCCACCTCCACCCCGACTTTGCCCGGCCTGTTCTCAACCACGGCCCCGACAATGCATGAAGCGAGACTTGAAACTATAGATAGGTACACGATCTGTTGTCCTCAAACTACAGATCGGATCTAGCTATTGTCATGCATGCATCCCCATGCATGCCCGAGCTTCAAACGCATGTGCCTTCAATTTGTTTGGTAGGAGGACTACAACAACAATGCATGCATGTAAATATATATGATTGACATGCATATATATATGTGACAATGTAAGGGTAGCCTTGAGTTTTACCGCAGCACTTCAGAAACTCGGCCAGACACAACATAAGTTATTGCATTGGCTATGCTGTCACACTAGAAATATAATCATTTCTACCCTATATATAGTTTGACTTTCAGGGGCGATTGGTAATTTGAACAGCCCTGTAAATTTTCATTTGAAGTTGGGCGAAGACAAAATAACTATATATCAAAATTGTGGAGCTCAAGAGATATAAAACTTTTATAGTTAATGACTTTTTATTGGAGATCACTAAGGTCCCAAATGTACGTTTTAAGTTCTTCGATTTTTAAATTCAAATTTTCAAACTTTTTTTAAACTAGCCATGATGTTGGAACATGGTAATAGATGAAAAGCTAAAATATTGTACAACAAGCTGTGAAGCCTAGCTACCTAGGGAAATTTTAGTAGGCTTTAATTTGTTAAAAAAATCATAATTCTTTGTATTTTCAAATACCGAACCTCAATAAGTCCTGAACCATCCAGCAGCTAGCAGGTCGATCTACTAGGCGCTAGTGTCCAGTTATCCACTGCTGGGCGGGGCCCCTATAGCCTGCAGGTAAGGACGGCCGGCACATTGCATGACACATGCAATTAATGACGTCCGTGACACCAATAGTCTGGCTGCAGGCAGGCATCTAGTCATCTCCCATGCTCCCTGCTGCTCGGCTCCCAATCTCGCCGGCAATCCCTGCTCCTTCCGTTCCACGATTCGCAGACTTTCCTCGTGTGTATAGTACTCGCTCTACAGTTTTTTTTTTCATGGTTTGGTGGTAGCACAGCCGCACACGAGTGTTCAACACCCAACAGTATACTCGTGGCTGGCCGGAACCGGAGGAGCCTGACTCCTGAGCACCTTATATTAATTAATAATTAATTAAAACCCTGGTGAAGCTAGAGAGACGACGACAAACGCTCACGTGTCATGCATGACGCACGATGAGATACCACAAACCACCCTAAAAAGTTATACTGCCCGAGTGAAAATGCTCCTCTCTTTACACTACACAGTACACAATGCTGCTCTTGGAGCGACTGTTGTTGTTAGAGATTGACTAACTTCAGCATCTGAGTTACTTTAGTTACACAAATTCTACCTAGAAATTACACAAAAATTGTCATCGTAACTCTGGTATGAGTACTGTGTAAATCCAGTATAAATTGATAGTAATTAAAATTGGGGGTATGTGGGATCTTTTATTTTTATGTTTTCTCAAATTTGCCTTTTTGCTTTACATTGTTGCAAAAAGGCCCATATAATCATGTTAATTTACATTCCACAAATTAAATATGCATTTTATTTTATTTCACTTTATTTTGACATCTTCATACACTTTATTCGTAGGCACAAAATTTATTTTGTTTCAGTTTATTTAATTTATGTCATGGTGATTCTAGCTTTTGGATTGCGTCTGCCCTGGTTTTTCTAGGGTCCGTCTATAGAACACTCGAGTGTTCAAAGACCCGAGAACACTCGATTTTTGCTCTTCATGCCTTCATCCTCCTCCCGACGCTTCACCGCCGCCCGCTGCCCCGCCGCAACGCGGTAGGGTCTCACAGGAGCTCCACGGCCGAGACCCTACCACACCCGTGGCAGCCTCCTTCTCCCCCTCCCCCGCCGCCGTCATGGCCATGGCCACCTCCACCCCGACTTTGCCCGGCCTGTTCTCAACTACGGCCCCGACAATGCATGAAGCGAGACTTGAAACTATAGATAGGTACACGATCTGTTGTCCTCAACTACAGATCGGATCTAGCTACTGTCATGCATGCATCCCCATGCATGCCCGAGCTTCAAACGCATGTGCCTTCAATTTGTTCGGTAGGAGGACTACAACAACAATGCATGCATGTAAATATATAACAGATTGACATGCATATATATATGTGACAATGTAAGGGTAGCCTTGAGTTTTACCGCAGCACTTCAGAAACTCGGCCAGACACAACATAAGTTATTGCATTGGCTATGCTGTCACACTAGAAATATAATCATTTCTACCCTATATATAGTTTGACTTTCAGGGGCGATTGGTAATTTGAACAGCCCTGTAAATTTTCATTTGAAGTTGGGCGAAGACAAAATAACTATATATCAAAATTGTGGAGCTCCAAGAGATATAAAACTTTTATAGTTAATGACTTTTTATTGGAGATCACTAAGGTCCCAAATGTACGTTTTAAGTTCTTCGATTTTTAAATTCAAATTTTCAAACTTTTTTTAAACTAGCCATGATGTTGGAACATGGTAATAGATGAAAAGCTAAAATATTGTACAACAAGCTGTGAAGCCTAGCTACCTAGGGAAATTTTAGTAGGCTTTAATTTGTTAAAAAAAATCATAATTCTTTGCATTTTCAAATACACAGCCTCAATAAGTTCTGAACCGTCCAGCAGCTAGCAGGTCGATCTACTAGGCGCTAGTGTCCAGTTATCCACTGCTGGGCGGGGCCCCTATAGCCTGCAGGTAAGGACGGCCGGCACATTGCATGACACATGCAATTAATGACGTCCATGACACCAATAGTCTGGCTGCAGGCAGGCATCTAGTCATCTCCCATGCTCCCTGCTGCTCGGCTCCCAATCTCGCCGGCAATCCCTGCTCCTTCCGTTCCACGATTCGCAGACTTTCCTCGTGTGTATAGTACTCGCTCTACAGTTTTTTTTTTCATGGTTTGGTGGTAGCACAGCCGCACACGAGTGTTCAACACCCAACAGTATACTCGTGGCTGGCCGGAACCGGAGGAGCCTGACTCCTGAGCACCTTATATTAATTAATAATTAATTAAAACCCTGGTGAAGCTAGAGAGACGACGACAAACGCTCACGTGTCATGCATGACGCACGATGAGATACCACAAACCACCCTAAAAAGTTATACTGCCCGAGTGAAAATGCTCCTCTCTTTACACTACACAGTACACACTGCTGCTCTTGGAGCGACTGTTGTTGTTAGAGATTGACTAACTTCAGCATCTGAGTTACTTTAGTTACACAAATTGTACCTAGAAATTACACAAAAATTGTCATCGTAACTCTGGTATGAGTACTGTGTAAATCCAGTATAAATTGATAGTAATTAAAATTGGGGGTATGTGGGATCTTTTATTTTTATGTTTTCTCAAATTTGCCTTTTTGCTTTACATTGTTGCAAAAAGGCCCATATAATCATGTTAATTTACATTCCACAAATTAAATATGCATTTTATTTTATTTCACTTTATTTTGACATCTTCATACACTTTATTCGTAGGCACAAAATTTATTTTGTTTCAGTTTATTTAATTTATGTCATGGTGATTCTAGCTTTTGGATTGCGTCTGCCCTGGTTTTTCTAGGGTCCGTCTATAGAACACTCGAGTGTTCAAAGACCCGAGAACACTCGATTTTTGCTCTTCATGCCTTCATCCTCCTCCCGACGCTTCACCGCCGTCCGCTGCCCCGCCGCAACGCGGTAGGGTCTCACAGGAGCTTCACGGCCGAGACCCTACCACACCCGTGGCAGCCTCCTTCTCCCCCTCCCCCGCCGCCGTCATGGCCATGGCCACCTCCACCCCGACTTTGCCCCGCCTGTTCTCAACTACGGCCCCGACAATGCATGAAGCGAGACTTGAAACTATAGATAGGTACACGATCTGTTGTCCTCAACTACAGATCGGATCTAGCTACTGTCATGCATGCATCCCCATGCATGCCCGAGCTTCAAACGCATGTGCCTTCAATTTGTTCGGTAGGAGGACTACAACAACAATGCATGCATGTAAATATATAACAGATTGACATGCATATATATATGTGACAATGTAAGGGTAGCCTTGAGTTTTACCGCAGCACTTCAGAAACTCGGCCAGACACAACATAAGTTATTGCATTGGCTATGCTGCCACACTAGAAATATAATCATTTCTGCCCTATATATAGTTTGACTTTCAGGGGCGATTGGTAATTTGAACAGCCCTGTAAATTTTCATTTGAAGTTGGGCGAAGACAAAATAACTATATATCAAAATTGTGGAGCTCCAAGAGATATAAAACTTTTATAGTTAATGACTTTTTATTGGAGATCACTAAGGTCCCAAATGTACGTTTTAAGTTCTTCGATTTTTAAATTCAAATTTTCAAACTTTTTTTAAACTAGCCATGATGTTGGAACATGGTAATAGATGAAAAGCTAAAATATTGTACAACAAGCTGTGAAGCCTAGCTACCTAGGGAAATTTTAGTAGGCTTTAATTTGTTAAAAAAAATCATAATTCTTTGCATTTTCAAATACACAGCCTCAATAAGTTCTGAACCGTCCAGCAGCTAGCAGGTCGATCTACTAGGCGCTAGTGTCCAGTTATCCACTGCTGGTCGGGGCTAGCTGTCGGCTCTGTAGCTAGCCCTATAGCCTGCAGGTAAGGACGGCCGGCACATTGCTTGAGACATGCAATTAATGACGTCCATGACACCACCAGGCTGGCTGGTCATCTCCCATGCTCCCTGCTGCTCGGCTCCCAATCCGGCCGGCAATCGCTGCTCCTCTGTTCCGCGATTCGAAGACTTTCCACGTGTGTATAGTACTCGCTTTTTATTTTTGCATGGTTTGGTGGTAGCACAGCCGCACACGAGTGTTCAACACCCAACAGTATACTCGTGGCTGGCCGGAACCGGAGGAGCCTGTCTCCTGAGCACCTTATATTAATTAATAATTAATTACAACCCTGCTGACGCTAGAGAGACGGCGTTAAACGCTCACATGTCACGAATGACTCACGATGAGATACCACCAAGCAACCTAAAAAGTTATACTGCCCAAGCGAAAATGTTTATCTCTTTACACTACACAGTACACACGGCTTCTATTGGAGTTACTGTTGGTGCTAGAGATTGACTAACTTCAGCATCTGAGATACTTTAGTTACACAAATTCTACCTAGAAATTACACAAAAATTGTCATCGTAACTCTAATATGAGTACAGTGTAAATCCAGTATAAATTGATAGTGAGTAAAATTTGGGATATGAGGGATCTTTTATTTTTATGTTTTCTCATATTTGCCTTTTTGCTTTACATTGTTGCAAAAAGGCCCTTATAATCATGTTAATTTACATTCCACAAATTAAATCTGCAATTTATTTCATTTCATTTTATTTTGACATCTACATACACTTTGTTCGTAGACACAAAATTTATTTTGTTTCCGTTTATTTAATTTACGTCATGGTGATTCTAGCTTTTGAATTGCGTCTGCTCAGGTTTTTCTAGGGTCCGTCTATAGAACACTCGAGTGTTCAAAGACCCGAGAACACTCGATTTTTGCTCTACACGCCTTCATCCTCCTCCCGACGCTTCACCGCTGCCCGCTTCCCCGCCGCAGCGCGGTAGGGTCTCGCCGGAGCTCCACGACCGAGACCCTACCACACCTGTGGCAGCCTCCTTCTCCCCTCTCCCCCGCCGCCGTCATGGCCATGGGCACCTCCACCCCGACTTTGCCCGGCCTGTTCTCAACTACGGCCCCGACAATGCATGGAGCGACACTTGAAACTATAGATTGGTACACGATATGTTGTCCTCAAGTACGGATCGGATCTAGCTATTGTCATGCATGCATCTCCATGCTTGCCAGAGCTTCAAACGCATGTGCCTTCAATTTGTTCGGTATGAGGACTACAACAACAATGCATGCATGTAAATCTGTTATATATATTTACATGCATATATATATGTGACAATGTAAGGGTAGCCTTGAGTTTTACCGCACTTCACAAACTCGGCCAGACACAACATAAGTTATTGCATTGGCTATGCTGCCACACTAGAAATATAATCATTTCTACCCTATATATAGTTTGACTTTCAGGGGTGATGGGTAATTTGAACGTCCCTGTAAATTTTCATTTGAAGTTGGGCAAACACAAAATAACTATATATCAAAATTGTGGAGCTTAAAGAGATATAAAACTTTTATAGTTAATGACTTTTTATTGGAGATCATTAAGGTCCCAAATATACGTTTTAAGTTCTCAGATTTTTAAATTCAAATTTTCAAACTTTTATTTAAACTAGCCATGATGTTGGAACATGGTAATAGATGAAAAGCTAAAATATTGTACAACAAGCTGTGAAGCCTAGCTACCTAGGGAAATTTTAGTAGGCTTTAATTTGCTAAGAAAAAATATAATTCTTTGCATTTTCAAATACCCAGCCTCAATAAGTCCTGAACCGTCCAGCAGCTAGCAGGTGGATCTACTAGGCGCTAGTGTCCAGTTATCCACTACTGGGCGGGGCTAGCTGTCGGCTCTGTAGCTAGCCCTATAGCCTGCAGGTAAGGACGGCCGGCACATTGCATGAGACATGCAATTAATGACGTCCAAGACACCACCAGGCTGGCTGGTCATCTCCCATGCTCCCTGCTGCTCGGCTCCCAATCCGGCCGGCAATCCCTGCTCCTCTGTTCCGCGATTCGCAGACTTTCCACGTGTGTATAGTACTCGCTTTTTATTTTTATAGTACTCGCTTTTTATTTTTGCATGGTTTGGTGGTAGCACAGCCGCACACGAGTGTTCAACACCCAACAGTATACTCGTGGCTGGCCGGAACCGGAGGAGCCTGACTCCTGAGCACCTTATATTAATTAATAATTAATTAAAACCCTGGTGAAGCTAGAGAGACGACGACAAACGCTCACATGTCACGCATGACGCACGATGAGATACAACCAAGCAACCTAAAAAGTTATACTGACTAAGTGAAAATGCTCCTCTCTTTACACTACACAGTACACACATTGCTGCTCTTGGAGTTACTGTTGGTGCTAGAGATTGACTAACTTCAGCATTTGAGATACTTTAGTTACACAAATTCTACCTAGAAATTACAAAAAAATTGTCATCGTAACTCTAGTACGAGTACAGTGTAAATCCAGTATAAATTGATAGTGAGTAAAATTAGGGATATGTGGGATCTTTTATTTTTATGTTTTCCCAAATTTGCCTTTTTGCTTTACATTGTTGCAAAAAGGCCCATATAATCATGTTAATTTACATTCCACAAATTAAATATGTATTTTATATTATTTCACTCTACTTTGACATCTTCATACACTTTGTTCCTAGACACAAAATTTATTTTGTTTCCGTTTATTTAATTTACGTCATGGTGATTCTAGCTTTTGGATTGCGTCTGCCCTGGTTTTTCTAGGGTCCGTCTATAGAACACTGAGTGTTCAAAGGCACGAGAACACTCGATTTTTCTGTTCACACCTTCATCCTCCTCCCGACGCTTCACCGCCGCCCGCTGCCCCGCCACAGCGCAGTAGGGTCTCGCCGCAGCTCCACGGCCGAGACCCTACCACGCCCGTGGCAGCCTCCTTCTCCCCCCTCCCCCGCCGCCGTCATGGCCATGGGCACCTCCGCCCCGACTTTGCCCGGCCTGTTCTCAAGTACGGCCCCGACAATGCATGGAGCAAGACTTGAAACTATAGATAGGTACACGATCTGTTGTCCTCAACTACGGATCGGATCTAGATACTGTCATCCATGCATCTCCATGCATGCCAGAGCTTCAAACGCATGTGCCTTCAATTTGTTCGGTAGGAGGACTACAACAATAATGCATGCATGTAAATATATAACAAATTGACATGCATATATATATATATATGTGACAATGTAAGGCTAGCCTTGAGTTTTACCGCACTTCACAATCTCGGCCAGACACAACATAAGTTATTGCATTGGCCATGCTGCCACACTAGAAATAATCATTTCTACCCTATATATAGTTTGAGTTTCAGGGGCAATTGGTAATTTGAACGGCCCTGTAAATTTTCATTTGAACTTGGGCGAAGACAAAATTACTATATATCAAAATTGTGGAGCTCGAAGAGATATAAAACTTTTGTAGTTAATGACTTTTTATGGGAGATCATTAAGGTCCCAAATATACGTTTTAAGTTCTTAGATTTTTAAATTCAAATTTTCAAACTTTTTTTAAACTAGCCATGATGTTGGAACATGGTAATAGATGAAAAGCTAAAATATTGTACAACAAGCTGTGAAGCCTAGCTACCTAGGGAAATTTTAGTCGGCTTTAATTTGTTAAAAAATATTATAATTCTTTGCATTTTCAAATACCCAGCCTCAATAAGTCCTGAACCGTCCACCAGCTAGCAGGTCGATCTACTAGGCGCTAGTGTCAAGTTATCCACTGCTGGGCGGGGTCCCCTATAGCCTGCAGGTAAGGACGGCCGGCACATTGCATGAGACATGCAATTAATGACGTCCATGACACCACCAGGCTGGCTGCAGGCAGCCATCTAGTCATCTCCCAGGCTCCCTGCTGCTCGGCTCCCAAGCCGGCCGGTAATCTCCTGGTCCTCCGTTCCACGGTTCGCAGACTTTCCTCGTGTGTATACTACTCGCTCTACAGTTTTTTTTTTCTTCATGTTTTGGTGGTAGCACAGCCGCACACGAGTGTTCAACACCCAACAGTATACTCGTGGCTGGCCGGAACCGGAGGAGCCTGACTCTGAACACCTTATATTAATTAATAATTAATTAAAACCATGGTGGAGCTAGAGAGACGACGACAAACGCTCACATGTCACGCATGACGCACGATGAGATACCACCAAGCAACCTAAAAAGTTATACTGCCCAAGTAAAAATGCTCATCTCTTTACACTACACAGTACACACTGCTGCTCTTGGAGTTACTGTTGGTGCTAGAGATTGACTAACTTCAGCATTTGAGATACTTTAGTTACACAAATTCTACCTAGAAATTACAAAAAAATTGTCATCGTAACTCTAGTACGAGTACAGTGTAAATCCAGTATAAATTGATTGTAATTAAAATTGGGGATATGTGGGATCTTTTATTTTTATGTTTTCCCAAATTTGCCTTTTTGCTTTACATTGTTGCAAAAAGGCCCATATAATCATGTTAATTTACACTCCACAAATTAAATTTGTATTTTATTTTATTTCACTCTACTTTGACATCTTCATACACTTTGTTCGTAGACACAAAATTTATTTTGTTTCCGTTTATTTAATTTACGTCATGGTGATTCTAGCTTTTGGATTGCGTCTGCCCTGGTTTTCTAGGGTCCGTCTATAGAACACTCGAGTGTTCAAAGACCCGAGAACACTCGATTTTTGCTCTACACGCCTTCATCCTCTCCCGACGCTTCACCGCCTCCCGCTTCCCCGCCGCAGCGCGGAAGGGTCTCGCCGGAGCTCCACGGCCGAGACCCTACCACACCCGTGGCAGCCTCCTTCTCCCCCCTCCCGCGCCGCCGTCATGGCCATGGGCACCCCCTCCCCGACTTTGCCCGGCCTGTTCTCAACTACGGCCCCGACAATGCATGGAGTGAGACTTGAAACTATAGATAGGTACGCGATCTGTTGTCCTCAACTACCGATCGGATCTAGCTACTGTCGTGCATGCATCTCCATGCATGCCAGAGCTTCAAACACATGTGCCTTCAATTTGTTCGGTAGGAGGACTACAACAACAATGCATGCATGTAAATATATAACAGATTGACATATATATATATATATATGTGAGTGACAATGTAAGGGTAGCCTTGCTTTTTACCACACTTCACAGACTCGGGCAGACAACATAAGTTATTGCATTGGCTATACTGCCACACTAACCTACTTGCAAGAGAATTGACAAGCTATGTATCGTACTTGATGATCGTAAGAGGAAAAACTCCTAGATGACTGGTGACTTTGCCAATAGCTAATTGTTGAAACGGGAGAATTGCCAATATATATGTCTAGCAACAATACAAAAATCAGGTTTTGGCTGTAACCATAAAGTCATCAAGCATGGAAAGCTACAAGTAGAACACGTAAGCCCATACATGCATGCATGCTATAATCAAGTTGGCCGTGACCGTAAATATCATTCTCATTTTTCAAGAAGCGAATAAATTTAAATTTTAATCAATATTATAAAAATGTTAATATTTATTAAGTGATATATTTTTTACATTAAACATGTTTGGAGACACAAATATTGATAATAATTTTTTATATCAATCACTCTGACCAAGTAGCATATTATATTATTAAACCTACCGGGGTGTTTAGATCCAGGGACTAAAGTTTAGTAGATGTCACATCGGGTATTTTGATACTAATTAGAAAGACTAAACATGAGCCTAATTAGGCTTAATAGATTCGTTTAGTAAATTAGTCTTAATCTATGCAATTAGTTTTGTAATTAGTCTATATTTAATATTCTAAATTAGTATCTAAACATTCGATATGACAGGGACTAAATTTTAGTAGGGAACCAAACACCCCCAGCTCACAAATGCTGACGTTTGTTCTCAACGAGTTGACTGTGCAGAGGTGGTGTATACTCAGAATAGAATAATTAAAGCTACCTACGACGTGTTCCAGCAGAGAGCCACTAGTACTCCGTCCCGAAGGCAAGGACGCACATGAGCAACAAGGCCTGGTTCAGATCTTCCGCTTAAAGTTTAGTCTTATCACATCGGATATTTGAACACATATATAGAGTATTAAATATAGACTAAACAATAATTTATTGTACATATTGTGACTACTTTGCGAGATGAATTTTTTAAGCCTAATTAGTCTATGATTTGACAACGTGGTGCTACAGTAAACATATGCTAATATGATGACAGATTAATTAGGCTTAATAAATTTGTCTCACAGATTACTGAGGACTTGTGTAATTTATTTTATTATTATTATCCGAATACTCCTATATGACACCCAATGTGACACCCCTAAACTTTATACCCTGAATTTAAACACCACCTTTCCTCTTTGGTCTAACTTTCCTCCGTATCCCGAAAAGGAATAAAGCATTGCCACTCAACTTTCCTCTTTGGTCCTACTCACCTACAGTAAGTTCTTATCACCGGCATGAATAGTGGCAGATCTAAAAAAATTACAGAAGAGAGAACACGAGTCATCTACAAACTCTAGAGTCTCTCCTTCCTTTAATTTCTTTTTCATGTCCATCAAAATTATTAGGAGCTAAAAGAGAGGCTCCATTACCGCGGATGCAGTAGGGGTTTAATCAAACCCCGCCGTCCCACAGCTAGATCTGCCCTGGGCATGAATCTAGGATGTATCACACGTAGCAGGGCCTAGAGGTTACCACAAAGGACACAGAGTTTGTATCAATGACCGCCTCTATAAATGGTTTCTTTGACACTACACTCCTTTAAATCTCCTCCATTTTCAGCCACAACCAGTGTTAACAACCTCATGTATAAATGGTATTTCTAGGAGAAGTTTGTGCTAGCCACACTAGAAATATAATCATTTCTACCCTATATATACTTTGACTTTCAGGGGGCGATTGGTAATTTGAACATCCCTATAATTTTTCATTTGAAGTTGGGCGAAGACAAAATAACTATATATCAAAATTGTGGAGCTCGAAGAGATATAAAACTTTTATAGTTAATGACTTTTTATGGGAGATCATTAAGGTCCCAAATATACGTTTTAAGTTCTCAGATTTTTAAATTCAAATTTTCAAACTTTTTTTAAACTAGCCATGATGTTGGAACATGGTAATAGATGAAAAGCTAAAATATTGTACAACAAGCTGTGAAGCCTAGCTAGCTAGGGAAATTTTAGTAGGCTTTAATTTGTTAAACAAATTATAATTCTTTGTATTTTCAAATACCCAGCCTGAATAAGTCCTCAACCGCCCACTAGCTATCAGGTCGATCTACTAGGCGCTAGTGTCCAGTTATCCACTGCTGGGCGGGGCTAGCTGTCGGCGCTGCAGCTGGCCCTAGCCTGCAGGTAAGGACGGCCGGCACATTGCATGAGACATGCAATTAATGACGTCCATGACACCACCAGGCTGGCTGCAGGCAGGCATCTGGTCATCTCCAATGCTCCCTGCTGCTCGGCTTCCAATCCGGCTGGCAATCTCCTGCTCCTCCGTTGCACGATTCGCAGACTTTCCTCGTGTGTATAGTACTCGCTCTATGTAAATCCAGTATAAATTGATAGTAATTAAAATTGTGGATACGTGGGATCTTTTTATTTTTATGTTTTCTCAAATTTGCCTTTTTGCTTTATATTGTTGCAAAAAGGCCCGTATAATCATGTTAATTTACATTCCACAAATTAAATCTGCATTTTATTTTATTTCACTTTACTTTGACATCTTCATACACTTTGTTCCTAGACACAAAATTTATTTTGTTTCCGTTTATTTAATTTACGTCATGGTGATTCTAGCTTTTGTATTGCTTCTGTCCTGTTTTTTCAAGGGCCCCTTTATAGAACACTCGAGTGTTCAAAGGCCCGAGAACACTCGATTTTTGCTCTTCACGCCTTCATCCTCCTCCCAACGCTTCACCGCCGTCCGCTGCCCCGCCGCAGCGTGGTAGGGTCTCGCCGGAGCTCCATGGCCGAGACCCTACCACAACCGTGGCAGCCTCCTTCTCCCCCCTCCCCTGCCGCCGTCATGGCCATGGGCACCCCTGCCCCGACTTTGCCCGGCCGCCTCCTACGTTGTCGGAACTCTAACCGTTGCAATCTCGCCGTCTCTACGGCCTGCCTCCCCGAGCCCCTTCTAAGCCCGCTGGAGTTAGGGAAGAAGAGGAGAGGCCAGAGACGAAGAATATTGGGAGGGAGAGGAATCGAGTGTTGAGAGCGAGAGGAACACTCGATTGTGTTATAGTATTTCTCTTTTTGTAAATTCGTGAATCACATGGTTTTAAATTCCAAGTGAGAAAAGCTCTGGAATACATGATTTATTTGCTGTTATTTAAATTCGTGTGATTTTGGACATACAATCACACAAGTGACCAACCACCTTTATATATATTAATATTGTTATATTATGTCCACACGAATAATGTTTCACGGACGGTGGATCCATGTGTCAGGATGCATGCAAATATATATATCGTCCTCGATCAACTAGAATCATCGTGTCAGGCCGGATGCATGCATGTGCATGCACGTGATTTCCTACAATAATGCATCTATATATATATATATATATATATATATATATATATATATATATATATATATATATATATATATATATATATATATATATATATATATATATATATATATATATATATATATATATATAGATGGCCTGGCAATATATATGCATGACAACTACACGAAGAGATCTAGCTAGAATACGACAATTTTCCCTGTGGGCTTCCGGGCCGGCCGGTTGATGTTTACCGGACTAACTACAGGAGGAGTTTCACAATCACATGGATTTGTAGCTAGAGATCGAGGACCTACGTGACGCTTATTTAATAGGAGGGATAAATACAGACAGATACGTACTGGACCAACCGTACCATTAATTAACGCGCGCAGCGTCAATTATTCGCTCGATCGCGTTGTCGCGTTTATACGCTTTTGATTCGGCGCGTAACAGTTGTTGCGTTCTATTCATACACGTGCGTATATTTCTTGGACAAAGCATCCATTATTGTCAATTGCATGCATGCACAAGGTGTTTTTTTTTAAGCGCGCGCGCTGTGTCATGGAGAAAGCTTAATTAACTATGTGTAAATAGACAGAATATTTAGATTTATAGTAGACGATGGCTGTCTATATATTGATATTTCGCATATGCAAGTATTATGTATGTATATACACGTACATACGGTATGACGGTAGCACACATGTTGTACATGGATAGGATACGTACACGCAGAGTATTATATTGTTATCCACGTACGGTAGCTTATAACTACACGTTTGTGTGAAGAGATAGAATATTAAAATTTGCATGTAGACTTACCGGCCGTTACTATGCATGCATGTCTGAAGAGACAGAATATTATTGCAATTTGCATGACGACTTTGGGTTCATGTATTTCCGGTATTTATACATGGCAGTACATCA
The DNA here is from genome assembly GCA_904845875.1 of Miscanthus lutarioriparius. Taxonomy (NCBI): domain Eukaryota; kingdom Viridiplantae; phylum Streptophyta; class Magnoliopsida; order Poales; family Poaceae; genus Miscanthus; species Miscanthus lutarioriparius. The sequence goes on from CAJGYO010000017.1 coordinate 75,373,521, forward strand.
ATAATTAATACATGGATATACAGTACCACAATGAGGACTCGTATCCGTTCCAAATAACTTCTTTCTCCATCTGTTAGTTGGCATGACAGTACGTGTACGAACTAAGCTACTCATCTGTTCTAAATTATAAGTCGCTTTGACTTTTTTTGGTACATCCATTTTAAATAATATGATGTACCAGAAAAAGTGAAAGTGACTTATAATTTATAACGGAGGGAGTAGATTGCTCGGTGGAATTTATTATCTACCCCAGATTTAAATTCTCCACTTTGTGCAGGTTCTCATATTCTTTTGATTTATTTCAAGAATTAACGATATTTTTCTTGCAGCGGTAGGCGATGTGTTCATCCATAGCGAGACATCATGTGATGACTTCATCACCTCGAGATTTGTCAGTTCATCATAGTTGTCTTTCAAAGGTGCTCATAATGTAATGTGCTTGCATTCATAGAGTTGATGAGTGTGAGTATGTCTGTGTCTGGGTTTTTGCAAAAAAAAAAGTAGGCACGACAATATATGACAGCTATACAACAGATGGTATAGCTTCATGTGCACCTGCGGGCTGCGTGTATGGGCCCAACGAAGCATCCATAATCGTCGTCATGCTATATGTGTAAAAAGATAGAATACGAGACGGTTGCATTAGTGATGCCCACCAAATTGCATATGGCTATTTATTTTTTTGCCATTATACTTTCTTTAGCTTTTATAAAAAGTAGGTCGCAAAGGTCACGTTGAAATATATTTGAATTGATTTTTGCAAGTCTTTTTTTTTGAAAAAAAATTAAGTTTATGTTTGTTTAGTCATCACACAACACTTCTAATTGACAATGTGGCCACATTTACATCTCAATATAAAAATAATAGGTGTTGCTGCAGTACTCTAGAATGATTGCGCGCCGTCTATTTAGTTTGATCTACGTAGCTAATAGTTAGTTGCTAATAGTTAGTTCCTTGGATCCAAAAAGACCGAGCTAATAGTTTAGCTAATCGTTAACTAAATACCGGACTAACAACTATTTTACTAGTTGAACAAACTAGTTAATAGCGGCAAAAATTAGCTAGCTAACTATTAGTAGCTAATGGATCCAAATAGGACCTAAGTCGAAGATAGTCAAGTGGCAACATGACTGTGCTATCTCGTACCTGTCGTGATGCCACTGTTTTGATTAATTAGTTCATGTTGTATGTCAATTTGCGTAATTAAACTCATCTCAAGAAATGATTTTATATATAATAAGTGGACTATAAGAACCTCCAAGAGTGCTCTTTTGCTTCACAATGATCGAGACAAGACATCAAATTGTGAACTTATAATATGAAGTATAGTGCTTGAGACAAAGGGGAGTATAGTGGTTGAGACAAAGGAGCACAAGGAGAACAACTAGAGGAAGAAGAAAGAGGCAGTTGCAGCAATATGGAAATGCATTCACTTGTCGTCCGTGGTCCCAACATTGTCCACGGCGTAGAAAATGGCATAGTTCAGCTATACAATGATCGAATTATAATGACATGTTTCCAAATAATTGCACGGTGCATGTGGTTGTGCCTGTGCACCTAACTTGCTGATCCCTTCACTGCATTGAGCCCCTCCATCACCATGATTCATATTCATATTTATGATGGCACCAATGAAAGAGATAGCTGTAGCATTCTTCAGAGTGTGCGTGACTGAAAACGTGCATAATTCTCTGGCACTATGTCAGAATTCCACATCACAAATGCGTTCAACGCAAATCATAGACGCGGGTTTGACATGTCACTCTTATCACGTCTATGATGACTGGAAATCACAGACGCGTGAACATGCATCTATGGTGACTCCTCATCATAGACGCGTATATACAATATGTATCTGCGATAACTCCTCTCACAGACATGTTTTATCTACACACGTCTGTGATGAGGCGTTATTTCAGACGTGTGCACACAAAATGTGTCTGTGATGACTCCTCATCGTAGACGTGTGTAGATGAAATAGGTCTGTGATGATGGTTTACAAGAACAAAACAGAGGATGTATCCTATTTTATTCTGCAAGTATATAACCAAAATTTTCACATGCATAGAGTCATCATGCACTCTATTTTCTATGAATCTCAATCAACACAAAGATACAGTACGGTTCTCAAAACAACTAACTTCTGAAGTGAACTACATGGGACTATTTCATCTAAAAAATAAAGATAATAATCATCATAGAAGAGTAATTAAAATCCTTTCATCATAGAGCTTGATCAAGAAAGATAGCATATATATGTCCTTGTAATAGTTAGTGAAAAAGAACAGATTAGTATATTTAATCATGTCTTGAGAATGAAGCTTTGTCCTTGTAATGCAGATCATTAATCATGTCTTGAGAATGAAGCTCTGTCCTTGTTAAAAGCATCAAGCAAGAGGGGTAGCCTGCAGCAAAATAGGAAAGACAATTATTACCGCGTCACCAAATTAGGTGTCTTCTTTTTCCTTTCTTTTTGGCATAGCGCCGGCCCTTTCAGCCACCAATCACTGGTCCACCGCTGCCATGTCCTGCTGCATGCCACGATCTAATCGCCTGCGCATTCATTCCACCAATGCAATCGCTGGTCCTCCGCTACCATGCGGCCATGCCCTGCTGCCTGCAATTTGCATCGTCCAGTGTCCTGCAGCCCAATTACTGCAGTTAGCTATCCGATCCATCTGCAGCTACTCAGAATTGATGAAGCTATTGGATCGATCCATCGATCAGAAAGAGACGGGCCAGGGCGTGATCACCGTCTGCCTACATACATAGAGTCAGAGCATATGCATCTTTATTTCTGCGCCTGGTGCCGGATCTAGCCACACGGCGGCCGGGCAGGCCAACACTGCTAGAGAACATATTTTAGAACGATATCCTATTTTGACATTAGCCTCGGTATTTTTTTTGCTCCCGGGACTAAAGATTCCTGCCCAACGGTCGTCCGCGGGGCAGGGATCTTTAGTCCCGGCTGGTATTAACAACCGGGACTAAAGGTAAATACCAGGCAGGACTAAAGCTTTTAGTCCCGGTTTGGGTGATGCCCCGGGAATAAAGATTAATCTTTAGTCCCGGTTTGGCCCCCTAACCGGGACTAATTATCCCGGCCTATAGACCAGCTCATTTCTTTCTCCCCGAGCCCGAGCCATTCCATTCAAATTCACTGCCTCTGTTCTTCAGCCTGCTGTTGTTCTTGCTCTCTCCCCCTCCATTGGTGTTGCTCTTCGATTTTAGAGGTAACAAACTTAATCCTTTTATGTTTTATCAGTAGCTTATCTCATTTTACGATGTAGATGCATGTGTAACTTTATATGTTGGACTTTATTATTACGATTTTATATCATTTTTAACTCAAAATCACATGATGATTTGCATATATGTTTAGATAAACAAAAGTTAAATTAGTTCATCAAAATCACTTGATAGTTTAGTATTGCTAGTATATGTAGTACATTTCTTGGTTTAGTTAGATAAATAAATATTTTTATTTTTTTTAATATATTACTTTAGAAATGAGAAATTTACGATAGTTTGCAAAAATAAGTATAGAAAGTAACTTAATACGGTGGATTTGATTATGATTTCTTTGTCATTTTTAGCTCAAAATTACATGATGATTTACAATAGTAAAATCACTTGATAGTTTGGTATTTTACTATTATACATAGTACATATTTTATGGTTTAGTTAGATAAATAAATAATTTTAGTTTTGTTTAAATATATTATTTTAGAAAATGTGAAATTTACACTAGTTTGCAAAAATAAGTATAGAAAGTAGATGACAACTGGTACCGGATCCTCGACCTCTCGTTCGGTTGCGAAACGACTGAGGCCAGAACTCCTTCTCATTATCTGCGGCAAGTGTAAGCAGAAGATTGTGATGGAGTACCGAGTCAAGAGACAGGGACCCAACAAGGGTCGTGTTTTCTACAAGTGCCCGGATCGCGATGTGAGTTTCTTACGCATTTGATTATTATGGCTAATTAACCTGCTTTTCTTGAATATTTTTGACTAAATATTTTTTGGCTTTAATTTTAGTGGGAGGGCAATGGATGCGATGGTTGGTACTGGGAGGAAGATTATGCTACATACGTGCAGAATTCGGGTGCGCTTGAGGTAGCGGCTGCTGCTGATGAGGCAGTGAGCCAGCAGGAGAAGCTTATTGATATTCAACAGACGAATGATTTGTCTGTTTTAGTTGCGTACGGTCACGAAATAATTATGTTACTGAAGTGCATTGTAGTTTTAGTTTGTTTAGTGATAGTTGGGATTGCTTACATTGTAGCCAGGCTTAGTTAATTAATCAACCGTGTGTGTGTCATCTATGTTGTGTAATAAAATACTTAATTATGTTCAAGGTTTTCATAATTTGTTGTGTAATGCAGATTATGTCACGCCATTGGATGTACAATACCGATCGCTGCTCCCAAGACTTTATTGAGGGCGTGCACTATTTCTTAGGTGTGGCCGAGGCAAATAAGCGAGATGGTTTCATGTGCTGTCCATGTGCCCTATGGAAGAATTTAAAGGAATATCCAAGCTCAATGAGTCTTCATTCACATTTGCTTAAGTCAGGTTTCATGTCAAACTATATATGTTGGACTAAGCATGGAGAAAGCGGGGTCATGATGGAAGAAGGTGAAGGAGAAGATTTAGACATTGATGACATTATTGCTCAGTATGGTGCCTTTGATGATACTACAATGGGGGGAGATGAAGAAGATGTAGTGGCAGAAGATGATCTCGGTGATGCTCTTGGCGATGCCATTCGTGATGCACAACAAGAATGCGAAAGTGAAAAAGAGAAAGTTAAGTTCGAGCGCATGCTTGAGGATTATAGGAAGTTGCTATACCCGACGGCCGAAGAGGGGCAAAAAAAGCTGGGTACAACACTGGAATTGCCACAGTGAAAGACAAAGAATGGTGTATCCGACAAGGCATTTGGGAATTTATTGAACCTCGTAAAGAAGATGCTTCCGAAGCCAAATGAATTGCCCACCACTACGTACGAAGCAAAAAAGGTTGTCTGCCCTTTGGGATTAAAAATCCAGAAGATACATGCATGTCCTAATGACTTCATCCTCTACCATGGCAATGAATACGAGAATTTGGATGAATGCCTGGTATGTAAAGCATCGCGGTATAAGATCAGGCGCGATGATCCTGGTGACGTCGAGAGTGAACAACGTCCTAAAAAGAAATCCCTGCCAAGGTTATGTGGTATGCTCCTATAATACCACGCTTAAAGCGTTTGTTCAGAAATAAAGACCATGCAAAGTTGTTGCGGTGGCATAAAGAAGACCATAAGGTAGACAATATGCTGAGACACCCAGCTGATGGGTCCTAGTGGAGAGCGATAGACAAGGAATTTTCAGAGTTTGCAAATGAGGCTAGAAACTTAAGGTTCGCCTTAAGTACAGATGGTATGAATCCTTTTGGGGAGCAGAGCACTAGTCATAGCACTTGGCCAGTTACTCTATGTATCTACAACCTTCCTCCATGGTTATGCATGAAGCGAAAGTTCATTATGATGCCGATACTCATCCAAGGTCTGAGGCAACCTAGCAACGACATTGATGTCTATCTGAAGCCATTAGTTGAAGAACTTCTAGTTTTATGGAACAAACCAGGTGTACGTGTCTGGGATGAGTACAAACAAGAACACTTTGACCTACGAGCAATGTTGTTCATAACAATCAATGATTGGCCTGCTTTAAGTAATCTTTCAGGTCAGACAAACAAAGGATATAATGCATGCACACATTGTTTTGATGACCTTGACAGTATATATTTAAAAAGATGTCGAAAGGTCGTGTATCTTGGCTATCGTCGATTCCTTCCTTTGAATCACCAAGTAAGAAAGAAAGGGAAGCATTTTAAAGGTAAGCCAGACCACTGGAAGAAGCCTCATAACCGAACCGGGGAAGATGTACTCGCAATGGTCAAGGATGTGAAAGTAGTATTTGGAAAGGGACAAGGCAGCGAATCTGTTCCCACAGATGCTAAGGGACACGCACCCATGTGGAAGAAGAAGTCCATCTTTTGGGAGCTACCCTATTGGCAAGTCCTAGAGGTCCACAACGCAATCGACGTGATGCGCCTGACAAAGAATCTTTGTGTGAACCTGTTAGGATTTATGGGTGTGTACGGGAAGCTAAAGGATTCACTTGAAGCACGCCAGGACTTGCAGGGCATGAAAGAACGAGACAACCTTCATCCAGAGAAGACAGATGATGGATGTCATTACTTAAGTCCTGCTAGCTACACGCTTAGCAAAGAAGAGAGGGACAGCATGTTCGAATGTCTAAGCAGCATCAAGGTCCCATCGGGATTCTCCTCCAATATAAAGGGTATAATAAATGTGCCAGAGAAGAAATTCCTAAACTTAAAGTCCCACGACTGCCACGTGCTTATGACGCAATTGCTTCCAGTTGCTTTAAGAGGAATTCTTCCTCCACATGTACGTCTAGCCATCGTGAAGCTATGTGCATTCCTCAATGCAATTTCTCAGAAGGCAATCAATCCAGTGGAACTAGCTACTCTACAGAATGATGTGGTTCAATGTCTTGTCAGCTTTGAGTTGGTGTTCCCTCCATCCTTCTTTAATATCATGACACACCTCCTAGTTCATTTGGTGAAGAAGATTAGTATTCTTGGAGCTGTGTTCTCACATAACATGTTCTCCTTCGAGAGGTTTATGGGAGTCTTGAAGAAATATGTGAAAGTCCGTTCTAAGCCTGAAGGAAGCATCGCCCAGGGCTATGGAACAGAGGAGGTCATTGAGTTCTGTGTTGACTTTATTCCTGACCTTGCCCCGATTGGCGTTCCCGAATCGCGACACGAGGGGAGACTCAGGGGTAAAGGAACTTTAGGGAAGAAAACATATATCGGCATGGAAGACGATTATTTCAATAAAGCACACTACACAGTTCTTCATAACTCGTCATTGGTGCATCCGTATATCGAGATACATAAGGAGTTCTTACGATCCAAGTTTCCTGGGAAGACTGAAGCTTGGATTAGGCGTCAGCACATGGAAAGTTTCAGTGGTTGGTTGCGAAAAGAATGTCAAGGCGATGACAATATTGATGAGCAACTATATTTGTTGGCTAGGCAACCATCGTGGCATATCCTCACGTACCAAGGGTACAAGATAAATGAGAATACATTTTACACAGTTGCCCAAGATAAAAGGAGCACCAATCAAAATAGTGGTGTTCGCATAGATGGTATAGATCGAAATGAGAATATACAAACATATTATGGCCGCATAGAAGAGATATGGGAACTAGACTACGCACCTAATTTTAAAGTCCCTTTGTTCTGGTGCCAATGGGTGAAGCTGACCGAAGGAGGGGTAACAGTCGACAAAGAGTATGGAATGACAACAGTGGACCTCAACAATATTGGGTACAAAGACGAACCATTCGTCCTTGCTGCCGATGTGAGTCAGGTGTTCTATGTGAAAGACATGTCTACAAAATCAAATAGAGGAAAAAACGAAGACATCAACTCAATGATCAATGAGCCAAAGCGCCACATAGTTCTTTCTGGGAAAATAAATATAGTGGGAATTGAAGACAAGTCAGACATGTCAGAAGATTATGAAAGAAATGTCCGAATTCCACCCTTCATAGTGAAGAAAGATCCAAGCATCATGTGAAATGACGAAGACACTCCATGGTTACGATAAGATCATAACCAAGAGTCATACGTCAAGAAGAAATTCACTGTTGTGCCCGCATGATACAACGATGCATGTTTAATATATTATGTTTTAGAGACGGATATTATGTAATATGTTATGACTTCACATTGTAATATGTTTAATATATGTTTCAAATTTCACAAGTATGTGACATAGTTTCAGAAAGTCTATATGAGATTTAAGAATTTGTGACTAGTGTTTGATAAAACTTTCTCAAATGGGAAAATGAGATATGTAACAATTGTAGATCTTGCTGAGATGATCAAACTTGATATTCAGAGTTTTTTCATCTGAGGTCATTAAGTGTCTCATTTAAGCAAGTTTGACCAAGTCAAATTTGGTCAAATAAAAAAACAACACTTTGACTCTAGTATTATGAACTCTAAATGACTTCAAATTGAAAAGTTTTGAATACCAAGTTTGTTAAACTCATCAAGATCTACAATTGTTGTTTTGGTCAACTTTCCATTTGAGAAAGTTTGGATGGTTCAAATTTGTGATTTTTAAATTTCAACGCCTACAAACTTATTTTCGGAACCCTAGATTGTCTCAAATTGAAAAGTTTTGAATACCAAGTTTGTTCACCTCATCAAGATCTACAATCCTTATATAGTCCATTTTTTCATTTGAAAAAGTTTGAACAAAATATAGTTCAAATTTTCACAAGTGTGTGACATAGTTTTAGAAAGTCTATATGAGATTCAAGAATTTGTGACTAGTGTTTGATAAAACTTTCTCAAATGGGAAAATGAGCCATGTAACAATTTTAGATCTTGATGAGATGATCAAACTTGCTATTCAGAGATTTTTCATCTGAGGTCATTTAGTGTCTCATTTGAGCAAGTTTGACCAAATCAAATTTGGTCAAATGAAAAAATAACACTGTGACTCTGGTATTATAAACTCTAAATGATTTCAAATTAAAAAGTTTTGAATATCAAGTTTGTTAAACTCATCAAGATCTACAATTGTTGTTTTGGTCAACGTTCTATTTGAGAAAGTTTGGATGGTTCAAATTTGTGATTTTTAAATTTCGACGCCTACAAACTAGTTTTCGGAACCCTAGATTGTCTCAAATTGAAAAGTTTTGAATACCAAGTTTGTTCAGCTCATCAAGATATACAATTGTTGTTTTGGTCAACTTTCCATTTGAGAAAGTTTAGATCGTTCAAATTTGTGTTTTTTAAATTTCAACGCCTACAAACTAGTTTTCGGAACCCTAAATTGTCTCAAATTGAAAAGTTTTGAATATTAAGTTTGTTCAACTCATAGAGATCTACAATCCTTATATAGGCCATTTTTTCATTTGAAAAAGTTGTAGAACAAAAATACTATATTTTCTTTATTTTTATAGGTTCAACAAAAATTTCCTGTTAATTTTGGTCAAAAACCGAGAAAAAATTGAAACATTAACGTTACAATAATGTGATAATAAATTTCCTATCGAATAATATTAGTTTTATTAATTTTAAGTTACAAATATATTTTTGCATTAACAAAATACTTAGTATTAGTAACATTTATATTCTATATTCATAAAAGGAATTAAAAACTTTAGGTTACAAAATTTTCCTATTTACAATAATTAATTAGTTAATCAATAGTATTTTTTAAAATAAATATTGCAAAGTATTGAAGTTGCTATAGAATTAATTAATTAACCTAGTATTAAACAAGGAGAACAAAATCAAAATCCCAGGCCTTTCCAGTTACTGTGGCGGGCTGCCTAAATTTTCAGGCCTTCAGTCCCGGCCCAGGCCAGGAACCGGGACTAAAGGGTGGGCGATAATTTCGGTGCCCGCCCAAAAATACCTTTAGTCCCGGCTAGTAAGCCGAGCCGGGACTAAAGGGTTGGACCTTTAGTCCCGGTTCGGCTTACCAGCCGGGACTAAAGGATCCCGGCCTATATATATCGAATGGTTGATCTTCTGTTCATCTTCTACTTTTCGATCTACACGTCGATCATCGCCGCCGCCGCCATCTTCGATCTCGCCTCCGTCGTCGTCTACCCCCGCCCGGCCCGCATCGCGCGCCGTCTCTCCGCCGCATCCCGTCTCTACCGCCGCACCCGAGCCCACCCTCCGTCGCCGACCGCTTCCCACCCAGTCTCGTCGTCAAGCCCCGCCCGGCGGCCGTCGAGCTCGTCTGCCGCGCCGCGCCGTCGTCGTCCCTCGCCTGGCCGCGCCAATCCGCCTGCATCGATCTCGCCGTCTCCGCCGTACGTCATCCTCGCGTGAGGTGCTCAGCTCGGCCCCGTGGCCGGCCAGCACGCCCTGCCCGGCCCGCCATCCGCCCCAGCTAGCCTGCTAGCTAGCTGCTCTCGGCCATATTTTTTTACAAAGTTTCTAGTTTTTTAGATTGTTTTTTATATATATGTTAGATTAAAATGTATGTTAAATTTAATTACTAGTTTATTTAGATAGTTTTTGATATATATGTTAGATTAAAATGTATTAAAATTTAATTAGTAGTTTATTGTTAGTTTTTTAGATAGTTTTTGATATATGTTAGATTTAAATGTATTAAAATTTAATTAGTACTTTATTTAGATAGTTTTTTTAGATAGTTTTTATTATAGTTTTTGATATATGTTAGATTAAAATGTATTATCTATTACTAGTTTATCTAATTTCATGTTAGATTTATTTAATTGGATTTAGTAATTATATATTCTATCTCTTTATATATATGTTAATTAGATTTAATTTTGATTTAGTAATTCTATCTATGTATATATGTTTATTATACTTAATTGGATTTAGTAATTATTATTCTCTCTCTCTATATGTGTTAGATTTAATTTTGATTTAGTAATTCTATCTATGTATATATGTTAGGTTTAATTAGATTTAGTAATTAATTCTATCTAGATATATGCGTGTTATTATATTTAATTGTATTTAGTAATTATATTCTATCTCTCTATATATATGTTAGATTTAATTTTGTTTTAGTAATTGACACATGCATATTTTATTAGTAATTCTATCTCTATATCACATGCATATTTTATTTTAGTAATTCTATCTATATATCACTTGGATATTTTATTAGTAATTCTATCTATATCACATGCATATCTAGAGAGAGATTCTATATGTATACATATGTACTTAATTATTTCTATGTGTATATATACATGTACTTATTTCCATGTGTTGAGAGAGAGAGAAAATTGTATCTAGAGAGACATTATATGTGTTATCACATGCATATCTAGAGATATATACATATGTACTTATTTCTATGTGTTGAGAGAGAGAGAAAATTATATCATTCTATGTGTATATATACATGTACTTATTTCCATGTTTTTGGATCGAAAGTGTTTTTGATTCGATTCCAAAGCCTATACCTTATTATTGTTTATCCTTATGAAATATTATGTGTTATTATATTTAATTGGATTTAGTAATTCTATATGTGTTATCACATGTACTTATGTTATGTGCCATAGTAATTCTATCTATGTGTTATCTTGAAGATACAAATGGCTGCTTCGGATGATAACTTGAATGATGACATAATGGCGGATATTATCAACGCCGGCACCAATGCGGATGTAGATGACACGAGTCAGTACTTTGCTGATTATGAGGATATCCTGAATATCCCGGTGGTTGAAGATCAACAAATTATCGCACAAGAAAATACTGATGAGGTATATTCATCTATCATCTCTTATAGATGCATGCGTACGTATATTTATTGTTAATCGTTGTGTTTCTACTCATGTAGCCGGTCTCTGGATCTACATCAACCACCAGCAAGAGTAGGAAAGTCCGAGGGCCAAAAAAGCCATTAGAGGGCCGTTTCATAATATCAGAATTCGACACCGACACGGATAAACCATTGGGACCACATGCTCAGACATATGTCAATCAATGTGGGTTCATTGTAAGGGATAGGATCCCAGTTAGTGCTCATGAATGGAAGCAGAAGATATCCGCTCCTAATGTTAGTTTTGTATCTGATCGTGACAAGAACCTAGCTTGGAGAGATATCACTCAGCATTTCACATTACAAGCAGATGATGCTTTGAAGGAGCTAGTGAGGGATTGGACAATGAAGAAGATGGCAACATTGTTCTAGAGTTGGAAGAAGACATTGTATAAAAAGTTTATCTTGAAGAATGATACGCCGGATTTCAATGCTAAGGCGTTTGTCAAGTTGGAGTCCCATTGGGATGACTTCGTAGAATACAAGACATCTCAAGAGAGTGAGGAACGTGTGATGAGGAATCAGCAGAATGCCCGACAGAAGCAATACCATCATCGCATGGGATCAGGTGGTTATAGGAGTGCTATTCTCAAATGGCAGAACCTAGAAGCAGAGATTACTGCCAAAGGAATCATACCTAAAACAATAGAGAAGCACTGGCCTCAACGCGCGAAGAATTGGTTCTACGCTCATGGGGGAAGCCTAGACCCAGACACTGGCAAGCTAATTTTCGGCCAAAAAATTGAGAGAGCAACACAGAGACTAGCTCGTGCTAGGGAAGAAGCTGATAGTGGTGTTTTCAAGCCCAACAGAGAGAAGGATGAATTGATATATGCCCTAGAGAATCCCAAACACGGTGGTCGAACAAGAGGCTATGGGGCAGTTCCATGGCTACAAGCATTCCCAGCAGACAAGGATACCTACAGAAGCCGCTAGAGAAAGAAGGATGAGGAGGCAGACCGAATCCGTGTATTGGAGCAATTTGTTAATGAGTCACGACAAGCATTGCTTGAATCACGTGAACGAGAAAAATCTCTTGAGACAAGAATGCAGGAGGAGATCAAGAGGCAAGTGCAGTTAGCAATAAGTCAAATGCAATCGCAATCAACGTCGGGAGTCACCATTAGCCCCGTTGGTCAGATGAAAAGCAGTTGTGCTTCCACGGAGCTGCCAGTTATTCAAGATGACGCTGGGTTGCACTTCCCTGTTGATGACATTACCGAGCCTCTAACAACATGTGAGCTGCATATTTCAGATGGTAATAATGCATCAATCATGGTGGCTGTCGGGGTTGTATCTCCAATAGACCGAACGAAGACACCAAGAATCCATGGGTCAGTTATTCAACCTGGATATGCTAGCGTCTCGATCGATAGAGTGCTCAAAGGTTACAGCAATGTTTCTCTTGACATTGAAGGCGGTGATGGGGAGAAGACACTAGGAGAAGCAGAGAAGACATTTATTCAATGGCGCAAACACTTCCTCATCATTTTTGGGGTGCCACCGCTTCCCCTACCTCACCCTAGGTACGAATGAAAGTGAATGAAATATTATTTTCCATTAATTTTCTATTGGCTTAAAAAATAATTGACTCACAACTTGTTTTTGTAGCAGGGTCTCCCCCAGCCTAGCCCAATCATTCATTCCCCATCTCATCACAGCGTCGCGGGGGGCGAGACGACTTCATCCCCACGGCGATCTCCAACTCCTACACCGGCCCCATCGCCTCCACAACGATCTCCAACTCCTACACCGGCCCCACCGCCTCCACAACGATCTCCAACGCCTCCACGCCGGTCTCCAACACCGCCCCACCCCCTCCACAGCGATGCACTACAGAGACGTCTTAGGTCCCGGCGACAAAGAAGACCCAAAAAAAAAGAGTTATTTCTCAAGAAATACTTCCTGAAAAGACTGATGAGCAAATAGCAGCTGAAGAAGACAAAAAAGTGAAAGATTTTTTATAGATATCGAAAAGCAAAGACAAGCGAAGCTTAAGGAGAAGCCGTACTTTTACATACCACGAGATCTGCTGAGGCAGAAGGTCGAAGCTCACAAGAAAAAGATGCTTGAACTTCGTAAGCCTCCGCCACTATCAGACCATGACCGCTCCCTCGTGAAGTCACATGATGCAGATAAGAAAAGGAAAAGAGCATTAGGGAAGGATGTCCCACAGCTCGGACAACAGAAGCAACCAATGCAAAATCTTGTTGTTGCTAATGAATATGGTTCCAACATAGAAGTCTATTGACCAGACAACTCTGGAGAAGTGTCGGTTCAAGACCTTAATGCTTTTTTTAAAGATACGGGTTTAACCTTGGATCAAGTGACGCGCAAAGCTCCAATCCAGAACCTGGAAGTTGATACCTGGAAGACTTATAAATTTGGCAAAAGTCTGTACAACCCTGCGACTCTGAATGAATTGGGTACACAAATGTACTTGCTCTACAAGTGGTACATGCAGGCGTGTGGCAGGGGTGAGGAGTGGATCTTTGTCAGATTTAGAGACCATCATTACTTCCGTGGCGATGACATCTTACATATTAGTTTCGAAGAATTGCATCAACTATACCACATGGACGCTCTGGACAAATCAATCATTAGCTGCTTTTGTTTGTAAGTGATTCTTACTTTTATTTAATAAACTCACTTCCATGCGTATGTGTATATAATTATCCTCACATGTAACTTATATTTATATACAGATTCCAGATGTTAGAGCTCCAAAGAATACAAGACACCAGTGTTGGCTTCATTGATCCTTATATCATATTCAAAACTGATATTATTGCTAAGGAGCAGTGGGTATCTGAAGCACAGAAGAATATCATGAGGTTCTTCGTGAAGCAGCACGACAAGACAACAATACTTTTCCCGTACAACTTTGAGTAAGTGTTAATAATAATGTAGTCTACACATTTTATGTAATATCAATACAACTTATATGCATGTACGTGTGTGTATAAACCAATGCAGGTTTCACTGGAGACTCATTGTCATTGAGTTAAACTCAAGTCGGTTAGTAATTTTGGACTCGTTGAGAAAAGAGCGGGCACTATACCAAGATATGATAGACATTATCTAGGGGTAATTTTGATCTCTCGCGCACAACTATTATTAAATAGACTTTGCCATAATTTATTAACGATCGTACATTATTGGTCGCACAGGGTTTGGAAAGAGTTTATTCGGCAACACCGCAAGGATTGCAAGGCACCACTTAATGTAGTTGAAATACCAGTAAGTTGTACTATATATACTTTCCCACGTGTTTAATTACTATATCGTACTTCAATTTACGTGTGAGATTATGAGAATAATCTTCTTCTCGTACAGTGGTGTTTGCGGCAGCAACCAGGTAATAACTTATGTGGATACTACGTTTATGAATTTATCACTGCGCACATAAGAAGAACTCCTGAAGATGTCCTCGGAGTACGTATATATCAAATTTTTATTTATTTTTAAATGAATATATATATATATATATTTATATGTATTAATACTTTTCCTTTTATTTCAAATGCAAGACCGAATGGTTGAAACAAAGGGTCATGCAAAAAGACCATATGAAAGCAGTTCAAGAGTCAATAGCAGGATTTCTTCTAGAAAAAGTGCTAAATCCCAACGGCGAGTTCTACTTTTATCCTAAGGAATAAATGATGTAAATTAAATGTTTATTGATATCGTTATTTTCGAGAACAAGATTATGAAAGTGTTGTTTATATACATATATATATCTATAATATATATAGTTTTGTACTTTATTCGAATATAATAATGCTCGAGATGAGAATTAGATGTAATTATATGCGTGCGTGTATTTATATTAGCAGCGTAGAATACGTACATAAAAACATATTATATATTAAACAAATTAAACAAAAAAAAAGAAAAAGAAAAGAAACCTTTAGTCCCGGTTGGGGTTACCAACCGGAACTAAAGGGTGCGGCCACGTTTGCTCGGTTGGAGGGCCTTTAGTCCCGGTTGGTAATACCAATCGGGACTAAAGGTCCCTCTTTAGTCACGGCTCGATGACCCGGGACTGAAGGTTCCACCTTTAGTCCCGGGATCGTTGTCCCGACGCGGTAATCGGGACTAAAGGCCGTTACCGCCCGGGACAACAAGGCCATTCTGTAGTAGTGCAATGGCCATGGGCAAGACGAGACCAACGTGACCACTGACCAGTGGCAGTGGTGGAGATAAGAGGGCCCCGGCAGGGCCATGCCCCCTAGCATCACAGAAAAAAAAGTTTACTGTACCTAAATGTATGTTAAATTGTTTTCCTAAATGTAACTCGACAATGTATATTTATGTTTAGTAGGATATAGTATAACAAAGTTCTTGTCATACATATATTTATTGATGGCTTCTACGGATTAGACAATAAAATCACAATTGGAATAAAATATTTCGGTTCATTTAAACTTATTTTCCTACCTTATTATTGGGGTAAGTTCATGAATTTTTAGGTTTTATTTAACTTGTACTTAACTAGTAGCAATTTGGTGGTTGTCAATATTTTGTCATCCTCAAGCTTATTGAGTCTCTCCTCTTTTTGTGAATTGCCTCTTTTTTTTGAATCACAGTACATACGCGCGCGCACACAAGCTACACATATGAACACATCTGAAAGACTAAGTCGGCAGATCTCCAAATTAATAAAGTCATTATAGGTGTATCGTTGTTGACTGGCATGTCGTCTACCACTGAAGAATAACGTTGTCAAATCCTGGACAATATGAGCACATATATCAAACTGAGAACTTAAACTTAGATGGATGGATTCCAATACAAGGAGAGGCTACCCTCATATCATATATGTCGACTCTCTTTATTTAGCCATCCCCATCTATGTATATAATAACCCTGGCCAACCTACTGCTTCGACTGGGCTTTGCCGGAGGGGATGAAACCGGGCAAACGGCAGGGGACGTGAGAGCATGGAGGAACCTGGTGTCAGATCTACCTGCTGGGCTAGCCAATGGCCATGGGCGAGACCAACGTGACCGCTGACCAGTGGTGGAGATAAGGGGGCCCGGCAGGGCCATGCCCCCTAACATCACAGCAAAAAAGTTTATACTAGCTACCTTACTAGGGTAAGTTTATTTGCATATTTCCGTTCATGTAAATTTATTTGCCTAGCTACCTTAGTAGGGTAAGTTTCATAAAAAAAATTATTGTATTGTAACAATATTCTTGTTATGCGTATTTGTTGATACGGCTTCTACGGGTTAGACAATAATAAAAACACATAAAGCACAACTGGAATAAAATATTTCCGTTCATATAAGTTTATTTGCCTACCTTACTGGGGTAAGTTTCATGAAATTTTAGATTTTACTTAGCATATGCTTAACTATAACAATTTGGTGGTCATCAATATGTTTTGGTCCTCAAATTTATTGAGTCTCTTGTTTTTTTGAATCACAGTAATACGCTATATCATTATATGTTGACTTTTTTATATAAGTCAAAGTACAAACACAAAGGCTCATATACATACAGGAGCACTCACCTCTATGAATGCACATGCACACACACGACCTACGCCTATGAAACCTTTGAAAGACTGAGCCAGTGCATCTCGAAATTAATGAAATCATCACAGGTGTCTTGTTGTCGACTGGCACGTCGTTTACCACTAAAAGAATAGCATTGTTAAATCCTGAAAAATATGAGCACCCATGTCAGATCGAGAACGTGGACTCGGATGGGTGGGTTCCAACACAAGGAACCTAACCATATGACTTATTCTCATTTTACATATGTCGACTCTTTTTGGCCAACCCACCTTTGTGTTGATACCCAAATTTGGCTTGAGTCACATTTTACATGACCAAATTTGATGCTAAAATAAGATTAGTCTTCATTGCAATAGTTTAATTAATTCGGCTGCTCTATACTGTTTAGCTGATTAATTGTTTATAATCAGCAAAAGTGATGAGTTCGTTGCTTTGGTATTGTTTATAAAGGTTAAGCATACAAGGGGCATTGTTTTGGTATAGGAAATTCAAGTATTCAACCCCGCAAGCCCTTATAATATAATTAGAGATGCAGGTGGGTTGTCAGTGAACCTGTAAATAGACTTAATTTTTGTGGGTTCAAGTATTCAACCCTGCAAGCCCCTACAATATAAAGCGGGATGCAAGATGGATTGTCCGCAAGCCCGCAAATAGTTTTATTTTTTGCAGGTTCAAGTATTCAACCCTACTAAACTTTAGATCATAGGATCCAAACAGGGCATTATTCTTGAGTGTGTGCTTGCTAGGAAGTTTTGGGTAAAAATCTAGCTGATCTATCTAATGTGGTTGAGATGTGTCGATAGTTATGAAGCTGCAGTAGCTAGATTACGGATTAGTGATGACAAGAAACATGCATGCTGCAGTGAACATGAATTAATGTTCATTGTAGCGGCCTTGTGTGCCATTTATTAATTTGGGAAATCAGAGGTGCTATATGTTTTCAGCAAAATGCGGGTGCTTGCAGTGGGGCTCTGTGCAAAACATCTTAGGGACGTTAGAAAAAAATTGGGCATTACTACATTACTACTGTGCCCAACTCGACATTAGGAGAGATACCGGGCATGGCTTCACGGGCTGGTGATTGATGCAGCTGAAGAGATTAGAATGGAGGATGGTGCATCATGATGTTTCAGATCAAACTGTGAAATTAAAGAAGCACACAAGGATGCGGTATGTGCAGCTTTCATCAAACTTTTGAAACTCGGGGAACCACTACAACAGAAATGCACAAAGAATTGAAGATGGGTACATCAGTGGCACTAAAATGAGAAACGTCACATATGTAGGATTAGAGCTGCATCTATCCATCACATGACTCTGTAAGCAACCATATCCGTCTCTGATGAGTGCATATCATAGACTTGTCTATTTAGTAACCGTCTCTGAATATTTTAGAGACACGCCTCTTTCAAGTCCGTTTTTGTGTGGTACCACATCAGAGATGGGTACATTTTTAGAGACTCACGAAATTTATTCCATGTCTATTATTTTTTGTATGCTTCGGAGACCAGTATTCTATTAGGGACGGTGAAGTTTTTTCATGCCTCTCATTGGGGATTGTGTCAAGGACACTCTATCTCATGCCCCATCACTAGTGTACATCCTTATAGTCTTATATTAGAGACGTGTTAAGTTAATACAAGTCTCTAACTGATTGCATGCCCTGCGCCTTGATTGCTCACTAGCTAGCTATTAAGGTTGATCGATCACCTTCCTATCCAACACCACTGCCCCACGGAGCTAGTCACTTCTTTTTCAGCTGGTGTTGAATATCAAAGACGATTTCTTGTTCAATAACCATCACACTAATGTATGCATATCAGAGATGGGAATAACACATCACTAAGGTTGTCCACGATGTAAATTTAGAGACGCTTGTTTTGTCCGTCGCTAATATGCATCATGAATCGTCACTAGTGTTTTTTTTTTTCTGTCATAGTGAATGCCTCGTGCAGTGAGCTGTAGTTCAGTGTTCATGTAGTAGGTAGGCTTAGATAAAATTGTGACATTCAGTTATGACATAAACCTGATTGTTGTTATGTTGTGCTGGGGCTAGTAGTTGAATGCGTTGTTTTGTAACTGTAACACATATTATTTGGGTTGTAGAGCTGAACTTGGTCGTCATGTTGCAATGGATACATATCTTGATTGTTTACCTACCCTAATTTCAAATAGATCCTTTTGTTCACTGCTGCAGACCAATTTTTTCCTATGAATGAGAGCACTTGCGTTGACTCGCAAACCTCCGTCACGAGAGCCTTACCTTTCTTGGCATTCGTGCTATACTGAGAGGAAAGCCTGGCACACCGTCCCAAATCCGTCAGGGAGGCTAGTCGTGCACCCGAAACAAATCAGCCCATGCCTCCACACCTATGCCCTAGCCCATGCGTCTGAGAATCAAATGAAAATATCGGCACAAACTTACGAACACAGCACGCGCGCAAGAGGCAAAAATCCTCTTCTTTTATCTCAGCATGCCCACATTGGCTCTTATCCACAAATTTGCTCATCCTCTTACTCCCTGACGGCATCTCTCTGACGGGAACCGACGGGAAAAACCATTCTTGACGGCATTGAGTACTTTCTTGAGTAATTATATTTGAGGTTTGCATTTGCCTTCTCCCCTACACATTGACTGATTTTTTCTTGACGACATATTTTTATATAAAATAAATATTAATATTTTTAATATAAACTAGCAGCATCCTGCCACGCGATCCGATTTTCACGGGTGTGTGTAAGGAGTCCTTTCTTTCTTTCTAGAAATGACTACGTGATGCATGCAAGATGCGGATGCAGATGAAGCAGCAGCAGCGGCAGCAGCATGAATGGACTCGATCGGCAAATGGATCCCAAACTACCACTTGAGATCAGTGTTCCATGTGCTCGTCGTCGCACCAACCCCAACCCCAGAGAGGCTGCGAGCCTGCAAGCTCCTTACTACGGAGTACTATATTATGCCCACGAATCACCCAGCAAAGCGAAGCAAAGCAAAGAGAAGCAGCTCACACTTGACACTCCACAGTCGTCGCCCACAACCCAAGGGGCTCGGGCAACAATGGCCTCCGCCACCCCACTGCTCCCCTCCCAGCTCCTCGGCGGCAGCGTACCGCAGCAGTGGCAGATGGGCCTCCTGGCCCTCCTCCCTGTGCTGCTGGTGTCCTACCTCCTCACCATCAGGAGCAGGAACAGGAGCAGGAGCGGCAAGGACCAGGCGCCGCGGCTGCCGCCAGGCCCCGCGCAGCTGCCGATCCTGGGCAACCTGCACCTGCTGGGCCCACTGCCGCACAAGAACCTCCGCGAGCTGGCTCGGCGGTACGGCCCCGTCATGCAGCTCCGGCTGGGCACGGTGCCGACGGTGGTGGTGTCCAGCGCGGAGGCGGCCCGTGAGGTGCTCAAGGTGCACGACGTCGACTGCTGCAGCCGCCCCGCGTCGCCGGGGCCCAAGCGCCTCTCCTACGACCTCAAGAACGTCGGCTTCGCGCCCTATGGCGAGTACTGGCGCGAGATGCGCAAGCTCTTCGCGCTCGAGCTCCTCAGCATGCGCCGCGTCAAGGCCGCCTGCTACGCGCGCGAGCAGGAGATGGACAGGCTCGTCGCCGACCTCGACCGCGCCGCCGCGTCCAAGGCCCCCATCGTCCTCAACGACCACGTCTTCGCCCTCACCGACGGCATCATCGGCACCGTCGCGTTCGGGAACATCTACGCCTCCAAGCAGTTCGCGCACAAGGAGCGCTTCCAGCACGTGCTGGACGACGCCATGGACATGATGGCCAGCTTCTCCGCCGAGGACTTCTTCCCCAACGCCGCCGGCCGCCTCGCCGACCGCCTCACGGGCTTCCTCGCCCGCCGCGAGCGCATCTTCAACGAGCTCGACGTCTTCTTCGAGAAGGTCATCGACCAGCACATGGACCCGGCGCGCCCCGTGCCCGAAAACGGCGGCGACCTCGTCGACGTCCTCATCAACCTGTGCAAGGAGCACGACGGCACGCTCCGCTTCACCAGGGACCACGTCAAGGCCATCGTCCTCGACACCTTCATCGGCGCCATCGACACCAGCTCGGTCACCATCCTGTGGGCCATGTCGGAGCTGATGCGCAAGCCGCAGGTGCTGAGGAAGGCGCAGGCCGAGGTGCGGGCCGCCGTGGGCAACAACAAGCCGCGCGTCGACTCCGAAGACGCCGCCAAGATCCCGTACCTGAAGATGGTGGTCAAGGAGACGCTGCGGCTGCACCCGCCAGCGACGCTGCTGGTGCCCCGGGAGACGATGCGGGACACCACCATCTGCGGCTACGACGTGCCGGCCAACACGCGCGTGTTCGTCAACGCGTGGGCCATCGGCAGGGACCCGGTGAGCTGGCCGGCGCCCGAGGAGTTCAACCCGGACCGCTTCGTCGGGAGCGACATCGACTACTACGGCTCGCACTTCGAGCTGATACCGTTCGGGGCCGGCCGCCGGATCTGCCCGGGCCTCGCCATGGGCGAGACCAACGTCACCTTCACCCTGGCCAACCTGCTCTACTGCTTCGACTGGGCGCTGCCGGCGGGGATGAAGCCGGAGGACGTCAGCATGGAGGAGACCGGCGCGCTCACGTTCCACCGGAAGACGCCGCTGGTGGTGGTGCCCACCAAATACCAGCGCCGCGCAGCGTAGTAGTGAGCAGAGCAATCATCGACGACGACAACGACTGAATAATAGCGTGCCGAAGTTTAGTACCACCAGCCAACAGTCAGAGTTGGAGCTATCAGCTATCCCGTCCTATTTTGTTTTTTTATTTGAGAAATATTTATTATGTCTTTTGCACGACATAAATAAATAAAATAAATAAAGCAAATCAACGTCACGAGTTATATTATCCCTGTCCGAATCCATTGGTACAATGGTCTCATGGATCATAGTTCATAGCTAATATTAGCTAGCGAACTATTTACTTTGGATGATGTTTGAATCCACTCGTTAAAAGGTGGATGCATGGGTGATTTTGTTTATAATATCTTTTCTTTTCTATTTGTTGTTGTAAGAGCACGTGGATATACGAAGGTGGACGGCAAATGTAATTGGTACCTGAAATCAATTGTACGACCGCTAAGGCTCACTTTACACGTTGAATGAACAACACCTGCTAATTAACTCTCTTACGCTTTCATCCTCGCTTTGCGCGAAAGGATCGATTCGGAGTTAATAGCCTCCCAGGTCTAGGCTCCTTTCGCGCGAAGCGAGGACGAAAGCGTAAGAGAGTTAATTAGCAGGTGTGGTTCATTCAACGTATAGAGCATAGACCTGGGAAGCTGTTAACTCCGGATCGATCCTTTCGCGCGAAGTGAGGACGAAAGCGCAAGAAAGTTAATTAGCAGGTATGCTTCATTCAACGTGTAGAGTGGGCCTTAGCCGTCTTCTCGGGTCGAGGCGTTACATCAATGACATGTATACATGCTTTTTAAATGGAAAAAGTCCATATTACTTCCTCCATGTTTTATACGATATTGTATCTCTAGTGCTAATTTATTATTAAATTTTCTAAGCTATCAAAATTGTGGCAAAAGTTAAGATATATTTTTTCTAACATAACTTATGATGTTCTCTATCATGTCACAAAAGTTGATATTAAGACTCAACTAATACATAGAAAAACAAAAATAACAAATCATGTTAAGGGGTAAACTAGACCAACTGAAATAGTTGGAGAGAGTAAATTGAACCAAATGTAAATTTAGAGGGTAATATGGACATATGTCAAACTTGAGGGGAGTAATTTGGACTTTTTCCTTTTTAAATTATGTGTTTTTAAGGAAATTAAGCAAGTTGAAAACTGAACTAACTAATTAGTGATGAGGGCTAAGTTAACCTTTTACCAGACTCCTTATTTGGTTCCAAAATTGTTTGGATACCTTGTAAGGAGTAGCTGCTATATATGGCACTGATCTTTCTGAAAAAAATTGTTTCTGAAAATGCATCTATAAATATATATCTGCAGATTGTTTGCTGAGATTTGATACTCTTGCTGACATTGGAAATGCATCTATTGCTGGTTCAGTTATAATGAAATGGCCACCTGTCAACTAAATTTTTTATAGTTGTTACTGTTAGGCCTTATGTTAACTGAAATTGGCCATCTATTAAATAGCAATTTGAAAACTGACATTTTTCCTTCAGAACTGACAGAGTTACACCAATTCAGAACTCATTACAGGAGCATACATTTTTCCAGAGTTAAAACAACTGACAGAAAGCTACCAACTGACAGATCATTTTTCATTTGAAAACCGACAAAAAGCAACCAACAGAATTGCAGCAAGGGCAGTTGAATTGGACAAGGTACACTTCCATGTTAAGATGTCTCAAAGGATTGTTATAAACAAGCAATAGTTGTAATATATCCAAGTTTCAGTGTTTAAGCTCGATAGAGACAATGTAACATGGAAGAGCTGTTAATTCATACAATTCTACAATGCAGCAGCATACTTATAAACAAAAACCAAGAGATCGATGACCTACATATTTAACTAAATCCTCTAAAAAATCAGACAGAACTTTCACTGACGATCCAGACTCGCGAATACTAAAACTGATCAGTAGGAGCCGAGAACGTAGGAGCCAGGCGCTAGGATCGGAGTTGCGACAAAACGATCCACGACGAGTCCTCATTTACCGCCATGTCCTCGTCTCTACATGAAGGAGTGCATGCGCGGCCGGACAATGGACTGAGCACCGTCCACGAATATCGTTGTGCCCGTCATGTACCGGGACTCGTCCTTCTCCAGATCCAGCCATCTCCGTAGGGGCATCACCTCCGCTGTTGCCTTCTCAGCCTTCTCCTTACCCACGGAGATGGGGAACTTGTCCTGCAGATGCAGGCCGTGACAGGCTGCGTTAACCCTAATCTTGTGCTTGCCAAGCTCCATTGCAGACAGCTGAAACAGGGGCAAGATTCAGATTGACAAGAATTGGTTGTAGCAATCAAAAGATGAAACGGGACTGAACAATACAGAGGTTAACCCTGAGAAAGACAGAGACAGTGATCCTCTATACTTTTTTTTTTTTGAAAAATTGGCAGGAGCTTTGCCTTTCAATGAAGAGGGTAAAAAGAGTTAATCATATACAAGCAAAATCAGGGTTAACTCGCCCTGGGGAGCAGGAAAAGGATAGGCTCTCTCCAAACGCTAAACCCCCTCTAGCCAAATGCTCTCCTTTGCTCAATGTCGTCTTTGATCCTTCCTGCTACTTGCATCACTGATTCAGAGTTGTTGTTGAATATGCGCCTGTTTCTCTCTTTCCAGAGGTTCCAAAAGGTGTATATGACCATGCCGTTGAAACGTCTCTGCTCTGTTAGGGGCACTACGGTAACAGCCTCCTCCCACCAGGACATGATCTGCAAGGGGTCCCCCTGCTGCGGTCCTAGAGTAGTATCGAAGTGTTCCCATGCAAGAATTTGTCTCAGTGATCCTCTATACTCAGTGGCTGTCTATGAAAGCTTTTCCTGAGCTGAACAATCAGGGGTACCATTCCATCATCCTTTCCACCTTGGCATATATGAACTGAGTGGTGTTTTCAGAAATTCAGAAACCTAATGGATGCAGATTGTTGAAAAGGCCCAAATGGTATGTGGGCTGTGGAATTCAGCAGCAGCTCCTTGAATCGATTGGTTGTATAAAGAGCCTGGGTTGTTTCAGCCTTTCAGGGTTTTGGTATTATTACTTTCTTTTGCTCCGCTGCTACTGTCTGAACATTCAAGGTTGTACATCTGAGGTGGTGGTGGTGTCTGAATTTCTTTAGCCAATTGTTACCATGTTAGTGTGGTCCAGTTATTCGTTTATTATGTCATATATGTACTTCGGTTGGTACTTTGGTCAGTTGCTCTAAACTGAACACAAGGAAAAAAATAGATTATCCTGCATGTCCCTGAAACAATCACCATTGAAGATGCTATTTTTCGTGTGCATGTGTGGCATCACGGAGTATTGAGAAATTAGTAATGTCTGATTTGGCAAATTGCATACCCACTGCCTCCTGTTTTTATGTGCAATTTAAAGGTGCAAAAACTCATAGAAACTCATAGACATATGAGAGTTGACTTGTCCAAACTTTGTTGATCATTTCAGTGTGGAATTTTTAGCATTGCAACATGATCAGTTTCAGGATTTTATTTGGACAGAACAGCAGCTGTCAGCATAATAAGCATATAGAAAGGGCACACGTCTAAGTAGTAGACAAGGATACTTACTCGGACCAATTGGTGAATAGCTCCTAAGCTTGTACCATATGCTGCAGCACCTGGATATAACCGTCTCTCGGCACCAATAATCTGTGTCAAGAACACAATAGATCCACCAGATTTTGTATCCTGGAACCGCTTTGCGATCGCCTTCATTAGAAACCAAGGTGTTATCACATTTACTTTGATTGTCTTCCTGTACTCATCTTCACTTATACTGAGACAATCTTGCACCTCCCCTGGTCACACAGACACAGTAATGGAACATTTTAAAAAAAGAATTGGCTGAAGCAGGACGTAAATGTGCACAAAACTGGCATTTCGTTCTGGTGTTTTCAGTGTTAAGACTACATTCAGACTAGTGATACCACTAGAGCCTCTGCTTTGTTTAGGATGCAACATCTCACATGCTGGACCCATGACAGTTAAAACAAAAGGCACCATATCTGTAATATGGCACAAGTTATGTAACGGATCAATTTAATTGTCAGGGTAGTTCAGTTCAGAGATATGTCTGAACCATGATATAAGTGCAAATTCAGTTCACTGGACCCTGTATTTTCCCCACTCCCACAGTTTCCTACAGTTATTTTTTTTTTAATTTTGCTAAAGGGGCGCGCTTGGTTAAAGACCGTAGTAAAATTGAAAGCTTTATTAGCAATTAAATCCTCAGCCCACGAGCATCCCCGTTCACGATTTTTACTGTGGCATAAGCAATGAGCTCAAGGATAAAGAAGCAAAGGCAAACCAATGGTCAATACGGCGTCAGGCGAGCACGTCTGTATGCGAATCATTCATACCCTCGTAGGAGTAGCAGTTGACGAAGGCATCCAGTCCGGCGAAGCAGCGCCAGGCCCGATCCACCGCCGCGTCGGCCGCCGCCTCACCACACGCTTCCAAGTCCAGCCCCACCAATTCGACACCTCCGCCTCCGCTGCCCCCGCAGCGCCGCGCCTCCTCCGCCGTCGCGGCCAGCGCGCCCTCGTCGCCCAATAAGACCAATCTTCAACCGGAATCAGAACCGAGCCGCATGCGACGCCAAGCGCGGGGACGGGGAGTGGTGGCAGCTACCTGCAGCCGTGTTTGGCGAGAGTAGAGGCGATCCCCCGGGACATGGCGTCGCCGGCGGCGCTGAGCAGCACACGCTTCGCGTAGGCGTCCCCCATCCTCTGGACCACCCGATTCCCGCGGCGGAGGCGGGTTTTTTTTTTTCTTTCCTCTCTCTCTCTCGCGAGTAGGCGACAGCAAAGCAGGCAGGCAGGGGCGCAGGGCAGCACGCTGAATTCTTCCGGGAGTTGGACCGCACACAGATGCGGCGAAACGAGTGAGTTGGGCCACCGCGCTGAGCTGGGAAGGTTGTTCTGGGCCTGCGTCCCGTGGGCCGGCCTTCCTTCTATCTTCTCGACGGAACAAATGGAAATGACCAAGTTTTAAACATTCTCCCGAATTTGTCTAATATAAATAGAAGCGCAGGGCTGGTTTTCATCATTTAAAAAAACAACCACACAAGTTCTGAACAACAGAGTATATCAAATCAGCAATTGAATCGGATATATAACTTTTTTTCTTTTTCTTCGTGGAGCAGATATTCTACAAAAGACAATGCAGAACCAGTGAAGAGCTCAAATAGTAAACAAACATGGTGGTCCCTATTTTTGAACTTACAACGGTAATTTTCTTCCAAAAGCATGGTAAAAGCAAGAGGACAAATGAGAGCCTATTTTTTTAGTGGAATCTGATCTTAAAACACGGTTTAACACTCAACCAGCTAACAACTCCACATCACTATCAGCTTCGGTAGTCATGTATGCAACGCTAAGCCTACTCAATCGAATACGACCTAACAAGCAGCTCGGTTGAAACATATTGCTTCATAGGTTTTAGCATGGAAAAGTTGATGATGACCACAACTTCACTGTGGCAACCACTAAAAATCAGCCTAACAACTCACTCTAGACCACATCACAAAAAGCACAATTGACCCAACTATAGAAATGGATGGTTCATTAGAGAGAAATTGACAAAACATGCAACTAATAAAGACACACCAGGAAAATTGAAAGAAAAAAGTAACCAAGCTTGCTACTGGGATGCTAGGATGCTGGAGGAAAACCAAAGCCTCCTGTCATCGTTCTTGAAATCGCCAAACACAATGACACAGATTCTCTCAACAAAAACACGACAAAGACGTCCACCATGAAGGACCCCAACAAGAGACCACCAAATCATAGCGGTGGTTCTCCATGACGATGACTCTGAATAGGTAAAAAGAACTGTCATGTTTTTTTAGGTTAGCGCCCCTACTCTTTAACTGCACAATCGATGCAATATACAGCCTATTCGCTTGCTCGTATACGATTGTGGATTATAAGCTAGAACAGTATTTTTCTCTCACACCAAACCAGCCAGTAGTAAATAATTCACGATCGTTTACGGCCTGCTGAACAGGCTGATAGTCTCCAAAGGTTTAAATTCAATATTAGCACTAAAAATCAGGTCACTAGTAGAGAACAGACCTTTGATCCTCGACCAAAATAGGCTCTAGTCCCGGCATTTTTTGCACCCGGGACTAGAGATACCTTTAGTCCCGGTTGGTGGCTCCAACCGGGACTAAAGGTCCCTACCCAACGGCTACTGCGCCAGGCAGAGGTGGCAGGGACCTTTAGTCCCGGTTGGAGCCACCAACCGGGACTAAAGGTATACTTTTACTCCCGGTTGGTGGCTCCAACCGGGAGTAAAGGTCTACTCCCGGGCCGTGGCTGCGTCCGGGGTTGGAAAGTTACCTTTAGTCCCGGTTGGAGCCACCAACCGGGACTAAAGGTCCCCCTTTTATATTCCGGCCGTCTCCTTCTTCCTCCCCGAGCCCGAGCTCAGCACATTTTGAAGCTCACTGCACTAGTGTTCTTGCTTCCTCCCTCCCTCCATTGTTCCTCCATCCATTCTTCGATTCCTCCGTCGATTTCTTCGATTCCTCCGTCGATTCTTCAGTTGTAAAGGTTACCAATCTCATACTCTCATTTTTCACAATTGTCTTATCTCATTTTGTTCACTATATATATATGGTTCTTTATTGTGGTTTTTTTCATTTGTAAGCAATTTGAGCTCAAAATCACTTCAAGCTTGTATATTTACATGAAAGAAGGTTAAAGTAGCTAGTTGAACTTGCGGACCGTGTTCATCTCGGCGAGCATGTTCTCTGTCGAGCGGTAACGGACGTCAAGAAGGAGCTTTGATTCTACGAGGGAGAGCAGCAACGGTCGTGGAAGACCGTGTTCCCTTCCTCGTAGAATCGGAGCTCTTCCTTGACCAAGTACGGTGCCGTCCGGTGGAAAAATGCTCGTCGAGATGATCACGTAAGCAAGGTCAACTAGTACGGATGGTTATTTATTCACATGTCCCGATATCGTCGCAGTAGTCTGTCAATCACCGTACCCAAACGTAATATATATATAAATATAAACTTAGAAAATAGTTAGAAAATTATAGAAAATCCTTACTAGTTGAACTTGTGGACCGTGTTCATCTCGGCGAGCATGTTCTCTGCCGAGCGGTAACGGACGTCAAGGAGGAGCTTTGATTCTACGAGGGAGAGCGGCAACGGTCGTGGAAGACCGTGTTCCCTTCCTCGTAGAATCGGAGCTCTTCCGTGACCAGGTACGGTGCCGTCCGGTGGAGAAATGCTCGCCGAGAAGATCACGTAAGCAAGTTCAACTAGTACGGATGGTTACTTATTCATATGTACCAATATCGTCGCAGTAGTCTGTCAATCACCGTACCCAAACGTAGTATATATATAAATATAAACTTAGAAAATAGTTAGAAAATTATAGAAAATCCGTACTAGTTGAACTTGCAGACCGTATTCATCTCGACGAGCATGTTCTCTGCCGAGCGGTAACGGACGTCAAGGAGGAGCTTTGATTCTACGAGTGAGAGCAGCAACGGTCGTGGAAGACCGTGTTCCCTTCCTCGTAGAATCAGAGCTCTTCCTTGACCAAGTACGGTGCCGTCCGGTGGAGAAATGCTCGCCGAGATGATCACGTAAGCAATGTCAACTAGTACGGATGGTTATTTATTAAAACATGTTTTTGAGATATAGATAATTTTATAGTTTCTTAATTTTATTTGTTTATAAAATGAGAAATTTATAGTGTATTAAAAATGAGTATAGAGAGTAGATGGCAACTGCTTCCGGGTCCTCGGCCTCTCATGGGTTTCCAAAGCGACTTAGGCCGGGCCTCCCTCTCATTCCATGCGGCAAGTGTCGTGATGAGACGAAGATTGTGATGGAGTACCGAGTTAAGAAGGAGGGTCCCAACAAGGATCGTATCTTCTACAAGTGTCCGGATCGTAATGTGAGTTATTTTATCGTATTTAATGATTATGGTTAGTTTATACCTATTTTCATGATGGTTGTGATTAAAGTTCTAATTTTTTGTTTTAATTTGGGTGGGATGGCGGTGGACGATGTTCAAGCTTCTCTTTGGGAGGAAGAGTATGTTGAACTCGTGCAAAATATATCTTGCACAACAAAGTGAGATACTGGCTAATGAGGCGGTGATCCAGCCGAAGAAGCCCAAAGATGTTGCACAATCATTGGATCTGTCTGTTTTAGTTGAGATTGGTCGCGAAATCCTTGTGCTCCTGAAATGTATTTTAGCTTTAGTTCTTTTAGTGGTAGTTGGGATTGTCTACATTGTAGCGATGCTTTCATAAATTTGTACCTTTTGTGGTGGCACACATGTTGTATAAATAATTAATTATAATCTAGGTTTTAATATGGTATTTATGTCATGTAATGCAGATGAGCCGGCATTGGATGTACAATGCTGATCGCCGCTCCCAAGAGTTCATTGACGGCGTGCATTCTTTGTTACGTGTGGCCGAGGCAAACAAACGCGACGGTTTCATGTGCTGCCCATGTGCCATATGTAAGAATACAGTGGAATATCCTTACTCAAGGACTCTTCATTCACACTTGTTCAAGTCGGGTTTCATGCCAAACTATATTTGTTGGACAAAGCACGGAGAAACCGGCGTTGTAATGGAAGAAGGTGAAGAAGAACAATGGGACGACAATGATATTATTCCCGATGGTGCGTGCTTCAATGATACTGCAATGGGAGAAGCTGAAGAAGAGGTAGCCACGGAAGATGAGCCTGCTAATGATCTTTGTCAGGTCATTCATGACGCACAAAGAGAATGTGAAAGTGAAAAGGAGAAGATCAAGTTCGAGCGGATGCTAGAAGATCACAACAAATTGTTGTACCCAACTTGTGATGCAGGGCAGAAAAAATTGGGAACCACACTAGAATTGCTGCAATGGAAGGCAAAGAATGGTGTATCTGACAAGGGATTTGGAGAGTTACTAAAAATCCAAAAGAAGATGCTTCCGAAGGACAATGAATTGCCCGCCACTACCTACGAAGCAAAACAAGTTGTCTATCCTATGGGGCTAGAAATCGAGAAGATACATGCATGTCCTAATGACTGCATCCTGTACCGTGGCAAAGAGTACGAGAAATTAGATGCATGCCCGGTATGCCATGCATCGCGGTATAAGATCAGGCGAGATGACCCTGGTGATGTTGAGGGCGAATGTCTGCGGAAGAAAATCCCTGCCAAGGTTATGTGGTATGCTCCTATAATACCACGCTTGAAACGTCTGTTCAGAAACAAAGAACATGCAAAATTGTTGCGATGGCACAAAGAAGACCGTAAGGTAGACAATATGTTGAGACACCCTGCCGATGGGTCCCAGTGGAGAGCAACCGACAGAGAATTCCCGGAGTTTGCAAATGACGCAAGAAACTTAAGGTTTGCTTTAAGTACAGATGGTATCAATCCTTTTGGAGAGCAGAATAGTAGTCATAGCACTTGGCCTGTTACTCTAAGTATCTACAACATTCCTCCTTGGTTATGCATGAAGCGGAAGTTCATTATGATGCCTGTGCTCATCCAAGGCCCGAAGCAACCTGGCAATGACATCGATGTGTACCTGAGACCACTTATTGACGAACTTCTCATTTTGTGGAATAAAGAAGGTGTACGTGTGTGGGATGAGTACAAATAGGAACACTTTGATCTGCGAGCATTGTTGCTCGTAACAATCAATGATTGGCCTGCTCTAAGTAATCTTTTAGGACAGTCAAACAAGGGATATAATGCATGCACACACTGTTTCGGTGATATTAGAGGTGTATTCTTGAAAAAATGTCGAAAGGTCGTGTACCTTGGCCATCGTCGATTTCTTCCTACAAATCACCCCGTAAGAAAGAAAGGCAAGCATTTTAAAGGGAAGGCAGACCACCTGACCAAGCCTCGCAACCGAACCGGTGAGGATGTACTCGATATGGTCAATGATGTGAAAGTCGTCTTTGGAAAAGGACATGGAAGCCAACCTGTTCCGAACGACGCTAACAGTCACGCACCCGTGTGGAAGAAGTCCATATTTTGGGACCTACCCTATTGGCAAGTCCTAGAAGTCCGCAGCTCGATCGACGTGATGCACTTGACGAAGAATCTTTGTGTGAACCTGCTAGGCTTCATAGGTGTGTATGGAAAGCCTAAGGACACATTTGAAGCACGACAGGACCTGCGTTGTTTGAGAGAAAGAGACAACCTGCATCCAGAGAAGACAGATGATGGACGCCATTACTTATGTCCTGCCAGCTACACTCTAAGCAAAGAGGAGAAGGAAATCATGTTTGAATGCTTAAACAACATCAAGGTACTATCTGGATTCTCCTCGAATATAAAGGGTATTATAAATGTGCCAGAGAAGAAATTATGTAACTTAAAGTCCCATGACTGTCACGTTCTCATGACGCAATTACTTCCAGTTGCATTAAGAGAAATTCTACCTCCAAATGTACGTCTAGCCACCGTGAAGCTATGTGCATTCCTCAATGCAATTTCTCAGAAGGCAATTGATCCAACTGATCTAGCTAAACTACAGAATGATGTGGTTCAATGTCTCGTCAGCTTTGAGTTGGTGTTCTCTCCTTCCTTCTTTGATATCATAACACACCTCCTAGTTCACCTAGTCAAGGAGATTTTCATTCTCGGTCCTATGTTCCTACACAACATGTTCCCCTTAGAGAGATTCATGGGAGTCCTGAAGAAATATGTTCACAACCGTGCTCGCCCAGAAGGAAGCATCGCCAAGGGCTATGGAACAGAAGAGGTCATTGAGTTCTGTGTTGACTTTATTCCCGACCTTGACTCGATTGGTGTTCCTGAATCGAGACATGAGGGGAGACTAAGCGGAAAGGGGACACTAGGGAGAAAAACATATATTGGTACGGATGATGATTATTTC
The DNA here is from genome assembly GCA_904845875.1 of Miscanthus lutarioriparius. Classification (NCBI taxonomy): domain Eukaryota; kingdom Viridiplantae; phylum Streptophyta; class Magnoliopsida; order Poales; family Poaceae; genus Miscanthus; species Miscanthus lutarioriparius. The sequence goes on from CAJGYO010000017.1 coordinate 75,406,007, forward strand.
AATAAAGCGCACTACACAGTTCTACAGAACTCCTCTTTGGTAGATCCGTATATTGAGACACACAAGGATCTCTTACGATCCGAGTTTCCAGGGAAGACTGAAGCTTGGATTACGCGTAAGCACATAGAAACTTTCAGCGGTTGGTTGCGAAAAAAATGTCAAGGTGATGAGAGCATCCATGAGCAACTGTATTTATTGGCTATGCAACCATCATGGCATATCGTCACATACAAAGGGTACGAGATAAATGGGAACATATTCTACACAGTAGCCCAAGATAAAAGGAGTACCAACCAAAACAGTGGTGTCCGCATAGATGCCACAGACCCGAATGGGAATAAGCAGACATATTATGGACGCATAGATGAAATATGGGAACTAGAATATGCACCTACTTTGAAGATCCCATTGTCCAAGTGCCAATGGGTCAAGGGGACCGGAGGCAGGGTAACAGTAGACAACGAGTATGGAATGACAACAGTAGACCTTAGTAATATTGGGTACAAAGACGAACCATTCATCCTTGCCAAGGATGTGAATCAGGTGTTCTATGTCAATGATATGTCTACCAAACCAAAAAGAGGGAAAAACGATAATGACTCAACCAAAGAGCCAAAGCGCCACATAGTTTTTTCAGGGAAAAGAGTCATTGTGGGAATTGAGGATAAGTCGGACATGTCAGAAGATTATGAAAAGGATGACCGAATTCCGCCCTTCAAAGTGAACAAAGACCCTAGCATCTTGGTAAATGATGAGGACACTCCATGGTTACGACGCGATCATAACCAAGGGACATACGTAAAGAACAAGTTCACTGCTGTGCCCACTTGATGATATAGTGATTTAATGTAGTGTGTGTTTGAGATATTATGTAATAATTGTGAATTCAGATGTTTATTATGTTATGTTTCAAATTAAATCAATGTTTGATTTGGTGGGATTTCTCTCTCGAAAAGGTAAATTAGGATATTGAGTGATGAAAAATTAAAATATTAACGTTAAAATGATGTGAAAACAAATTTCCTATCCAAAACCAATAGTTTTAATAATTTTAATTAAACACTACATTTTTGCATTAACGAAATAATAAATATTAGTTACATTATGTTTTATAATTGTAATAAAAAATAAAAAAAGTTAGGTTATAGATTTTTCCTATGTGCAATAAAGAAAAAGAAAATCCATATTTTTAACAAAATAATTTTATGCCTTTTATTTAATTTACTATGTATTTAACAAGACTATTGCATTTCTATTAAAAAAATTTGCTTAAAACACGCGGGAAACGAAACTGCAGCCCACCTTTACTCCCGGGTTGAAAGCCCACCTAGGAGTAAAGGTGGGCTGCAGTTTCGTGGCCCGCCAAAAAAACCTTTACTCCCGGTGCTTATTACCAACCGGGAGTAACCTTTACTCCCGGTGCGTGTTACCAACCGGGAGAAAAGGTATACCTTTACTCCCGGTTGGTAACACGCACCCGGAGTAAAGGGACCTTTACTCCCGGTTGGTAATACGCACCGAGAGTAAAGGACCTTTACTCCCGGCTGGTGGCTGGCACCGGGAGTAAATCTCCCAGGTATATAACCGCCAGTGCCAGGCGTAGATCGATCTCCTCCTCTTCTTCCTCGTCAAACACCGCCGCCCTTTCTCTTCTTCCTCACGCCGCCGCCGATTCATCTTCCACTGCGCATCAGCCCGCCCCCGTGACACCGGAGCCCGCGCCTCGCCTCGTGCGGCCCTCCACCGCCGACGACCTCGCGCCGACGACCTCGTGCGGCCCGGCCTCCACCGTGCGTGCCCATGGCCCTCCACCACGCCCGCCCAAGGTGAGAGTTCTCTCGGCTTTTGTCGTGCATGGTGAAACGGCATCAATGAGGGCCCATGCATGGTTGGGGTCTTTTGCTGCTTGTCGTCCATAGCGGAGGAGCCATCAGCTGCTGTCGTCATCTTGGGGGCATGCCATGGTTGTCAGTTTCAACAATGGCGTCTTGGGGCAACGGCATGCCATGGCTGCGGCGAATCATTTCCTTGAAGCACGCCACGTGCAAGTCAACAGCCTTGCCGTCCAAGTGGATGTGGTACCTGTACGCCCAGAACCTACTCCGGTGGCCCTTGTTGTCTCCAGAAGTCACATGGTGGCAAATCTCGCGATGCCTTCCGGTGGAGCTCTAAGGCTCGGCCGTCGTGGACAATGCATTCCGGCAGTGTGCCGCAGCCCTGGTGGATGCCGAGGTCTTGTTCGAAGCAGTGGTAGACGTAGCTAGCTAAAACTTGCAACATCACGACATCACGCACCGACGACACCGCCCCGGCCTGCCTCACGTCGTCGCCGTCGTCGTCACAAGACACCGCCCGCCTCGTCGTCGTCATCACAAGACACGCCATCGCCGCGCGCGACGTATATATACGTCATTTGTATTCATATGCATGTATATATACGTCGCGGAGCACCGCCGCCCTCGTTCGCCTATGCATTTCTATGTATACGGCGAAGGACCGCCGCCCTCGTTCACCCATGTGTACAAACATATATACGGCGGAGTGGAGCACCGCCACTCTCGTCACACCGCCCTCTCTCGCGGCCTAGTCAATCAACATTCGTATTACGTGTTGGCATAAGATATATTGTAGTTAATAAAGTGACTATGTTTAGTTTAAGATATATGATGAATGACTACATGGTTCACATGGTACATAGGATAACAACATCACGCACCGACACCACCCCGGCCCGCCTCACGTCGTCGTCGTCAGCACACCGGCCACCGCGCCGACACGTATATATACGTCATTTGCATTCATATGCATGTATATATACGTCGCGGAGCACCGCCGCCCTCGTTTGCCCATGTGTTTCTATGTATACGGCGGAGCACCGCCGCCCTCGTTCACCCATGTGTACAAACATATATACGGCGGAGTGGAGCACCGCCACTCTTGTCACACCGCCCTCTCTCGCGGCCTAGTCGATCAACATTCGTATTATCGTTATCGTTAACGCTAAACAATCACACCAGGGCGAATTGCGTCGGTGACTAGGGCGAACCACGTTGTTGATGTCACCGACGTGGTTTGCCCTAGTCACCGACGCAATTCGCCCTCGGCCGTTTATGTATAGCCCTAATTCGCCCTAGTACCGACGCAGTTCGCCCTAGTGTGGCGAATTGCGTCCGTGACCGAGGGGCAAGATTTAATAATGCATATTGTTCGTAGATTTTACGCATGTAAGCAAAGATTTGACGTACTATATATTGGTTTTGTTTTTTGAAGCTAGATGGCCGACCCGAGAAACATGGATGAGGAGGAGTTGATGATGAATTTGATCAACACTGGCACTCAAGTTGCCGGCGATGATGGTGCTAAAAATAACGTGCAAGAGGATGCGATGATGGCGGAGTCGATGATTTTAGCTCTTGAACAAAATGAGCAACAACATATTGGCCAAGTATATATTTTTTATTATTAGCTATATAATTATCATATGTCTTATGTGTGCTCATGACATTAAAAATAATGTTTATGTTTTGTAGCCCTCTGGATCGACATCAACAACTACAACGAAGAGTAAAAATGTTCGAGGTCCCAAAAAGCCATTGGAGGGCCGCTTCATCATCTCAAAGTTCAATGTGGATACAGGCGAACCGGAGGGGCCAAATAAAACGAAATTCATGCACCACTGTGGTTACCTTGTACGAGACCGGCTCCCGATCAGTACCCGCGAATGGAAGAAGAAGACCAATGCTCCTCATATCAGTTTTGTCTCCGATCGTGACAAGACGTTAATTTGGAAAGATGTCTTGGTACATTTCACGCTCCAAACAGATGGTTATGATGATATAATAGATGGTGATGAATTGAAGGAGCGAGTTAGGGATTGGGCAATGAAGAAGATGGCCACCCAGTTTTAGACTTGGAAGAAACACCTATACACGACGTATGTCAAGAAGAACATAGCACCAGATTTTACTGTCCCAGGCCCGATCTCAAAGTAGAGGCCCTATTGGGATGAGTTTGTACAGTACAAGACGTCGGAAGATGGTGTAAGTCGGGTGATAAAGAAGCAACGTAATGCCCAACAGAAAACATACCAACATAACTTGGGATCAGGTGGCTACCCGACTGCCATTAAGAAGTGGAACAAAATGGAAGCAGACCTTCTTGCCAAGAGTATCACACCCGAATCACTCGAGTGGGGAGAGCGTGCAAAGAATTGGTTTTTTGCTCTTGGGGGAACATTGGACCAGGAGACAGGGAAGTGCGTTTATGGTGCAAGACTGCAAGAAGCAGCAGAAAAATTGTTTTATGCTCAGAGAGCTACTGCTAGTGGTGCGTTCAGGCCCAACAGAGAGAAGGATGAGCTGACATACGCCATCAGGACTATTGAACATGGTGGCCGAACTAGAGGCAAAGGAAGTGTCTCGTGGGAGCATGGATTCCCTCAGGACAGACCTTCCTACAGAAGCCGCCAGAGAAAGAAGGAAGAAGGGGCATAGCGGCTCTAGAGGTTGGAGGAAGCGGTGTGTGAAGCACAGGAGCGGGAAAAAAACCTTGAAGCAAGAATGCAGGAGGAAATTAGAAGGCAAGTGCAAATAGCAGTGAGTGCAAGCAAGCAGGCATCAGAGCCAGGAATCAACATTAGCCAATCTGTTCAGTTGAAAAGCAGCTGCGCTTCCACGGAGATACCAAATCAAGGGGACACAGGACTGCGCTTCCCTGTGGATGACGTCACTGAACCTTGTACATCGTGTGAGCTACACATTCTGAAGGGGAACTCCACAATCAAGGTGGCTATCGGTCTTGTTAATCTTATCGACCGAACCAAGACACCAAGGATTCATGGGAATATAATCCAAGAAGGATATGCTACCATCTCGGTAGATAAAGCTAAAAAAGGTTTTAGTGATTTGCCTCTTGACATTCCTGGAGGTGATGGCGAGAAGACTCTAGGAGAAGCAGAGAAGACATTCATTCTATGGCGCAAGTGCTACATCATCATTCCCGGGATGTCGGCTCCACCTCCTGAACTACCTCACCATAAGTGCGGATGAAAATACTACATCATTAATTTATATTGGCTTAAATAATTAACAATCTTCTCATAATAATATGTCATTCATTTTTTGTAGCAGATCCTCCCCCAACCTAAATTCAATTGTTCAATCGCCAGATCATCATAGTGCTCTGCACGATGACATTGTGTTGGAAGGCGAGGCTGCATCCACACCATCTCTAAGGAGGTCTCCAACGCCGCAGCCGCCACCTCCAAGGAGGTCTCCAACGCCGCTGCCACCACCTCCAAGGAGGTCTCCAACGCCTCCCCCGCCCCCGCCTACCAAGAAGCCAAGTGCTAGCAAGAGGCCAGCCCCGCAAACGAAGAACCAGTCCCCGCCGGCAAAGAAAGCCGCCGTGAAACCAAGGGCTATTCCTAAAATAATATCTGAAGAGAAGGAAGAAGGAACTGATGCATATAAAAAAGATATGTTCAGATTCTATGACAAACTTAAAAAGAATCAAGAAGCAAGGAGAAACCCGGAGAAACTGTACTTCTTCGTAGCTCCAGATATTCTAAGAAAAAAGGTGGCTTCTTACCAGCAACAACAGCGGGAATCTCGTAAGCCGTCCAAATCAACGTTAACGGACTATGACCGCACTCTCACCAAGTCAATTGAGGTGGCACAGAAAAAGAAGCGGGCAGAGAAAGGAGTTGCCCAACTCGGACAACAATCGCACCAATTAGTCCCCCCCGCTAGTTGTTGGTAATGAATATGGTTCGAATTTAGGATTAATGCATTAGGCAAACATACCTCCGGATGTCGATTTGGATCACCTTGGTGAATTTATTGATGAGACTGGTCTCGACCTTTACCAGATGTTTGGTGATGGAAACATTGAGAGTGCGGCGGAGGTTGATATTTGGAAGAAAAAATTTGTACTAGGCCAGAGTCTATACAACCCTCAAGCCTTATCTGATCTGGGGACGCAAATGTACCTGCTAAACAAGTGGTACATGCAGGCGTCTACCGGTGGAGACTTCTGCGTTGGTGTCAGAATTAGAGACGAGCATTGGTTCCGTGGCGATGATGTTATGTATGTTGACTTTGCAGAATTTCATCAACTATGCCACCTGACCTCTCTGGACAAAGTTATCATTAGCTGCTATTGCCTGTAAGTAATAATTCTTTCGATCTATTATTAAACTCATCATATGTGTGTATATGCATATAAATTATCCTAACAAGTACTATATATATGCAGATTTACAATGACAGAGCTCAGAAAGGTAGGCTGCAATAAAATTGGTTTTGTTGATCCCCATATAGTATTCAAAGACCCAGTTACTCCACAGACTAATTGGAAGTCTGAGTCAGAGAGTAACCTCATGAACATCTTAGTGAACCAACGCCACAAGAAGGATATACTCTTTCCCTACAACTTCAAGTGAGTGTTAATAATGTCGATCATCCTTAATGGCTCATATGTTGATTCTAGTTAATTAATGAGTGTTATGCATTATATCCTATAAACACATGCAGCAATCACTGGATATTGATGGACATCGATCTGGTGAAAAGTCACTTGATAATCTATGACTCGAAGAGAAAACCACAACAAGACTACCAAGATATGATAGATATTATCCAGAGGTAATTTCGGTATCTCTAGCAACCATATATACACACAAACATGATGATTAACTATATCTGATGACGTGATAAATTTTTTATTGGGCAGTGTTTGGAAAACCTTTATTGAGAAGCAACACATGGGAAAATGCAAAGCGCCACTAAATGTAATCCCTTTGAAAGTAAGTCCCCTAAATCGCATCATCTTTATTAATTAAACATATAGCTTTCACCGGATCACCAGATTGGATGACAAATCTTTTTCTCGTAAAGTGGTGTCTGAGGCAGGAACAGGGGAACAACTACTGTGGTTACTATGTTTGCAAGTTTATCAAGGTGGTCTCCCAAAGAACTCCTACAGAGAGACTCAAAGTACGTTAAAAATACACTATATATTCATTTAATTATTATTATTGATTGTATTACTATGTCTTTATATATATATATATGTACATATATTAATTTATTTTCCTTTAATTCAAACCTGTAGGCTCGATGGTTGGAGGAAAAGGTCATACGGCAAGACCAAATCAAAACAATTCAAAAGTCTATAGCCGGATTTTTTAACGAGCAGGTCATCGATTCCAAAGGCGAGTTCTACTTCGACCCAACACTGCCATGGAAGCCAAGCTAGAGGATGAGAGGAAACTTGTTATATATCACAACAACTGTAATGCAATCTTTTGTAATATATGCACATGAAATAATATAATGTAAAATACACATATGCATGCATGCATGTAAATATATATATGATGCATGCATATATATATATATATATATATATTTCTATGCTTGAATTGTGTGATTTAATACGTTCGTTGTGCTTGAACCGAAACATACTATACGCGCATATAAATGTATAATTAGCAGCGTACAATACGACTTCGAAAACCTATTTTGAAAAGAAAACAAAAAATTGAAAAGAAAAGAAAAAAGAAAAAAAAACTTTAGTCCCGGTTCGTATTACCAACCGGGACTAAAGGTGCCGGCCATCGTGGCATGTCAGGAGGCACCTTTAGTCCCGATTGATGTTACCCACCGGGACTAAAGATCCTCCTTTAGTCCCAGTTCCTGACCTGGAACTAAAGGATCCCCTTTAGTCCCGGATGCTTGCTCCCGGATGGGAAACCGGGACTAGAGGGGTTCCCCACCGGGAGTAAAGCTGTTCTCTACCGGTGGGTAAAAGGGTGAGTGCTTTATGTGTGTACTGTGTATGCTTGTGGCCACGCATGTGGTGTTTACATCCGCACCATTTGCTTCTTTTTCCAAAAAAAAAAGAAATACTGAAAAAAAATGTTTTCACACATGCTAATTTGAAACCCGAAACTTGAGGGGAACGAGGTTGCCTCTGGAATTGAAACTGCTCGTTTGGTGCGACTGGTGGAGAGGAATAGGAACCTTCTGTTGAGAAAAGTCTTTGCTTTTCTGTTGTTGCATATGGCCACTTGGCTTGTTTTCCTGTTCTGATCAACTATATATGCTCAGGGGCTCAGGAAAGATCACATGTCGGCCACTTAATAGAATAGTCTATTTTTGTTTGGTATAAGCCCTCCTTTTTTAATTTTATTTTTACTTTTAAAATGGACGCGGGAGAGCTTCTTCCACGCACGCTACTGCCTAAGAAAGGATGCATGTCTACGTACTGGCTCCCGGTCACATAATCATGTTGTTTAGGATAATTCTTTTTATCAAACCTTAAAAACTACCAACTTCAATAAGTATTACATTATTTAATTAAAAACATGTAAGTTATACACGTTTAACTATACTAAAACTACTTGCATAGTCTCTGACTTTCGAGTGGCAAATAATGTAAAAAACAATAAGGTCCTTTAGATCCTTAGAATTGAGTTTATTTTAATAATTAAAATTTAGACACAGATTCATTAATCTAATATGATTGTATATAAAATCTTGCGCAATGGCATTACATGCATAACAATCTAGAAAAACTCATGCGTCGATGGAAGACTTTCCTGCTAACTAATGGTTCCATGCCTTTAGGCGACATCAGGGGTTGAAAAAAATATGAGCTACGAGTAGAGTATATTAGGGGTGTTTTGACCGGCGCCGCCTGTTGAACTGCAGTGTGGTTGCTTGTGTCGTTTGGAACAAAAAGGCAACTTCAACTCTTCAAATAAAGTTCATCCATAGCCCGGTTGAACCGTTGAATTGTTGCACAGGATTGTTTTTTTATATAGAAAATGACGAACGTACACTTGCTGCTGCGCGCCGGCGCATGAACAAGTCCGGCTACCTTGGTGTGTTGAACACGAAGGCGTGTGTTTGGCTTGCTGATTCTGTCAGGAATCCTCCGTCAAGATTCTACAAGAAGATACTAAAAAAAAACTAGTACTGCCTCCCTCCAAAAAGATTGCACCTGGTTGGGTCAAAACTCAAATTATACTATAAAAACCATATTTTTCATATTACAAATCTGATAATACTTACTAGATATATGCCCGTGCGTTGCACGGAGCTACAGATCGAATGACAATTAGTTTATATTTATTTTTTATAGATCGGCATACATGTACGTATACGAGCGTATTCCTTTAATTATTTTGTGAGTTCAAATTAGTCATCATGACATCACAATGACATCACATGTCCTCACGTCCGGATGGCCACGCACGGACGTCGGTCACCACGCATCAAGTCACCGGGGCCTGGTAATTGCCGATCTTGTAGCTGGAGGTCTCATGTTGCTGGAGGCCACCACGCAGCTCGGAAGTCTCAATGGCTGCAGACTGCAATCTCACCTGTGCGAGGCCATTCCTTTCCTATCCCCTCACAGACCCTGCACAACTGCGAGATTGCTCCTTTTCATGCCCTTCCAAAGGATTTCCCCTCGCGTGCATGTCTCGAGGCGGCGGGATGTGTAATCCAAGATGCCGAATGCGTGGGGGCGGGAGATCCAGGCTTTTTTGGAGTCCTAGAGAGGATAGTGCCCTTCAGTCCACGCAGCGATAGCACAGCATTGGCCGAGGCGGGCAGATAGATCTCCGTTCGCTCTGCACGTGCAGAGGAAGACATCTATAATCGGCAACACCCGTTGACGCCGCTGTAACGAAGGACGGGGCAACTCCGTCAAGCTTTGCACGCTGGGTCATGCTTGTAACCGGGCGACGGGAGGTTGCCGATGCACAGCACTCGGTGCTCGCGGAACGCCCGGTGCCAGTAGAACCCGGCGCCGCGATGAAAGTGCACGGCTCTGGCGTCAGCGACGACAGGGTAGCCCACTGCCGCGACAAGGAGCTTCGAAATTTAACTAGGGCCACGTTTAACTAGCTACAGTACATTTTGTTTTTATTTGGTAATAGTTGTTCAAACATTGACTAATTAGACTCAAAACGTTCGTCTCGTAAAGTACAACTAAACTGTGCAATTAGTTTTTGATTTCGTCAATATTTAGTACTCCATGCATGTACTGTAAGTTTGATGTGACGGAAAATCTTCTTTTTGCATAGTGCTAAAGTTGGTAATTTGGTGAAACTAAACAGGCCCTAGCCCTATACGTGCTTTTGGAATTAAACTTGTGAGCTCATACGTACTTTGTCCTTGAGCTTGTACGTGTTTTTTTATTAAAATAAAAATAAATTAACGGCGAGGTGGCACCTGACTGTGGTATGGTATGTGCTTCCGTTTATAGAGCTCGTACGTGTTTTTTCCTTGAGCTTGTACGTGACTTCTTTTTATTAAATTAAATTAAATAAATGGCAAGGTGGCAGAGGCTGGTACGTGCTTCCGTTTATAGGTGCATCCGACGCGGACTCGATTACGGCAGGCGAGGCGATGGATTAGTTGATCTGACGATGACGTTGGATATTTCTTAGGTGTAGAAGATTTAGTATGGTAATATTAGTATCATTTTATAAATTTGATTAAATGTTAAATCATTTGATTTAGCAATATTTTAGAATTGTATTCTTTTGGATACAGAGAGATCGAGAGAATCTCAGTCTAATCAGCTGTAGAAAAATACAGTTGCTGCAGTAGCTATGGCTTTTTCTTCTCTTTTATTAAATTACAGTGGTAACATGTATAGTAGGCTACAGCGGCCAAATAATCCTTTACCCCCTCCGTCCTTTTTATCTAGGATTAAGTCCACTTTTAACACCCCAACTAATTAAGTGCGGCATGCGGTGAGGGTGGATCTGCCCCATCCACCTCTAGCGAGGGCGGATCGAGGCGTGGCGGCGGTGGATCAGGAGGCACGACGGTGAGGGCGAATCTGCCCCGTCCACCTTCTGTGAGGGCGGATCAAGGTGCAGCGGTGGCTGATCCGGCAGGCTTGTGCGTAGGAAAGCCTCACCCGGCGGAGATGGCCGTGGCAAGCGCCGTGCGTAGCCGGGAGACTGCCGTGCGGCACTTCTTGCTGCGCTGCTTCGGTGGAGGTGGCGCCTTGGGCGACGGGGACATGAAGTCGTCCGAGTGGAACGACGGGCAGCTGGAGGAGAACACCATGGCTGACTCGTCCTCGTCGTCGGCCTCCGAGCAGCACGGCAGCGCGCGGATGTCGCCTCCCTGCGCCACAGCCGAGCTCGCTGGTTCTGCCAAGCCGGTTCCGCAGCAAACCACGGGAACAGGCTGCGGGCACGAAGCTGCACAGGGACAGGGACCGCAGGCCGCGGGCGCCTCCGCGGGGGGCAGCCAGCCATAGGCGTGGAGGTCTTCGCAGGGGCCGCCTAGCCGCGAGGAGCGGAGCCGCAACCGTGGGCGTGGAGACCACCGGTGGGCGTGCGGAGGTCGCGCAGGGCCGTGGCGCAAGAGGCTGCGCGGGCTGGCTGCTCGTGGTGGGATGGACGCCAAGCAGTGGGGCAGAATCGGGTGGGCGGGGTCAGCTATCCATGGTCAAGGCCGGTGGAGGGGCGGTCGACGATGTGGCCTCGGGCGAGCGGCCGACGCCGGGGATGGAGATGACGCCACCACCGAATGCCGCTGGAGCTAGAGGAAGGAGGGGAGGGAATGAGTGGGTGACGTGTGGGCCCCATATGTCACTGAGATGCAGGCCAGCGTCCAACGTGGCGGTCAACGCCAGCGTGGCGTGGTCAAAACCACTCAACGTCGGTCAAAACAGCCTTGTCCCTGCCCAGGTGCTAAAAGTGAACGGTTTTAATAGTTGGGGTACCGGTACTAGATGGTTTTGTAGTTGAGGGTTAAAATTAGACCAAAACAATAGTTGAGGGGTCAAAAGTGGACTTAATCCTTTTATCTATCGTTCTCATTTTCCAAGAAGTCAAACATACTCAATTTTGACCAGATATATAAGAAAATATTAATATTAATATTTATTATACATAATTAGTATCATTAGAGGTCGTTGAATATACTTTTATAATAACTTTATTTGAGCTACAAATTTTGCTAATATTTTTTATAAACTTAGATAAACTTGAGAAAGTTTGATCAGCACGGATATGTTTACCTTTAGTTCTTAGGCCCCCCAGCCTCCACATCAGTCTGTAACTGCGATGTCAAATGGATCAGAAGCCACGGAGAGGGTCGAAATGACCTCAGTAAGGAAGTCATTGTCATCTGTCCACTGCCTGCAATGAGCCTGTCCTTGTCTCTTCTGTCACTAGTTGCGCTAGTTGCATGCAGGTCAGTAAACCGATCGATCGATCCAACTGATGTCTGCCAGCCTAATTCTAAATCTGAGCCCCGTTTAGATCCTTAGAATTAAATTTATTTTAATATAATCATAATTTATATATATATTAATTAAGTTAATATAGTTGTATATGGATTATATCTATATATTATTGTTAGCTATATAAGAGACATACTTATGTGTTGTATTTCTACCGTAGAGGAGTGAGTTGTAAAGTAGAAACATAGGATGATAATCCATAGAATCAATTTTCATCTCTCATCTTATGAATTTGAGATAGACTTATATGTGAACTTTGAAAGTGATGAAATATTAAATTTCAAGCCAAATAGACTAATTTATTAAGTAGATTTTAATTCCAACAAATGAAAGGATCCTAACAGCTCGTAATGTTTTGCAGAAACGCATGCGGCCATTGAATTACCAGAGACGGTGTCAGTTACTAGTACTTAGCAGAGCCCTATTTATAGCCCCCATGGCGAATGGGGATGCCCAAGCCTCAGCCCTCAGCTCAGCTAGCACCGTTAAGCAACAGCTAGCTAGCAATGGCGGTGCAGGTCATCGTAGAAGGCAGCAGCAGCTCGCCTCAGCAATGGCAGCTCACGGTCGTCATGGCGGTTCTCGTCCCTCTGCTCTTGCTCCTCCTTGCAAGAAAAAGAAGAGCAGGAAAGAGCTGGAGCAGCAAGAAAGGGCGGCGCGTCCTCCTCCACCTGCCGCCGGGCCCGTCGAGGCTGCCGATCCTGGGCAACCTGCACCAGCTGGGCGCGCTGCCGCACTAGAGCCTGCGGGAGCTGGCGCGCCGCCACGGTCCCGTCATGCTGCTGCGCCTGGGCAGCGTGCCCACGCTGGTGGTGACGTCGGCGGACGCCGCGCGGGAGGTGATGAAGGCGCGCGACGTAGATGAAAAATTGTAAGCATTGATGTGAAGATAAAATGGCGAGTCTGCATTATTTTATTTTAACTTCACATTGATGTAAGCATGTAAATTGATGCAGCTTCCCCGACACGCCGGGGGCCCGGCGCCTGTCGTACGACCACAAGGACGTCGCCTTCAGTCCCTACGGCGACTACTGGCGCGAGATGCGCAAGCTCTTCGTCGTCGAGTTCCTCAGCGCGCGCCGCGTCCGGGCCGCTGATTACGCCAGGGAGGCCGAGGTAGGAGATGATGATGAGTGCATCGTCCATGTATTGCCGTCGTGATCATAGGGCACTCACTATATAAAATGGCGTACAGGTGGACAAGCTGATCGGCAGGTTGAGCAGCGCCGGCGGCAAGGCGGTGCAGCTGGAGGACCACATCTTCGGGCTCATGGACGGCGTCATCGGCACGGTGGCGTTCGGGAACATCTACGGCACGGAGCAGTTTGCGCACAAGATGCACTTCCACGACGTGCTGGACGGGGCCATGAGCGCCAAGGCCGGCTTCTCCGCCGAGGACTACTACGCCAACGCCGCCGGCCGCCTCGTGGACCGCCTCACCGGCGCCGCCGCGCGACGCGAGAGGGTGTTCAGGGACCTCGACGCCTTCTTCGACACCATCATCGACCAGCACCTGGTGGACCCGTCCTCCCGCGCCACGACTCCCGGCGGCCACGGCCCCGACCTCATCGACGTCTTCGTCGACCTCATGGAGGAGCGCCGCCAACGGCGACAGGTCGACGGCTCTCTCCGCTTCACTAGGGACCACATCAAAGGGCTGCTCTCGGTACGCCACGCGTCGTGTTCGTTCACACTCACACTACTCACTACTCAGCGACAGATCATCCATTGATGCATGCATGTTACACTGTATTATTATATTAATTGCAGAACGTGTTCACCGCTAGCGTGGACACGAGCTCGGTGACCATGGTGTGGGCGATGGCGGAGCTGATCCGGAGGCCGGCGATGCTGAGGAAGGCGCAGGAGGAGGTCCGGTCCGTGGTGGACGGCGGCGGCAGGGAGAGGGTGCACCCCGACGACGTGGCGAAGCTCAGGTACCTGAAGGCGGTGGTGAAGGAGACGCTGCGGCTGCACCCGGCGGCGCCGCTGCTGCTGCCGAGGGAGACGCTGCGGCAAGTGAGCATCTGCGGGTACGACGTGCCGGCCAAGACGCGGGCCGGTACTGGTCAACGCGTGGGCCATCGGCAGGGATCCCCGCAGCTGGGGGGACAGGCCCGAGGAGTTCGACCTTGGCAGGTTCGACGGGGACGACGGCGTCGTCGACTTCAACGGCACGCACTTCGAGCTCGTCCCCTTCGGCGCCGGCCGCCGGATGTGCCCCGGCATGGCCATGGGCGTGGCCACCGTGGAGTTCACGCTGGCCAACCTGCTCTACTGCTTCGACTGGGAGCTCCCGGAGGGGGTGCGGGTGGAGGACGTGAGCATGGAAGAGGCCGGAGGGCTCGCCGTCCACAAGAAAACGCCGCTCCTGCTTGTCCCGACAAGATACAAGTGTTGATCATCAGACTGTCAGTAGTCGTCAGTGCTTAGCTACTGCATATGATGACCATTTTATTAGCAAGCCTTGCATTTTTTTATTACAGCAGAAAAACGCTATATAGCTCTTAACGTTTATTTGAGAATATTATACATATTACTAATATAAGTTTACAAGGAGCGTATGTAGCGTTCATGAATTAAGCGCGGGTCACCTGTGTACAATAGAGTTATTGTATACTGTAGATGTAGATGACAGTGGTAAATTATTTTGATATGAAATAATAATGGTGCCATACCTTATAGATTGGTTCGATTTAAATTAAAGGGATTGCCCACTTCATACTTGGGTAAAAATGTTCTAACATACTACGCACTTTGTCCCATAAAAAGAGCCGTTATGTGATTCGTGCTGGTCAAAGTTACGTGATTCGTACTGGTCAAAGTTTTTTAAGTTTGTCTAGGTTTATAGAAAAATATTAGAAACATTTGCATCTCTAAATAAGTTTATTATAAAAATATATTTAATGATCTATCTAATGATACTAATAATGTATCAAAAATATTATTGTTTTTATATAAAATGATTAAAGTTGAAAATATTTGACTTCTTGTAAATGTGAGAACGACACTTTTTATGGATCGATGGAGTATGTCTTCGTAAGAGAATTTATAGCAATGGTGGTTGATTTTGGGGAAATATGGCCCCACGGCGAGGTAACAAGTTGATGTTGGGGGACGGCTGGGAACGATCATAGCCTCTTTGGAAGGAAGCCCACGGATACCTACAGCCCAAATGCTCCAAATGGTGATGGGCTTGAGGGCCTGTGTGTCAGACGCTCGCGTGGCGTGCGAACCGGATGGGCTACCTTGCCAAAGTGGGCCTGATAGTGTCGGTGTTTCGAACCACCGGCTTTTCCTTTAATGGAGCGTCCTGCTTTTCCTTTTACAGATGAAGGGGAAGGCGCAGGTTACAGAGAGAGAAAAGGAGAAAAGCGAGGGAGAAGAAGGCCTCAAGGGTCATGGACTTGAGGAAGTGGAAATGACTTTCATATCTAAGCATGGCTAGCTCCACTTTTACGAGCAAGATTTTTTTTCATACGGGTATTAAACCCTGGGTCGATGTGCCTGTACTATCAGAGCAAGGCTAATAATACAATCAGCAGGTCGGCTATAAGGATTTTTACAGTCTTCTCTCAGCCCACCCATATAGTAGTTAGCTCTCCACTATTAATACATGGCTCACTTGTTTCTCTCATAAAGTTTCTCGGTTTTTATTTCTAAGCAGGCCGTAAGCTTACAACCCGCTGCTCTTTTCTCTCTTCTCCTCTCTCTCCTCCACCTCAGCATTCAGGCGGCTTACAGCCTGCTATTATACTTTTCTCATGTGTCTCCTTTTTCGAGTGATACACTACACTACCTCTTAAATGATTTTCAGTGACGCCTTTTTATTTCTCCTTTTGTTTTCCAGATGTAGATCGATTGCTGATTAACGACCTGTTTGGCAGGGCTCCTGTGGCTCCGGCTCCCGCCTCTGTCGGCCTCCCACGGGCCGATAGGTGCCAGGCGGAGCCGGAGCCGCGGAGCCCGAAAATCGAGCTCCGCCGGCTCCGCCTGGGGTTGTGAGAGAGTTAAAGAGGAGAGAGAAAAATGGCTCCGGCTCCCTGTCGGCCCATGGGCGGCTGACAGGGAACCGGAGCCAGCGCAGGAGCTCTGCCAAACAGGTCTAAGAACTTTTTCTAGAGGTGTCTCCAGGATGCTCGAACCAGTGGACCGCTCTTGAGAATTACTAGTTTCGAAATTAAAGATGGCCGGCGGCCTTCCAACCACCAATAATGAAAATAGCCTCCATATTACTAGAAGAAAAACCCGGCGGCCTCTATTTAACGGGTGAAATCCCAAGAGGCGAAAACAAGCTAGTTAGCACAGACGAGAGAGAGAGAGAGAGAGAGAGAGAGAGGAGGAGGAGGAGGAAAAAGCTAATAATAAGGTGGTCGTTCATGGCTCCGATGAAGCTGTACGGTGCGACGGTGTCGTGGAACGTGACTCGGTGCGTGGTGGCGCTGGAGGAGGCCGGCGCCGAGTACCAGATCGTACCCATCGATTTCGCCACCGCCGAGCACAAGAGCCCTGACCACCTTGCCTGCAACGTACGTCGTCGTATTGTACTGTCTTTTTATTTGCCCGGCCGGCCGGTCGTCTCTCCCGGCGGTCTCCATCCCCTGCTGCTGTTGCTGCGGGATCTGATCTGATAGTTAAAATTCATCACTGTCCAGAGTATTGATATGATTTACATATATTGTGTTTCGATCTCTCCAGCCGTTCGGTCAAGTTCCAGCCTTCCAAGATGGCGATCTCCACCTATGGGGTACGTACGTATGATCCTATCATACCTCTTGGACGGAGAGTCGGAGATCCTATATATACAACCTCTTTGTAAATATGACAGTAGTACTAGTTTTCATCCCTGCCATGCATCACAAAATGGTATTTTTCCCAGAATCGCGTGCAATTTGCATGTACGTTGCCCGCAAGCACAAGCCTGACCTGCTGAGGGAAGGCAACCTCAAGGAGTCAGCAATGGTGGACGTGTGGCTGGAGGTGGAGGCCAACCAGTACACCGCTGCACTGAACCCTATCCTGTACCAGTGCCTCGTCAGCCCTATGTTCGGGGGCACCACTGACCAGAAGGTGGTGGAGGAGAACCTGGAGAAGCTGAAGAAGGTGCTGGAGGTGTACGAGGCGCGCCTGGCCAAGCACAAGTACCTCGCCGGAGACTTCCTCAGCCTCGCCGACCTCAACCACGTCTCCGTCACGCTTTGCCTGCTCGCGACGCCCCATGCTTCTCTGTTCGACCCGTACCCGCACGTCAAGGCATGGTGGGATGGCCTCATGGCCAGGCCGTCTGTCCAGAAGGTCGCCGCGCTCATGAAGCCGTCTGCTTGAAGTGAGCTGTGTTCGTACGTTCCTGGAATAATAATATATATAAGCCGACGATCGAGCTGTGTCCTGGTTCTCGATCGATCGGCATGTTATCTAGCAGGTTGTTGTGTTGAATAAGCTAGCCGAGTTGTATGTGATCCTTTGAATAATTGCACTGAGAACAACGTCGGCATGTTTTCGTGTCTTGAGAATAATATAAGCTATGTGTTTGGTATATATAGAACCTTCTCATTTAATCAAGATAACTACTACTCCCTCTGTTATAAATTCAACTCGTTTCTAGATTTTCTAATATTATAGATATATTCTATATCTAGATGCATGCAAAAATTATCTACCTAAAAAAGTCAGACTAGCTTACAATTTGGAATATTTCACATGTATAAATGATGGATGTTAATGCACATGGAATGCTTAACATAGTCGAACTAGCTATGTCATTAATTTATATCTATCAGAATATTTCATATAAATGCAAAAAGTTATATATTATGAAAATATTTTTCGTTGTATTATTCCCCTTTATTGGTAGTTATTAAAGGTAAAAGATCTTATGGCAAACCTAGATAGGTCCTTTATGGTACAGTATAACTCCAGCTTTGAGATCCGTATGCAAATTGAGCATCGCTTTTAGTGCGAGTTACTCATGGTGCCCAAGGTGGATTTGAACTTGATATAGATTAGGCCTTCATCCTGACTTCAATGTTTATATATGCTGGCCTTTTCCACCTCTATGCCTCTTTCCATGTACTTCCTTATCCTATATATATTTTCTATAATAATAATAATTACAATAATAATAATAATAATAATAGTATTACTATTACTATTACTATTACTATTACTATTACTAATACTAATACTAATACTAATACTATTACTATTACTATTACTATTACTATTACTATTACTATTACTATTACTATTACTATTACTATTACTATTACTATTACTATTACTACTACTACTACTATTACTATTACTATTATTATTATTATTATTAGGTAGCAATCTATTTGTATAATCATGAAAAGAAGTACATAGGAACTCACCTGGAGATTTAATTCTCATGCTTGAGGTCTAGAAATTATGCCTTGCATAGCAACATGAAGAGTGTTGTGTCTACCCAAAGAAGTCATGTCCTTAAAATTAGAGGAAGGAAGATCAAATCATATCCCCATGATCATAAAGGCGGCAATCGTGGTCAATGGGATGGGTGGGTGGGGTGGGGTGGGGGGGATTCCCTGTAGCTACCATGATTAACGCGGGAGAAATAATTTTTTTCGAGAACATGACTTCATGCGTATTTCATTAAGAAGATGGGGGGGAGAAAGAAATCAATCGCCACTGTAATCAAAGGGACCTGGGGCACTGAATGAAAATTGGACGTAGGATGCGAGGGAGAGAAAACCGGAGGAAGGGAAAAAACCAGAGGGATGGAGGGAGAAAACCGAACCATATACGTTATGTCGGCACAGATAGATGACAATGGAAGGTACACACGCATGAAGCCAGTTGGACAAAACCCTCTTGATCTTTTTATCAAAGATATGCATATGCTGCGTAGTGAATTGGTTTTTTTCCTGTTTGTTGGTAAAAAAACATGTATTTCGTGATGGTTGGTGATTCTAGAGAGATATAGTGTTGCTGTAGGTGTGTACGCATTTTTGTGGTGGTTTGTGGCCCTCAGTGAGTTTAGCTCCACCACAAAAAGTTTTTGTGCGAGCCAAAAACCTGGCACAAACTAAATTCGTGCAAGTTCCTCACGGCCACAAATTATTTCTGTGTTAGTATCTCACAACCATGAATTATTTTTATCAAAATTCAACTTTGGCTGATCAACTTGGATGAATCCGGGTCTGAATTTTTTGAAGTGCACGAAATTTTTTCAGTTTTGAATCCCAGAACCTTGAGCTGTATGTATGTATATGTTTACGACATTAAGAGACCCTTATTTTATGTTCGGTCCAGGTCCAAAACAAAATCAAGGATGGCCCATACGGCAGTCCTGCTGCCATTGGTTCCTGATGGGCACTAGGCAGAGCGGCACCTTCAATTCCGGTGGAAGCTGAGCCCGCCTTCCTCCTCCATGCTCAGGTCTTTTGCGTTCATTCCCTCCGGCAGCGCCCAATCAAAGCAGTACAACAAGTTGGCCTAGCTGAACTCGACGATGGCCGCGCCCATGGCGATTGCAGGGCACGCCTTCCTGCCCGCGCCGAACGGCAGCAGCTCAAAGTGCTGCCCAGTGAAATCGATGCTGCTGTTCTCGAACCGTTCCGGGTTGAACTTTCAATATTAAAGAGTGAAAAATTCACTGAGGCGAGAAGAAGTAGTAGAATCAGAAGTATGTAGATGGGTTACAACTTACAAGTCCCCAGTATCCTATGATAGGAGGTGTCTTCCAGCAAACCCGACCCCCCAATGCTGTCCAATAACGCGATTACAAACCTAGCTAGGCTCCTCCTTTTGCAAGATCGATATATAGACCCAGCCAACCTGAAAGATGAAGTCTTGCAGACTAAAAGGAACCGATGATCTAATCGGGAAAATATAGAAGAAAGATGACATGAAGAAGACCACTGATGACAATGACAAAGAAGAATGCAGCAACAAGGGAAAGAAGCACAAGAAGTAAAGGATGTGGGAGATTCTTAGGGGGGTGGGGGCAGTCGTTTGAGAAATTTACATGGTTGTCTTCCCCCTTCTCTTGTGTGTTTTCTGTCCTGTTGCAGTTTCATGGATTTCTCCAAAAGCTTCCCTGGTACTATTATACAAATGTCTTTTAGCAACAAAGGCATTTTTAATAGAGATGCGTGCCTCTATCAAAATCTGCATCTAAAAATTATTCCTAAACCATACCGCCTCTAGAAATCGATTTTTAGGGGCAGCTAAGATTTACAACTGCCTCTAAAAAACCCCCTATCTTTAGAAGATGCTAGATCCTATTTGACCCTCGTCAGAGATGCATTCTTGCTATAATAAGAGTCTCCGATGACTCACATAGAGACGCGATTTGGCTATATGAGACATTGATGACTCACATGCATGATTGGCATGTTTTTGGCAAGGATTCACATTAGAGACGTGTTTTGGCTATACTTGTCTGTGATTAAGGGTCATCAATGACGCATTTTATCCATCACCGATGTGTTCACGTCAGAGACGACGCAATACAAGTGACTTGTTTTTTTTTTTTGCCTCTTTGATGACTTTTAACCAGTGTCTCTAATCTGCGTTTCTGGCATAGTGAAGCATGAATGAAAAAACTAAAAAGACTACAATGTCTTGCGACTAACAATCCTCGTGTTCTTTTTCGCTTGTTTGTTATGTGTGTGCTCTATGCTCACCGAGGTCGTGCGCTATGTGCTTAGAGCTTTCCAGTTATGTTTGGCCGGCATTTGTACACGGCACACTGCAGCAGTACAGGACAGAGTTATACATGGAGACACAGTCAATTGATATCTCTGACCTCATAATAATTTCCATGCCCATGCATTTGTCGGTGTTGGTATTGCAATTATGTGACAACTATATATAAGTGATACTAGTATTCATGCACGTGCCAATATTGGACAAAGCATCCATTATTGCCATGCTTGCGCAAAACAAAAAAAAGGAAAACATCGTCAATTGGAATTTTTTTAGAACATACTAATATTTATTATACAGAATAAGTAACATTGATTCAACATGTAGGATACTTCTATGTTATACTTATTTTGAATCATAACCGTTGATACTATTTTCTATAGACTTTGTCAAGCATAAAATGAATTGACTTAGTTCAAATTCGGAACTGCATTATTTTGTGGGCATTCAGAATTGTATAACTTTTAGGACGCATGTAGGGGAGTTTGTGTGAACTGACTGAATATATATTACTCTAGATATTTTCTCTTAAGGGTTCGATGTTTGGCCGGCATTTATACACGGGACGGCAGCAGTAAGGAGTTATACATTGATACATGGAGAGGATTATTGATACGTGTCCTAATAATTTCTGTCCCCATAGGTTAGATTGCATAACAAAGAGATCCTACAGCATTCATTCATGCATAAATGTGCGTGTATGGGACCAAGAATCCAGAGAGAATGCGACATTCAAAAACGATTTTTCCTGATGCCAGCCATTTTTTTCACCGGCGGTTTATAAGGAGCAGCGCTAGTAGTGTAAAATATGTGGGCCTGGGTTTAGAACCGCATGTGTATACATATTTACACAGGTGGTTTCTCTAAGAAAGCCGCTAGTGTAAATACACTATTTACATTGGCGGATGTGTAATGCAAAACGCCAGTGTAAATGACAAATAGGCTCTGAAATTTCAGAGCCTAATGCAAAACGCAATTTCAAATATGGCGGGAAATTTCAAAAGTTTAAAATTGATTTCAGGGACGGGTCAATTTGAGCAGAACCACACTTGTAAATATATTTTCAGGGGCGATTTATTTAAACCAAGAGCCCCTAAAACAAAAAAAAATGTTTTTAGAAGCAGTTGCATTTCCATAGCCATCGTTGGAAAAACAGTTTCAAAGAGCGGTTGCAATACAGCAACCACCATTGAAATTAAGTTTACACGGGGGCTTCAAAATATATTTTCAAGGGCGGTTCTCTTATTGCAACCGTCCCTGATAATACCATTTTGGATATCGTAACAGAACCACCCATGGAAATGCTTTTACGGGGACAGTTAGATGTGCGATGCTACAAACTCCATATCTTTGCAATCGATGCAATAGTGGTGGTTCTTTGAACCGATGCTGAAAATCATTTTTGACCGTTAGTAAAAAATCTTTTATGTATTAGTGACAGATGTACCAAAAAAATCAAAGCGACTTATAATTTGGAACAGATGGAGTATAACATGTTGTGTGCTACCTAAATATTTTGTCTCTTTTTACATATATACTCCCTCCATTATTCTAAATTGTAAGACATTTTAGTTTTTATATATGGGAATTGCTCCAATACTCCTCTTTCTAAAAATAGCACACATCTCAAAGCAGTCCATCTAATTAATTTAATACTCTTAATTATTATCCATCTAGTCCCGCATGGGCTTGGCCCTTCAAAGCCTAACTCGTGCCCAGCCCGAATCCAGTGCAGTTGTTAACATCTGCGCGTCCACGTCTCCCTTAGCATCTCCGGCGCTCTTCCATTTCGTCATGAGGATGTACATCTCGCATGAGGAGGTGTGCTGGGGCCATTCGCTGCTGGTTCTTGGCCGTGTGAAGTCTGCCGCCTCTAAATCTCTAATGGTTGTTGCCGTTGTTGGAGGTCTGTGAGGTGTGAGGGCGGCCACCGTTTGTGTCGATCTTGGACGTTGCCGTGGGCACTGCTGGCAAGGGAGCACCACCGTCTCCATCTGAATGCATGGACACCACCCCATTCCGTGAAGAACTCATCTCGCGAGAAAAGCTCCGAAGAAAGCGGATGTAGAGGATACTAACCAGCGGACTGGGTTTGGGCTGGGAATGATTCACTACAAACTCGAATACTTCTGTGGGTGATTATTTTTTGTGTGCGTTTTTCTCAGAACACACAGAAAATTTGGAATTATTCTGTCGGTATCAAAAATTCCCCACAGAAATATCTAAAAACCCACAGAATAATTGAGTTATTTTTCTGTGCGTGACAATACACACAGAAAAACAATGCATACCCACAGAGAAATAGCAATTATTCTGTGGGGTTTTTTTAACTCACAGAAAAAACGACACATGCACAGGAATGGATTTGGCTTTGGCGCCCGATTTTCGTCATTGGCGCCTGCC
Organism: Miscanthus lutarioriparius; assembly: GCA_904845875.1. Classification (NCBI taxonomy): domain Eukaryota; kingdom Viridiplantae; phylum Streptophyta; class Magnoliopsida; order Poales; family Poaceae; genus Miscanthus; species Miscanthus lutarioriparius. The sequence continues at coordinate 75,429,380 of CAJGYO010000017.1, forward strand.
TTCTGTATTGGCGCTGTATAGAATAGAAAAGAGAGTGAAAAAAATAAAAGAAAAAAAAACACCCTAAAAGTAAATCCTCCCGTGGCCGCCACCCCAACCCTATCCCAAACGCGCCGCCAGAGGCCGAACTCCGCAAGTCCGCCGCTCCCGTAGTCCTGTCGCTCCCGGCTCCAAGTCCGCCGCTCGCTGCACAAGACCACCCCCATCTGCACATTCGCCGCTCGCCGCCCGCCGCTAGGCACCCCAGCTCCATGGCCGTCGCTCGTTGCCCTAGGTCCGCTGTCGCCTAGATCTGCCTCCAACCCACCGACGGCCGTAGCCACCAGCCCGTCGGTGGCCGTAGCCCCTCCGGTGCGTGGCCCTAGCCCTGCGGGTGGTCCTTCGAGCGTGGCCTTAGGCCCGCCGCCGGCCATCCGAGCGTGGCCCTAGGGCGGCCACCGGCCGGCTAGGAACATCCCTAGGCGGCTGACTGCCCCTGGTCTCCCTCCCGTCCAGCGCACGTCCCGGCACGACGCCCCTCGTCTCTCCGTTGATCTCCACCGCTCCTATTTTCAGTTAAAGTCTGCTTCCCTCAAGATTTGGCCACCGGTGTTGTCTCTGTCAAATATGAATCGAGTTTTTAGGTTCCTTGTTTCTCCCCTGAAAATGTATATATTATACTTCCTTTCTCTATGTGTGGCTATATGTATACAGAAGTAAAGCATGGTTCTGATGTACTGCAGTGGAGATTTTGGGCTAAGCAAGGACTGAAGGTTGCTATTGGAGGTACTGTTTACTTTCAAGATAGTGAAGAATTGTTCAGGACCTGTGATTGAGACTCGAAGGTATACTTCTTTCTTCACTGGATTTATTTGCTGTATGTTGTTATTCTACATTTTATTTGTGTGCCCACTTGTCGAGTTTGGAATGTTTGTCCTTGCACCAAAAATAATTGAGCTTCCTTTGTTGTGATATCTAATATATTAATATGAGTACTCTATTAATATTTGAAACAGAACTAGTTAATATGTCAAACCGGACATGGATGTATAATGGTTGGCAACGTGGCAAAGCTCCCTCAAAAGAATGGATTGATGGAACCACATAATTCTTGAATAGTGCATTTTCAATTCCTGGTGTAGCTGAAAATGATACCATTAAGTGTCCTTGTGCACAATGTCGGTACTACTTTAGGCATATAAGATACACTATAGAGATGCATTTGTGTAGGCATGGTTTTAAGGAAGACTATGAAACCTGGACTGAGCATGGTGAGGGGCTGATTTCACATGATGGATATGATGGTGTGGGAAATAGAGAGGGCACTGATGAAGTTGATCAGATGGATCAAATGTTGGTTGAGCTTGCTGGGCACCATCCACCTATACTGGATGCTGAACCATCAGCATATGCCAAAGCTTTCTATAGGATGGTTGCTAGTGCAGATGAGTTGGTGCATGATAGAACCACACACTCATGCTTGTCTGTTGTAGCTCGCTTGTTTGCTGTGAAGTCACGGTACAAAATGTCCGTCGCAGAATATGATGATATACTAGGCATAGTACATGAACTCCTTCCTCCTGACTCCAAGTTACCTAATGACTTCTACCAATCTAGGAAATTATTAGAGGGTCTTGGTATGCAATATATCAAAATTGATGTTTGCTATAACAATTGCATGCTATTCTACAAAGATAACAAGGACAAAGATAAATGTGATTTTTGTTGTGCTAATCGGTATGTGGAATGGCGAACAAAGGTTGCACGCAAAGTTTTGCACTATCTTCCAATCACAGATAGGCTGCAAAGGCTATATCTCCATGGGGAGACAACCAAGTTAATGAGATCATATAGTCCCACAACATGTGGTAAGATGGTGCACCCTTGTGACAGAGAGGCTTGGCAACAATTTAATGTGGACTATCCAGAATTTGCACAGGAAAAAAGAAATGTGCGCCTTGCAGTAGCAACAGATGGTTTCCAACCATTTGATGTGAATGCTGCACCTTACTCATGTTGGCCTGTCTTTGTGACCCCACTGAACCTACCTCCTGGCACACTCTTAAGGTCTGAGTATATTTTCCTCGCACTTGTTGTTCCTGGTCCGGAGCATCCTGGTAGAAAATTGAATGTTTTAATGAAGCCCTTAGTTGATGAATTTCAAGAACTATGGAAGGGGGTCACAACATGGGATGCTTCGTTGAAGGAGGAGTTTACAATGAGAGGAATCTACCTTTGGTATCCTTATCTTCATCAGGTAGGTCCTCATAATGTACCATAAGGATGTTGTCGTTGTTGTGAACCGCCATGACGATTGTGGGGTCCCACCGAGCATGCCAGAAACGTGTGTCGACACAGAATTTTCGTCTCTGTGCCGAGGACACATGCAGCAAGCCGGAAGGGTCCGCTCGATGGAGCAGATCCGCCTAGCTTCAGTGCAAGGGTGGTCGATCCTGCGCAATCCTCCCGAGATGTGCCAGTTAATTTGACCCTGCAATTGACAAGGAGAGAAAGCTTATCAGTAATTAAGGGCAGAACGTGTCGGTGTTGCCAGACAGTTCCGAATGTGTGGCTCTGAGAGCCGATATGAGAGGAGATCGACTAAATAGTCGATTCCAGCATATTCATAAGAATAAATCGATTAGAGCTCATGGGGTTGTGTAAGAAGAATCAGTTATCATTCAGGATAAATGTTATTTAAGCAAATATTAATTAATGGCAATAAGATATCGATGATGATCGGTTTAGACTGAGCCAATGATTACAAGTAATCGAACTCCTTTTTATATAAAGAAACAGTTCAACACCACTTAACCATCTAATAAAGATAAATCTAATGAACATGTTAGATCTCATCTATCACCATGACCAGTGGGGCATGAGGCAGAATCATGCAGGCCGTAGAAACAACAATAGACTCGATGACCCTAACTCATTACTAATATCAGTGGGGCATGAGGCAGAATCATGCAGGACGTAATACAATAACAAGATCATGGGGCTAACATATCTTTCAGCTTATCTCTACTTCAATGGTCTCATAATGTGATCTGTTCGTGAGAGCGCTCAATATCGGCTAAACAGCCGATTCAGACATAGCGCACAGTTAAGGTCATGCCTTCTCAGGAACAGATCTATTAACTAACGATCCCCACTCCACGGTGCTAACAGTGGGGTGAGAGGCAGAATCCCACAGGCCATGATAACGGGCCATGGAACAGTTCTCGCTAACCAATAGATCTATTCAAGATCGAACATGACTTAACCGCACACTATGCACGATTAAGATTGATATAAAACAACCGATAAAAACATAACACATCGTTTAAGATGTAGATTAGATCAGTTTTAGATTAGCAAACGATGGGTTAAATAAGATATAAGGCCGATCCAGATCAATTTCAATCGGGCAGAGTGATATTGCTGTAATTAGATAAACAATGAAAGCAATAAGCAATATCAGTAACTTAATGAATCTATCAAAGACTATCATTCAAAGGTAGAGCCGATAACTTGACCTTGATCTAGTTCAAGCAGTGGGGTGTGAGGCAGAATCACACAGGCCATACTTGAACTAGGCAAGAGTCGATAACTAGCCTATACCAGAGTCGCAGTGGGGGTCGACCAGATCAATGTAGCCATACGAACAGAGGTATAAACCATGACGGTACTTACAGACAAGCAGTGGAGGTCGACCGGATCGATGCAGCCGTACTTGCTGAAGAACTCGGCGAGATCTACTCTACTCCTACTCCTAAAGGGTGGCCGGAGCCAAAAAAGTAAATTGACTTGTATTTGATTGATTGATTATTTTTACAATAGCCGGGGTTTGATATTTATACCCGGAGTCTAGACATGAATCCTACTCGAGCATGATTTGTTACAATCTTTGGCGTAAAAATGAAAACATTCCTAATTTAAGATAACTTGAACTCTAATTTTTCCCTTTTTGTAGAGTCCAGCATGTCTCGTCCTAGCGCCGATCATAGCTTCTGTCGTTATCCGCTGGCGCTATCTGAAGAAAGCCGATTCTAGCGCTACATCCGAATCAGCTTGTTTCGATTCGCACGAAATTGATTCCTTGCTGACATGATTTTGGGAGCTCTCAAGCTTCAGAGATCCCCCTTCCAAATTCCGGTGTAAACATATATGTAATCGTCCTTCCATGCATTTGATGCAAAAGAGCAATGGGCAGTGGGATAGGCCTAGAGGTCCATTCAGCGTTCACAAAGATGTTAAGCCAACCATCCTGCAATGGTTCAAAGAATTGCAGTTCCTTGACTCATATGCATCCAATCTGAAGCGTGGTGCGAATCTGCTGCAAAAAAAATTTGGACTAAAAAGTTATGATTATCACATCTTTATGGAAAGGTTGCTCCCTTTAGTGTTTAGTGGGTTTTTGCCAGATAATGTGTGGCGTTGTTTGGCTGAGCTTAGTTTCTTCTATCGGCAATTGTGTGCCAAAGAGCTTAGAAAAGATGTTATCCGCTCTGTGGAGGAGAATGTTGCAGTGCTTCTTTGCAAAATGGAGAAGATATTTCCTCCTGGTTTCTTCAATGTTATGCAACATCTCATCATACATCTGCCTTATGAAGCACGATTAGGTGGTCTTGTCCTAGCACGTTGGTGCTATCCATATGAGAGGTTAATCTAGAAATATTCAAATAACTAGTTTATTTATGTCACTGACCGTAAGTTAGCTATCTGTAATACATTGCTCTCACTTCGTAGGTGTATCAAAAAACTTAGGAAAAAAGTAAGAAATAAGGCTCGTGTTGAGGCTGGCACTGTTGAGGCATTTCTTGTTGAAGAGGCTGCAAATACACTAAGTCTATATTTTAGACCCCATGCTCCATCTGTTAGAAATAAGGTGCCTCGCTCTGATGATTGTGCATCTTCATTTCAAGGTACATGTGACCTTGACATTTTTAAATGCCCGGGTCGTTGCATGAGCCCTAGAGGTGTTCGTGAACTCTCAAACAAGGAGTACAAGGTTGCTTTTCTATACATATTGACAAACATGCCGGAGATGGATGATTTCTTCACGTATGTTGTGCCAAAAACGTCATTACTGTTCTGTTCTAGATTTTTTATTATCTAGGCATAACAAGAATTTTGTTCACGTAGACACTTTGATAATGAACAGTGGAAGAGCCGTATAGCTCCCACAGACCAGCAACGTCGTGATTTAAGGTTAAATGGTTGGAAAAATAGCCGTGGTATACAATCTGGTCCAAATTTTTTTGATTGGTTCAAAGAGCGAGTAATTTTCTCATACACTTCAGCCTTTGTTCTGTTCCAACATTGTGAATTATGATAAAAAACTTATCACATAATTTGTGTTTTTTCAGTGCTTGAAAACAGCTATCATTCACAATGCTCTGTTCCAAATGTCCTATGGTTACTGCCCTCGAGTTAGGTCCTATGGGTGTTATGATGTCAATGGCTATATATTCCGTTCAAAGAAATATGAGAGTGGAAGAGTAGGGCTAACAACTATGAATAGTGGTGTTTGTGTAACTTCTTTTGATGAATCAGACAATGCTCTAGAGTATTATGGAATCATAAAAGATATAATTAAAATTGGGTGGGAAGGCAGCATGAAACTAGAGTTGGTGCTATTTTATTGCTCCTGGTTTGATCCAACACCCAATGGATTGAGGCGTATTGAAGATCTCGGCTTGGTAGAGATCAATCATACATTAAGATTATCAAATTTTGACCCATTTGTGATGGCTAGTCAGGTTACTCAAGTGTACTATCTATCATACCCGTGTAAGAACAGAGAGTTATCTTCATGGTGGGTTGTCTACCATGTTGCTCCACATGGATGTGTGCCTATGAATGAAAGCAGTAGTGAAGCTATGAATATGGAAGGGGTAGTGCAGGATGTCTACCAAGCGGATGGTTTGGATGGCGCCTTTGTCATTGATTTGAGTGATGCCTTGGACTCCATAATTGCAACGGGATCAGATGAGGTTACTGACCCAAAAGACTTGGAAGCAATACAGAAACAAGTTGTTCTGGATGAGGAATATGATAAAGAAGCTATTGAAGAAGAGAAAGAGATGGAAGAGGATGATGAAGCAATGGATGAAGAAGATGAAGAAACTTATGATCCAAATGATTTTTGAATATGCAGTCCAAAATATATGTTTTAGTTATGCTATTTGTTATGCATAAGATCCTATGTATCTGTTTTTGAATATGCAGCCAGCAGTCCAGTATTATTAATATATCAGTTTGCATGTGTGCTTCAGTATTACTAAATCTGAATTCATGTTGTTTTCTCTCCAATCCTTTATTAATATAGCAGTTTCCATGTTTGCTGCCCCTCCAATAATTGTTTTAAGATGGATCTAACATATTGTATCTATTGCAGATGGTCAGTACACGCAACAAACGTGTGCCTAGTTTTCGTGCAGCCGAAAGGAATGATGGTTCTGAAAGTGCAGGCGGTTCCATGGTCCATTCCATTCGACACACACGCCGTGTAGCCAACAGCAGTGCAGCCCAAACAAATGAAGGTTCTGGAACTACAGGCGATGCCTCACAAAGGACAATAGTTGTTGAAGCTCCCCCAATAGAGCTACCCAAGAAAAGAGGAAGGAAGGCAGGGTCCCGAACAAAATTTAAACAACCTCCACGTGGTGTTAAAGTGGCTCTTAAACCAAGTGGTGACGAGTGAGTGCATTTCTTGCTTGATTCTTTGTTGGCTCTTGATCTTTGGTGCTAGTAATTTGGTAGCTGCACATGATGTCCTTTTACTAGCATATGCACATAATCCTTGCAGCCAACCTTTTGTGCTGACCTAAAAAAAGGACAACGCATGATAGGGGTGTTTGGAAACATTGCAATGCTTAGGAAGATAATGTGCAGTGACATTTTTAATTCTATGACCATAAGACAACTGTATGAACATGATTCTATTCTTGGTAGCGCAGCTTCTCAATATTTTCTTCTCTGCATGTTCAGCCATTTGATTTGACTAGACTGTAGATCCCACAAAGGTAATTCTTTAAAAAAAATTATGCTGTATAGATCACATAACACTGTTCTACGACTTTAGCTTGCTTCTACCTTCAAGTCTTATCTTATACTAATTAAATTCCAAAAGAATATAGATTAATCTGTCCTAAGCATCTCAAAAGCTGAATTTGGAGGCACTACAGGTAACACAACAAACACTGGTAATACTAGTCTGTTGAAAGCTGCCAGTGTACAGACATGCCAAACTTTCATGAACAACTAAGCAAGCAAATACAAGTCATCTGTGGGATTAAATATGATAATGATTTGATAAGAGATAGTTTATCAAAGTTTTAATCAGGGAGTTAATTGAAAGTTTGCTATGGTCATTACCTGTTTTGTTGCAGATAAGAAGATTATGGCTTATAGTACCTAGCAGCAACCATGATTTGTTTGCTATCTAATCCTGCACCAAAGTCTTATCTCTTACATGTTCACTGTGAACTTCCATGTCCGAATACTTGCATGAATTCTACTGCAGTTGCTGTGAACTTCCATATCCTAGCAGCCTTTTGTGCTGACCTGTTACTTTATTTATATGCAATTCAGTTATATTTACTACCCGCCACCTTACAAATACACTACTCAGCTTGGGGTCATAGTTAGAAGAGAATATCCAGGTGTGATTGTGGAGGTGGATGAGAACGGTGATGAATTCAAGCGCCCAGCTCTGGATTGGGCTGATTATTTTCATAAAAATCCTAAGGCTATGGAAATGACAAGGGGAGAAAAAGTGGTTTCCGAATTTTGGGTAAGATACCTATGTTCAATCTGAAATTTCTGAGCAACATCTAAAACTTGAAATTTCTAAAATCTATGCAATGTGAAACCTATGTTCATGGTTTTGTACACATGCAACGTTTGTTCCAAGTTGCAGCAGGAGATCAACAAGATGCGGACTGTGTTCTAGAAGCCTGTTTGAAGAAAAGGGTGAGGAACATGATGTATCAAGTCCGCGTGGATGCTGTCAAGGAGTACTACAGGGAAATAAAACACATAGAAATCAAAGATGCAGTAGCGTGCCATATTGACCTCGAGTATGAGCAATACAAGCAAGGAAAGCTCGAGTGGTTGAATGATGAGGTGTGGCTCCTCCTTTGTGCTTATTGGTGCTCAGATGAGTACAAGGTCAAACGTAAGAGGGGGCAAACATCTCGCTCATGTAATGAAGATAGTGCTCAAAACCGAGGAGGATCTAGACCATTCAAAGAGACACAACAAGTATTGGTATGCACGTGTATATTCTTTATTCTTTAATGCCTTTTTAGGAACTTAGTAGCCTATTGTATATTCATATCTCATTGGAAAATTTACTATTTTTTAGGAAGCTAACTTTGGACCACAGAAAGCAACCCCTATTAATACATTTGCTGCAATGAAATCTGGCATGAAAAGCCTGGATAGCAATGGTAGATGTGGTTCAATCAGTAGCCACAAAGCACAGAAATGCATGGTATGTATGTGACATGTGTGCTAAAAATTTCTTCTTGTTGCTGCTGGGTTTGATTAACTTGTTACATGCATAACAAAATGGACATTTTGTAGCCAATCGATTTTAATGTACAGTATCGTATCTTGTTGTTGGGTCTAGTTAGAACTAGATCTGACCAGTTCAAACTGGGTCTGATTGAAACTTGTTGCTGCTGGGTCTAGTCAAACTGGGTTTCTAACTAGTGCAAACTGAGTTCTAACTGGTTCAAGATCTGGTTGGAATCTGTTGCAACTAGGTCTAGTTTTAATTCTGACTTGTTCAAACTGGGTTCTGATTGGTTTGATCTGGATATGGTTCTAGCTGTGGTTATGACTGGTTGGAAACTCTATTTTCACCGGTTCAAACTAGGGACGTTCTAACCAGTGGGAACTGGGTCTTGTTCCAACTAGGTTCTGACTGGTTTGAACTTGGTCTAATTGGAACTGGTTGTTCCTAGGTTTGGTTTGATCTAGTTCTGATGGGTGCTGCTGGGTTGGTTGTGTCTCTATGCTGCTGGCTCTGGTTCCACTAGGATCTATTGGCCCTTAGATTTGTATCTGACATTCTTTAAATCGAGTGTCACATTCATCTCAAACAATTGAATATAAGCTAGCTGATAGGCTCATATATATGTAGATGGTCATGTCAAATATATTTATGGCATGACACGGTCGATGATAATATAAGCGTAAGGTAAAGCTATATTATTAAGTATTACTATTATTAAGGTATGCAAGTATCAATCCAGTGAAAGTCATGCACCATAGCAACTGTGCACCACAATGTGTAGTGCTTTTATTTGCCGTGGAATGCCTGCCGCAGGAAGCACAACAAGCAGCCTCTCTCTCTCTCTACATATAAGCATATATACATGTACAGTCTCTGTGTGGGAGAGGAAGATGCATGTTGTCATCATAATGGTCTCTGGATCCATTGCTGCAACTAGGCTTTATGGTTGTGGACCTGTTGCCATGCTGCTAGCTACCTGCAAGCAAATAGATACAGACAGTAGCTATCTTCAATTTTTAGGAACATGTTTCCTTGTTCTAGTCTTTGTAGGATGACTACCTTGCTGCTGTTAAGAGGATAGAATGTGCAAACGAAGAGGATGGAAACGGTGCAGACATGGAAGTGGATGGGCATGAGGTTGAGCAACAACAATATTTGAATGGAAAGGCGCTATATGATGTGTCTAGTGGTGCCCCGAGAAAGCATGGGCGTCTTGCCAAAGCAAATGGTGCGGTTAAGTCTTCAGATGTTAGGGCAGCTGGAAGGGAAATAAGTGTGCGTCCATCAAATTCAGTGACTATGCAAAACATGTCTCGAGAAATGGAAGAGCTACGTCGTGCAAATGGAAGGCTAGAACGAGAGAATCGTGAAAAGTACAACGCACTGTAGCAAAACAAAGTCCTTGTAGGCTTGGTACTGGTATGTGCAATGCTCTTGTAAATAATTCACCAATATTATATTTGAATTATCTAATGATTTAAATCTGAAATATCTATGCTTGCAATACACTTGTAGAACCTTTATCAGGAGACAGGAAGGGTTGTACCAGAAGAAGCGTTACGACACTTGTCCGCTAGGCAAGCAATTGTGAGTATATCTTCATTCCACTATCAACATGTTTTGTAGCTGTCATATCCATCACTTAGAGATTTTAATATGGAAAGGAAGTAGAAACTGATTAGTATTTTATGGGGTACTATTCAGAATGTCAACACACAGTGCAGCAGTGAGGAAGTGGCCTCATGTTGATTGTTGTATAGCTATTGCAGTGAATTTGTATGGCTATTGCAGTGAGGAAGTGGCCTTATGTTGGTTTGTAATATTTCACACCTTGAAAACCAGCGGTTTGAATACTTTAAACCTTGTCCAATTCAACTTACTGTTGTAACCTTGTCCAATTTAGAGGCTTTGCTAAAAGTGTTATATTATTGGGAGACAATTCCACTTACTGTAACTTTGTTCACATTCAGGCAACTAGGTCTTCTCATGCCGCCTCAGAATCTGCCAACAATGGTAATGATGTTGGCCACACCAATGGGGATCTTCATGCTGCAAACGTTGACAACAATCAAGTTTCTGACAACAATGGCGATCATGCATCGATAATGTGATGGTTGTGTTTAGTTGCAAAACATGGATGTGATGGTGGTTTCTTCTTTTGTAGAGTTGTGCTTTTGCACATTAACTAGTAGGTGGCTCTAATCTGTTAGCTTTAGTTTTAGCTATAATATGACTTAATGATGCATGCTGGTACTTTACTCATCTTGACTGAGACTTGAACTATTGAGATGAGATGGTAATGCTTTTGAATGTATTGATGCCGGACCATTTGGACATCATCTATATGTAGCCCAGATGCCATTAATGAATGTTGCTTCTTATTTAATGTCTGCATGATCTAGTTGCTATATATGTCTGTATACCTCATTGCTTAATTGTGTCATAGTAATCTTGTGTTCTCATGATATCTGGCATAGCATTATTAGTTCTATTTAGAGCGAGGAATCTAAGATGATTGCTCACCTGCAGTCGATGTTCTGGAGCAGCAGCAATGCTGATTCCTGCCTTTCTTCTCCTGACAGCAGCACTAGTTCTTGTGTTGAACCTAGCACATTGCCTACTACCTTGTTCCTTCCACTTGATGAAAATGACTGCTGCGATAAAGAGCAAGTGCAATGTCAGAACACTGGTGCTGTTTGGTGCTTTGATCACCAGAGTCAGGTCTTTGCTCCAATTTTTAGTGGAGTTACAAGTAACAAGAGGGCATGTCTTATGGATGAGAATAAGAAGAGTAAGAATTCTAAGAAACCCCGAACCATTGCCCTGGTAAGTGAAGTTTGATTTTGTACTCCGACTTTTATGACATTATGTGTTGTCGAAAAGAAAAAGACTGTTCTAACCCTTTGGTGCAATTTTTGTAGGCATCAAGGACAAGTTCAATTGCTCCTGCTGATGAGATTAACACTGAGCTTGTCAATCAGAGCTTTTCCTAGAGCTGCAGCTCTGAAGATGATTCAATTGGTGCGTGTGAAGAATCTGTTGTTCTAAAACAAAGTACCAGTTCAAGATGTCGTAGTCGGTCCTCGAAGGATTTACAGAGCCTTTACGCAAAGGTCAGAAATACTTAATGCTAATTTCGCAATGATCACTGAATATGCAGTTTTTGTTTTCTGATGGCTTAGTCATACTATATAACAGAGGAGAAGAGAGAGGATCAATGAAAGACTAAGCACGCTGCAGCAGCTAATTTGTAATGGCACCAAAGTAAGTTCTTTTCTTTTGTATTTAGTGATCAACTTTTTTGCTATCAAATTGTGTTTTCAAAGGCCCAGCAATTTGCGCAAACTTTTGTGTGAACACTGAAGATAAGTTGTTCTCTTGCCTTTGCAGGTTGACATGAGCACTATGCTAGAGGAAGCAGTTCAGTATGTCAAGTTCCTGCAGCTGCAAATAAAGGTAGTTTTTTTGTGTCCTAGTTAAGTCAGATCAACATTGGAAAAAACTTTAGTTTACAATTCTAGTTCTCCATCATGTGCAACATTAACCTGTATAGAGCATTGTTACATATTAGGTCTGGGAGAACAGAGCATTGTATACTCTGCATTTAAAAATACTAATTCTATGTGCAGGAGCATGCCTCTCATTTACCTTCCCTTTTTTTTTTCCGTAACAGCTCCTGAGCTCGGAAGACACATGGATGTACGCACCTCTTGCCTATAACCACATGAGTATGGACCTCAGTCCAAATGTTGCTGTGAAGCAATCATGACCGTCCGAAAAGAGTTGTCTGAACTGATCAGATGGGAGCTAGAACACAGTGCATGGTCCATCTTTTCATAAATCTGTAATTAGCCCTGACTTTACATTCTTCAGTTGCTTCATGCAAGTATGAGCAAGAAGTTCTTTTGAAATAAAAATTGGACCATGGGTTCCCTTGTCATATGAGATATCGACAGTTCACGGAAATGGGAATTTTTCTAGGGTGCATTAATGAATGTGCTGAACATTTGGATCTTTATATGTATGCTATCTATTATGTTGTGATGAAATTACAGTATGGACAGTCCATATTTAATATGTTGTTGCTACTGTTCTGTTTCTATATAATTATTGTATCCAATTTGCTGCATGGTTAAGGGTTTTTCTGTCGGTGGTCTGTTATTTTTCTGTGCGTTAACCGAGACCGACAGAAAAATAAAAATTTTCATGTGAGTGTGCCTCTACAACTCTATCGGGACACCATCGATAGAAAAATGATTTTTCTGTCGGGCTTTTCCTTTTTTCTATGAGGATTAACGCACACAACATTTAAATTTAATCTGGGCTAAGACAATTTTTCTCTGCGTGTAACACCCACAGAAAAATCAATTTTCTGTCGGGCTGTTCTTTTTTTCTGTGAGGATTAACGCACACAACATTTAAATTTAATCTGGGCTAACGCAATTTTTCTGTGCGTGTAACACCCACAGAAAAATTATTTCTGACGGCGAACACACAGAACAATTCAATTTTTGTGTCATTATATTTTCGTGAGTATTTTTCTGATTGTACACCGTCAGAAAAATATTTTTCTGAAGGTATTCATATTTTTCTATGTGTTTTCGCACACACAGAAGAATGAGAGTTTCCAGTAGTGATTGAAAGGGCCCAAGCAGGACCCAAATGAATATAATTAAGAAAATGATAACGTATTTAGTTGGGCTACTTTGAGATGTGTGCAATTTTCAGAAAGAGGAGTAATGCAGCGGTTCTCTTTATATATATTTAGATGTAAATGCATAACAAAAATTATGTACCTAAAAAAGTCAAAACTTCTGTTATAATTTAGAACAGAGGGAGTACTATATAGTTATAAGCTTCTGCACGACGGTTTCCAAAGAAAGAAAGAAAGAAAAGCTTCTGGCCGATGCTTTGTCCTGCTATATGACGCCAATGGTCCCGTTCGCTGGTCTGAAACTTGACTGAAACTGGCTGAAAACACTGTTCTGGCTGAATTGTTGTGAGAGAAAAACAATATTCTGGCTTAAAAAATAAGCCGAATATGGGATAAGCCGAACGGGGCCAATTAATGGGAAGCGTAAACGCGACAGCGTGAGCATGGCTAGCTGGTCCAGTGTCTCTCTTAAATAAGCGTCACATGGGGATGTAGCTAGCAATTACGACGGCTATCAGTCCTCTTCACGAATCAATGTAAAAACCCAAAGCCGACAGGAAAAATTGTCGTATTCTCTCCATGTATAGCTGTCATATCGCCAGGCAATCTAACCGATGGGGACAAAAGTAATCAGGTAACCCATGGGGACAGAAGTTATCAGGATCAGGATAGCCGTGTATAAATAATTGCATGCCAGCCAAACATAGATGGGCAGCTGTTGAGAAAGGAAGCTGCTACATTATTTTATGTGCCTGAACGAATGTTTAGAAATTTTTATGCAACTATTTTACTCATGCAACCAGTACAACTAAAAGAACAACTCACTAGAGATAATCTATATTTTTTTCTCTATAGCTAATCGATGATACAATTGTTTGTTGCCAGAACAAAAAAACAGACACATGAAATATAGGAGAAGTGTTAAGAAAAATCATACAACAGTAATCTATCATTTATCACAAAGTAAACTCAACTTGTCCCAAAAATAATGCAACCTGAATCTGGATCCATTATCCATGCAAATTAGATATGATTCTAAGTAAGTATACTATTGAAATACATTTCATCTTAAACCTACTTATTTTAAATTATAAATGTTAGTAATTCCTTTATGAAAAATATCAAAACTTTTTGATGATTTCACTTAGCACTAATCCGTTGAATTTTAATGGTCCCTAAACGACCCCACGGGATCAGGTAATTGTGGCCCATGGGAATCCAACCCCGGGATCAGGTAAATGTGGCATCGAGGTGTAACATCCTAAAATTTGCATTCTTTTAAAATTAGTAAATATGATTTATTTAAGCAAATGTGAGTGTATTAAAAGATAGGGAAATAATAAATTTTGTGGAATTAAAATTTAAAAATAAGGTTAGAAACTTTTTGATGCATACATGCTGCTGCATATCATTTTGTGAATGCTTGGAATTTGTTAAAGATTTCAAAAAGAATTGAAATTTGAATTTAAAAAAGGGTTTTGGAAAATTGTAAAAAAAAGAAGAGAAGAATCACTTTTATTCCCCTTCCTTCTTGAATTTCGGCCCGCTGGCCCTCTCTCCTTTCCCCGCGGCCTAGCACCGCAACCCAGCACCAGCCCCAGCCCAGCTCGCCTCCCCGCCTCGCTCGGCCCAGCACACCGGCCCAGCCCAGCCGAACGGCCTGGCCGCAACCGTCGCCCACGCTCCTCCCCAGCCGCTGATGCCCGGGCCCCACTTGTCGGCGCCATCCATCTCTTCCCAGCTGCTCGGAACCGCCAGCACCTCAGCACAGAAGAATCACCACCGCACGATCATGTTGGCGTCGTGGGGCGTCCCCCCGCTCCTCGGCCTTGTTAAATAGCAGCCGAGCCCCCGCGCGCCCCCTGCTGTCCCCGTGCCGTTTTTCTCTCGTTTTCACGCCTCGAAAGCCCACAGTCGCCGCAAGGAGGATCTCCGCCGGCCGCCGTCCTCACCTTCGCACGGACCGCCGCCGCTGAGCTTCCCCGTCCTCCTTCTTCCCCACGGTGAGAACCCCCTGGCCTCCCTCTATCTCCCGGTACCCCTACTTTCGTTGTTCTTGGCTTCTTGAGCCTCGCCATGAAGCTGAAGCCTTGGTCACGTGACCATGCCATGGCCACCCGCGCTACCCATTGCTCTCGGACGCCAGATCGGCATGGCGAGACCCCTTCTTCCCCGCATACCCCGGTGAGCTCGGTTTTCATTTGTGCACACCTAGCCCACTAATGCATGTGACCGAGACCTCCACTCCGGCACGGCAATGGCGCCTCACCGCCGGCGTCCTTTGTTCGACCCGCCACCTTCATCTCTCCCTCCTCTGATCAAATCCGATCCGTTCATTTTAAATCCAACGGCCGAGAACATCCGATACCCCTTCGCGTGGCTGATTTGCAAAAGAGACCCTAGACTTTTCTAAGTCCTAACCCGCAGTCCAAGGCGTAGTTTCCCGAATGCGCAATCTCGTTTGGAAAACGTAAACTCCACGGCTTAAGTCAAAAATACGTTTTCAGTATTTACAGAAATGCCATTTGAACTGTTTCGCTTATAAAATTATCGTTTTAGCTCCGAATTGATCCATTCAAATCGCGTTAGCTTCATAATTCCATAACCTACATGTTAGAACCACTGTTAGTCAAGTTTGGAACTTTTTAAATTCATGGTTAGATTTAATTAAATATATTGCTATAGGAAAACCCGTTTAAATCATAACTTTCGCATTTTAGCTCCATTTTTCGTGAACTTCGCGTTGACGTGATCGTAGCAAGACGTAGATTATTTTTACAAACATTTTATCTTGTTTTAAATACTGTTGGTGTACTGTTCTAATGATAGGAATGTTTGCTTTGCATGAATGCTTTTGGAATGTTGTATGTTGCCGTGTTGGTCGCGTTCAGATGGTGTGGAAAACGTTGGAGACCAAGAACTCTTCGACGACCAGCAGGACTAGCACGAGTTTGTGAACCAAGGCAAGTATAGCATGGGGCTACCTTGATTTCCTATTTCACTTTAATCAATTACTCATTTGCATGTGTCTAATTTTGATACCCGTAAGGACATCCTAGTGATTGTTTATCTTATTCCTTGTCTCCTATGGGTTAAATGCATATGGGTAGATTGCTAGTGCTCTAACTGAACTTGATATACATGATGATGAATGATACTATAGAACTAAGAGTTTAACATGATTCATAACAACTGTTCCATAGGGTGAAGGTGCAAATGACCTTTGTTCATGTTGCTCCCAGCTCTCCATAAGGACTTATCTGTCGGCAAAAGCTGGGACTGACAGTGCAACCGGGAGAGTCATATGGCTCTGACTTTAGCTTAGTAATAGGATCTTTTCTAGCTAGTTAGAGGTTACCTTTTTGGCGC
Source organism: Miscanthus lutarioriparius (assembly GCA_904845875.1). Lineage (NCBI taxonomy): Eukaryota > Viridiplantae > Streptophyta > Magnoliopsida > Poales > Poaceae > Miscanthus > Miscanthus lutarioriparius. Next base: position 75,445,891 of record CAJGYO010000017.1, read on the forward strand.
AAATGGGGCTTGCCACGTTGGGTATAGGGCTGCCTCTGTTCCTATGAGTATAGCCGTGATGGATATGTGCCATAGGAAAGGGGGGTTCCTACATCTGCCTGCCAAGAAAACCTAGCGGCCCTAACTTGTTAGGGAAACCTATGAAATGGCTTCATAGTGTGCCCTGCCCGCTCACCTTGGTAGTGACATGGGAGTAATTAACCCGGGCATATGGGGATCACGACTCGCGGTGACTGTGCACCACCTCTGCAGAGGGTAACAAACTGTTATAATAGCCGTGCTCACGGTTACGAGCGGCCCGGAAAACTCACAGAATAACTGGATACTTGATGATGTTCAATTAAGATGTTCTATGATGGTATACGTTACACTTGACCTTGATATCTGTTCATATGGGATTAAATGGGAGCTTAAGCATAATTTGATATTACCTGAGAATAAAAGTTTGACTTACTAAAAATGCTAACTGCAGTAAACCAGTGTCAACCTTTTGAGCTTCATAACCCCATGTTAGCTTGTTAAGTACGGGATATACTTACACTTGTTTATTTTCTTTATTTGGATAAAAATCCCGTATGGGTAACAGATGACAACGGGTATGAAGATTTCCCTGAGGATTTTTAGGCTTGTGGTCAACCAGTTGACCTTCCCTGTGATGGTGTTCCACGAGAGTGTTATCCTTTACTAATCCGCTGTGTTGTGTAAGACTACTTAATGTTATTACTTGTGATGTAAGAGACACCGTGATGATACTTTATATGATTTATTGACTTGTGTGTGTGACTGATTCCTGGGCACACATGAGTATTGTGCATTCAATTTTATCCTCAAAATTGGGTGTGACAAATTGGTATCAAAGCCAGGTTGACTGTAGGACGCAAGCCTAGTTAGAAAACAGACGTTTTAGCATCTTTGCTCCTCTGGTTTCTTGCTTACTGTCTTATTCTTGTTATTTTATTAAAACATTTATGCTTTTTATACCTTAATCTATTATTTAAAATTGTTGATTCTAATTCTATCTCACTTTAAATCTATAGATGTCTCATAATCCGAAGACTGCTCGCCTCAGCACCACCGGCTATCGTGCCATGTTCACCCCGCGTGCCCCACAGGCGGGGAGGTGAGCTGGGCTGGGGCTGGTGCTGGGTTGCGGTGCTGGGCCGCGGGGAAAGGAGAGAGGGCTAGCGGGCCGAAATTCAAGAAGGAAGGGGAATAAAAGTGATTCTTCTCTTCTTTTTTTTACAATTTTCCAAAACCCTTTTTTAAATTCAAATTTCAATTCTTTTTGAAATCTTTAACAAATTCCAAGCATTCACAAAATGATATGCAGCAGCATGTATGCATCAAAAAGTTTCTAACCTTATTTTTAAATTTTAATTCCACAAAATTTATTATTTCCCTATCTTTTAATACACTCACATTTGCTTAAATAAATCATATTTACTAATTTTAAAAGAATGCAAATTTTAGGATGTTACACGAGGCAAGTGGGATTGTGCCGTATATCTATCTAATATAAATATATGGTTTGTGTTGCTTGTTTTGTTTACTACCAAATATGCCCATACCACACGCACGTGTTTATGGAAAACTATTTCAAATACAATGGGAATATTAATTGAATTCTTGATATGTCAATTTATATATCATTAACAATTTCTTCAAATACAAAATTAGAATCATGAATTATTTTTTTGGATGTATAAAACGTCAAAGCAATTTATAAAATTATAATGATGATGGAAGACTCAGATAACACGATATCTATATCTAACGGGTATTATAGAAGGAGAGCCCCCTCGCTATTTAATAAAATGTTAAAGCAATTTATAAAATTATATTTATAACACTACTGGAAACGCGAGTTGCTTTGTGGGTGACCAATTATTCTGTCGGTTCCAGAATATACCGACAGAAAAATACGAAAACTCACAAGATAATTGTATGATTTTTCAATGCGTGACAAAAGACACACGGAAAAATATACACTCATAGAAAAATTGAAATTATTCTGTCAGTTTTTATAAAACTCACAGGAAAAAAACTATACACGCACGGGAAAAACACAATTATTCTATCGGTTTTGTATTACACACAGATTAAAATTACGTAGGCATAGAAAAAATAAGTTATGCGCATGGATTTGGCTTTGGCGCCCAGTTTTCGGCATTGGCATCCTGTTTTCGACAATGGCGCCTTCCTTTTGGTATTGGCGCGGTATGAAATAGAAAAGAAAGTGAAAAAATAAAAAAAAACAAAAAACCCCCCTAAACCTAATCCTCCAGCGGCCGCCACCCCCGCTCCCTATCCCAAACGCACCGCGGCCTGCGCCATCATGACCCATCGCTCTTAGCTCCCGGTCCGCCGCCCCATCTCCGCTCCACATCCGTCGCTCACCGCCCGCTGCCAGCCACCCCAGCTCCATGGACTTTGCGCACCGCCCTAGGTCCACCGCCGCCCCTGGATCTGCCTCCTGCCGCACCAAGAGTTTTGCCGCCAGTCACCGCCCTCCAGGGCGTGGCTTCTTTCGGCTTGCTGCGTGTGTCCTTGGCACGGAGACGAAAATTCTATGTCGACAAGTAGACAACCCTATTTCTTTTAGACAGGCACAGTTCGCTGTTCTCCAACAAGCCAAGGGTGTGATGCCATACATTGACGAGCACAGGCAATAGCTGTAAACTCTGTATCCGAGCAGGTCACAGGCTTGGCTGGATAAAAAACATAAGGAGGAATTTGTCAGCTGGTTGCGATGTCGCTTGCTTGGAATAAAGTTGGGTAATCAACTGGATGCCTTAGCCAAGGGACCTTCGTGTACATATCTTAAGTACCAAGGGTATGAGATCAATGGATTCACATTTTACACAAAAAAGCAAGATGGAAAGAGCACATACCAAAATTGTGGTGTCCGTTTTGATGTTCACGACAAAAATGGCAACGTGCAGGCGACATGCTATGGTTTCATAGAGGAGATATGGGAGCTAGCCTACGGTCCGTTGAAGGCAGCTCTTTTTCGCTGCCAGTGGGTTCGGCTCGAGGAAATCAACACTGACAGCGAAGGGTTCACTACTGTTGATCTCACTAAGACCGCATACAGAGACGACCCCTTCGTCCTTGCAAGAGATGTTATGCAAGTCTTCTATGCAAGGGACAACAAGAAAAAAGGTAGGCTAAAAGTGGTCCTAGAAGGGAAAAGAAAGATTGTCGATGTCGATGGAGTGATGGACAAAGAAGACTACAGGGGCTATCAGGAAATGCCTCCATTCGGGAAAATTGTCGGCGAACGTACCCCTACCTATCCTTCAAGAGGGTGACGAACCTGCTTACGTACGAATTGATCACAATGAGGCCCTCATTGTTGATGCACCTAAAGATAGTTAGATTATTGTTAACTATGTAATCATTATGTAGACGTTGTATCAGTAATTCGCACTGAATATTTAATTTATAATTTGTGCGCATCTCTACAATTTAATTATTGACTATGTAATCAAATATTAAGATGATGTTTACAAACACTATTATTTGATAATTATAGACCATTGATTAATTATCATAGAATTAAATAATCAAGACACAAATTTTTGTGTTATTTTAGAATATAAACTAACTGCATTATTTCTATTAATAAATAAATAAAGAAAAGCAAACTAAGCGAACTCCCTATCCTAGCTCAGCAGTTAAGGCCGCGCACTCTGTACTCTGAGACCCACGCTCGAATCCCAGGTGGACCAAACTTTTTTTATTTTGCATTTATTATTTAGTAGTGCATTACAATGGGATAAAAGAAAAAATGAAACCATTCTAACCGAACTCCCTATCCTAACTCAGCGGTTAAGGCCGCGCACCCTCGACCCCACGACCCGCGCTCGAATCTCAGGTGGGCCAAACTTTTTTATATTTTTACAAAAAGGCTACGATGGCAGGCTCCAAACCAACAATGTTTTTTTTATATTTTTTACTAAAAGATGGCGGCAGGGCCCTTCACTGTCGGTTTTGGTTTTAAAACCGGCAGTGATAGCTACTATCACAGCCGGTTGCTCAAACCGACACAGAAGGACCAATTCACTGTCGGTTTTTAAACTAAAACCGATAGTGATGTGTAGATTCTCCTCACATGCTAACAGTGTCTCATGACCACAACAGTTGGAACACTATTCCCACCTACCCCAACAACTTTAGTTCAGAAATAAAAATGTACCACGACTGCTAGCCCCTATAAAATGGCCCTCGGTCAGGAGCTAGCATCTCCATGCATGTCGGTTTTAGCCAGGCCTTATCAGCCATGATACAATAATGTTTTCCTATCACAACAAACCACAGATATCGTTATGCATCGTAGTCCACCAAAATGGTGCACACATGAGGTACTAGAAGAATGCTACTGAAGATAGAGCAACGCCGAAGATTGGAGATGCCACGAGGTTCACAGAGCCATCCGCTGTGGTGCCGAGCTGAATCCGATGTGCTCTAGACTGTACCGAGAAAAAGGCCATGTACAGCAGAGGCATAGATTCATCGATGCCACCTTATCATCTCCAACCGGTATAGCTCGTAGACCACCTCGGTGCTGTTGTTTGAACCCTAGTTGGTGCAAGAAGAATGCTACTGAGGTGGTTAAATTATAATGTGTTGATACACATTGATGGTAACATTGACCTGTACGCAAAAAGGTCTTTGTCATCATATATGGAATTTTAGTGTAAGGTCTTTGTTGTCGTATATGTAACTTATTTCTAATTTTTTGTAATTTTTTGATGTATTTCATTACTATCTAAATAAATATATCATTCTTGTTAAAACTTTCCCACTGTAGTATCTAAATAAATATATCCTTTACATATATGCACCTTCACTGTCGGTTCTATTTAGAAACCGGCAGTGATAGCCACCTTCGCTGTCAGTTCTTTTTAAAAACCGGCAGTGATGTCCATGCCCCCCTATATAAAATAAACTGCCGGCCACATACATCGATCCCACCCACCCACGAACTCTCTCGGTCTCATTTCTCACGTTTTACTCTCACTTCTCAAGACATCCACTCTCTCTCTACGTGATTTGGTCATGGCTCCTGCATTTTTCAATGGTATTGATATGTTGTCTTCTCCAATATTCTATCTATATTCATTTGATCTATATTTATATTCATGTTACTTAGCATATATTTTATGTTCATATTTTTTTTGCATTTTATCGATCAGGTGGTATGAACAACGGACCTCGCCCACCACAAGAACCAGGTTTCCACCCTAGCGATGAGCCATTCGCTCCTAATGTGGCCATTCCATGGTTCCCTGTTGCAGCTACTGTATGAAATATTTTCCAACATCTTTTGTTTTTTGATGCTAACAAATAAGTGTAATTAGTTTAATATCATTGTTGCATGCATATATGTCGCAGACTATATCCCCAATAGATTGGCTGCGAACATCACTTAGCTGGTTCTTTATCTCGGACATCGTCGAGAACACGACATCTAATGCAAGTGGTTGGCTATGAACTTGTGAACTCAGTTTTTTCATCCCTATGAGGGGTTCAAATCAACGGAACCATATCCACGGGACAGGAATACAGAGCCCGGACGTGATAAGCGCCCAATTAAGTGTCGTGCGCATCTGTTTAGAGGCACTTTGACGTATTTGCTATGATGTGCCTGATTTCTCGCACTTCAAGGCACTTGCTTTGAATGCTGGTGATATCCCCATTCCACAAGCAAGTGAATGGTTTGTGAGCTACAACCATGCGGATGTGGTAAAATGGTCACTTATACCTGAGTCATGGTTATTTGTTGTTTATTATTGTAATAACATTCTCTATTTTTTTCTTTTTCTCCACATGCAGATTGCGCTACAGGACCTTACCTATGCTGCATGTGGCTTGTGGGCCGTTTTAGACCAAGCTACAGAGCAACTCGGGTACGATTGGGACTTCTGCAATAGAAACCTCGGCCAGCTCACTATAGAAAGACGCTAGTACTGCATAAGGATTACTAACAGGGGCAGTGGTCGTTCAGTAGGTTACATCTATGGCCGACCATTCTTTTGGTATTGTGAGGCACGAGAGAGTGCACTCATACGTGCATTGGACTTCATCGATACAAGCGGATACATAATTCGTGACATCAATTACCATATATGGCTACAGAGGCATGTTAGTGTGCGTGGCCCGATCGATCCCAGCAGTGATTTCGATAGTAATTAATGTTTATTTAGCTAGGTTTTCAAGGTCGTAGTTTAATTAGGTTCTAATTTTAATATGTACGGCTTTGTGTGTTTAATTATTGTCATACATGTAATTCGTGTAACATTTGTTGGGCAACTAGAAATATACATTCCGGTGTCGTATTGGTCTCAAAATTATTCTCAGGCTTGCATGTGCCACGTGTGAAGGAAACAACAAGTTTGGGATTTTCCGGAGATGGTTTGCTACTTTCTGAGGTTTAATTGAATTTCCGCACGACGACACCTATTAATTATAGGTTGAACTGAGTCTACCCACGAAAAGATTCAGAATGGTGCCAAACTTTTACACAGGCTCTAATGTGCCCTAGGGATAAGAATTTTGTGGAGGTGGATGAAAAAATCTATTGGGTCCAAGATGAAATTCACCTTCTTTTGTCTCATTTGGCATAGAGAAAAATATAATAAATAAAAAAATGATCAGAAAAACCTAAGATCCTATGTGGGGTCTTCATTTGGGTGTACATGCTTGCCAAAAAAATTTCAAGCCATTTCGACATAGGCGGAGTATACATGTTTCACAGATGTACATTTGTCTTTTCATCGAACAATGACTATACATATAGGTTATCAAGGTTTCTGTGGTTCATAGGCATTCCGGTGTTGTATTGGTCTCAAAATTATTCTCAGGCTTGCACGTGCCAAGTGTGAAGAAAACACCAAGTTTGGGATTTTTCAGAGATGGATTGCTACTTTCTAAGGTTTAATTGAATTTCCACGCGACGACACCGTTTGATTATAGGTTGAATTGAGTCTACCCACGAAAAAATCCGAAATGATGCCAAACTTTTACACAGGCTCTAATGTGCCCTACGAATAAGAATTTTATAGAGGTGGATGAAAAAATCTATTGGGTCCAAGATGAAATTCATCCTCTTTTGTCTCATTCGGCACAGAGAAAAATATAATAAATAAAAAATGATCAGAAAAACCTCAGATCTTGTGTGGGGTCTTAATTTGGGTGCACATGCTTGTCAAAAAAAAATTCAAGCCATTTCGAAATAGGCGGAGTATATATGCTTCACAGAGGTACATGTGCCCTTTCATCGAACCATAACTATACACATAGGTTATCAAGGTTTCTGTGGTTCATACGCATTCCGATGTCGTATTGGTCTCAAACTTTTTCTTAGGCTTGCACGTGCCACGTGCGAAGTAAACACCTAGTTTGGGATTTTTCGAAGATGGTTTGCTACTTTCTGAGGTTTAATTGAATTTCCGCGCGACGACACCGATTAATTATAGGTTGAACTAAGTCTACCCACGAAAAGATCCAGAATGGTGCCAAACTTTTACATAGGCTATAATGTGACCTAGGGATAAGAATTTTGTGGAGGTGGATGAAAAAAATATATTGGATCCAAGATGAAATTCACCCTCTTTTATCTCATTCAGCACACAGAAAAATATAATAAATAAAAAAATGATTAGAAAAACCTAAGATCCTGTTTGGGATCTTAATTTGGGTGTACAAGCTTGTCAAAAAAATTTCAAATCATTTCAACATAGGAATACATATGCTTCTATTTATTCAGTATATAAAAGAATTTTTTTAATATATATAAACATCACTGTCGGTTTCAAAAAACCGACAGTGATGAGAAGAAACCGACAGTGATGCTGGTTATCACTGTCGGTTTATTTTGAAAACCGGCAGTGATATATAAAAAAATTAAAAAAAATTGTGCCAGCCCTCGAGTTTGAGCTCGGGTCTCGGGGTGCAGAGTTCAAAGACTTAACCGCTGCGCTAGTATAGGATGTGTGCCAAGGTTTATTTAATTTTTTATTTTGACCTTTAGACTGCTTAATAAATTATAAAATTAAACCAAAAAAATTGAGCCCCCGAGATTCGAACACGGGTATCGGGGGCTAAGTTACGGGGTCTTAACCGTTGAGCCAGTAGGAGGTATTCGAAAGAAGTGGAAAAGATAACTTACTTATGCTGTAACCGCTACATGGCAATCACTGCCGGTTTAGACTTACAACCGGCAGTGATGTTTATGCAGTAACCGCTACACGGCAATCACTGCTGGTTTAGACTTACAACCGATAGTGATGGCGGTACATCACTGTCGGTTTAGACTTACAACCGGCAGTAATGTTTCCTCATCATTGTCGGTTCAGACTTACAACCGGCAGTGATGTACCCCCATCACTGTCGGTTCAGACTTAGAACCGACAGTGATGAGGTCTGGTATAAAAGCCCGGCGTGGGTTGAAAATTTTCAACCCCGCACCAACCGTTCCCAGCCCTGCGCTCCTCTTCTTCGACGCCGACGCCCGTGCACCGCCCCACACCGGAGCAACCATCCACCGCCCCCCGCGTCGCCGTTCCCAGCCCAGCGCTCCTCTTGTTCGACGCCGACGCCCATGCACCGCCCCATGCTGGAGCACTCCCCACGCCGTCCACCGCCCCACGCCGGAGCACCGCCGAGGCCTTCAGGAGCGCACGGACTGCTGCATTTCCCGCCCCCACGGTGAGTGCGTGGATCACTGCCCGCTAAGTGTTTGATGAAATGCCCCACGGTTGTTGTCACTAATCCAAACACATTTTTTATTCCTCATGTCTGCAGGCTATTAAAATCACCTCTGTTTTTTGAGACAATCTCACTTTGTAATAGCTAGTCCATAGTCAAATAAAACAGGTTCACTACCATCTACAATCTAATCTCACTTTGTAATCTCACTTTGTAATCTCACTTTGTAATAGCTAGTCTGGTTCTGGTGTTATCTACAATCTCATCTTAATTAATTTTACAATCCTTAGGTTTATTGAATCCCTAGCTAGGATCTGACCTTGATATGATCCTTGAAATATGTTTGTAGAAACTTTCTGGTGTTTTGATAGGGTCCTACTTTATTTGACGGGTCATGTTGGTTAATTACAATGACTTGCCTATTTCCTTTCTGTTGTAGATGTTTTGCTTTGACCTTTCATCTAATATTTTCTTATATATACTACAAGAAATTATTTATTTCTTGTATAAGTTTTAGTATATTTTAAAAATAATGCTATTTTGATGGAATGTATAGCATGCTTAAAAAAGGCATCTATAGATGTTTGTTCCAGAAAAAAAAGTTAAAAACAACTTTTAAAATTGGCTCGGCAGTAGCAGCAAGTATGATTACTATACCACATTGATCTCCGAATAATAAACAGTCCAATTATTGAGGTAATTTTTTTATCATGTTAAGGATAAAGAACATTAAATAGATTTAGTTTGGCCATATAACTTGAATAATAACTCTTGTTCAGTGAGTTACCATTACCACTTACCACATGCCTAATTTACTTAAATGTATAGGCAACCATGGCATGGTATGTAGTGCATGTTGGTCACATGCCTGGGATTTATCGAACCTAGGAAGATTGTTATGCTCAAGTCAATCGCTACCCTAGTAATTTGCATAAAAAATACGAACACAGAAGCTGAAGCTTTGAGGGCCTACTATAGTCATCCGGCCTACCTTGCAAACCATGAGCAACCGGCTTACTATGGTCCAATGAATGCAAACTATGGCCATCCGCTGGCACTAGAGATCGAAGAGAAGCCACCCGCCAGAGATGTGAAGATTAGGAGAATTGCTCCTTGGTCTTGGAAAGATGTCATGCTTTTATTTATGGCTATGGTCATCGCTTTTCTTATTTGGAAGTTGATGTAGGCTTAGTTTCGTAGAAGAGTAGGTGGACTTTGTTGTATGTGGTCAATCAAACAATGAATTTGTTCTAGGTGAACATATGCTATTATTTGACTTTGTTGTATGTGGACTTATTATTAGACTTTGCATTAAACATATTATATATATATATATGAACATATGCTATTAGTAGTTGTCCGCGGCCAAAACTAACCACGATCGTGTCACAGCCATGACTCATCGTCGCCTGTTACCCCATCGCCGAAGAACTGATCGGTAACAAGAAGCGGCTGATATCGCTGGGACGGGGGAGCCGCATGATCCGACAAATGGTGACGGTGTCAATCAGGTCGGTGAGAATGAGCAGCCATGGACCCCGTCCGACCTCCTCGATCAGGGTCAAAATGACCAAGATGGCTAGGTAACTTTGGTATCATATCACTATGTAGCCACACACGCTAATCAATTGAGAGGGTCATAGCTTACTTGGTGTCTCTAGCAGGAGCCTCCGCCGGCCGAGTAGCCAGAGGGTTCGGGTAGCAGAAAGGCCAGATTCAAGCGAGGCGTGTCAAAGATTCCTGTTGGTAGGAATGCACACTGGCACATTACTGAGTTCGATGAATTCGGGGATCCACTCTCACCGCCTATAGCTTTGACCAAATACAAGCCTATCATCGGGTTACTTGTTAGGGACTTCATCCCGATTAAGTACAGGAAGTGGATTGGGAAAGATGATGACTGGTGGAGGGTTCCCGAAAGCGAGAAGGATTACACATGGAATGTCAAGATCCCAGAGTATTTCACTTTCCCAGCCGAGTATGACAGGGAGTTAGTCAAGAAAAAAGCAAAAGAAATCATGGGAACATGCTTCAAGAATTTTAAGGGGACATTGTACAAGAATTTTGTCCTCCAAAATAAAGAGCCGGATTTCGATGGTGGACAGTTTAGCAAGCAGAAAGACTTCTGGCAGGATTTCAAGGAATACAGGTTATCTGAGGAGTACTTAGAACTGAGCAGGAAGAATAAGGAGAATTCACAGAAAGCGACGAATCCTCATCATCTTGGCTCTCGTGGCTACGCCAAAAAGATGCCAGAATTTGAAGCAGAACTTCAAAAGATGGATCGCGTTGCTGAGGAAGGCGTTCAGGTTGAGACCGTCGATTGGGAGCCCAGATCGGTATTATACTGTATGGGGAGAAATGTACGGCATGCCGATGACTGGAGCTTTAGCTCCTCAAATCAACCCATGAGCGAACTCATCCAGAGGATCTCCTAGGTAACTGAGGAGATGAGGCAAGAGACTCGCACTTCTAATAGGGAGAAAGACGTGCTCACCCAAGCACTCGGAACCAAGGAGCACCCTGGTCGCACTAGAGGAACCGGTGTTGTTCCTTGGAAACTAGCATTCCCCCAAGAATCTAACACTTATCGGTGCCGCTCGAGGGGTAGAGCGGAACATGAGGCAGAGTATTTGAGGAGACTAAAAGAGATGGAAGACAGAATGGAAGCACGGATTGAGGCGACCGTTGAAGCGCGAGTCGAGCAAATTTTGCTGTCCAAGGGGTCAGTAGTACCACAAAACCCTACTCCTAGTGCCTTTAGCCCATAGTTTAGGGGTCACAACAGCTGCGGATCGACCCCGCTCGACGAAGAAGAGGCGAATGTGCCTCATCCGGTGGACGACATCACTGAACCCGTCAATGTCAGGTTGTACATCCGTCAGGAATGGACAAAGGACAAGATGGCGCTCGGCCAGGCCTGGCCTGTGGGAGACGGGACAATTAATGGCCACCCAATTCCACTAGGGTACGCTCGCGTCACCATTGACAGAATACTTGATAAGAAGTATAACAAGATACCCATTGAGTACCCCGTAGCAGAAGATAGGCCAAAACTTGGTCAAAACAGGGGCTCTCAAGTGGCCTGGCGTAAGCGCTTCATTAAGCTTGACCATCAATTGTCCTCTGATGATGAGGACAACTGTGAGTCTTCGCCCACCCACGATGATCACTCACCATCTCCCAACAGAGATCATTCCCCTCCTCATCTGGAGCCATCACCCCCGAGAAGACAGAGGTCTCCTTCTATTCCTCCTCGTCCGACTCCACCTTCATCAGCCCCAAGAAAAGAGACTCCTCCTCCTCCTCCATCTTCATCAGCACCGGGAAAATAGAATTCTCGTCGTCATCCTCCTCCTCCACCTTTGCCCAAAACAAGATCAAGGACATCCTCGCAGTCGCAGAAAAGGTCCTTGGATTCGGTCGCTAATGCTCCCAAAGTGGACCAACAGAAAAGAAAAAGGTCGTTCAGTGGCAGCGTTACCACCTTGATGAAAGAAAAATTTACAGCACACATCTCGAAGGAAGATTGTGTTTGTTTCTTCAATCTCTGTGCCTCACTGCCTTCGTTTTTGTTGAAGTCCGAATTCGAAAGGCAAACACAGAATAAATACGCTACAATAAGAGATAAAGAAATACACAATAAAGATTTAAGGAACATACAGAAGTACGTCAAAGACAACCCAGGATTAACCATGGAAGAGGCCGGGACCATCTATTATGATGTAGAAGGGACGGCAACACCGACAATGAAGTATGAAAGGGGCAATCTTTTGGTTCCCAATCATGAGTATAAAAATCTGATAACATATATGCGCCAGTTACATGAATATTACATGGCTCAAGCAACAGAGATGGACGACTTTGGTTTTGAGGTTATTATCCGTTCGCCACATGTTTTCCATTATCCTAAAGAAGAGAAGTTCGATGTCGAGTGGGAGTGCTTGTTCCAGCTATACCAGAAACGCTCTCTCGATGTTCAAATGTTGACGCTGTGGACTATGTAAGTACCTACACGCACGATTTTACAATTAACTACTCTCTCGAGGCACAAATTGTTAACTTTTGAGCACTTTCCATGATTTTATGTAGGCGTATAGCAAAATTTTGCATTCTAAAAAGCAAATGGGATTACATAGGCTTCTTGGACCCCTTGCGAGTCAATGAGAGGACATGTCTAGGCCTCTATGGATGTGACGTGGAACACCTGAAACAGAGATTGATTGCTGCTTTCGATGAATTCACGATGAAGAAGAAAACCCACATACTTCTAGCCTACAACTACGAGTATGTGTTCTCGGCTTTTAATTTTATGCTTCTTTTTTCGTTAAGATTATTTGATAATTAGGATTCTGTGATTGTAACAACCATTTCGTCTTCATTTGTGTCAATCTTGCCAAAAATCTGATCGAGGTGTGGGACTCAAAGAAAAAACCATTTGATCATCTGGATGCACTGGTGGCAGTGCTGAATTAGCAAGCGGTCCTAATAACATATTATTTTCTAATTACACATACCGCTTTCTAATGTTTCTCCCTTTAATGTTGCTCAGTGTCCGAAGAAGACATATCGGTGGATGCCGGTCCCATTAAAGGTTGTCGAAATAGAGGGGAAGTACCTGTCACAGCCGGCGGGAAACAATGAATACGTGTTTTATTTAATGTGGGCAATGCTTCGCTACATCGGCGGGAAATCGGAAGAAACTGAGAAGTTGGTGTGTATAATCCCTATTTCATTTATGTCTGTTAATAATTCAACAAAATGATTTAATGTTCCTCTTTGGATATCATCTATTTTGAACGACAGCGTAAGAAATATAACCACCAAAGGTTGTTAGACATGGAGATCGTCGCACTGCAATCGGAGCTCGCAAAATTCATCTTAGGCGAGGTATTAGAAAAAGATGGAGTATTTTCCATTGCACAATCCGTGAGGTACAAGGACCAGTATGACCCAGAGCGGCTCGCAAGATTATTGTAAGAAGTTCGAGAAGTATGTGTGAAGTCCAAGAACATTTCATTTTTATTTTGAGGTATCGAGATGTGGATAAGAACATTTGAATTGTAATCGTAATATTTGTAATGTTTAATATTGATGGACCTGTCGTCTACGTAGCGTATATAAAGCGAAACCCGATTCCACGAAAAAATATAAATTAACATAAATTATAAAACAATAAAATACGAACGGGCCATCATCGCCGGTTAGCAACAAACCGGCAGTGTTATCGTAACCATCACTGCCGGTTAGAAACAAACCGACAGTGTTGGCTTGATCAACACTGTCGGTTTAATCCATGAACCGACACTGATATTTACTACAACGCTGCCGGTTTGATCCATGAACCGACAGTGTAGGCTTGCTAAACACTGCTGGCTTTTGCCAAGAACCGACACTCTTGATGTAATCGTCACTATCGGTTGGCATTACAAACCGGCAGTATTGTTCAACTGGACAATGCCGGTCGGAGCCAGAAACCGACACTGTTTCCTATAGATTAGTGTTGGTTTTTAAGGACCGGCAATGATGTCAACTCTCCATCGCTGCCGGTATGCTACTGTCGGTTCAAAATCCGACAGTAAAGTGGGTTTTTGAACCGGCAGTGATGTCCAGATGTGGGGTAGTGGATGGTGACTGCATCGTCCATGTATTGCCGTCGTGATCATTGGGCACTCACTATATAAAATGGCGGACAGGTGGACAAGCTGATCGGCAGGTTGAGCAGCGCCGGCGGCAAGGCGGTGCAGCTGGAGGACCACATCTTCGGGCTCATGGACGGCGTCATCGGCACGGTGGCGTTCGGGGACATCTACGGCACGGAGCAGTTTGCGCACAAGAAGCACTTCCACGACGTGCTGGACGAAGCCATGAGCGCCAAGGCCGGCTTCTCCGCCGAGGACTACTACCCCAACGCCGCCGGCCGCCTCGTGGACCGCCTCACCGGCGCCGCCGCGCGACGCGAGAGGGTGTTCAGGGACCTCGACGCCTTCTTCGACACCATCATCGACCAGCACCTGGTGGACCCGTCCTCCCGCGCCACGACGCCCGGCGGCCACGGCCCCGACCTCATCGACGTCTTCGTCGACCTCATGGAGGAGCGCCGCCAACGGCGACAGGTCGACGGCTCTCTCCGCTTCACTAGGGACCACATCAAAGGGCTGCTCTCGGTACGCCACGCGTCGTGTTCGTTCACACTCACACTACTCACTACTCAGCGACAGATCATCCATTGATGCATGCATGTTACACTGTATTATTATATTAATTGCAGAACGTGTTCACCGCTAGCGTGGACACGAGCTCGGTGACCATGGTGTGGGCGATGGCGGAGCTGATCCGGAGGCCGGCGATGCTGAGGAAGGCGCAGGAGGAGGTCCGGTCCGTGGTGGACGGCGGCGGCAGGGAGAGGTGCACCCCGACGACGTGGCGAAGCTCAGGTACCTGAAGGCGGTGGTGAAGGAGACGCTGCGGCTGCACCCGGCGGCGCCGCTGCTGCTGCCGAGGGAGACGCTGCGGCAAGTGAGCATCTGCGGGTACGACGTGCCGGCCAAGACGCGGGTACTGGTCAACGCGTGGGCCATCGGCAGGGATCCCCGCAGCTGGGGGGACAGGCCCGAGGAGTTCGACCCGGGCAGGTTCGACGGGGACGACGGCGTCGTCGACTTCAACGGCACGCACTTCGAGCTCGTCCCCTTCGGCGCTGGCCGCCGGATGTGCCCCGGCATGGCCATGGGCGTGGCCACCGTGGAGTTCACGCTGGCCAACCTTCTCTACTGCTTCGACTGGGAGCTCCCGGAGGGGTGCGGGTGGAGGACGTGTGAGCATGGAAGAGGCCGGAGGATCGCCGTCCACAAGAAAACGCCGCTCCTGCTTGTCCCGACAAGATACTAGTGTTGATCATCAGACTGTCAGTAGTCGTCAGTGCTTAGCTACTGCATGATGACCATTTTATTAGCAAGCCTTGCATTTTTATTACAGCAGAAACACGCTAGATAGCTCTTAACGTTTATTCGAGAATATTATACATATTACTAATATAAGTTTACAAGGAGCGTATGTAGCGTTCATGAATTAAGCGCGGGTCACCTGTGTACAATAGAGTTATTGTAATACTGTAGATGTAGATGACAGTGGTAAATTATTTTGATATGAAATAATAATGGTGCCATACCTTATAGATTGGTTCGATTTAAATTAAAGGGATTGTCCACTTCATACTTGGGTAAAATGTTCTAACATACTACGCACTTTGTCCCATAAAAGAGCCGTTATGTGATTCGTGCTGGTCAAAGTTACGTGATTCGTATTGGTCAAAGTTTTTTAAGTTTGTCTAGGTTTATAGAAAAATATTAGAAACATTTGCATCTCTAAATAAGTTTATTATAAAAATATATTTAATGATCTATCTAATGATACTAATAATGTATCAAAAATATTATTGTTTTTATATAAAATGATTAAAGTTGAAAACATTTGACTTCTTGAAAATGTGAGAACGACACTTTTTATGAATTGATGGAGTATGTCTTCATAAGAGAATTTATCGGAATGGTGGTTGATTTTGGGGAAATATGGCCCCATGGCGAGGTAACAAGTTGATGTTGGGGGACGGCTGGGAGCGTTCATAGTCGCTTTGGAAGGAAGCCCACCGATACCCACAGCCCAAATGCTCCAAATGGTGATGGGCTTGACGGCTGTGTGTCGTCCTTTCGCGTGGCGTGCGAACCGGATGGGCTACCTTGCCAAAGTGGGCCTGATAGTGTCGGTGTTTGAACCACCGGTTTTCCTTTCATGGGCGTCATGCTTTTCCTTTTACAAATGAAGGGAAGGCGAGGTTACAGAGATATAAAAGGAGAAAAACGAGGGAGAAGAAGGCCTCAAGGGTCGTGGACTTGAGGAAATGGAAATGACTTTCATATCTAAGCATGGCTACCTCCACTTTTACGAGCAAGATTTTTTTTTTTTCATACGGGTATTAAACCACTGGGTCGATGTGCCTGTACTATCAGAGCAAGGCTAATAATACAGTCGGCAGGTCGGCTATAAGGATCTTTACAGCCTTCTCTCAGCCCACCCATATAGTAGTTAGCTCTCCACTATTAATACATGGCTCACTTGTTTCTCTTATAAAGTTTCTCGGTTTTTATATCTAAGCAGGCCGTAAGTTTACAGCCCACTTCTCTCTTCTCTCTCTCTCTCTCCTCCACCTTAGCATTCAGACGGCTTACAGCCATCCTATTATACTTGCTCTCATGTGTCTCCTTATTCGAGTGATACACTCACTACCTCTTAAATGATTCTCAGTGACGCCTTTTTATTTCTCTTTTTTTTTTCCCAGATGTAGATCGATTGCTGATTAAGAACTTTTTCTAGAGGTGTCTCCAGCATGCTCGAACCAGTGGACCGCTCTTGAGAATTACTAGTTTCGAAATTAAAGATGGCCGGCGGCCTTCCAACCACCAATAATGAAAATAGCCTCCATATTACTAGAAGAAAAACCCGGCGGCATCTCGACTCGTCCTTCCTCTATTTAACGGGTGAAATCCCAAGAGGCGAAAACAAGCTAGTTATTAGCAGAGAGAGAGAGAGAGAGAGAGAGAGAGAGAGAGAGAGAGGAGGAGGAAAAAGCTAATAATAAGGTGGTCGTTCATGTCTCCGATGAAGCTGTACGGTGCGACGGTGTCGTGGAACGTGACTCGGTGCGTGGTGGCGCTGGAGGAGGCCGGCGCTGAGTGCCAGATCGTACCCATCGATTTCGCCACCGCCGAGCACAAGAGCCCTGACATATTGTGTTTCGATCTCTGCAGCCGTTCGGTCAAGTTCCAGCTTTCCAAGATGGCGATCTCCACCTATGGGGTACGTACGTATGATCCTATCATATCTCTTGGACGGAGAGTCGGAGATCCTATATATACAACCTCTTTGTAAATTTGACAGTAGTACTAGTTTTCATCCCTGCCATGCATAACAAAATGGTATTTTTCCCAGAATCGCGTGCAATTTGCAAGTACGTTGCCCGCAAGCACAAGCCTGACCTGCTGAGGGAAGGCAACCTCAAGGAGTCAGCAATGATGGACGTGTGGCTGGAGGTGGAGGCCAACCAGTACACTGCTGCACTGAACCCTATCCTGTACCAGTGCCTCGTCAGCCCTATGTTCGGGGGCACCACTGACCAGAAGGTGGTGGAGGAGAACCTGGAGAAGCTGAAGAAGGTGCTGGAGGTGTACGAGGCGCGCCTGGCCAAGCACAAGTACCTCGCCGGAGACTTCCTCAGCCTCGCCGACCTCAACCACGTCTCCGTCACGCTTTGCCTGCTCGCGACGCCCCATGCTTCTCTGTTCGACCCGTACCCGCACGTCAAGGCATGGTGGGATGGCCTCATGGCCAGGCCGTCTGTCCAGAAGGTCGCCGCGCTCATGAAGCCGTCTGCTTGAAGTGAGCTGTGTTCGTACGTTCCTGGAATAATAATATATATAAGCCGACGATCGAGCTGTGTCCTGGTTCTCGATCGATCGGCATGTTATCTAGCAGGTTGTTGTGTTGAATAAGCTAGCCGAGTTGTATGTGATCCTTTGAATAATTGCACTGAGAACAACGTCGGCATGTTTTCGTGTCTTGAGAATAATATAAGCTATGTGTTTGGTATATATAGAACCTTCTCATTTAATCAAGATAACTACTACTCCCTCTGTTCTAAATTCAACTCCGTTCTAGATTTTCTAATATTATAGATATATTCTATATCTAGATGCATGCAAAAATTATCTACCTAAAAAAGTCAGAATAACTTACAATTTGGAATATTTCACATGTATAAATGATGGATGTTAATGCTCATGGAATGCTTAACATAGTCGAAGTAGCTATGTCATTAATTTATATCTATCAGAATATTTCATATAAACGCAAAAAGTTATATATTACGAAAATATTTTTCGTTGTATTATTCCCCTTTATTGGTAGTTATTAAAGGTAAAAGATCTTATGACAAACCTAGCTAGGTCCTTTATGGTACAGTATAACTCCAGCTTTGAGATCCGTATGCAAATTGAGCATCGCTTTTAGTGCGAGTTACTCATGGTGCCCAAGGTGGATTTGAACTTGATATAGATTAGGCCTCCATCCTGACTTCAATGTTTATATATGCTGGCCTTTTCCACCTCTATGCCTCTTTCCATGTACTTCCTTATCCTATATATATTTTCTATAATAATAATAATTACAATAATAATAATAATAATAATAATAATAATAATAATAGTGTTACTATTACTATTACTATTGCTATTGCTATTGCTATTGCTATTGCTATTGCTATTGCTATTGCTATTGCTATTGCTATTGCTATTGCTATTGCTATTGCTATTGCTATTGCTATTGCTATTGCTATTGCTATTGCTATTACTATTACTATTACTATTACTATTACTATTACTATTACTATTACTATTACTATTAGGTAGCAATCTATTTGTATAATCATGAAAAGAAGTACATAGGAACTCACCTAGAGATTTAATTGTCATGCTTGAGGTCTAGAAATTATGCCTTGCATAGCAACATGAAGAGTGTTGTGTCTACCCAAAGAAGTCATGTCCTTAAAATTAGAGGAAGGAAGATCAAATCATATAAGCTATGCCTCTTTCCATGTACTTCCTTATCCTATATATATTTTCTATAATAATAATAATTACAATAATAATAATAATAGCAACAATAATAATAATAATAATAATGATAATAGTATTACTATTACTAAATACTATTACTATTACTATTACTATTACTATTACTATTACTATTACTATTATTAGGTAGCAATCTATTTATATAATCATGAAAAGAAGTACATAGGAACTCACCTGGAGATTTAATTGTCATGCTTGAGGTCTAGAAATTATGCCTTGCATAGCAACATGAAGAGTGCTGTGTCTACCCAAAGAAGTCATGTCCTTAAAATTAGAGGAAGGAAGATGAAATCATATCCCCATGATCATAAAGGCGGCAATCGTGGTCAATGGGATGGGTGGGTGGGGTTGGGGGGATTCCCTGTAACTACCATGATTAACGTGGGAGAAAGAATTTTTTTTGAGAACATGACTTCATGCGTATTTCATTAAGAAGATGGGGGGGAGAAAGAAATCAATCGCCACTGTAATCAAAGGGACCTGGGGGCACTGAATGAAAATTGGACGTAGGATGCGAGGGAGAGAAAACCAGAGGAAGGGAAAAAAACTAGAGGGATGGAGGGAGAAAACCGAACCATATACGTTATGTCGGCACAGATAGATGACAATGGAAGGTACACACGCATGAAGCCAGTTTGACAAAACCCTTTTGATCTTTTTATCAAAGATATGCATATGCTGCGTAGTGAATTGGTTTTTTTCCTGTTTGTTGGTAAAAAAAACATGTATTTGGTGATGGTTGGTGATTCTAGGGAGATATAGTGTTGCTGTAGGTGTGTACGCATTTTTGTGGTGGTTTGTGG
Organism: Miscanthus lutarioriparius; assembly: GCA_904845875.1. NCBI lineage: Eukaryota > Viridiplantae > Streptophyta > Magnoliopsida > Poales > Poaceae > Miscanthus > Miscanthus lutarioriparius. Next base: position 75,466,094 of record CAJGYO010000017.1, read on the forward strand.
CCCTCAGTGAGTTTAGCTCCACCACAAAAAGTTTTTGTGCCAGCCAAAAACCTGGCACAAACTAAATTCGTGCAAGTTCCTTACGGCCACAAATTATTTCTGTGTTAGTATCTCACAACCATGAATTATTTTTTATCAAAATTCAACGTTGGCTGATCAACTTGGATGAATCTGGGTCTGAAATTTTTGAAGTGCACGAAATTTTTCCAGTTTTGAATCCCAGAACCTTGAGCTGTATGTATGTATATGTTTACGACATTAAGAGACCCTTATTTTATGTTCGGTCCAGGTCCAAAAAAAAAAATTCAAGGATGGCCCATACGGCAGTCCTGCTGCCATTGGTTCCTGATGGGCACTAGGCAGAGCGGCACCTTCAATTCCGGTGGAAACTGAGCCCGCCTTCCTCCTCCATGCTCAGGTCTTTTGCGTTCATTCCCTCCGGCAGCGCCCAATCAAAGCAGTACAGCAAGTTGGCCTAGCTGAACTCGACGATGGCCGCGCCCATGGTGATTGCAGGGCACGCCTTCCTGCCCGCGCCGAACGGCAGCAGCTCAAAGTGCTGCCCAGTGAAATCGATGCTGCTGTTCTCGAACCGTTCCGGGTTGAACTTTCAATATTAAAGAGTGAAAATTTCACTGAGGCGAGAAGAAGTAGTAGAATCAGAAGTCTGTAGATGGGTTACAACTTACAAGTCCCCAGTATCCTATGATAGGAGGTGTCTTCCAGCAAACCCGACCCCCCAATGCTGTTCAATAACGCGATTACAAACCTAGCTAGGTTCCTCCTTTTGCAAGATCGATATATAGACCCAGCCATCCTGAAAGATGAAGTCTTGCAGACTAAAAGGAACCGATGATCTAATCGGGAAAACATAGAAGAAAGATGACATGAAGAAGACCACTGATGACAATGACAAAGAAGAATGCAGCAACAAGGGAAAGAAGCACAAGAAATAAAGGATGTGGGAGATTCTTAGGGGGGTGGGGGGCAGTCGTTTGAGAAATTTACATGGTTGTCTTCCCCGTTCTCTTGTGTGTTTTCTGTCCTGTTGCAGTTTCATGGATTTCTCCAAAAGCTTCCCAGGCACTATTATACAAATGTCTTTTTAGCAACAAAGGCATTTTTAATAGAGATGCATGCCTCTATCGAAATCTGCACTAAAAATTATTCCTAAACCGCATCGCCTCTAGAAATCGATTTTTAGGGGCAGCTAAGATTTACAACCGTCTCTAAAAACCCCCTATCTTTAGAAGATGCTAGATCCTATTTGACCTCGTCGAGATGCATTCTTGCTATAAGAGTCTCCGATGACTCACATAGAGACTTGATTTGGCTATATGAGACATTGATGACTCACATGCATGATTGGCACGTTTTTGACAAGGATTCACATTAGAGACGTGTTTTGGCTATACTTGTCTGTGATTAAGGGTCATCAATGACGCATTTTATCCATCACCGATGTGTTCACGCCGAGACGACGCAATACAAGTGACTTGTTTTTTGCCTCTTTGATGACTTTTAACCAGTGTCTCTAATCTGCGTTTCTGGCATAGTGAAGCATGAATGAAAAAACTAAAAAGACTACAATGTCTTGCGACTAACAATCCTCGTGTTCTTTTTCGCTTGTTTGTTATGTGTGTGCTCTATGCTCACCGAGGTCATGCGCTATGTGCTTAGAGCTTTCCAGTTATGTTTGGCCGGCATTTGTACACGGCACACTGCAGCAGTACAGGACAGAGTTATACATGGAGACACAGTCAATTGATATCTCTGACCTCATAATAATTTCCATGCACATGCATTTGTTGGTGTTGGTATTGCAATTATGTGACAACTATATATAAGTGATACTAGTATTCATGCTCGTGCCAATATTGGACAAAGCATCCATTATTGCCATGCTTGCGCAAAACAAAAAAAAAGGAAAACATCGTTAATTGGAATTTTTTTAGAACATACTAATATTTATTATACAGAATAAGTAACATTGATTCAACATGTAGGATACTTCTATGTTATACTTATTTTGAATCATAACCGTTGATACTATTAAAATGAATTGACTTAGTTCAAATTCAGAACTGCATTATTTTGAGGGTATTCAGAATTGTATTACTTTTAGGACGCATGTAGGGGAGTTTGTGTGAACTGACTGAATATATATTACTCTAGATATTTTCTCTTAAGGGTTCGATGTTTGGCCGGCATTTATACACGGGACGGCAGCAGTAAGGAGTTATACATTGATACATGGAGAGGATTATTGATACGTGGCCTAATAATTTCTGTCCCCATAGGTTAGATTGCATAACAAAGAGATCCTACAGCATTCATTCATGCATAAATGTGCGTGTATGGGACCAAGAATCCAGAGAGAATGCGACATTCAAAAGCGATTTTTCCTGATGCCAGCCATTTTTTTCACTGGCGGTTTATAAGGAGCAGCGCTAGTAGTGTAAAATATGTGGGCCTGGGTTTAGAACCGCATGTGTATACATATTTACACAGGTGGTTTCTCTAAGAAAGCCGCTAGTGTAAATACACTATTTACATTGGCGGATGTGTAATGCAAAACGCCAGTGTAAATGACAAATAGGCTCTGAAATTTCAGAGCCTAATGCAAAACGCAATTTCAAATATGAGGGAAATTTCAAAAGTTTAAAATTGATTTCAGGGACGGTTCAATTTGAGCAGAACCACACTTTTAAATATATTTTCAGGGGCGATTTATTGAAACCAAGAGCCCCTAAAACAAAAAAAAATGTTTTTAGAAGCGGTTGCATTTCCATAGCCATTGTTGGAAAAACAGTTTCAAAGAGCGGTTGCAATACAGCAACCACCATTGAAATTAAGTTTACGGGGGCTTGAAAATATATTTTCAAGGGCGGTTCTCTTATTGCAACTGTCCGTGATAATACCATTTTAAGGGCGGATATCGTAACAGAACCACCCATGGAAATGCTTTTACGGGGACAGTTAGATGCGCGATGCTACAAACTCCATATCTTTGCAATCGATGCAATAGTGGTGGTTCTTTGAACCGACGCTGAAAATCGTTTTTGACCGTTAGTAAAAAAATCTTTTATGTATTAGTGACAGATGTACCAAAAAAATCAAAGCGACTTATAATTTAGAACGGATGGAGTATAACATGTTGTGTGCTACCAAAATATTTTGTCTCTTTTTACATATATACTCCCTCCATTATTCTAAATTGTAAGACATTTTAGTTTTTATATATGGGAATTGCTCCAATACTCCTCTTTCTAAAAATAGCACACATCTCAAAGCAGTCCATCTAATTAATTTAATACTCTTAATTATTATCCATCTAGTCCCGCATGGCCCTGGTCCTTCAAAGCCTAACTCGTGCCCAGCCCGAATCCAGTGCAGTTGCTAACATCTGCGCGTCCACGTCTCCCTTAGCATCTCCGGCGCTCTTCCATTTCGTCATGAGGATGTACATCTCGCATGAGGAGGTGTGCTGGGGCCATTCGCTGCTGGTTCTTGGCCGTGTGAAGTCTGCCGCCTCTAAATCTCTAATGGTTGTTGCCGTTGTTGGAGGTCTGTGAGGTGTGAGGGTGGCCACCGTTTGTGTCGATCTTGGACGTTGCCGTGGGCACTGCTGGCAAGGGAGCACCACCGTCTCCATCTGAATGCATGGACACCACCCCATTCCGTGAAGAACTCATCTCTCGAGAAAAGCTCCGAAGAAAGCGGATGTAGAGGATACTAACCAGCGGACTGGGTTTGGGCTGGGAATGATTGGAAGGGCCCAAGCAGGACCCAAATGAATATAATTAAGAAAATGATAGCTTATTTAGTTGGGCTGCTTTGAGATGTGTGCAATTTTCAGAAAGAGGAGAACTGGAGCAGTTCTCTTTATATATATTTAGATGTAAATGCATAATAAAAACTATGTACCTAAAAAAGTCAAAACTTCTATTACAATTTAGAACAGAGGGAGTACTATATAGTTATAAGCTTCTGCATGATGGTTTCCAAAGAAAGAAAGAAAGAAAAGCTTCTGGCCGATGCTTTGTCCTGCTATATGACGCCCTTTTATAGTTTGAGGCCGAATTAATATTAATGGGAAGCGTAAACGCGACAGCGTGAGCATGGCTAGCTGGTCCAGTGTCTCTCTTAAATAAGCGTCACATGGGGATGTAGCTAGCAATTACGACGGCTATCAGTCCTGTTCACGAATCAATGTAAAAACCCAAAGCCGACAGGAAAAATTGTCGTATTCTCTCCATGTATAGCTGTCATATCGCCAGGCAATCTAACCGATGGTGACAAAAGTTATCAGGTAACCCATGGGGACAGAAGTTATCAGGATCAGGATAGCCGTGTATAAATAAATGCATGCCAGCCAAACATAGATGGGCAGCAGTTGAGAAAGGAAGCTGCTACATTATTTTATGTGCCTGAACGAATGCTTAGAAATTTTTATGCAACTATTTTACTCATGCAACCAGTACAACTAAAAGAAGAACTCACTAGAGATAATCTATATTTTTTTCTCTATAGCTAATCGATGATACAATTGTTTGTTGCCTGAACAAAAAAACAGACACATGAAATATAGGAGAAGTGTTAAGAAAAATCATACAACAGTAATCTATCACTTATCACAAAGTAAACTCAACTTGTCCCAAAAATAATGCAACCTGAATCTGGATCCATTATCCATGCAAATTAGATATGATTCTAAGTAAGTATACTATTGAAATACATTTCATCTTAAACCTACTTATTTTATATTATAAATGTTAGTAATTCTTTTATGAAAATATCAAAACTTTACGATGATTTCACTTAGCACTAATCCGTTGAATTCTAATGGTCCCTGAACGACCCCACGGGATCAGGTAAATGTGGCATCGCGGCAAGTGGGATTGTGCCGTATATCTATCTAATATAAATATATGGTTTGTGTAGCTTGTTTTGTTTACTACCAAATATGCCCATACCACACGCACGTGTTTATGGAAAACTATTTCAAATACAATGGGAATATTAATTGAATTCTTGATATGTCAATTTATATATCATTAACAATTTCTTCAAATACAAAATTAGAATCATGAATTATTTTTTTGGATGTATAAAACGTCAAAGCAATTTATAAAATTATAATGATGATGGAAGACTCAGATAACACGATATCTATATCTAATGGGTATTATAGATGGAGAGCCCCCTCGCTATTTTATAAAATGTTAAAGCAATTTATAAAATTATATTATAACACTACTGGAAACTTGAACCGCCCTGTGGGTGACCAATTTTTCTGTGCGTTTTTTGCTACACACAGAAAAATTCCAATTATTCTGTCGGTTCCAGAATATACCGACAGAAAAATACGAAAACTCACAGGATAATTGTATGATTTTTCTGTGCGTGACAAAAGACACACGGAAAAAATATACACTCATAGAAAAATTGAAATTATTCTGTCAGTTTTTATAAAACTCACAGGAAAAAACTATACAAGCACGGGAAAAACACAATTATTCTGTCGGTTTTGTATTACACACAGATTAAAATTACATATGCATAGAAAAAATAAGTTATGCGCATGGATTTGGCTTTGGCGCCCGGTTTTTGGCATTGGCGTCCTGTTTTCGACAATGGCGCCTTCCTTTTGGTATTGGCGCGGTATGAAATAGAAAAGAAAGTGAAAAAAAAAAAAAACAAAAAACCCCCTAAACCTAATCCTCTAGCGGCCGCCACCCCCGCTCCCTATCCCAAACGCGCCGCAGCCCGTGCCCTCACGACCCATCGCTCCTAGCTCCAAGTCCGCCGCCCCATCTCCGCTCCACATCCGTCGCTCGCCGCCCACTGCCAGCCACCCCAGCTCCATGGACGTTGCACACCGCCCTAGGTCTGCCGCCCCTAGATCTGCCTCCTGCCGCACCAAGAGCTTCGCCGCCAGCCATTGGCCCTCCAGGGCGTGGCCTCAGGCATGCCGCTGGTCGTCTAGGCGTGGCCCCAGGGCCCACCACCACGCGACATGCCTCGACCATCCTCTAGGCCGCTGCCGCGGGACACGCCTCTCCTCCAAGCTGTCCGTGACGATGGAGCCACCGTTCATGCCCACCGCCCTATGCCCTGTGCCTCTGTCTTGTCCGCCTCTGACCCCGGCCCTGCCGCACTCACTCTGGCTCCGCCCTGGCACCTAGGCGTCCAGATCTGCAGCTATGAACATCCACAACACCAGGTATGCCTGCCCCTTCTCTTCCCTTCCTTTTGGGTAAAACTTAGCACTGGAACCCTAATTTAAGCTATTTGGCTATCTGTAGATCTAAACCCAAGTGTGTGCTTGTATGAGCAAATTTTGATTTGGTCTTCCTGCAGGATGTGGATTGAATTTTGTTAATAAATTTGTCTATGAATTTGGCCAAACTTAGAGAAGTTTGATACAAATGAGTTAACTTTGACATTGCCCAGTAGTGTAGGTTTGTCTCAAGCAAATCTCTTTTTGAATAGTTTATGGATCTTGAAGCCAATACTTCTTGATACAGATAAATGACTTATGCTTAATTTACTCTAATTCTCTCACAAGTTGTTCTCTTATTATTCCTGATTCATATATGTCTCACAATTAAAGTACTACTTTTGACAAGCTGCATCACAAATCCACGACAATTGTCTCCCAGGAGTTTTATTATTTAGGATATTACTATGTTATGATTTTATTCTTGTAACTGATATGCATCACAAATACATGAAATCAGGAAATCATTCTATGGAAAATCAAAATATTGTCTGTCATGAATTTTCATGCCCATCAGTGTCTTAGATAGGGTGGTGCCTTGCTTATAACACTAAGTAGTAGTAGTAGTGGTATCTATAAGTTTCTTATACTACTATTCATTCTGTTTGTGACTTGAAATACATCATTGTCAGATGTCATATGCCTATAATTTTGTACACTTCATTGCAATCCTATGCCTATGAAGCCTGACATAGTTTTATCTTTGTGTAGCATTGGAAGTATTAGAGCTAAACTTGGAATACTTTTGTCCGAAGGAGTAGGTAAGCAACTTGTTGTTTCTTAGTAGATGGCATTCAGTGTAAATCAAACTTGCTTCATTTGATTTGTTACTTGTTTAGTACTTAGATTATATTTCACATATTTAGAGATTGGAAGTTGCAACTCAAATGGCTGTTGGTCCTGTTAGATACTTGGATAGAGCACATATTTGGAGATTTACATTGTTTACGATCTTGCTGTTACTTTGATAGAGCACAGATTATAGTGCAATATCTATCTAATATAACTGATGTTATTAATTTACATTTGTGGGTTCACAATCTTTTGACAGGTAGCATGAAGGTTAAAGCAGTCTGTGATGCATAATTCCCATAAGCAGCCATGCTTGCAGCAGAGGATGTTGACAAGATGAAAGGTACTGAGCTAGTGTTGACATTTCTTAGCGTTGCTACTAAGAACAAAGTTTAAATCCTAACCCCTAGCAACAGCCTAGAAATGCTTATTGGTATTTATTAACGTGTCACCTGGTTGAAGTACTTAGCCACCTATTATAAACATATATCTCCTAACTTTACTAGGTTGTCATCCCTAGTGATGACGCCAGAGATATATGTTGGTACTACATAGTATCACTACTAGAATAACACTAAGCAAATATTTATTAAAGTATGTGACTATATAAATCTATGAATAAAGAGTATTCGCATGCGCATAGATAATATACCCTTGTAGCATTTTACCAGAGAGTATTCCAGGTATCGTTATTTATATTTTTACCACTGGGAAGGTCTAGCATGGACATGTATGGATAACTTATATTATTGAAGGAGAAGTAAACCATAACAAATACTCTACTCACAACAGGGATAAGTCATAAGATAAGATATGTATATATGATAAGTAATGATAATGATAAGTCACTCAGACCACTCCTTTCTATGGCATTAGTGAAGGTGCATCTATCCCTTTAGTGAGTTTTGGATGATTGAATGACAATAATGTGATTAAAGGTCTAACCCATTTGCTAAGTGTGGATAGGTAATAGGTTATCTCACAGGTACTTAATGAAAGCCAAAATAATGTGTTGTTGTATAAACAATCTAGTTCAAGCACAACATAACATTGCAAATGGAATTCATGCAAATGCTTATTTATTGTGGGATTTCCATGTACTACGTGAAAGCAAGCCCGGTAAAAATTAGTTGATGAGACATGAGGGATTGCATATGGAATGGTCTCATATTTGAAGCTTGCTAAATTGAAATAAAAAAGATAACAATACAAATGAATGGATGATTCAACACAAGATGTGACTTGATGGCTTGAGATGGTGAAGATAGCAAGGAAAGGCCTCGAGGTACTAAGCAAGGGTGAAGGGCAAGCGATGGCTTGGCGGCCGAAGAACCTAGCTAGGGTGAAGAAGAAATTACTTGCATTTAGTTGAGGTACTAATCAAGCTATGATGGTCATATTGATGTGGAGGATCAAATCTATATTGGACAAAGTGTTGGAAGTGACTTGATGCATTTGGAGTTATTCATATTTGATGAATGGAATCAAGTCACGTGCTCAAGATGGCTATGCTCAAGTGTAAAGATCAATATCAACATGTTGGCAACCTTACTTGATGAAGATTGAAAGAGACGACATCAATTCCGAAAGAGATCAACTCAAGCGGTATAAATTCGTTTTTCATTTGATCTTGAGTTTAATAGGTATGCCGTACTATTAAGAGGGATGCATCATGTTGATAGATAATCATTCATAAGTGCTCATGCCAACCCATGTGAGTTCTAGAGTGTTTGAGAGACAAAAGAGCTAACTTATTTCTGCTGGTCTGGCAATATCGGACGTGTCTGGTATGTGCCTAGCCACGATAAAATTCTTGATGTTCTTGGGTTGGTTCGTCGAGAGTCCTAACAGTCGGGAGTTTCGATATGCATCGGGAGTTTCGACACCTCACGTGCTTTAACTCAGTGAGAGCCCAACAGCTAGTTTTCAAATGAGCTGAGGGTCGGGAGTTATGACGTGAGTCGGGAGTTCCGGCATTCGTCGGGAGCTCCGACGTCTCACAACCACACTATAACTCAGTTACCATTGGCACAGTGTAAGTCATACCAGACGTGTCCACTTGAGCAACGGCTATAAAACAGCTAGTTTTTCCAAGGGGGCTTTTAATACCCCCAAGCCTCCACCTTTGGAGGCTGCTGATTCTGCTGGTTGCAATACATGTTTTTGAGCCTTGCCAACTCTCCCAAACCCTCTCTTAGTGAGTGTGTGATCCAAATCGCAAAATCCATTTGTGGGTTGAGAGAGAATTCGAAATTGAGAGCAAGCCACCACTTGAGCACTTGTGCATATTGTCAATCTCGTGATTCACATTTGTTACTCTTGGACTCTTCAGTCCTAGACGGCTAGGCGTCGCCAGAGAGCACCCGAGAGATTGTGGTGTGCCTCGGAAAGTTTGTAACGGTCAATTCCGCCACCTCGGAATCAACTAGTGGAAGGAGGAAAAGGAGTTGGAAAATACTTCGGCTAGAGTGACCTTGTTTACACCAAAATTTGGAAGAAGAGTCACATGGACTCGAAAGCTCCCAAGATCATGTCATCAGGGAATCAATTGCGTGCAGATCGGAACCAACTGATTCGAATGCAGAATTGGAATCGGCTTTCTTCGGATAGCGTCAGTGGATAACGACGAAGGCTATGATTGGCGTCAGGACGAGACATGTTGGACTCTACAAAAGGGAAAGATTAGAGTCCAAGTTATCTTAAATTAGGAATGTTTTCTCTAGGGTCAAAAATTGTGACGAGTCATGCTTAGACAGGAATCATACTCGGATCCCGGGTATAAATATCAAACCCCGGCTATTGTAAAGGACACAATCAATCCAATATACAAGTTATTTACTTTTTTGGCTCCAACCACCCCTTAGGAGTAGGAGTAGAGTAGATCTAGGCGAGTTCTTCAAAAATACAATTTGCATCGATCCGGTCGACCTCCACTGCTTGTTGTAAGTACCGTCATGACTTATACCTCTGTTCGTACGGCTGCATCGATCTGGTCGACCTCCACTACGACTCTGGTATAAGTTAGTTATCGATTCTTGCCTAGTTCAAGTATGGCTGCATCGATCCGGTCGACCCCCACTGCATGAACTAGATCAAGGTCAAGTTATTGGCTCTACCTTAGAATGGCAGTCTTTGGTAGATTCATTAAGTTACCGATATTGCTTATTGCTTTCATTATTTATCTAAATTACAGCAATATCACTCTGCCCGATTGGGATTGATCTAGATCGGCCTTATATCTTGTTTAGCCCATCATTTGTTAATCTAAAACTGATCTAATCTACACATTAAACAATGAGTTACGTTTTATCTGCTATTTTACATCAATCTTGATCATGCATAGCGTGCGGTTAAAGCATGTTGCGTCTTGAGTAGATTTATTAGCTAGCGAAAACCGTTCCATGGCCCGTTATCACGGCCTGTGTGATTCTGCCTCACACCCCACTATTAGCACCGTGGAGTGGGGATCGTTATTTGGTAGATCTATTCCTGATAAGGCATGACTTTAACTGTGCGCTATGCCTGAATCGGCTGTTTTAGCCGATATCGAGTGCTTTCACGAACAGTTCGCATCACGAGACCGTTGAAGTAAAGATAGGTTGAAAGATGTGTTAGCCCCATGATCATATTATTATATTACGGCCTGCATGATTCTGCCTCATGCCCCACTGATATTAGTAATGAGTTAGGATCGTCGAGTCTGTTGTTATTTCTACGGCCTGCATGATTCTGCCTCATGCCCCACTGGTCATAGCGATAGATGAGATCTAACATATTCATTAGATTTATCTTTATTAAACAGTTAAATGGTGTTGAATTGTTTCTTTATATGAAAAGGGGTTCGGTTACTTGTAATCATTGGCTTAGAATAAACCAATCATTGTTGATATCTTATTGCCATTGATTAATATTTGTTTAAATAACGACATTTATCTTGAATGATAACCGATTCTTCTTATACAACCCAATGAGTTTTAACCGATTTATTCTCACGAATATGCTGGAATCGACTGTTTAGTCGATCTCCTTTTATATCGGCTCTCAGAGCCGCACATTCAGGACTGTCTGGCAACACTGGCTTGTTTCGCCCTTAATTACAGATAAACTTTCTCTCCTTGTCAATTACAGGGTCAAATTGACTAGCATGTCTTGGGAGGAGTGCGCAGGATCGACCATCCCTGTGCTAAAGCTAGGTGGATCTACAGCTCCATCGAGCAGACCCTTCCGGCTTGCTGCGTGGGTGCTCGGCACGGGACGAAAATTCTATGTTGACAGACCTTCATGGTACCCTCTAGGGCTGACCTTCGCTGGGTCGCCCGCAGCCCCCTCAACGGAGAGTAGGACTCAAACGAGTCCGAACTTCGGTAAAATAAATATCGTGTCTCAATTCACATTTCATTTGATATTTGTGTTGCTCTAGCTCTTGTGTAGGTTATCTGTGTATATTGTCATCTCTAGTAGGTACCTGCAGTTTGGTTTGAAGTTAGAAATTGAAAGGAGCAAGTTTAGGGCTGTTCTACTGAAACCATGTATGTTCGGTATAGCAACCGGACACGTTCGGTATTGATCACTGTGCCCGGCTGTTCTGTAGAACACGTGTATACCGGACATGTCCAGTATAGCTACCGAACACGTCCGGTATTAGAGCTCCGTGCTAAAATTATTTGATCCGTGCACTAATCGTTGTGTTGCAGGATTGTGGCTCCTAGATTTATTTTTAGAAACGCATTTAAAGATATTAATTTTTGAGGGGTGCCGCACATTCGGCACTCTGTGGCTAACTTGTGAGGGGTGGTACCCTTTCCTAATCGTTTCCGCATTTAAAGGTGTTAATTTTTAGAAACGCCTATTCACCCCCCCTCTAGGCGGCATCCTAGGTCCTTTCAATTGGTATCAGAGCAAGGTTCTCATCTAAAGCTTCACCGCCGTGAGAAAAGGATGTCGACGCCTATCGAGTTAGAGTCGGTGCTTCTCTAAAATGATGGTTCAAACTTTCTATCTTGGTCAATTCATATACTCAATGCTTTTAGGGATATTAGCCCTCTTATTGATCATAATGTGGATGCAAGCATACCTCTTCCTATAGTTGATTGGAGCAACTACAAAGATTTGTCAAAAGAGGAAGAGATATGCATGCAACTCCATGCTCAAGCAATTAATATCATTTTGAGTACATTGAGTGCAGAGGTTCAAGATGAGGCAATCTTTAATGCACAACCACCTCCGGAGAGTGCTCATCTCATTTGGACTAAACTTATTGAATTATATGGAAAATCCAAATGTGATGATGCTATTGAGTGCAATTCAATGGAAAGTATGTCCATTATGTCTTCATGCAGCGAAGAAGCTTCACAAGACCTCAAGAGAGCCGAGCTGGAGCAAGAAGTGCCAGCAGCGCATTACCTACTATCTGCCTACACATACTGGACGTGTCCGGTATTCCTACCGGACGTGTCCGGTATGGCCGAGTCAGCAGAGCAGCAAGCCGCTGTTTGCAACGATGCTCAAGCTCGATGGCGGCCAAGTGATGAATCAACCTCAGTATCTGATGATACTCATCACTTGTGTCTCATGGCCAAGAAAAGCAAGAAGAGTAACAAGAAAGATCAAGAAAAGGAGAAAGCACAAGTGGATGATCAAGGTAAGAGTGATGTTGAAGTTGAAGACAACTACAACCTTGATCATCTCAACAGCAAAGACAAGTTCATCATCATGAAGATAGTTGAAAAGAATGATGAGCTTGAAGAAGAGAATGAGAAGCAAGAGCAATCACTTCAACGGCAAGAAATGTTTCTCATCTCCAAGTTAGAAGAACTAAAGGAAATCAATGAGAGGTATGAAAAATTATCAATTGAGCATGCTTTAGTTACTAACTCCTCTTCTAGTGTTTCACAACTACAGAAGGAAAACTTTGAGCTCAAGGCAAGGCTAGATGAACTATCAAGCAAGTATAATGTGTCACAAGCAAACTATGTTCATCTAAAGTGCTCTCATGAGGAAGTAGTAGAATCAAGCATCATGCTTGAGGTAGCTCATGAGGTTGTGATCACATCAGTAAAATTATCTCAACCTCTTACACATTCACTCACTAGTACACCATCTCAATTAAATATTTCTTGTACTAATGAGTGTGCTCCTCAAGCAAGCCAATCTTCGATTGAGCTAAATCTTATAGAAAACATAGAGCTCAAAGAAGAGATGAAAAAATTAAAGAAAGATGTGATTCGGTTGAAGGGTAAGGAGAAAGCACAACCTTCTCAAGATAACCGTGATAACATGGTGAAGAAGCTTGAGAAGGGTTCAAACCTTGCTTCCTCCAAAGCCCAACAAAAGAATCACATTTCAAGCAAGGCCAACACAACCAAGAGCAAGAAACATGGAAAAAGGTTATGCTATGGTTGTGGATTATATGGACATGAGTGGGCAATGTGTCCACATAAGAGTTGGACTGACAAGTGTGAAGTGGCCGAACAAAAGGCCTCAAACAAGTTGGCCAACCAAAAGAAAAGTGATGGACAAAGTGCTTGTCTTATGAGCAAGAAATTGGGGCATCCTACCAAGAAATGCCCAATGTACAAAGAGGCAAGAAAGGAAGCCCAAGTTGCAACAAGAAGATGCTATGGATGCAATGAGATGGGCCACAAGGTTGATAGATGTCCATACAAGCAAAACAAGCATAGAGCAAACAAAGGACGCATATGCTATGCGTGTAGAAGAAAGGGGCATCTAAGCTATGAATGCCCAAATGGTAACGCTCCTAAGCCGAACACATTTGTTTATAATGATATGCTTAGGAAGACCACAAATGGAGTTACCACTAGCAAGGTGATGTGTTCACCACAAACTAGTGCTAAAGCCATTTGGGTGCCTAAGCACTTGTTGACTAACTCAAAAGGACCCAATAAGAGTTGGGTACCAAAGTGTGCTTAGGTTAATGATGTGGGTACTTGGTGATGAGATGAAGGCCTCGGGATGGTTGAGCCAGCAAATTGAAAATATTCACTCAATCTATCAACCAATTCTTATTATAATCTCCTATATGGTTGACCCAAAGATAATTTAATGAATATATCATCTACTTCATCCTCACCATTGATAACAAGTACCTAAAACCTTATAGGATAGCCACTTTATATGTTTTGTGCTCAATGGGTCACAAATAGGTATATTTGTGAAATATTGAAAGTGGCTAATTAATTTCACTTGAAATTTATCATGTTTGCCATGTGGTGCTTTTAATAGCTCTCTAGTAGAGCAATTTATTTGTTGAGATGCAGGTGTACAATAAATACTAAAGCTAAACGAGGAATCACAAGCAGCGGATTAATTGCTTCGTCTTGCACCTACCGGATGTGTCCCGGTATGGCCAGGACAGAGAAAAATGTTTCTATTCTGCGTACTCAGACGTGTCCGGTATACCTACCGGACGTGTCCGGTATTGTAGGAACCAAAACACTAATTGACTTGCAACTGAGTCTTTGATCCATATATTTTCATATATCCTTAATTTACTCAAAAGCCTGTGGTTTACCAAATCTAAGTGGATTGTGAGCATCTCTTGAACTCAAATTTAAATATGGCAATTATTATTTGGTTGTGGTTCAAAATAGAAAATTGACTCCCAAATTCTTAATAGAATAAAGTGCTAGTTGAAAGTCATTCAAATTACTTAAAGCACTTATTTAGGGGAGCTCAGGTTTCTATTTTGCACCTTGTGGAGTAACAAATTTACCTAGCATTCTTTGTAGTCCTTTGGATGAAAAATTGATTTCGTATCTTGCATGATTATTTGGCAATTAAGGTCAACATAAAGATTATCATGCTATGTATCTTCTTAGTGAAATTCTTGTGGGCTGAAGGCAAAGGTATGTATTTACATACACGCATTGTAAGTGCATCTAAGTCCCTTTATATGTTAGAATGTGCATTTGTGTGACATAGGAGAGATGTTTTTCAAAACCTATAACTAGCATGTGTAGGTGGTGTGAATTTGAAAAACTATTTGAATCTTGGTCTTTGTGACCTAGCCTTGTCATGTGATGATTATAGCTCTCCTTGATTGTTTGATTGGCTAATCACACATGACATGGCTCTCTTAAGTCCACATTCTACTATGTCTCACTATATCTCTCTCCAGTTAGCAAAATCATGTTTATGCCAAATATTTGGAAAAGAAAAAAGCAATTATGGCATTGGATAAGAATATTGGTGATTCTCTGTTTGGATCAAGAATTGTATACTTTTTGGACTGAGTAATAATAGAGAAAGGGATTGGAATCAAGAGAATGAATTTTTGGAACAAACATAGTTAGCCCATAAATACCGTACGTGTCCGGTATGCGCGGCTCAATAAAAGGCCCGTACCCCTTCAGCCCTGGTCCTTTATCTCTCTTTTCTCTCCTCCAAGCCGATGCCGCCACCGCTGTTCCACCGTATTGGCGATCACGTGATTCCACCGAGAAGAAGAAGAGAGGGAGATTGGATCGGAGGAGATTTGCATCAAGATTGAAGGCTCTAGGACTTAGATTTCCAATCTCATCTTCATTCACTCTCTCAAGGTACCCTAATCCTAGACCTCATCTGATCTAAGCGGTTAGGGCATGATTTTGAAATCCCTTCGGTAGAGATGCTACATTACCTGTCTACAAGCAATGCCCAAAGTTTGGATTGGATTGGTTGAAGATTGAGCGAAGGACCCCGGTTAGGGTTGCTGTCTGCTCATTCCGGACGTGTCTGATATGGAACAGTAGAGCAGGTTTTGCTCCCTTGTTTCAATCTTCTCAGTGGTTGATTCTTATGACTAAGTTTAATTGTCTATTGTGTTTTGTGAACCTTGTGACCTAGTTTGGTTGAGGTGATTGCAAAGCATAGGATAATTATTCTTATTTCTATATTTCAACTAAAATAAGCTATCGTTTGGCATGTATCTAATATTCCTTGCAAATCTTTGGATACAGGGCAACAACCATGAGTGGAAGATAGGAGCCTAGGTCCAAGCATAGGCATGATCCAGCACTAGAGAAATACAAGAATGCAAGGCAGGACATGCATCCCAGATACAGTCAGTAGGAGCAGGCAGCAGCAGGGGACTCTCCAGAGCTACTAGGGGTGCTCCATAGTACAGAGAGGGAGACAACAGTTCCTCCTCTAATACTGATACAGAGGAGTATAGAGTGGAGCCCAGTACTAGAAAGAGGAAGAGCATCGACAGAGGTTCAGATGGTGGCAGCTTAGATAATGAGCAGGAGATTGAGGAGGAGGAGCTAGTACCTCTATTTCAGCACCAGCCTGGTCAGGGTATGCATTATGTACTTCTTGAGACACGTCTGCCTAATGTACCCTCTTATGTTTCCAGAGTTGACTACCGTGGAAAGGGCATGACCAGGAGAGCCAGAGATGAAAGAAGAGTAGATCCAAGAGGCTTACCTAAGATTCAGTTTGATCACCGCTTCTAGACAGCCTTTCACTTGGACTTCTACTCTAGTGTTATTCTCACCAGGAACCCTGTGATAGCCAGATCTCAGTGGATAGATTGGAAGTACGTCAGAGAGTTGCAGAAGGCCTCCATTGATCATGCTATTGCCATTTGCCAGCATACAGGGGTATATGAGATCATGGAGTTCTAGCATGACTAGAACACAGAGGTGGTAGCTCAGTTCTACGCCACACTATATGTTGAGGAGGATGCGAAGCGCGTGCACTGGATGCTTGAGGGACAATGGTACAGTGTTGACTATGATGCTTTCGCCGCCCTGCTTGGTTTTTTAGAGGAGGATCTTCAGAGAGACAAGATCCATACAGAGCAGGTTCTCCCTCCAGAGCAGCTGGCCTACATGTACCCACCAGGGGTGAGAGAGGAGCAGTGGGGAAGGTTTAGGTCTTCACCCTACTTATAGATACCTAGATAGGATGTTCAGGGAGACCATTGATTGTAAGGGTGGAGATAAGGGAAACATTGCTGATTACTCCAGAAACCTGCTCCACAGGATGACACCTGATGCACGACCTTTCAACGTCTCTGACTTCATATGGTGCGAGATCAGGAGTGTCGAAGAGAGGCCCCTCAAGGGTTGTGGTTTTGCTCCCTACATTATGCACATGATTGAGCAGGTCATAGGGCATACCTTTGAGTATGACAAGGTACATAAGGCCTTAAAGATTGTTGCAGACTTGCCTGAGATTGGGGTACCTCCAAAGAGGGACCGGGAGGAGGAGCAGCAGTGAGAAAGAGAGGCAGATGCACCTACATGTGGTGCGAGAGCAGGAGGAGCTTCCCTCTACCACATGCTCCTTCACGTTCTTCTTCATGTCGCCATAGTCCTCCTTCTCCTATTCATAAGATGTTCAGTGCTATCTTTGGGATGTGCAAGGAAATAATGTGTCAGCAAAGCAGAATGAGAGGGAGGCTAGGAGGAAGGACACTTGAACTTTGAAGCAGATTGTTGCTAGACTTGAGCTTGATCCTCCTAGGTCTCCTTTGTCGCCGATGAGGCAGCCGGTGAGCCTAAGACCGAGAGCAGCAGCAGCAGGCCAGGTACTACAACGCTGCCGGTTTGATCCATGAACCGACAGTGTAGGCTTGCTAAACACTGCTGGCTTTTGCCAAGAACCGACACTCTTGATGTAATCGTCACTATCGGTTGGCATTACAAACCGGCAGTATTGTTCAACTGGACAATGCCGGTCGGAGCCAGAAACCGACACTGTTTCCTATAGATTAGTGTCGGTTTTTAAGGACCGGCAGTGATGTCAACTCTCCATCGCTGCCGGTATGCTACTGTCGGTTCAAAATCCGACAGTAAAGTGGGTTTTTGAACCGGCAGTGATGTCCAGATGTGGGGTAGTGGATGGTGACTGCATCGTCCATGTATTGCCGTCGTGATCATTGGGCACTCACTATATAAAATGGCGGACAGGTGGACAAGCTGATCGGCAGGTTGAGCAGCGCCGGCGGCAAGGCGGTGCAGCTGGAGGACCACATCTTCGGGCTCATGGACGGCGTCATCGGCACGGTGGCGTTCGGGGACATCTACGGCACGGAGCAGTTTGCGCACAAGAAGCACTTCCACGACGTGCTGGACGAAGCCATGAGCGCCAAGGCCGGCTTCTCCGCCGAGGACTACTACCCCAACGCCGCCGGCCGCCTCGTGGACCGCCTCACCGGCGCCGCCGCGCGACGCGAGAGGGTGTTCAGGGACCTCGACGCCTTCTTCGACACCATCATCGACCAGCACCTGGTGGACCCGTCCTCCCGCGCCACGACGCCCGGCGGCCACGGCCCCGACCTCATCGACGTCTTCGTCGACCTCATGGAGGAGCGCCGCCAACGGCGACAGGTCGACGGCTCTCTCCGCTTCACTAGGGACCACATCAAAGGGCTGCTCTCGGTACGCCACGCGTCGTGTTCGTTCACACTCACACTACTCACTACTCAGCGACAGATCATCCATTGATGCATGCATGTTACACTGTATTATTATATTAATTGCAGAACGTGTTCACCGCTAGCGTGGACACGAGCTCGGTGACCATGGTGTGGGCGATGGCGGAGCTGATCCGGAGGCCGGCGATGCTGAGGAAGGCGCAGGAGGAGGTCCGGTCCGTGGTGGACGGCGGCGGCAGGGAGAGGGTGCACCCCGACGACGTGGCGAAGCTCAGGTACCTGAAGGCGGTGGTGAAGGAGACGCTGCGGCTGCACCCGGCGGCGCCGCTGCTGCTGCCGAGGGAGACGCTGCGGCAAGTGAGCATCTGCGGGTACGACGTGCCGGCCAAGACGCGGGTACTGGTCAACGCGTGGGCCATCGGCAGGGATCCCCGCAGCTGGGGGGACAGGCCCGAGGAGTTCGACCCGGGCAGGTTCGACGGGGACGACGGCGTCGTCGACTTCAACGGCACGCACTTCGAGCTCGTCCCCTTCGGCGCTGGCCGCCGGATGTGCCCCGGCATGGCCATGGGCGTGGCCACCGTGGAGTTCACGCTGGCCAACCTTCTCTACTGCTTCGACTGGGAGCTCCCGGAGGGGGTGCGGGTGGAGGACGTGTGAGCATGGAAGAGGCCGGAGGGATCGCCGTCCACAAGAAAACGCCGCTCCTGCTTGTCCCGACAAGATACTAGTGTTGATCATCAGACTGTCAGTAGTCGTCAGTGCTTAGCTACTGCATGATGACCATTTTATTAGCAAGCCTTGCATTTTTTATTACAGCAGAAACACGCTAGATAGCTCTTAACGTTTATTCGAGAATATTATACATATTACTAATATAAGTTTACAAGGAGCGTATGTAGCGTTCATGAATTAAGCGCGGGTCACCTGTGTACAATAGAGTTATTGTAATACTGTAGATGTAGATGACAGTGGTAAATTATTTTGATATGAAATAATAATGGTGCCATACCTTATAGATTGGTTCGATTTAAATTAAAGGGATTGTCCACTTCATACTTGGGTAAAAATGTTCTAACATACTACGCACTTTGTCCCATAAAAAGAGCCGTTATGTGATTCGTGCTGGTCAAAGTTACGTGATTCGTATTGGTCAAAGTTTTTTAAGTTTGTCTAGGTTTATAGAAAAATATTAGAAACATTTGCATCTCTAAATAAGTTTATTATAAAAATATATTTAATGATCTATCTAATGATACTAATAATGTATCAAAAATATTATTGTTTTTATATAAAATGATTAAAGTTGAAAACATTTGACTTCTTGAAAATGTGAGAACGACACTTTTTATGAATTGATGGAGTATGTCTTCATAAGAGAATTTATCGGAATGGTGGTTGATTTTGGGGAAATATGGCCCCATGGCGAGGTAACAAGTTGATGTTGGGGGACGGCTGGGAACGTTCATAGCCGCTTTGGAAGGAAGCCCACCGATACCCACAGCCCAAATGCTCCAAATGGTGATGGGCTTGACGGCCTGTGTGTCAGACGCTCGCGTGGCGTGCGAACCGGATGGGCTACCTTGCCAAAGTGGGCCTGATAGTGTCGGTGTTTCGAACCACCGGTTTTCCTTTCATGGGGCGTCATGCTTTTCCTTTTACAGATGAAGGGGAAGGCGTAGGTTACAGAGATATAAAAGGAGAAAAACGAGGGAGAAGAAGGCCTCAAGGGTCGTGGACTTGAGGAAATGGAAATGACTTTCATATCTAAGCATGGCTACCTCCACTTTTACGAGCAAGATTTTTTTTCATACGGGTATTAAACCCTGGGTCGATGTGCCTGTACTATCAGAGCAAGGCTAATAATACAGTCGGCAGGTCGGCTATAAGGATCTTTACAGCCTTCTCTCAGCCCACCCATATAGTAGTTAGCTCTCCACTATTAATACATGGCTCACTTGTTTCTCTTATAAAGTTTCTCGGTTTTTATATCTAAGCAGGCCGTAAGTTTACAGCCCACTTCTCTTTTCTCTCTTCTCCTCTCTCCTCCACCTTAGCATTCAGACGGCTTACAGCCATCCTATTATACTTGCTCTCATGTGTCTCCTTATTCGAGTGATACACTCACTACCTCTTAAATGATTCTCAGTGACGCCTTTTTATTTCTCTTTTTTTTTTCCCAGATGTAGATCGATTGCTGATTAAGAACTTTTTCTAGAGGTGTCTCCAGCATGCTCGAACCAGTGGACCGCTCTTGAGAATTACTAGTTTCGAAATTAAAGATGGCCGGCGGCCTTCCAACCACCAATAATGAAAATAGCCTCCATATTACTAGAAGAAAAACCCGGCGGCATCTCGACTCGTCCTTCCTCTATTTAACGGGTGAAATCCCAAGAGGCGAAAACAAGCTAGTTATTAGCACAGACGAGAGAGAGAGAGAGAGAGAGAGAGAGAGAGAGAGAGAGAGAGAGAGAGAGGAGGAGGAGGAAAAAGCTAATAATAAGGTGGTCGTTCATGTCTCCGATGAAGCTGTACGGTGCGACGGTGTCGTGGAACGTGACTCGGTGCGTGGTGGCGCTGGAGGAGGCCGGCGCTGAGTGCCAGATCGTACCCATCGATTTCGCCACCGCCGAGCACAAGAGCCCTGACATATTGTGTTTCGATCTCTGCAGCCGTTCGGTCAAGTTCCAGCTTTCCAAGATGGCGATCTCCACCTATGGGGTACGTACGTATGATCCTATCATATCTCTTGGACGGAGAGTCGGAGATCCTATATATACAACCTCTTTGTAAATTTGACAGTAGTACTAGTTTTCATCCCTGCCATGCATAACAAAATGGTATTTTTCCCAGAATCGCGTGCAATTTGCAAGTACGTTGCCCGCAAGCACAAGCCTGACCTGCTGAGGGAAGGCAACCTCAAGGAGTCAGCAATGATGGACGTGTGGCTGGAGGTGGAGGCCAACCAGTACACTGCTGCACTGAACCCTATCCTGTACCAGTGCCTCGTCAGCCCTATGTTCGGGGGCACCACTGACCAGAAGGTGGTGGAGGAGAACCTGGAGAAGCTGAAGAAGGTGCTGGAGGTGTACGAGGCGCGCCTGGCCAAGCACAAGTACCTCGCCGGAGACTTCCTCAGCCTCGCCGACCTCAACCACGTCTCCGTCACGCTTTGCCTGCTCGCGACGCCCCATGCTTCTCTGTTCGACCCGTACCCGCACGTCAAGGCATGGTGGGATGGCCTCATGGCCAGGCCGTCTGTCCAGAAGGTCGCCGCGCGCTCATGAAGCCGTCTGCTTGAAGTGAGCTGTGTTCGTACGTTCCTGGAATAATAATATATATAAGCCGACGATCGAGCTGTGTCCTGGTTCTCGATCGATCGGCATGTTATCTAGCAGGTTGTTGTGTTGAATAAGCTAGCCGAGTTGTATGTGATCCTTTGAATAATTGCACTGAGAACAACGTCGGCATGTTTTCGTGTCTTGAGAATAATATAAGCTATGTGTTTGGTATATATAGAACCTTCTCATTTAATCAAGATAACTACTACTCCCTCTGTTCTAAATTCAACTCCGTTCTAGATTTTCTAATATTATAGATATATTCTATATCTAGATGCATGCAAAAATTATCTACCTAAAAAAGTCAGAATAACTTACAATTTGGAATATTTCACATGTATAAATGATGGATGTTAATGCTCATGGAATGCTTAACATAGTCGAAGTAGCTATGTCATTAATTTATATCTATCAGAATATTTCATATAAACGCAAAAAGTTATATATTACGAAAATATTTTTCGTTGTATTATTCCCCTTTATTGGTAGTTATTAAAGGTAAAAGATCTTATGACAAACCTAGCTAGGTCCTTTATGGTACAGTATAACTCCAGCTTTGAGATCCGTATGCAAATTGAGCATCGCTTTTAGTGCGAGTTACTCATGGTGCCCAAGGTGGATTTGAACTTGATATAGATTAGGCCTCCATCCTGACTTCAATGTTTATATATGCTGGCCTTTTCCACCTCTATGCCTCTTTCCATGTACTTCCTTATCCTATATATATTTTCTATAATAATAATAATTACAATAATAATAATAATAATAATAATAATAATAATAATGTTACTATTACTATTACTATTACTATTACTATTGCTATTGCTATTGCTATTGCTATTGCTATTGCTATTGCTATTGCTATTATTATTGCTATTGCTATTGCTATTGCTATTGCTATTGCTATTGCTATTGCTATTATTGCTATTGCTATTACTATTACTATTACTATTACTATTACTATTACTATTACTATTACTACTATTACTATTACTATTAGGTAGCAATCTATTTGTATAATCATGAAAAGAAGTACATAGGAACTCACCTAGAGATTTAATTGTCATGCTTGAGGTCTAGAAATTATGCCTTGCATAGCAACATGAAGAGTGTTGTGTCTACCCAAAGAAGTCATGTCCTTAAAATTAGAGGAAGGAAGATCAAATCATATAAGCTATGCCTCTTTCCATGTACTTCCTTATCCTATATATATTTTCTATAATAATAATAATTACAATAATAATAATAATAGCAACAATAATAATAATAATAATAATGATAATAGTATTACTATTACTAAATACTATTACTATTACTATTACTATTACTATTACTATTACTATTACTATTATTAGGTAGCAATCTATTTATATAATCATGAAAAGAAGTACATAGGAACTCACCTGGAGATTTAATTGTCATGCTTGAGGTCTAGAAATTATGCCTTGCATAGCAACATGAAGAGTGCTGTGTCTACCCAAAGAAGTCATGTCCTTAAAATTAGAGGAAGGAAGATGAAATCATATCCCCATGATCATAAAGGCGGCAATCGTGGTCAATGGGATGGGTGGGTGGGGTTGGGGGGATTCCCTGTAACTACCATGATTAACGTGGGAGAAAGAATTTTTTTTGAGAACATGACTTCATGCGTATTTCATTAAGAAGATGGGGGGGAGAAAGAAATCAATCGCCACTGTAATCAAAGGGACCTGGGGGCACTGAATGAAAATTGGACGTAGGATGCGAGGGAGAGAAAACCAGAGGAAGGGAAAAAAACTAGAGGGATGGAGGGAGAAAACCGAACCATATACGTTATGTCGGCACAGATAGATGACAATGGAAGGTACACACGCATGAAGCCAGTTTGACAAAACCCTTTTGATCTTTTTATCAAAGATATGCATATGCTGCGTAGTGAATTGGTTTTTTTCCTGTTTG
Source organism: Miscanthus lutarioriparius (assembly GCA_904845875.1). NCBI lineage: Eukaryota > Viridiplantae > Streptophyta > Magnoliopsida > Poales > Poaceae > Miscanthus > Miscanthus lutarioriparius. The sequence goes on from CAJGYO010000017.1 coordinate 75,489,831, forward strand.
TTGGTAAAAAAAACATGTATTTGGTGATGGTTGGTGATTCTAGGGAGATATAGTGTTGCTGTAGGTGTGTACGCATTTTTGTGGTGGTTTGTGGCCCTCAGTGAGTTTAGCTCCACCACAAAAAGTTTTTGTGCCAGCCAAAAACCTGGCACAAACTAAATTCGTGCAAGTTCCTTACGGCCACAAATTATTTCTGTGTTAGTATCTCACAACCATGAATTATTTTTTATCAAAATTCAACGTTGGCTGATCAACTTGGATGAATCTGGGTCTGAAATTTTTGAAGTGCACGAAATTTTTCCAGTTTTGAATCCCAGAACCTTGAGCTGTATGTATGTATATGTTTACGACATTAAGAGACCCTTATTTTATGTTCGGTCCAGGTCCAAAAAAAAAAATTCAAGGATGGCCCATACGGCAGTCCTGCTGCCATTGGTTCCTGATGGGCACTAGGCAGAGCGGCACCTTCAATTCCGGTGGAAACTGAGCCCGCCTTCCTCCTCCATGCTCAGGTCTTTTGCGTTCATTCCCTCCGGCAGCGCCCAATCAAAGCAGTACAGCAAGTTGGCCTAGCTGAACTCGACGATGGCCGCGCCCATGGTGATTGCAGGGCACGCCTTCCTGCCCGCGCCGAACGGCAGCAGCTCAAAGTGCTGCCCAGTGAAATCGATGCTGCTGTTCTCGAACGTTCCGGGTTGAACTTTCAATATTAAAGAGTGAAAATTTCACTGAGGCGAGAAGAAGTAGTAGAATCAGAAGTCTGTAGATGGGTTACAACTTACAAGTCCCCAGTATCCTATGATAGGAGGTGTCTTCCAGCAAACCCGACCCCCCAATGCTGTTCAATAACGCGATTACAAACCTAGCTAGGTTCCTCCTTTTGCAAGATCGATATATAGACCCAGCCATCCTGAAAGATGAAGTCTTGCAGACTAAAAGGAACCGATGATCTAATCGGGAAAACATAGAAGAAAGATGACATGAAGAAGACCACTGATGACAATGACAAAGAAGAATGCAGCAACAAGGGAAAGAAGCACAAGAAATAAAGGATGTGGGAGATTCTTAGGGGGGTGGGGGGCAGTCGTTTGAGAAATTTACATGGTTGTCTTCCCCGTTCTCTTGTGTGTTTTCTGTCCTGTTGCAGTTTCATGGATTTCTCCAAAAGCTTCCCAGGCACTATTATACAAATGTCTTTTAGCAACAAAGGCATTTTTAATAGAGATGCATGCCTCTATCGAAATCTGCACCTAAAAATTATTCCTAAACCGTACCGCCTCTAGAAATCGATTTTTAGGGGCAGCTAAGATTTACAACCGTCTCTAAAAACCCCCCTATCTTTAGAAGATGCTAGATCCTATTTGACCCTCGTCAGAGATGCATTCTTGCTATAAGAGTCTCCGATGACTCACATAGAGACGCGATTTGGCTATATGAGACATTGATGACTCACATGCATGATTGGCACGTTTTTGACAAGGATTCACATTAGAGACGTGTTTTGGCTATACTTGTCTGTGATTAAGGGTCATCAATGACGCATTTTATCCATCACCGATGTGTTCACGCCGAGACGACTTAATACAAGTGACTTGTTTTTTGCCTCTTTGATGACTTTTAACCAGTGTCTCTAATCTGCGTTTCTGGCATAGTGAAGCATGAATGAAAAAACTAAAAAGACTACAATGTCTTGCGACTAACAATCCTCGTGTTCTTTTTCGCTTGTTTGTTATGTGTGTGCTCTATGCTCACCGAGGTCATGCGCTATGTGCTTAGAGCTTTCCAGTTATGTTTGGCCGGCATTTGTACACGGCACACTGCAGCAGTACAGGACAGAGTTATACATGGAGACACAGTCAATTGATATCTCTGACCTCATAATAATTTCCATGCACATGCATTTGTTGGTGTTGGTATTGCAATTATGTGACAACTATATATAAGTGATACTAGTATTCATGCTCGTGCCAATATTGGACAAAGCATCCATTATTGCCATGCTTTGCATAAAAAAAAAAAAAAAGGAAAACATCGTTAATTGGAATTTTTTTAGAACATACTAATATTTATTATACAGAATAAGTAACATTGATTCAACATGTAGGATACTTCTATGTTATACTTATTTTGAATCATAACCGTTGATACTATTAAAATGAATTGACTTAGTTCAAATTCAGAACTGCATTATTTTGAGGGTATTCAGAATTGTATTACTTTTAGGACGCATGTAGGGGAGTTTGTGTGAACTGACTGAATATATATTACTCTAGATATTTTCTCTTAAGGGTTCGATGTTTGGCCGGCATTTATACACGGGACGGCAGCAGTAAGGAGTTATACATTGATACATGGAGAGGATTATTGATACGTGGCCTAATAATTTCTGTCCCCATAGGTTAGATTGCATAACAAAGAGATCCTACAGCATTCATTCATGCATAAATGTGCGTGTATGGGACCAAGAATCCAGAGAGAATGCGACATTCAAAAGCGATTTTTCCTGATGCCAGCCATTTTTTTCACTGGCGGTTTATAAGGAGCAGCGCTAGTAGTGTAAAATATGTGGGCCTGGGTTTAGAACCGCATGTGTATACATATTTACACAGGTGGTTTCTCTAAGAAAGCCGCTAGTGTAAATACACTATTTACATTGGCGGATGTGTAATGCAAAACATGAGTGTAATGACAAATAGGCTCTGAAATTTCAGAGCCTAATGCAAAACATAATTTCAAATATGAGGGAAATTTCAAAAGTTTAAAATTGATTTCAGGGACGGTTCAATTTGAGCAGAACCACACTTTTAAATATATTTTCAGGGGCGATTTATTGAAACCAAGAGCCCCTAAAACAAAAAAAAATGTTTTTAGAAGCGGTTGCATTTCCATAGCCATTGTTGGAAAAACAGTTTCAAAGAGCGGTTGCAATACAGCAACCACCATTGAAATTAAGTTTACGGGGGCTTGAAAATATATTTTCAAGGGCGGTTCTCTTATTGCAACTGTCCGTGATAATACCATTTTAAGGGCGGATATCGTAACAGAACCACCCATGGAAATGCTTTTACGGGGACAGTTAGATGCGCGATGCTACAAACTCCATATCTTTGCAATCGATGCAATAGTGGTGGTTCTTTGAACCGACGCTGAAAATCGTTTTTGACCGTTAGTAAAAAAATCTTTTATGTATTAGTGACAGATGTACCAAAAAAATCAAAGCGACTTATAATTTAGAACGGATGGAGTATAACATGTTGTGTGCTACCAAAATATTTTGTCTCTTTTTACATATATACTCCCTCCATTATTCTAAATTGTAAGACATTTTAGTTTTTATATATGGGAATTGCTCCAATACTCCTCTTTCTAAAAATAGCACACATCTCAAAGCAGTCCATCTAATTAATTTAATACTCTTAATTATTATCCATCTAGTCCCGCATGGCCCTGGTCCTTCAAAGCCTAACTCGTGCCCAGCCCGAATCCAGTGCAGTTGCTAACATCTGCGCGTCCACGTCTCCCTTAGCATCTCCGGCGCTCTTCCATTTCGTCATGAGGATGTACATCTCGCATGAGGAGGTGTGCTGGGGCCATTCGCTGCTGGTTCTTGGCCGTGTGAAGTCTGCCGCCTCTAAATCTCTAATGGTTGTTGCCGTTGTTGGAGGTCTGTGAGGTGTGAGGGTGGCCACCGTTTGTGTCGATCTTGGACGTTGCCGTGGGCACTGCTGGCAAGGGAGCACCACCGTCTCCATCTGAATGCATGGACACCACCCCATTCCGTGAAGAACTCATCTCTCGAGAAAAGCTCCGAAGAAAGCGGATGTAGAGGATACTAACCAGCGGACTGGGTTTGGGCTGGGAATGATTGAAGGGCCCAAGCAGGACCCAAATGAATATAATTAAGAAAATGATAGCTTATTTAGTTGGGCTGCTTTGAGATGTGTGCAATTTCAGAGAAAGAGGAGAACTGGAGCAGTTCTCTTTATATATATTTAGATGTAAATGCATAATAAAAACTATGTACCTAAAAAAGTCAAAACTTCTATTACAATTTAGAACAGAGGGAGTACTATATAGTTATAAGCTTCTGCATGATGGTTTCCAAAGAAAGAAAGAAAGAAAAGCTTCTGGCCGATGCTTTGTCCTGCTATATGACGCCCTTTTATAGTTTGAGGCCGAATTAATATTAATGGGAAGCGTAAACGCGACAGCGTGAGCATGGCTAGCTGGTCCAGTGTCTCTCTTAAATAAGCGTCACATGGGGATGTAGCTAGCAATTACGACGGCTATCAGTCCTGTTCACGAATCAATGTAAAAACCCAAAGCCGACAGGAAAAATTGTCGTATTCTCTCCATGTATAGCTGTCATATCGCCAGGCAATCTAACCGATGGTGACAAATTATCAGGTAACCCATGGGGACAGAAGTTATCAGGATCAGGATAGCCGTGTATAAATAAATGCATGCCAGCCAAACATAGATGGGCAGCAGTTGAGAAAGGAAGCTGCTACATTATTTTATGTGCCTGAACGAATGCTTAGAAATTTTTATGCAACTATTTTACTCATGCAACCAGTACAACTAAAAGAAGAACTCACTAGAGATAATCTATATTTTTTTCTCTATAGCTAATCGATGATACAATTGTTTGTTGCCTGAACAAAAAAACAGACACATGAAATATAGGAGAAGTGTTAAGAAAAATCATACAACAGTAATCTATCACTTATCACAAAGTAAACTCAACTTGTCCCAAAAATAATGCAACCTGAATCTGGATCCATTATCCATGCAAATTAGATATGATTCTAAGTAAGTATACTATTGAAATACATTTCATCTTAAACCTACTTATTTTATATTATAAATGTTAGTAATTCTTTTATGAAAATATCAAAACTTTACGATGATTTCACTTAGCACTAATCCGTTGAATTCTAATGGTCCCTGAACGACCCCACGGGATCAGGTAAATGTGGCATCGCGGCAAGTGGGATTGTGCCGTATATCTATCTAATATAAATATATGGTTTGTGTAGCTTGTTTTGTTTACTACCAAATATGCCCATACCACACGCACGTGTTTATGGAAAACTATTTCAAATACAATGGGAATATTAATTGAATTCTTGATATGTCAATTTATATATCATTAACAATTTCTTCAAATACAAAATTAGAATCATGAATTATTTTTTTGGATGTATAAAACGTCAAAGCAATTTATAAAATTATAATGATGATGGAAGACTCAGATAACACGATATCTATATCTAATGGGTATTATAGATGGAGAGCCCCCTCGCTATTTTATAAAATGTTAAAGCAATTTATAAAATTATATTATAACACTACTGGAAACTTGAACTGCCCTGTGGGTGACCAATTTTTCTGTGCGTTTTTTGCTACACACAGAAAAATTCCAATTATTCTGTCGGTTCCAGAATATACCGACAGAAAAATACGAAAACTCACAGGATAATTGTATGATTTTTCTGTGCGTGACAAAAGACACACGGAAAAAATATACACTCATAGAAAAATTGAAATTATTCTGTCAGTTTTTATAAAACTCACAGGAAAAAACTATACAAGCACGGGAAAAACACAATTATTCTGTCGGTTTTGTATTACACACTGATTAAAATTACATATGCATAGAAAAAAATAAGTTTGCGCATGGATTTGGCTTTGGCGCCCGGTTTTCGGCATTGGCGTCCTGTTTTCGACAATGGCGCCTTCCTTTTGGTATTGGCGCGGTATGAAATAGAAAAGAAAGTGAAAAAAATAAAAAACAAAAACCCCTAAACCTAATCCTCTAGCTGCCGCCACCCCGCCTCCCTATCCCAAATGCGCCGCAGCCCGTGCCCTCACGACCCATCGCTCCTAGCTCCAAGTCCGCCGCCCCATCTCCGCTCCACATCCGCCGCCGCCGCCCATTGCCACCACCCCAGCTCCATGGACGTTGCACACGCCGCCCTAGGGTCGCCGCCCCTAGAGATCGCCTCCCGCCGCACCAAGAGCTTTCGCCTTGACCATTGGCCCTCCAGGCGTGGCCTCGAGCATGCCGGCTGGTCGTTCAGGCGTGGCCCAGGCCCACCACCACGCGACATGCCTCGACCATCTCTCTAGGCTGCCTGGACACGACACGCCTCCTCCAAGCTGTCCGTGACGATGGAGCCACCGTTCATGCCCACCGCCTATGCCTGTGCCTCTGTCTTGTCCGCCTCGACCCTGCCCCGCCAAGATTTCACTCACTCTGGCTCCGCTCATACAGCACCTAGGCGCCCAGATCTGCAGCTATGAACATCCACAACACCAGGTATGCTCGCCCTTCTCTTCCCTTCCTTTTGGGTAAAACTTAGCCTTTGGAACCCTAATTTAAGCTATTTGGCTATCTCTGAGATCTAAACCCAAGTGTGTGCTTGTATGAGCAAATTTTGATTTGGTCTTCTGCAGGATGTGGATTGAATTTTGTTAATAAATTTGTCTATGAATTTGGCCAAACTTAGAGAAGTTTGATACAAATGAGTTAACTTTGACATTGCTTGAAGAGTGTAGGTTTGTCTCAAGCAAATCTCTTTTTGAATAGTTTATGGATCTTGAAGCCAATACTTCTTGATACAGATAAATGACTTATGCTTAATTTACTCTAATTCTCTCACAAGTTGTTCTCTTATTATTCCTGATTCATATATGTCTCACAATTAAAGTACTACTTTTGACAAGCTGCATCACAAATCCACGACAATTGTCTCCTGTGAGTTTTATTATTTAGGATATTACTATGTTATGATTTTATTCTTGTAACTCGATATGCATCACAAATACATGAAATCAGGAAATCATTCTATGGAAAATCAAAATATTGTCCATCATGAATTTTCATGCCCATCGTTGTCTTAGATAGGGTGGTGCCTTGCTTATAACACTAAGTAGTAGTAGTAGTGGTATCTATAAGTTTCTTTACTACTATTCATTCTGTTTGTGACTTGAAATACATCATTGTCGGATGTCATATGCCTATAATTTTGTACACTTCATTGCAATCCTATGCCTATGAAGCCTGACATAGTTTTATCTTTGTGTAGCATTGGAAGTATTAGAGCTAAACTTGGAATACTTTTGTCCGAAGGAGTAGGTAAGCAACTTGTTGTTTCTTAGTAGATGGCATTCAGTGTAAATCAAACTTGCTTCATTTGATTTGTTACTTGTTTAGTACTTAGATTATATTTCACATATTTAGAGATTGGAAGTTGCAACTCAAATGGCTGTTGGTCCTGTTAGATACTTGGATAGAGCACATATTTGGAGATTTACATTGTTTACGATCTCTTTGTTACTTTGATAGAGCATGATTATAGTGCAATATCTATCTAATATAACTGATGTTATTAATTTACATTTGTGGGTTCACAATCTTTTGACAGTAGCATGAAGGTTAAAGCGATCTGTGATGCATAATTCCCATAGCGTACCATGCTTGCAAAGAGAGAGGATGTTGACAAGATGAAAGGTAACTTGAGCTAGTGTTGACATTTCTTAGCGTTGCTACTAAGAACAAAGTTTAAATCCTAACCCCTAGCAACAGCCTAGAAATGCTTATTGGTATTTATTAACGTGTCACTGGTTGAAGTACTTAGCCACCTATTATAAACATATATCTCCTAACTTTACTAGGTTGTCATCCCTAGTGATGACGCCGCCAGAGATATATGTTGGTACTACATAGTATCACTACTAGAATAACACTAAGCAAATATTTATTAAAGTATGTGACTATATAAATCTATGAATAAAGAGTATTCGCATGCGCATAGATAATATACCCTTGTAGCATTTTACCAGAGAGTATTCCAGGTATCGTTATTTATATTTTTACCACTGGGAAGGTCTAGCATGGACATGTATGGATAACTTATATTATTGAAGGAGAAGTAAACCATAACAAATACTCTACTCACAACAAGGGATAAGTCATAAGATAAGATATGTATATATGATAAGTAATGATAATGATAAGTCACTCAGACCACTCCTTTCTATGGCATTAGTGAAGGTGCATCTATCCCTTTAGTGAGTTTTGGATGATTGAATGACAATAATGTGATTAAAGGTCTAACCCATTTGCTAAGTGTGGATAGGTAATAGGTTATCTCACAGGTACTTAATGAAAGCCAAAATAATGTGTTGTTGTATAAACAATCTAGTTCAAGCACAACATAACATTGCAAATGGAATTCATGCAAATGCTTATTTATTGTGGGATTTCCATGTACTACGTGAAAGCAAGCCCGGTAAAAATTAGTTGATGAGACATGAGGGATTGCATATGGAATGGTCTCATATTTGAAGCTTGCTAAATTGAAATGAAAAAGATAACAATACAAATGAATGGATGATTCAACACAAGATGTGACTTGATGGCTTGAGATGGTGAAGATAGCAAGGAAAGGCCTCGAGGTACTAAGCAAGGGTGAAGGGCAAGCGATGGCTTGGCGGCCGAAGAACCTAGCTAGGGTGAAGAAGAAATTACTTGCATTTAGTTGAGGTACTAATCAAGCTATGATGGTCATATTGATGTGGAGGATCAAATCTATATTGGACAAAGTGTTGGAAGTGACTTGATGCATTTGGAGTTATTCATATTTGATGAATGGAATCAAGTCACGTGCTCAAGATGGCTATGCTCAAGTGTAAAGATCAATATCAACATGTTGGCAACCTTACTTGATGAAGATTGAAAGAGACGACATCAATTCGAAAGAGATCAACTCAAGCGGTATAAATTCGTTTTTCATTTGATCTTGAGTTTAATAGGTATGCCGTACTATTAAGAGGGATGCATCATGTTGATAGATAATCATTCATAAGTGCTCATGCCAACCCATGTGAGTTCTAGAGTGTTTGAGAGACAAAAGAGCTAACTTATTTCTGCTGGTCTGGCAATATCGGACGTGTCTGGTATGTGCCTAGCCACGATAAAATTCTTGATGTTCTTGGGTTGGTTCGTCGAGAGTCCTAACAGTCGGGAGTTTCGATATGCATCGGGAGTTTCGACACCTCACGTGCTTTAACTCAGTGAGAGCCCAACAGCTAGTTTTCAAATGAGCTGAGGGTCGGGAGTTATGACGTGAGTCGGGAGTTCCGGCATTCGTCGGGAGCTCCGACGTCTCACAACCACACTATAACTCAGTTACCATTGGCACAGTGTAAGTCATACCAGACGTGTCCACTTGAGCAACGGCTATAAAACAGCTAGTTTTTCCAAGGGGGCTTTTAATACCCCCAAGCCTCCACCTTTGGAGGCTGCTGATTCTGCTGGTTGCAATACATGTTTTTGAGCCTTGCCAACTCTCCCAAACCCTCTCTTAGTGAGTGTGTGATCCAAATCGCAAAATCCATTTGTGGGTTGAGAGAGAATTCGAAATTGAGAGCAAGCCACCACTTGAGCACTTGTGCATATTGTCAATCTCGTGATTCACATTTGTTACTCTTGGACTCTTCAGTCCTAGACGGCTAGGCGTCGCCAGAGAGCACCCGAGAGATTGTGGTGTGCCTCGGAAAGTTTGTAACGGTCAATTCCGCCACCTCGGAATCAACTAGTGGAAGGAGGAAAAGGAGTTGGAAAATACTTCCGGCTAGAGTGACCTTGTTTACACCAAAATTTGGAAGAAGAGTCACATGGACTCGAAAGCTCCCAAGATCATGTCATCAGGGAATCAATTGCGTGCAGATCGGAACCAACTGATTCGAATGCAGAATTGGAATCGGCTTTCTTCGGATAGCGTCAGTGGATAACGACGAAGGCTATGATTGGCGTCAGGACGAGACATGTTGGACTCTACAAAAGGGAAAGATTAGAGTCCAAGTTATCTTAAATTAGGAATGTTTTCTCTAGGGTCAAAAATTGTGACGAGTCATGCTTAGACAGGAATCATACTCGGATCCCGGGTATAAATATCAAACCCCGGCTATTGTAAAGGGACACAATCAATCCAATATACAAGTTATTTACTTTTTTGGCTCCAACCACCCCTTAGGAGTAGGAGTAGAGTAGATCTAGGCGAGTTCTTCTTGAAGAAATGCACCGCATCGATCCGGTCGACCTCCACCGCTTGTTGTGGGTAGTACCGTCATGACTTATACCTCTGTTCATGACGGTTTGATCGATCCGGGTCGACCTCCACTACGACTCTGGTATAAGTTAGTTATCGATTCTTGCCTAGTTCAAGTATGGCTGCATCGATCCGGTCGACCCCCACTGCATGAACTAGATCAAGGTCAAGTTATTGGCTCTACCTTAGAATGGCAGTCTTTGGTAGATTCATTAAGTTACCGATATTGCTTATTGCTTTCATTATTTATCTAAATTACAGCAATATCACTCTGCCCGATTGGGATTGATCTAGATCGGCCTTATATCTTGTTTAGCCCATCATTTGTTAATCTAAAACTGATCTAATCTACACATTAAACAATGAGTTACGTTTTATCTGCTATTTTACATCAATCTTGATCATGCATAGCGTGCGGTTAAAGCATGTTGCGTCTTGAGTAGATTTATTAGCTAGCGAAAACCGTTCCATGGCCCGTTATCACGGCCTGTGTGATTCTGCCTCACACCCCACTATTAGCACCGTGGAGTGGGGATCGTTATTTGGTACATCTATTCCTGATAAGGCATGACTTTAACTGTGCGCTATGCCTGAATCGGCTGTTTTAGCCGATATCGAGTGCTTTCACGAACAGTTCGCATCACGAGACCGTTGAAGTAAAGATAGGTTGAAAGATGTGTTAGCCCCATGATCATATTATTATATTACGGCCTGCATGATTCTGCCTCATGCCCCACTGATATTAGTAATGAGTTAGGATCGTCGAGTCTGTTGTTATTTCTACGGCCTGCATGATTCTGCCTCATGCCCCACTGGTCATAGCGATAGATGAGATCTAACATATTCATTAGATTTATCTTTATTAAACAGTTAAATGGTGTTGAATTGTTTCTTTATATGAAAAGGGGTTCGGTTACTTGTAATCATTGGCTTAGAATAAACCAATCATTGTTGATATCTTATTGCCATTGATTAATATTTGTTTAAATAACGACATTTATCTTGAATGATAACCGATTCTTCTTATACAACCCAATGAGTTTTAACCGATTTATTCTCACGAATATGCTGGAATCGACTGTTTAGTCGATCTCCTTTTATATCGGCTCTCAGAGCCGCACATTCGAGGATCTGTCTCGCAACACCGGCTTTTTTCGCCTTAATTACGAGATAAACTTTCTCTCCTTGTCAATTACTGAGGTCAAATTGACTAGCATGTCTTGGGAGGAGTGCGCAGGATCGACCATCCCGTGCTAAAGCTAGGTGGATCTCTGACCATCGAAAGCGCACCTTTCGGCTTTGTGCGTGGGTGTTCTCGGCATGGGGACGAAAAATTCTATGTTGACAGACCTTCATGGTACCCTCTAGGGCTGACCTTCATTTGGGTCGCCTGCAGCAGCCCCTCAATGGAGAGTAGGACTCAAACGAGTCCGAACTTGATAAAATAAATATCGTGTCTCAATTCACATTTCATTTGATATTTGTGTTGCTCTAGCTCTTGTGTAGGTTATCTGTGTATATTGTCATCTCTAGTAGGTACCTGCAGTTTGGTTTGAAGTTAGAAATTGAAAGGAGCAAGTTTAGGGCTGTTCTCATGAAACCATGTATGTTCGGTATAGCAACCGGACACGCTCGGGTATTGATCATCGTGCGGGCCTGTTTTCTCAGAACACGTGTATACCGGACATGTCCAAGATAGCTACCGAACACGTCCGGTATTAGAGCTCCGTGCTAAAATTATTTGATCCGTGCACTAATCGTTGTGTTGCAGGATTGTGGCTCCTAGATTTATTTTTAGAAACGCATTTAAAGATATTAATTTTTGAGGGTGCCGCACATTCGCACTCTGTGGCTAACTTGTGTGGGGGGTGGTACCCTTTCCTAATCGTTTTCGCATTTAAAGGTGTTAATTTTAGAAACGCCTATTCACCCCCCCTCTAGGCGGCATCCTAGGTCCTTTCAATTGGTATCAGAGCAAGGTTCTCATCTAAAGCTTCACCGCCGTGAGAAAAGGATGTCGACGCCTATCGAGTTAGAGTCGGTGCTTCTCTAAAATGATGGTTCAAACTTTCTATCTTGGTCAATTCATATACTCAATGCTTTTAGGATATTAGCCCTCTTATTGATCATAATGTGGATGCAAGCATACCTCTTCCTATAGTTGATTGGAGCAACTACAAAGATTTGTCAAAAGAGGAAGAGATATGCATGCAACTCCATGCTCAAGCAATTAATATCATTTTGAGTACATTGAGTGCAGAGGTTCAAGATGAGGCAATCTTTAATGCACAACCACCTCCGGAGAGTGCTCATCTCATTTGGACTAAACTTATTGAATTATATGGAAAATCCAAATGTGATGATGCTATTGAGTGCAATTCAATGGAAAGTATGTCCATTATGTCTTCATGCAGCGAAGAAGCTTCACAAGACCTCAAGAGAGCCGAGCTGGAGCAAGAAGTGCCAAGAACAAGATTACCTACTATCCGCCTACACATCTTTGGACGTGTCCGGGTATTCCTACCGGACGTGTCCCAGTATGGCTGAAGTCGCCAGAGCAAGCAAGTCATTGTTTGCAACGATGCTCAAGCTCGATGGCGGCCAAGTGATGAATCAACCTCAGTATCTGATGATACTCATCACTTGTGTCTCATGGCCAAGAAAAGCAAGAAGAGTAACAAGAAAGATCAAGAAAAGGAGAAAGCACAAGTGGATGATCAAGGTAAGAGTGATGTTGAAGTTGAAGACAACTACAACCTTGATCATCTCAACAGCAAAGACAAGTTCATCATCATGAAGATAGTTGAAAAGAATGATGAGCTTGAAGAAGAGAATGAGAAGCAAGAGCAATCACTTCAACGGCAAGAAATGTTTCTCATCTCCAAGTTAGAAGAACTAAAGGAAATCAATGAGAGGTATGAAAAATTATCAATTGAGCATGCTTTAGTTACTAACTCCTCTTCTAGTGTTTCACAACTACAGAAGGAAAACTTTGAGCTCAAGGCAAGGCTAGATGAACTATCAAGCAAGTATAATGTGTCACAAGCAAACTATGTTCATCTAAAGTGCTCTCATGAGGAAGTAGTAGAATCAAGCATCATGCTTGAGGTAGCTCATGAGGTTGTGATCACATCAGTAAAATTATCTCAACCTCTTACACATTCACTCACTAGTACACCATCTCAATTAAATATTTCTTGTACTAATGAGTGTGCTCCTCAAGCAAGCCAATCTTCGATTGAGCTAAATCTTATAGAAAACATAGAGCTCAAAGAAGAGATGAAAAAATTAAAGAAAGATGTGATTCGGTTGAAGGGTAAGGAGAAAGCACAACCTTCTCAAGATAACCGTGATAACATGGTGAAGAAGCTTGAGAAGGGTTCAAACCTTGCTTCCTCCAAAGCCCAACAAAAGAATCACATTTCAAGCAAGGCCAACACAACCAAGAGCAAGAAACATGGAAAAAGGTTATGCTATGGTTGTGGATTATATGGACATGAGTGGGCAATGTGTCCACATAAGAGTTGGGCTGACAAGTGTGAAGTGGCCGAACAAAAGGCCTCAAACAAGTTGGCCAACCAAAAGAAAAGTGATGGACAAAGTGCTTGTCTTATGAGCAAGAAATTGGGGCATCCTACCAAGAAATGCCCAATGTACAAAGAGGCAAGAAAGGAAGCCCAAGTTGCAACAAGAAGATGCTATGGATGCAATGAGATGGGCCACAAGGTTGATAGATGTCCATACAAGCAAAACAAGCATAGAGCAAACAAAGGACGCATATGCTATGCGTGTAGAAGAAAGGGGCATCTAAGCTATGAATGCCCAAATGGTAACGCTCCTAAGCCGAACACATTTGTTTATAATGATATGCTTAGGAAGACCACAAATGGAGTTACCACTAGCAAGGTGATGTGTTCACCACAAACTAGTGCTAAAGCCATTTGGGTGCCTAAGCACTTGTTGACTAACTCAAAAGGACCCAATAAGAGTTGGGTACCAAAGTGTGCTTAGGTTAATGATGTGGGTACTTGGTGATGAGATGAAGGCCTCGGGATGGTTGAGCCAGCAAATTGAAAATATTCACTCAATCTATCAACCAATTCTTATTATAATCTCCTATATGGTTGACCCAAAGATAATTTAATGAATATATCATCTACTTCATCCTCACCATTGATAACAAGTACCTAAAACCTTATAGGATAGCCACTTTATATGTTTTGTGCTCAATGGGTCACAAATAGGTATATTTGTGAAATATTGAAAGTGGCTAATTAATTTCACTTGAAATTTATCATGTTTGCCATGTGGTGCTTTTAATAGCTCTCTAGTAGAGCAATTTATTTGTTGAGATGCAGGTACAATAAATACTAAAGCTAAACGAGGAATCACAAGCGGCGGATTAATTGCTTCGTTTTGCACCTACCGGATGTGTCCGGTATGGCCGAAGACGAGAGAAAAATGTTTCTATTCTGCGTACTCCGGACGTGTCCGGTATACCTACCGGACGTGTCCGGTATTGTAGGAACCAAAACACTAATTGACTTGCAACTGAGTCTTTGATCCATATATTTTCATATATCCTTAATTTACTCAAAAGCACGTGGTTTACCAAATCTAAGTGGATTGTGAGCATCTCTTGAACTCAAATTTAAATATGGCAAATTATTTGGTTGTGGTTCAAAATAGAAAATTGACTCCCAAATTCTTAATAGAATAAAGTGCTAGTTGAAAGTCATTCAAATTACTTAAAGCACTTATTTAGGGGGAGCTCAGTTTCTATTTTGCACCTTGTGGAGTAACAAATTTACCTAGCATTCTTTGTAGTCCTTTGGATGAAAAATTGATTTCGTATCTTGCATGATTATTTGGCAATTAAGGTCAACATAAAGATTATCATGCTATGTATCTTCTTAGTGAAATTCTTGTGGGCTGAAGGCAAAGGTATGTATTTACATACACGCATTGTAAGTGCATCTAAGTCCCTTTATATGTTAGAATGTGCATTTGTGTGACATAGGAGAGATGTTTTTCAAAACCTATAACTAGCATGTGTAGGTGGTGTGAATTTGAAAAACTATTTGAATCTTGGTCTTTGTGACCTAGCCTTGTCATGTGATGATTATAGCTCTCCTTGATTGTTTGATTGGCTAATCACACATGACATGGCTCTCTTAAGTCCACATTCTACTATGTCTCACTATATCTCTCTCCAGTTAGCAAAATCATGTTTATGCCAAATATTTGGAAAAGAAAAAAGCAATTATGGCATTGGATAAGAATATTGGTGATTCTCTGTTTGGATCAAGAATTGTATACTTTTTGGACTGAGTAATAATAGAGAAAGGGATTGGAATCAAGAGAATGAATTTTTGGAACAAACATAGTTAGCCCATAAATACCGTACGTGTCCGGTATGCGCGGCTCAATAAAAGGCCCGTACCCCTTCAGCCCTGGTCCTTTATCTCTCTTTTCTCTCCTCCAAGCCGATGCCGCCACCGCTGTTCCACCGTATTGGCGATCACGTGATTCCACCGAGAAGAAGAAGAGAGGGAGATTGGATCGGAGGAGATTTGCATCAAGATTGAAGGCTCTAGGACTTAGATTTCCAATCTCATCTTCATTCACTCTCTCAAGGTACCCTAATCCTAGACCTCATCTGATCTAAGCGGTTAGGGCATGATTTTGAAATCCCTTCGGTAGAGATGCTACATTACCTGTCTACAAGCAATGCCCAAAGTTTGGATTGGATTGGTTGAAGATTGAGCGAAGGACCCCGGTTAGGGTTGCTGTCTGCTCATTCCGGACGTGTCTGATATGGAACAGTAGAGCAGGTTTTGCTCCCTTGTTTCAATCTTCTCAGTGGTTGATTCTTATGACTAAGTTTAATTGTCTATTGTGTTTTGTGAACCTTGTGACCTAGTTTGGTTGAGGTGATTGCAAAGCATAGGATAATTATTCTTATTTCTATATTTCAACTAAAATAAGCTATCGTTTGGCATGTATCTAATATTCCTTGCAAATCTTTGGATACAGGGCAACAACCATGAGTGGAAGATAGGAGCCTAGGTCCAAGCATAGGCATGATCCAGCACTAGAGAAATACAAGAATGCAAGGCAGGACATGCATCCCAGATACAGTCAGTAGGAGCAGGCAGCAGCAGGGGACTCTCCAGAGCTACTAGGGGTGCTCCATAGTATGAGAGAGGAGACAACAGTTCCTCCTCCTCTAATACTGATACAGAGGAGTATAGAGTGGAGCCCAGTACTAGAAAGAGGAAGAGCATCGACAGAGGTTCAGATGGTGGCAGCTTAGATAATGAGCAGGAGATTGAGGAGGAGGAGCTAGTACCTCTATTTCAGCACCAGCCTGGTCAGGGTATGCATTATGTACTTCTTGAGACACGTCTGCCTAATGTACCCTCTTATGTTTCCAGAGTTGACTACCGTGGAAAGGGCATGACCAGGAGAGCCAGAGATGAAAGAAGAGTAGATCCAAGAGGCTTACCTAAGATTCAGTTTGATCACCGCTTCTAGACAGCCTTTCACTTGGACTTCTACTCTAGTGTTATTCTCACCAGGAACCCTGTGATAGCCAGATCTCAGTGGATAGATTGGAAGTACGTCAGAGAGTTGCAGAAGGCCTCCATTGATCATGCTATTGCCATTTGCCAGCATACAGGGGTATATGAGATCATGGAGTTCTAGCATGACTAGAACACAGAGGTGGTAGCTCAGTTCTACGCCACACTATATGTTGAGGAGGATGCGAAGCGCGTGCACTGGATGCTTGAGGGACAATGGTACAGTGTTGACTATGATGCTTTCGCCGCCCTGCTTGGTTTTTTAGAGGAGGATCTTCAGAGAGACAAGATCCATACAGAGCAGGTTCTCCCTCCAGAGCAGCTGGCCTACATGTACCCACCAGGGGTGAGAGAGGAGCAGTGGGGAAGGTTCTAGGTCTTCACCCTACTTATAGATACCTAGATAGGATGTTCAGGGAGACCATTGATTGTAAGGGTGGAGATAAGGGAAACATTGCTGATTACTCCAGAAACCTGCTCCACAGGATGACACCTGATGCACGACCTTTCAACGTCTCTGACTTCATATGGTGCGAGATCAGGAGTGTCGAAGAGAGGCCCCTCAAGGGTTGTGGTTTTGCTCCCTACATTATGCACATGATTGAGCAGGTCATAGGGCATACCTTTGAGTATGACAAGGTACATAAGGCCTTAAAGATTGTTGCAGACTTGCCTGAGATTGGGGTACCTCCAGCAGGACCAGGAGGAGCAGCAGTAGCAGCAGAGGCAGATGCACCTACATGTGGTGCAGTAGCAGGAGGAGCTTCCCCTCTACCACATGCTCCTTCACGTTCTTCTTCATGTCGCCATAGTCCTCCTTCTCCTATTCATAAGATGTTCAGTGCTATCTTTGGGATGTGCAAGGAAATACAGGTCAGGCAGCAGAATGAGAGGGAGGCTAGGAGGAAGGACACTTGAACTTTGAAGCAGATTGCTGCTAGACTTGAGCTTGATCCTCCTAGGTCTCCACTGTCAGATGAGGCAGCCGGTGAGCCTAAGACTGAGGAGCAGCAGCAGGCCAGGTACTACAACGCTGCCGGTTTGATCCATGAACCGACAGTGTAGGCTTGCTAAACACTGCTGGCTTTTGCCAAGAACCGACACTCTTGATGTAATCGTCACTATCGGTTGGCATTACAAACCGGCAGTATTGTTCAACTAGACAATGCCGGTCGGAGCCAGAAACCGACACTGTTTCCTATAGATTAGTGTCGGTTTTTAAGGACCGGCAGTGATGTCAACTCTCCATCGCTGCCGGTATGCTACTGTCGGTTCAAAATCCGACAGTAAAGTGGGTTTTTGAACCGGCAGTGATGTCCAGATGTGGGGTAGTGGATGGTGACTGCATCGTCCATGTATTGCCGTCGTGATCATTGGGCACTCACTATATAAAATGGCGGACAGGTGGACAAGCTGATCGGCAGGTTGAGCAGCGCCGGCGGCAAGGCGGTGCAGCTGGAGGACCACATCTTCGGGCTCATGGACGGCGTCATCGGCACGGTGGCGTTCGGGGACATCTACGGCACGGAGCAGTTTGCGCACAAGAAGCACTTCCACGACGTGCTGGACGAAGCCATGAGCGCCAAGGCCGGCTTCTCCGCCGAGGACTACTACCCCAACGCCGCCGGCCGCCTCGTGGACCGCCTCACCGGCGCCGCCGCGCGACGCGAGAGGGTGTTCAGGGACCTCGACGCCTTCTTCGACACCATCATCGACCAGCACCTGGTGGACCCGTCCTCCCGCGCCACGACGCCCGGCGGCCACGGCCCCGACCTCATCGACGTCTTCGTCGACCTCATGGAGGAGCGCCGCCAACGGCGACAGGTCGACGGCTCTCTCCGCTTCACTAGGGACCACATCAAAGGGCTGCTCTCGGTACGCCACGCGTCGTGTTCGTTCACACTCACACTACTCACTACTCAGCGACAGATCATCCATTGATGCATGCATGTTACACTGTATTATTATATTAATTGCAGAACGTGTTCACCGCTAGCGTGGACACGAGCTCGGTGACCATGGTGTGGGCGATGGCGGAGCTGATCCGGAGGCCGGCGATGCTGAGGAAGGCGCAGGAGGAGGTCCGGTCCGTGGTGGACGGCGGCGGCAGGGAGAGGGTGCACCCCGACGACGTGGCGAAGCTCAGGTACCTGAAGGCGGTGGTGAAGGAGACGCTGCGGCTGCACCCGGCGGCGCCGCTGCTGCTGCCGAGGGAGACGCTGCGGCAAGTGAGCATCTGCGGGTACGACGTGCCGGCCAAGACGCGGGTACTGGTCAACGCGTGGGCCATCGGCAGGGATCCCCGCAGCTGGGGGGACAGGCCCGAGGAGTTCGACCCGGGCAGGTTCGACGGGGACGACGGCGTCGTCGACTTCAACGGCACGCACTTCGAGCTCGTCCCCTTCGGCGCTGGCCGCCGGATGTGCCCCGGCATGGCCATGGGCGTGGCCACCGTGGAGTTCACGCTGGCCAACCTTCTCTACTGCTTCGACTGGGAGCTCCCGGAGGGGGTGCGGGTGGAGGACGTGTGAGCATGGAAGAGGCCGGAGGGATCGCCGTCCACAAGAAAACGCCGCTCCTGCTTGTCCCGACAAGATACTAGTGTTGATCATCAGACTGTCAGTAGTCGTCAGTGCTTAGCTACTGCATGATGACCATTTTATTAGCAAGCCTTGCATTTTTTATTACAGCAGAAACACGCTAGATAGCTCTTAACGTTTATTCGAGAATATTATACATATTACTAATATAAGTTTACAAGGAGCGTATGTAGCGTTCATGAATTAAGCGCGGGTCACCTGTGTACAATAGAGTTATTGTAATACTGTAGATGTAGATGACAGTGGTAAATTATTTTGATATGAAATAATAATGGTGCCATACCTTATAGATTGGTTCGATTTAAATTAAAGGGATTGTCCACTTCATACTTGGGTAAAAATGTTCTAACATACTACGCACTTTGTCCCATAAAAAGAGCCGTTATGTGATTCGTGCTGGTCAAAGTTACGTGATTCGTATTGGTCAAAGTTTTTTAAGTTTGTCTAGGTTTATAGAAAAATATTAGAAACATTTGCATCTCTAAATAAGTTTATTATAAAAATATATTTAATGATCTATCTAATGATACTAATAATGTATCAAAAATATTATTGTTTTTATATAAAATGATTAAAGTTGAAAACATTTGACTTCTTGAAAATGTGAGAACGACACTTTTTATGAATTGATGGAGTATGTCTTCATAAGAGAATTTATCGGAATGGTGGTTGATTTTGGGGAAATATGGCCCCATGGCGAGGTAACAAGTTGATGTTGGGGGACGGCTGGGAACGTTCATAGCCGCTTTGGAAGGAAGCCCACCGATACCCACAGCCCAAATGCTCCAAATGGTGATGGGCTTGACGGCCTGTGTGTCAGACGCTCGCGTGGCGTGCGAACCGGATGGGCTACCTTGCCAAAGTGGGCCTGATAGTGTCGGTGTTTCGAACCACCGGTTTTCCTTTCATGGGGCGTCATGCTTTTCCTTTTACAGATGAAGGGAAGGCGAGGAGTTAGAGAGATATAAAAGGAGAAAAACGAGGGAGAAGAAGGCCTCAAGGGTCGTGGACTTGAGGAAATGGAAATGACTTTCATATCTAAGCATGGCTACCTCCACTTTTACGAGCAAGATTTTTTTTCATACGGGTATTAAACCCTGGGTCGATGTGCCTGTACTATCAGAGCAAGGCTAATAATACAATCGGCAGGTCGGCTATAAGGATCTTTACAGCCTTCTCTCAGCCCACCCATATAGTAGTTAGCTCTCCACTATTAATACATGGCTCACTTGTTTCTCTTATAAAGTTTCTCGGTTTTTATATCTAAGCAGGCCGTAAGTTTACAGCCCACTTCTCTTTTTTCTCTCTCTCTCTCTCTCTCCTCCACCTTAGCATTCAGACGGCTTACAGCCATCCTATTATACTTGCTCTCATGTGTCTCCTTATTCGAGTGATACACTCACTACCTCTTAAATGATTCTCAGTGACGCCTTTTTATTTCTCTTTTTTTTTTCCCAGATGTAGATCGATTGCTGATTAAGAACTTTTTCTAGAGGTGTCTCCAGCATGCTCGAACCAGTGGACCGCTCTTGAGAATTACTAGTTTCGAAATTAAAGATGGCCGGCGGCCTTCCAACCACCAATAATGAAAATAGCCTCCATATTACTAGAAGAAAAACCCGGCGGCATCTCGACTCGTCCTTCCTCTATTTAACGGGTGAAATCCCAAGAGGCGAAAACAAGCTAGTTATTAGCACAGACGAGAGAGAGAGAGAGAGAGAGAGAGAGAGAGAGAGAGAGAGAGAGAGAGAGAGAGAGAGAGAGGAGGAGGAGGAAAAAGCTAATAATAAGGTGGTCGTTCATGTCTCCGATGAAGCTGTACGGTGCGACGGTGTCGTGGAACGTGACTCGGTGCGTGGTGGCGCTGGAGGAGGCCGGCGCTGAGTGCCAGATCGTACCCATCGATTTCGCCACCGCCGAGCACAAGAGCCCTGACATATTGTGTTTCGATCTCTGCAGCCGTTCGGTCAAGTTCCAGCTTTCCAAGATGGCGATCTCCACCTATGGGGTACGTACGTATGATCCTATCATATCTCTTGGACGGAGAGTCGGAGATCCTATATATACAACCTCTTTGTAAATTTGACAGTAGTACTAGTTTTCATCCCTGCCATGCATAACAAAATGGTATTTTTCCCAGAATCGCGTGCAATTTGCAAGTACGTTGCCCGCAAGCACAAGCCTGACCTGCTGAGGGAAGGCAACCTCAAGGAGTCAGCAATGATGGACGTGTGGCTGGAGGTGGAGGCCAACCAGTACACTGCTGCACTGAACCCTATCCTGTACCAGTGCCTCGTCAGCCCTATGTTCGGGGGCACCACTGACCAGAAGGTGGTGGAGGAGAACCTGGAGAAGCTGAAGAAGGTGCTGGAGGTGTACGAGGCGCGCCTGGCCAAGCACAAGTACCTCGCCGGAGACTTCCTCAGCCTCGCCGACCTCAACCACGTCTCCGTCACGCTTTGCCTGCTCGCGACGCCCCATGCTTCTCTGTTCGACCCGTACCCGCACGTCAAGGCATGGTGGGATGGCCTCATGGCCAGGCCGTCTGTCCAGAAGGTCGCCGCGCTCATGAAGCCGTCTGCTTGAAGTGAGCTGTGTTCGTACGTTCCTGGAATAATAATATATATAAGCCGACGATCGAGCTGTGTCCTGGTTCTCGATCGATCGGCATGTTATCTAGCAGGTTGTTGTGTTGAATAAGCTAGCCGAGTTGTATGTGATCCTTTGAATAATTGCACTGAGAACAACGTCGGCATGTTTTCGTGTCTTGAGAATAATATAAGCTATGTGTTTGGTATATATAGAACCTTCTCATTTAATCAAGATAACTACTACTCCCTCTGTTCTAAATTCAACTCCGTTCTAGATTTTCTAATATTATAGATATATTCTATATCTAGATGCATGCAAAAATTATCTACCTAAAAAAGTCAGAATAACTTACAATTTGGAATATTTCACATGTATAAATGATGGATGTTAATGCTCATGGAATGCTTAACATAGTCGAAGTAGCTATGTCATTAATTTATATCTATCAGAATATTTCATATAAACGCAAAAAGTTATATATTACGAAAATATTTTTCGTTGTATTATTCCCCTTTATTGGTAGTTATTAAAGGTAAAAGATCTTATGACAAACCTAGCTAGGTCCTTTATGGTACAGTATAACTCCAGCTTTGAGATCCGTATGCAAATTGAGCATCGCTTTTAGTGCGAGTTACTCATGGTGCCCAAGGTGGATTTGAACTTGATATAGATTAGGCCTCCATCCTGACTTCAATGTTTATATATGCTGGCCTTTTCCACCTCTATGCCTCTTTCCATGTACTTCCTTATCCTATATATATTTTCTATAATAATAATAATTACAATAATAATAATAATAATAATAATAATAATAATAATAATAATAATAATAATAATAGTGTTACTATTACTATTACTATTGCTATTGCTATTGCTATTGCTATTGCTATTGCTATTGCTATTGCTATTGCTATTGCTATTGCTATTGCTATTGCTATTGCTATTGCTATTGCTATTACTATTACTATTACTATTACTATTACTATTACTATTACTATTACTATTACTATTACTATTAGGTAGCAATCTATTTGTATAATCATGAAAAGAAGTACATAGGAACTCACCTAGAGATTTAATTGTCATGCTTGAGGTCTAGAAATTATGCCTTGCATAGCAACATGAAGAGTGTTGTGTCTACCCAAAGAAGTCATGTCCTTAAAATTAGAGGAAGGAAGATCAAATCATATAAGCTATGCCTCTTTCCATGTACTTCCTTATCCTATATATATTTTCTATAATAATAATAATTACAATAATAATAATAATAGCAACAATAATAATAATAATAATAATGATAATAGTATTACTATTACTAAATACTATTACTATTACTATTACTATTACTATTACTATTACTATTACTATTACTATTACTATTATTAGGTAGCAATCTATTTATATAATCATGAAAAGAAGTACATAGGAACTCACCTGGAGATTTAATTGTCATGCTTGAGGTCTAGAAATTATGCCTTGCATAGCAACATGAAGAGTGCTGTGTCTACCCAAAGAAGTCATGTCCTTAAAATTAGAGGAAGGAAGATGAAATCATATCCCCATGATCATAAAGGCGGCAATCGTGGTCAATGGGATGGGTGGGTGGGGTTGGGGGGATTCCCTGTAACTACCATGATTAACGTGGGAGAAAGAATTTTTTTTGAGAACATGACTTCATGCGTATTTCATTAAGAAGATGGGGGGGAGAAAGAAATCAATCGCCACTGTAATCAAAGGGACCTGGGGGCACTGAATGAAAATTGGACGTAGGATGCGAGGGAGAGAAAACCAGAGGAAGGGAAAAAAACTAGAGGGATGGAGGGAGAAAACCGAACCATATACGTTATGTCGGCACAGATAGATGACAATGGAAGGTACACACGCATGAAGCCAGTTTGACAAAACCCTTTTGATCTTTTTATCAAAGATATGCATATGCTGCGTAGTGAATTGGTTTTTTCCTGTTTGTTGGTAAAAAAAAACATGTATTTGGTGATGGTTGGTGATTCTAGGGAGATATAGTGTTGCTGTAGGTGTGTACGCATTTTTGTGGTGGTTTGTGGCCCTCAGTGAGTTTAGCTCCACCACAAAAGTTTTTGTGCCAGCCAAAAACCTGGCACAAACTAAATTCGTGCAAGTTCCTTACGGCCACAAATTATTTCTGTGTTAGTATCTCACAACCATGAATTATTTTTTATCAAAATTCAACGTTGGCTGATCAACTTGGATGAATCTGGGTCTGAAATTTTT
Organism: Miscanthus lutarioriparius; assembly: GCA_904845875.1. Classification (NCBI taxonomy): domain Eukaryota; kingdom Viridiplantae; phylum Streptophyta; class Magnoliopsida; order Poales; family Poaceae; genus Miscanthus; species Miscanthus lutarioriparius. The sequence continues at coordinate 75,513,975 of CAJGYO010000017.1, forward strand.
GAAGTGCACGAAATTTTTCCAGTTTTGAATCCCAGAACCTTGAGCTGTATGTATGTATATGTTTACGACATTAAGAGACCCTTATTTTATGTTCGGTCCAGGTCCAAAAAAAAAAATTCAAGGATGGCCCATACGGCAGTCCTGCTGCCATTGGTTCCTGATGGGCACTAGGCAGAGCGGCACCTTCAATTCCGGTGGAAACTGAGCCCGCCTTCCTCCTCCATGCTCAGGTCTTTTGCGTTCATTCCCTCCGGCAGCGCCCAATCAAAGCAGTACAGCAAGTTGGCCTAGCTGAACTCGACGATGGCCGCGCCCATGGTGATTGCAGGGCACGCCTTCCTGCCCGCGCCGAACGGCAGCAGCTCAAAGTGCTGCCCAGTGAAATCGATGCTGCTGTTCTCGAACCGTTCCGGGTTGAACTTTCAATATTAAAGAGTGAAAATTTCACTGAGGCGAGAAGAAGTAGTAGAATCAGAAGTCTGTAGATGGGTTACAACTTACAAGTCCCCAGTATCCTATGATAGGAGGTGTCTTCCAGCAAACCCGACCCCCCAATGCTGTTCAATAACGCGATTACAAACCTAGCTAGGTTCCTCCTTTTGCAAGATCGATATATAGACCCAGCCATCCTGAAAGATGAAGTCTTGCAGACTAAAAGGAACCGATGATCTAATCGGGAAAACATAGAAGAAAGATGACATGAAGAAGACCACTGATGACAATGACAAAGAAGAATGCAGCAACAAGGGAAAGAAGCACAAGAAATAAAGGATGTGGGAGATTCTTAGGGGGGTGGGGGGCAGTCGTTTGAGAAATTTACATGGTTGTCTTCCCCGTTCTCTTGTGTGTTTTCTGTCCTGTTGCAGTTTCATGGATTTCTCCAAAAGCTTCCCAGGCACTATTATACAAATGTCTTTTAGCAACAAAGGCATTTTTAATAGAGATGCATGCCTCTATCGAAATCTGCACCTAAAAATTATTCCTAAACCGTACCGCCTCTAGAAATCGATTTTTAGGGGCAGCTAAGATTTACAACCGTCTCTAAAAACCCCCCTATCTTTAGAAGATGCTAGATCCTATTTGACCCTCGTCAGAGATGCATTCTTGCTATAAGAGTCTCCGATGACTCACATAGAGACGCGATTTGGCTATATGAGACATTGATGACTCACATGCATGATTGGCACGTTTTTGACAAGGATTCACATTAGAGACGTGTTTTGGCTATACTTGTCTGTGATTAAGGGTCATCAATGACGCATTTTATCCATCACCGATGTGTTCACGTCAGAGACGACGCAATACAAGTGACTTGTTTTTTTGCCTCTTTGATGACTTTTAACCAGTGTCTCTAATCTGCGTTTCTGGCATAGTGAAGCATGAATGAAAAAACTAAAAAGACTACAATGTCTTGCGACTAACAATCCTCGTGTTCTTTTTCGCTTGTTTGTTATGTGTGTGCTCTATGCTCACCGAGGTCATGCGCTATGTGCTTAGAGCTTTCCAGTTATGTTTGGCCGGCATTTGTACACGGCACACTGCAGCAGTACAGGACAGAGTTATACATGGAGACACAGTCAATTGATATCTCTGACCTCATAATAATTTCCATGCACATGCATTTGTTGGTGTTGGTATTGCAATTATGTGACAACTATATATAAGTGATACTAGTATTCATGCTCGTGCCAATATTGGACAAAGCATCCATTATTGCCATGCTTGCGCAAAACAAAAAAAAAGGAAAACATCGTTAATTGGAATTTTTTTAGAACATACTAATATTTATTATACAGAATAAGTAACATTGATTCAACATGTAGGATACTTCTATGTTATACTTATTTTGAATCATAACTGTTGATACTATTAAAATGAATTGACTTAGTTCAAATTCAGAACTGCATTATTTTGAGGGTATTCAGAATTGTATTACTTTTAGGACGCATGTAGGGGAGTTTGTGTGAACTGACTGAATATATATTACTCTAGATATTTTCTCTTAAGGGTTCGATGTTTGGCCGGCATTTATACACGGGACGGCAGCAGTAAGGAGTTATACATTGATACATGGAGAGGATTATTGATACGTGGCCTAATAATTTCTGTCCCCATAGGTTAGATTGCATAACAAAGAGATCCTACAGCATTCATTCATGCATAAATGTGCGTGTATGGGACCAAGAATCCAGAGAGAATGCGACATTCAAAAGCGATTTTTCCTGATGCCAGCCATTTTTTTCACTGGCGGTTTATAAGGAGCAGCGCTAGTAGTGTAAAATATGTGGGCCTGGGTTTAGAACCGCATGTGTATACATATTTACACAGGTGGTTTCTCTAAGAAAGCCGCTAGTGTAAATACACTATTTACATTGGCGGATGTGTAATGCAAAACGCCAGTGTAAATGACAAATAGGCTCTGAAATTTCAGAGCCTAATGCAAAACGCAATTTCAAATATGAGGGAAATTTCAAAAGTTTAAAATTGATTTCAGGGACGGTTCAATTTGAGCAGAACCACACTTTTAAATATATTTTCAGGGGCGATTTATTGAAACCAAGAGCCCCTAAAACAAAAAAAAATGTTTTTAGAAGCGGTTGCATTTCCATAGCCATTGTTGGAAAAACAGTTTCAAAGAGCGGTTGCAATACAGCAACCACCATTGAAATTAAGTTTACGGGGGCTTGAAAATATATTTTCAAGGGCGGTTCTCTTATTGCAACTGTCCGTGATAATACCATTTTAAGGGCGGATATCGTAACAGAACCACCCATGGAAATGCTTTTACGGGGACAGTTAGATGCGCGATGCTACAAACTCCATATCTTTGCAATCGATGCAATAGTGGTGGTTCTTTGAACCGACGCTGAAAATCATTTTTGACCGTTAGTAAAAAAATCTTTTATGTATTAGTGACAGATGTACCAAAAAAATCAAAGCGACTTATAATTTAGAACGGATGGAGTATAACATGTTGTGTGCTACCAAAATATTTTGTCTCTTTTTACATATATACTCCCTCCATTATTCTAAATTGTAAGACATTTTAGTTTTTATATATGGGAATTGCTCCAATACTCCTCTTTCTAAAAATAGCACACATCTCAAAGCAGTCCATCTAATTAATTTAATACTCTTAATTATTATCCATCTAGTCCCGCATGGCCCTGGTCCTTCAAAGCCTAACTCGTGCCCAGCCCGAATCCAGTGCAGTTGCTAACATCTGCGCGTCCACGTCTCCCTTAGCATCTCCGGCGCTCTTCCATTTCGTCATGAGGATGTACATCTCGCATGAGGAGGTGTGCTGGGGCCATTCGCTGCTGGTTCTTGGCCGTGTGAAGTCTGCCGCCTCTAAATCTCTAATGGTTGTTGCCGTTGTTGGAGGTCTGTGAGGTGTGAGGGTGGCCACCGTTTGTGTCGATCTTGGACGTTGCCGTGGGCACTGCTGGCAAGGGAGCACCACCGTCTCCATCTGAATGCATGGACACCACCCCATTCCGTGAAGAACTCATCTCTCGAGAAAAGCTCCGAAGAAAGCGGATGTAGAGGATACTAACCAGCGGACTGGGTTTGGGCTGGGAATGATTGGAAGGGCCCAAGCAGGACCCAAATGAATATAATTAAGAAAATGATAGCTTATTTAGTTGGGCTGCTTTGAGATGTGTGCAATTTTCAGAAAGAGGAGAACTGGAGCAGTTCTCTTTATATATATTTAGATGTAAATGCATAATAAAACTATGTACCTAAAAAAGTCAAAACTTCTATTACAATTTAGAACAGAGGGAGTACTATATAGTTATAAGCTTCTGCATGATGGTTTCCAAAGAAAGAAAGAAAGAAAAGCTTCTGGCCGATGCTTTGTCCTGCTATATGACGCCCTTTTATAGTTTGAGGCCGAATTAATATTAATGGGAAGCGTAAACGCGACAGCGTGAGCATGGCTAGCTGGTCCAGTGTCTCTCTTAAATAAGCGTCACATGGGGATGTAGCTAGCAATTACGACGGCTATCAGTCCTGTTCACGAATCAATGTAAAAAACCCAAAGCCGACAGGAAAAATTGTCGTATTCTCTCCATGTATAGCTGTCATATCGCCAGGCAATCTAACCGATGGTGACAAAAGTTATCAGGTAACCCATGGGGACAGAAGTTATCAGGATCAGGATAGCCGTGTATAAATAAATGCATGCCAGCCAAACATAGATGGGCAGCAGTTGAGAAAGGAAGCTGCTACATTATTTTATGTGCCTGAACGAATGCTTAGAAATTTTTATGCAACTATTTTACTCATGCAACCAGTACAACTAAAAGAAGAACTCACTAGAGATAATCTATATTTTTTTCTCTATAGCTAATCGATGATACAATTGTTTGTTGCCTGAACAAAAAAACAGACACATGAAATATAGGAGAAGTGTTAAGAAAAATCATACAACAGTAATCTATCACTTATCACAAAGTAAACTCAACTTGTCCCAAAAATAATGCAACCTGAATCTGGATCCATTATCCATGCAAATTAGATATGATTCTAAGTAAGTATACTATTGAAATACATTTCATCTTAAACCTACTTATTTTATATTATAAATGTTAGTAATTCTTTTATGAAAATATCAAAACTTTACGATGATTTCACTTAGCACTAATCCGTTGAATTCTAATGGTCCCTGAACGACCCCACGGGATCAGGTAAATGTGGCATCGCGGCAAGTGGGATTGTGCCGTATATCTATCTAATATAAATATATGGTTTGTGTAGCTTGTTTTGTTTACTACCAAATATGCCCATACCACACGCACGTGTTTATGGAAAACTATTTCAAATACAATGGGAATATTAATTGAATTCTTGATATGTCAATTTATATATCATTAACAATTTCTTCAAATACAAAATTAGAATCATGAATTATTTTTTTGGATGTATAAAACGTCAAAGCAATTTATAAAATTATAATGATGATGGAAGACTCAGATAACACGATATCTATATCTAATGGGTATTATAGATGGAGAGCCCCCTCGCTATTTTATAAAATGTTAAAGCAATTTATAAAATTATATTATAACACTACTGGAAACTTGAACTGCCCTGTGGGTGACCAATTTTTCTGTGCGTTTTTTGCTACACACAGAAAAATTCCAATTATTCTGTCGGTTCCAGAATATACCGACAGAAAAATACGAAAACTCACAGGATAATTGTATGATTTTTCTGTGCGTGACAAAAGACACACGGAAAAAATATACACTCATAGAAAAATTGAAATTATTCTGTCAGTTTTTATAAAACTCACAGGAAAAAACTATACAAGCACGGGAAAAACACAATTATTCTGTCGGTTTTGTATTACACACAGATTAAAATTACATATGCATAGAAAAAATAAGTTATGCGCATGGATTTGGCTTTGGCGCCCGGTTTTCGGCATTGGCGTCCTGTTTTCGACAATGGCGCCTTCCTTTTGGTATTGGCGCGGTATGAAATAGAAAAGAAAGTGAAAAAATAAAAAAAACAAAAAACCCCCTAAACCTAATCCTCTAGCGGCCGCCACCCCCGCTCCCTATCCCAAACGCGCCGCAGCCCGTGCCCTCACGACCCATCGCTCCTAGCTCCAAGTCCGCCGCCCCATCTCCGCTCCACATCCGTCGCTCGCCGCCCACTGCCAGCCACCCCAGCTCCATGGACGTTGCACACCGCCCTAGGTCTGCCGCCCCTAGATCTGCCTCCTGCCGCACCAAGAGCTTCGCCGCCAGCCATTGGCCCTCCAGGGCGTGGCCTCAGGCATGCCGCTGGTCGTCTCAGGCGTGGCCCAGGCACCACCACCACGCGACATGCCTCGACCATCCTCTAGGCCGCTGCCGCGGGACACGCCTCTCCTCCAAGCTGTCCGTGACGATGGAGCCACCGTTCATGCCCACCGCCCTATGCCCTGTGCCTCTGTCTTGTCCGCCTCTGACCCCGGCCCTGCCGCACTGTAACACCCTAAATTTGCATTTTCTAAAAATAACCAAATTGATTTATTTAAGCAATTTTGGTGAGCATTGAAATATAGGAAATAAATAATTTTGTGAAAACTAAAATCAAATATAAGGTTAGTCATAAGTGATGCATACATGTTGTTGCATATTTATTTTGAGATGAATGGTTTTGATTCAATTCCAAATGAGTTCAAAATCTAATTGAAATTTGTATTTAAAATGCTTTTGGAAAATTTGTTTGGAAAAAGAAAAGGAAAAATTCCTCTTTCCCTCTCTTCTGGACTTTCGCCCCATGGCTATTTCTTTTTTCCTCATGCCCAAGAGACAGCTTTCCCAATTTCTGAAATGAAAGTGCCACTACCGTCAGGCGGCGGCCGTTCGGCCCAAGAAGCCCCGGCTGCCCACCCACTCGGCCGCCAACCGCCCACGCTTCCCGCGCCTGATCGCTGCCGGCCGGGCCCCACTGTCGGCGCCGTCTCTTCCTCCAGCGGCTCTAAGAATCGCCGCGCCGCCAGCAGAAGAACCGCCGCCACGATCGCGCGCGTGGGAGCGTCCCCTCCGCTCCTCGGCCTCGATAAATAGGAGCCGAGACCCCTCCGCACCTCGCCGCCTTTTCCGCTCTCTCCTTTCGCAGACTTGCTCGGGCCGAAGAAGAAGCGCAATAACGCGCGAAGACTCGTCGGATCCACCGCGGCGCGAGCAGCCGTTCCCGTCGCCTCGCCGTCGCGTTCGCCTCGGCCGAGCTTTGCCGTGATGTAACGAACCACTTGCCGCTTTTTATCTTCTTGTTTTTCGCCTTCAATCGCTAACTCTTGGTCGCCGGTCTTCACAGAACGCCGCCGTCCGCTGCTCACCGTGGTCCGCCATCCTCGCTTCGTCACCGCCTCCGTTTTTCGGCCGTGGTGAGCTCGCCGTGGTCCCCTCTCTCTCCCCATGCATTTCTTTTCAAGTTTCGTGGCTTTTTAGCGCCCTTTCCGCAAGCGCCCGAATGCTCTCGGCCGCCGGCCATGGTGTCCGCCGCCCCGGCCTTCCCCTCCGGCTGATTTCTTGGCATGGACGTGTTCGCCCGCTCCCCCTCGTTCTCCCGGTGCTCTCGGATTCGAAAACCGAGGCCCGTAGGCCAAGTTACCCGCGCGCCGGTGATCTCCACGCCGCCGGCCATGGCTTGCCTCGCCGGGAGTCACTGTTCCGGCCGGCCGAAACCCCCCAAGCTAATCCGAACCGTCCATCGCGCGATCAACGGCCGGAAATAGAAGATACTCCTTCGGGGGTAAATTTGCTAAAGAGTCCCCCGGATTTTCTAAGTCCTAACCCGCCGTCCTTAGCGTATTTCCTCGAGTACGCATTCCTGTTTAGAAAGCGTAAACTTCATTTGTTAAGTCAAAAGTACGCTTTCAAGATTTACGTAAATGCCATTCGAATGCTTCGCTTATAGAATTGTCGTTTTAACTCCGAATTGACCCATTCAAATCGTGTTAGCTTCGTAATTTCATAAGCTACATGTTGGAGCTACTGTTAGTCAAGTTTGGAACTTTTTAATTTCATGATTAGAATTAATTAAATATAGGGCTTTTGGAAAACCCGTTTTAATCATAACTTTTCGCATTGTAGCTCCGCTTTTCGTGAACTTCGCGCTGACGTGAACGTAGCTTAAACGTAGATTAGTTTTACAAACATTTTATCTTGTTTTCAATACTGTTGGTGTACTGTTCTAATGATAGGAATGTTTGCTTTGCATGAATGCTTTTGGAATGTTGTATGTTGCCGTGTTGGTCGCGGCTCGACGGTGAGGAAAACGTTGGAGACCAAGAACTCTTCGACGACCAGCAGGACCAAAGACGAATTTGTGAACCAAGGCAAGTATAACACGGGCCTTCCTTGATGTCCTATTTCACTTTAATCAATTACTCATGTGCATGTGTCTAATTTTGATAACCCTAAGGACATTCTAGACAATTGATGACTTGTTCCCTTGACTCCTATTGGGTAATTGCATATGGGTAGATTGCTAGTGCTCTAACCGAACATGATCTACATGATGATGAATGAATCTATGGAACTAAAAGTATAACTTGATTTATAACAACTGTTCCATAGGGCTAAAGTGCAAATGACCTTTGTTCATGTTGCTCCTGCCCTCCATAAGGACTTATCTGTCGGCAAAAAGCTGGGACCTGACAAAGGCAACCGGAGAGTCATATGGCTCGACTTTAGCTCGATAATAGGACCTTTTCTAGCTAGTTAGAGGTTACCTTTTTGGCGCAAATGGGGCTTGCCACGTTGGGTATAGGGATCGCCTCTGTTCCTATGTGTATAGCATGATGGATATGTGCCATAGGAAAGGGGGTTCCTACATCCGCCGCCAAGGAAACCTAGCGGCCCTAACTTGTTAGGGAAACCTATGAAATGGCTTTCATAGTGTACCCTGCCCGCTCACCTTGGAAGTGACATGGGAGTAATTAACCGGGCATATGGGGATCACGATCATGGTGAATGTGCACCACCTCTGCAGAGGGTAACAAATCTGTTATAACAGCCGTGCTCACGTTACGAGCGCCCGGAAAACTCATGTAAATAATCGGATACTTGATGATGATCTTATAAAGTTGTTTAGTGATGATATATGGTACATATGACTCCGATATATGTTCTTATGGGAATTAAATGGGAGCTTAAGCATAACTTGATAATACTTGAGAATAAAAGCTTGACCTATTAAAAATGCTAACTGCAGTTAACCAGAGTCTAACCTTTTGAGCTTCATAACCCCATGTTAGCTTGCTAAGTACGGAATGTACTTACACTTGTTTATTTTCTTTACTTGGATAAAAATCCCGGATGGGTAACAGATAACAACGGGTATGAGGATTTCCCGGAGGATTATTAGGCTTGTGGTCAACCAGTTGACCTTCCCTGTGAAGACGGCCACGAGAGTTTTATCATCTTTTTATTATTCCGCTGTGATGTATAAGACTAAGTTTTATTATAACTCTGATGTATGAGACACCGTGATGATACTTTATGTAATTTGTCAGCTTGTGTGTGTGATTGATTCCTGGGCACACACGAGTTTTGTGCATTCAATTTTATCCTTAAAATTGGGTGTGACAAATTGGTATCAGAGCCGTGTTGACTGTAGGACGCAAGCCTAGTTAGAAAATGGTCGTTTTAGCATCTTTGTTCCTCTGGTTTCTTGCTTACTGACTTATCCTTGTTATTTTATTAAAACATTTATGCTTTTCATACCTTAATCTATTATTTAAAATTGTTGATTCTAATTTCTATCTCACTTTAAATCTATAGATGTCTCATAATAATCAAGATCGCTCGCCTCAAAGACCTGGCCGGCTATCGTGCCATGTTCACCTGCTGCGTGCCCCACCGGTGGAGAGGGAGATTGTGATCATCTCCGACGACGAGGAGATGGCTACACCGACGCCTACACCTACTCCTACACCGATCGCCGCCGTGTCTGTCTACCCCTGTGGTAGCTACACCGAGGAGTCGACGGCTACTTCCCTACACCTGCACCATCCCCACTGTTTGTTCCGTGGTGGACGAGGAGATTACCGAAGTGCAAGTACTACTTCAAGCCAGCTCCAGAGACAGCCTACTACCACACTCTCCTCACCCGCGGTTGGACGACTACTTCCCCCGACTTGCACGCCCATCGCCTACCATCGCGCCGAGTACAAGCACTCCACCGGAGGCTACCTTCGGAAGGTAGAGCTGGTGGTCACCGCATGGAATGATATCATTAATGGACATGAGGTGGAGATCGCCCACAATGCCCTCGCCAGAGAGCCCATGCTTTGATGGCATGGAGGATGCAGCATGTAATGCCTACATCCACTACCATGGTCGCTGCGTTTGAGGCCATGAGGGAGGATCGTTTCAGTTCCTTCCTCGAAATGATCATGAGGTGTTTTTGGCAGGTTTTGGCTCCACCAGAGAATGACCCAACACCTGGAGGCAACGGTGCAAAGCATGTCCACGCTATATAGGGAGTGGATGATGAGGTCAAAGGAGAACTGCGTGCATCTCGTAGAGCGCAGAGACGTCTTCGTAAACAAGTGGATGAACTTCGTGCACAGCTGGGACAGCCTTCCATCTACAAGAAGAAGCGCCTGTTCCTTCACCATGATTGACACCGCTCCATAGGTGTTAGGTGCCTTGATCTAGATTATCATGTCGTTAGTTCGTGTCCTTATTTAGTCTTGTTGGTCTTGTGAACTTGGTTGATTAGATGTTTGATTTGTGAACTTGGTTGAGTTGGTATTTTGCTTGATTGCTGGAAGTTTGTGGGCATGTCCACAACTTCTTTAGATTGGAACTTTAAATTTAGAATGAAATCTTAATGCAGAAGTATCATTTTATCTTATCTCTGCTGTGCTGATTTCTGGAGCAGCCTGTGTTCTTTATCTGGAAACTCGAAATCTGGGATGATAAAATTCTGAAATTTTTGTGGAGATAACTAGACCTCTGTATCTTTCAAGTGTCTTTGGAATCACGTCAATAGCTGTTCATATTTGGGAGATCTAGCTGTCACAAGTTGATGTTCCTGCGCTGTCTGGAACTCAGAACAGTCTCGGTTTAGCTCTATTTTGACTATGTGCGAGTTCGAATCTGTAAAAGTGGTCTAAATGAAAGTTGTAACTGATGTCCTAAGCTTTCTAACGAATCTTGGTGCACCTCTGTTGGATCTCTGAAACTCAAGTTATAACAATTTTACTGAACTGCTGAAATTGTATCTTGCTCAGAGAATTTTCAGCATTGTTTCTTATCTTTGGTAAGCTCTCTATAATTGGAAAAATTCCTAAATTTTGCACATTTGTTGGAAAACAGATGGCCGCAAGAGGAGGAAGAGGCAGAGGCCGTGGTCGTGGACGTGATGCCCTCATAAACCCACCACCACCGCCACCTGTGACCATGGAACAGATATTGGGAATGCAAGCGCAGGTGATGCAAGCTATGATGCGGCATTGGACAATGAACCGCAAGAGGTCCACCGCACCGTCTGTCGTGTTAGAGATAAGCGTGGAGAGTTTATGAAAGGTCGCCCACCGGTGTTCACACATGCCACAGACCCTATGGAGGCCGATGATTGGTTGCGCGGTTGTGGAGAAACAACTGAACATAGCACAATGCAACGACACTGGAGAAGGTGTTGTACGCCCCGCAACTCCAAGGGGCTGCTCAGATTGGTGGGAATCATTCCAGTTCGGACGTCCCAACAATGCTCCCTGATATGACTTGGCAGGAATTTAAGGACGAGTTTCGATCATACCATATTCTGATGGACTAGTAGAACTGAAGCAGGAAGAATTCAGATCTCTCAAGCAAGGATCAATGATCGTGGCGGAATATCGGGACAAGTTCAAGACAACTATCTCGCCACGCTCCTAATGATGTGGCGGATGACAAGGATAAGCAACGCCGCTTCCTCAAGGGACTCTATGATGGACTACAGCTCCAACTGATGTCTAATACTTATCCTAACTTCCGGTCTTTGGTGAATCGCGTAATCGTGATTGATGATAAGCGCAAGGAGATGGAAGCTAAGAAGAGAAGGCTCCAAGGGCAAGCTCGAAGCAACACTCGCCCACGTGCTTATCCCTCAAGAAGGTTTCCAGCAGAGGAATCAAGGACCAACTCATCGTGGAAACCGTGGTCAAGATCCTCGCCGAACCAGCCCCAAGAACGCCTCAAGACGTTAACAGTTTGGAAATCAGCGCCCCCGCAATAGATTAGCAATCCGCAACACGCCTGTGGAGTGCCTAACAATGCTCTGTGAAGAGTGGTGCGCCCAACAATCCCAATGCTCATATCGATGTGGAGAAGTAGGTCACTATGCTCATCGGTGTCCTAAGAAGCGAACCAAAGAAGCACCTCGTAACCGTGCCAACAATCGAAGTTCAACGCCCGCCCACCTCTCAGCGAAGGTGAACTATGTGTCATCTCGATGCAGCTCAGAGACGCCTGAGGTCATGTTGGGTACGTTCAGCGTCAACTCTATTTTCGCCACTCAGTACTTTTTGATTCGGTGCTTCGCATTCTTTTATCTCCCAAGCTTTTGTTAGAATGCATAGCATACCTTTGTGTGCCATGAAAACCCAATACTAGTGAATTCCCGGGAGGTAGTATGCCCGCTTCTTATTGGAGCCCTCAACTAGCATTTCCTTAAGGGGGTAGACTTCAAGGTGAAGCCTATTGTGTTGAGAACAATGGGAATTGACCTTATCCCGGGAATGGATTGGATGAAACAACATCGGGCAAAGTGATTCAAAGGTCGGGAGAAATCTGTGGTTGTGACATCACTCAATGGGGATAGAATCTGTAGAAGTAGTAGTGCAAGCTCACCCTACTGCCCACAAAGTGAATCGCTAGGTGGTGAAATCAATGAACAAGATCGTGTCGTGGAGGAATTCCGGATGTCTTCCCCGATGACTTACCGTGTATGCCACCGACCGAGACATTGAATTCATTATTGAATTACTACCGAACTCGCACCAATAGCTAAACGTCCATATAGAATGGGAGTTAATGAGTTAGAAGAGCTTAAGAAACAACTAAAAGAGTTGCAAGAAAAAGGTTTCATACGCCCAGCTTCTTCCCCATGGGGGGCACTGTGATCTTTGTGGATAAGAAGGATGGTAGTCAACGAATGTGTGTGGATTACCGCTCACTTAATGAGGTTACCATCAAGAATAAATACCCTTTGCCTAGGATTGATGATTTGTTTGATCGGGTTGAGAGGAGCTCATGTGTTCTCCAAGATTGATCTCCGATCTGGTTATCATCGCCTTAAGATTCGAACTCGGACATACCCAAGACAAAGATTCACTACACGGTATGGACTATATGAGTACACCGTTATGTCTTTTGGATTGACCAATGCACTGCATACTTCATGTATCGATGAATAAGGTGTTCATGGAGTTTTCGGATAAATTTGTGGTAGTATTCATAGATGACATACTAATATTCTCCAAGACTGAAGAAGAACATGCGGAACACATAAGGATGGTCTTGCAAAAGCTTAGAGAACATAAGTTGTACGCTAAGCGGAGCAAGTGTGAGTTTTGGTTAAAGGAAGTCTCTTTTCTGGGTCATGTTGTCTCCAATGGTGGAATATCAGTGGATCCAGGCAAAGTACAAGATGTACTGAATTGGAAACCACCAACAACTGTAAGTGAGATTCGTAGCTTTTTGGGATTAGTTGGATATTACCGAAGGTTTATTGAAGGTTTTTCCAAGCTAGCCAAGCCTATGATGACTCTGTTGGAAAAGAATGCTAAGTATGTATGGTCGGATAAATGCCGTGCAAACTTTGAAGAGTTAAAGAAGAGATTGACTACAGCTCCTAGATTAATTTTGCCCGATTTAAGCAAGAACTTCTCTATATATTGTGATGCATCCCGTTTGGGTCTCGGATGTGTGTGCTTATGCAAGAAGGAAGAGTGGTGGCATATGCATCTAGACAATTGAGGAAGCATGAGTTGAATTATCCTACTCATGACTTGGAATTGGCAAATTGTGGTTCATGCCTTAAAGATCCGGAGACATTATCTGATTGGACATAAGAGTGATATCTATACTGATCATAAGAGTTTGAAGTATATCTTCACCCAATCAGATCTAAATCTAAGACAACGTCATTGGTTGGAATTGATCAAAGACTATGATTTGGAAGTACATTATCACCCGGAAAGGCAAACGTCAGAAAGCAGATGCACTTAGTAGAAAGAGCTATGCCAATGGAATTCAGATAACATCTATGTCATTTGAGTTGTGTCTTTGAAATGGAGTATCTCAACTTGAGCTTGGTCACTAATGCAATGGAATTGGTGATAGAGCCTACATTAGAGCAGGAGATACACAAAGGACAATTGGAGGATGAAAACTTAAAGAGATAGCAGAGAATGTAGTGCTTGGAAAGGCACCCGGTTTCAGAATGGATGAGAATGGAACTCTTTGGTTCGGGAAAAGGATATGTGTACCGGAAGTGAAAGCTATCCGAGATGCAATTCTGCAGGAGGCCCATGAGTCTGCTTATTCTATACATCCCGGAAGTACCAAGATGTACTTGGATCTCAAAGAAAAGTATTGGTGGTATGGTTTGAAGAGAGATGTGGCAGAATATGTGGCTTTGTGTGACACTTGTCAAAGAGTGAAAGCTGAGCATCAAAGACCTGCAGGGTTACTACAACCAATGAAGATCCCTGAATGGAAATGGGAAGAAGTTGGCATGGATTTTATTGTAGGATTACCCCGCACTCAAAGAGGTTATGATTCAATATGGGTAATAGTGGATCGACTCACTAAGGTCGCTCACTTTTTACCAGCCAAGACTACATATAATGGTGCAAGATTAGCAGAGTTATACATGGAACGAATAGTGTGCTTACATGGTGTTCCCAAGAAAATTGTGTCGGATAGAGGCACCCAATTTACATCGCAATTCTGGCATAAAGTACATAGATCTTTGGGAACAAAGTTGAATTTCAGTTCTGCTTACCACCCACAAACTGATGGACAGACTGAAAGGATCAACCAGATTTTGGAAGATATGTTGAGAGCATGTGCACTTCAGTATGGTGATAGTTGGGATAAGAGTCTGCCTTACGCAGAGTTCTCATACAACAACAGTTATCAAAAGAGCCTCAAGATGGCACCTTTCGAGGCGTTGTATGGACGTAAGTGTAGAACACCTTTGTTCTGGAATCAGACTGGAGAAACCCAAGTGTTTGGTCCTGATGTCCTTAGAGACGCGGAAGAGCAAGTAAGAATGATTAGAGACAATTTGAGAGTAGCTCAGTCTCGACAGAAGAGTTACGCTGATACTCGCAGAAGAGAGCTGACTTTCGAGATTGATGATTATGTGTACCTGAAAGTGTCACCAATGAGAAGTGTGAGAAGATTCAATATGAAGGGAAAGTTAGCCCCAAGGTATATAGGACCTTTTAAGATCCTAGAGAGACGTGGAGAAGTAGCTTATCAGTTGGAATTGCCTGAGAGCTTGTCCGGTGTGCACGACGTGTTCCATGTCTCCCAGTTGAAAAAGTGTCTGAGGGTACCTGAAGAACAAATTCCTTTAGAAGAACTTGTTGTCAAGGAAGATCTTACTTATGAAGAGTATCCGATAAAGATCTTGAAACCGCCAAAGAGTTACTTAGAAGCCGAACAATAAAGATGTGCAAGGTACAGTGGAATCGTTATACGGAAGATGAGGCTACTTGGGAAAGAGAAGAGGATCTGAGAAAGACTTATCCCCAACTGTTTGAGTAAGCAATCACCCGAATCTCGAGGACGAGATTCATCTTAAGGGGGTAGAATTGTAACACCCTAAATTTGCATTTTCTAAAAATAACCAAATTGATTTATTTAAGCAATTTTGGTGAGCATTGAAATATAGGAAATAAATAATTTTGTGAAACTAAAATCAAATATAAGGTTAGTTTGCAAGTGATGCATACATGCTGTTGCATATTTATTTTGAGATGAATGGTTTTGATTCGAATTCCAAATGAGTTCAAAATCTAATTGAAATTTGTATTTAAAATGCTTTTTGAAAATTTGTTTGGAAAAAGAAAAGGAAAATTCCTCTTCCTCTCTTCTCGGACTTTCGCCCCATGGCCATTTTTCTTTCCCTGCTGCCCAAAGATCAGCAGCTCAAATTTCGCAGCCTGCCATTTTGGTCAAGGCCTCCGCCGTTTCGCCCAAGAAGCCCCGCCGGCCCACTCGGCCGCCAACCGCCCACGCCCCCCCCGCGCCCAGTCGCTGCCAGCCCGGGCCCCACCTGTCGGCGCCGTCTCCTTCCCCGCGCGGCTCGGCAAGAACGCCGCGCGCCAGGCCAAGAAGAATCGGGCCGCCCACGATCGGCGTCGTGGGGAGCGTGCCCCTCCGCTCCTCGGCCTCGATAAATAGGAGAGCGAGACCTCCGCGACCCTGCTGCGCTTTTCCCGCTCTCCTTTCGTGACTTGCTCGGGCCAAGAAGCCGCAACAACCGCCGCAAAGACTCGCCGGATCCACCGTCGGCGCGAAAGCAGCCGTTCCGTCGCCGCCGTCGCTCGCGTCGCGCCTCAACCGAGCTTTGCCGTGATGTAACGAACCACTTGCCGCCTTTATCTTCTTGTTTTTCGCCTTCAATCGCTAACTCTTGGTCGCCGGTCTTCACAGAACGCCGCCGTCCGCTGCTCACCGTGGTCCGCCATCCTCGCTTCGTCACCGCCTCCGTTTTTCGGCCGTGGTGAGCTCGCCGTGGTCCCCTCTCTCTCCCCATGCATTTCTTTTCAAGTTTCGTGGCTTTTTAGCGCCCTTTCCGCAAGCGCCTGAATGCTCTCTCGCCGCGCCGGCCATGGTGTCCGCCGCCCGCCTTCCTCCTCCGGCTGATTTCTTGGCATGGACGTGTTCGCCCGCTCCCCTCGTTCTCCCGGTGCTCTCGGATTCGAAAACCGAGGCCCAGAGGCTGTTACCCAAGGCCGGTGATCTCCACGCCACGGCCATGGCTTGCCTCGCCGGAGTCCTTTATTCCGCCGTAAAACCCCCAGTTAATCCGAACCTGGCCCATCGCGCGATCAACGGCCGGAAATAGAAGATATACCCCTTCGGGGTAAATTTGCTAAAGAGTCCTCGGATTTTTCTAAGTCCTAACCCGCCGTCCTTAGCGATTTCCTCGAGTACGCATTCCTGTTTAGAAAGCGTAAACTTCATTTGTTAAGTCAAAAGTACGCTTTCAAAGATTTACTGAAATGCCATTCGAACTGCTTTCGCTTATAGAATTGTCGTTTTAACTCCGAATTGACCCATTCAAATCGTGTTAGCTTCGTAATTTCATAAGCTACATGTTGGAGCTACTGTTAGTCAAGTTTGGAACTTTTTAATTTCATGATTAGAATTAATTAAATATAGGGCTTTTGGAAAACCCGTTTTAATCATAACTTTCGCATTGTAGCTCCGTTTTTCGTGAACTTCGCGCTGACGTGAACGTAGCTTAAACGTAGATTAGTTTTACAAACATTTTATCTTGTTTTCAATACTGTTGGTGTACTGTTCTAATGATAGGAATGTTTGCTTTGCATGAATGCTTTTGGAATGTTGTATGTTGCCGTGTTGGTCGCGCTCGTTCAGACGGTGAGGAAAACGTTGGAGACCAAGAACTCTTGACGACCAGCAGGACCAGCACGAATTTGTGAACCAAGGCAAGTATAACACGGGCCTTCCTTGATGTCCTATTTCACTTTAATCAATTACTCATGTGCATGTGTCTAATTTTGATAACCCTAAGGACATTCTAGACAATTGATGACTTGTTCCCTTGACTCCTATTGGGTAATTGCATATGGGTAGATTGCTAGTGCTCTAACTGAACATGATCTACATGATGATGAATGAATCTATGGAACTAAAAGTATAACTTGATTTATAACAACTGTTCCATAGGTTAAAGTGCAAATGACCTTTGTTCATGTTGCTCCGGCCCTCCATAAGGACTTATCTGTCGGGCAAAAGTCGGGACCGACAAAGGCAACCGGGAGAGTCATATGGCTCGACTTTAGCTCTCAGTAATAGGACCTTTTCTAGCTAGTTAGAGGTTACCTTTTTGGCGCAAATGGGGCTTGCCACGTTGGGTATAGGACTGCCTCTGTTCCTATGTGTATAGCCGCGATGGATATGTGCCATAGGAAAGGGGGGTTCCTACATCCGCTCGCCAAGGAAACCTAGCGGCCCTAACTTGTTAGGGAAACCTATGAAATGGCTTCATAGTGTACCCCGCCCGCTCACCTTGGAAGTGACATGGGAGTAATTAACCCGGGCATATGGGGATCACGATCATGGTGAATGTGCACCACCTCCGCAGAGGGTAACAAACTGTTATAATAGCCGTGCTCACCACGATTCTGGCCCGGAAAACTCATGTAATAATCGGATACTTGATGATGATCTTATAAAGTTGTTTAGTGATGATATATGGTACATATGACTCGATATATGTTCTTATGGGAATTAAATGGGAGCTTAAGCATAACTTGATAATACTTGAGAATAAAAGCTTGACCTATTAAAATGCTAACTGCAGTTAACCAGAGTCTAACCTTTTGAGCTTCATAACCCCATGTTAGCTTGCTAAGTACGGAATGTACTTACACTTGTTTATTTTCTTTACTTGGATAAAAATCCCGGATGGGTAACAAGATAACAACGGGTATGAGGATTTCCGGAGGATTATTAGGCTTGTGGTCAACCAGTTGACCTTCCCTGTGAAGACGGCCACGAGAGTTTTATCATCTTTTTATTATTCCGCTGTGATGTATAAGACTAAGTTTTATAATAACTCTGATGTATGAGACACCGTGATGATACTTTATGTAATTTGTCAGCTTGTGTGTGTGATTGATTCCTGGGCACACACGAGTTTTGTGCATTCAATTTTATCCTTAAAATTGGGTGTGACACGCACTCACTCTGGCTCCGCCCTGGCACCTAGGCGTCCAGATCTGCAGCTATGAACATCCACAACACCAGGTATGCCTGCCCCTTCTCTTCCCTTCCTTTTGGGTAAAACTTAGCACTGGAACCCTAATTTAAGCTATTTGGCTATCTGTAGATCTAAACCCAAGTGTGTGCTTGTATGAGCAAATTTTGATTTGGTCTTCCTGCAGGATGTGGATTGAATTTTGTTAATAAATTTGTCTATGAATTTGGCCAAACTTAGAGAAGTTTGATACAAATGAGTTAACTTTGACATTGCCCAGTAGTGTAGGTTTGTCTCAAGCAAATCTCTTTTTGAATAGTTTATGGATCTTGAAGCCAATACTTCTTGATACAGATAAATGACTTATGCTTAATTTACTCTAATTCTCTCACAAGTTGTTCTCTTATTATTCCTGATTCATATATGTCTCACAATTAAAGTACTACTTTTGACAAGCTGCATCACAAATCCACGACAATTGTCTCCCAGGAGTTTTATTATTTAGGATATTACTATGTTATGATTTTATTCTTGTAAATCGATATGCATCACAAATACATGAAATCAGGAAATCATTCTATGGAAAATCAAAATATTGTCATCATGAATTTTCATGCCCATCGTTGTCTTAGATAGGGTGGTGCCTTGCTTATAACACTAAGTAGTAGTAGTAGTGGTATCTATAAGTTTCTTATACTACTATTCATTCATTTGTGACTTGAAATACATCATTGTCGGATGTCATATGCCTATAATTTTGTACACTTCATTGCAATCCTATGCCTATGAAGCCTGACATAGTTTTATCTTTGTGTAGCATTGGAAGTATTAGAGCTAAACTTGGAATACTTTTGTCCGAAGGAGTAGGTAAGCAACTTGTTGTTTCTTAGTAGATGGCATTCAGTGTAAATCAAACTTGCTTCATTTGATTTGTTACTTGTTTAGTACTTAGATTATATTTCACATATTTAGAGATTGGAAGTTGCAACTCAAATGGCTGTTGGTCCTGTTAGATACTTGGATAGAGCACATATTTGGAGATTTACATTGTTTACGATCTTGCTGTTACTTTGATAGAGCACAGATTATAGTGCAATATCTATCTAATATAACTGATGTTATTAATTTACATTTGTGGGTTCACAATCTTTTGACAGGTAGCATGAAGGTTAAAGCAGTCTGTGATGCATAATTCCCATAAGCAGCCATGCTTGCAGCAGAGGATGTTGACAAGATGAAAGGTACTGAGCTAGTGTTGACATTTCTTAGCGTTGCTACTAAGAACAAAGTTTAAATCCTAACCCCTAGCAACAGCCTAGAAATGCTTATTGGTATTTATTAACGTGTCACCTGGTTGAAGTACTTAGCCACCTATTATAAACATATATCTCCTAACTTTACTAGGTTGTCATCCCTAGTGATGACGCCAGAGATATATGTTGGTACTACATAGTATCACTACTAGAATAACACTAAGCAAATATTTATTAAAGTATGTGACTATATAAATCTATGAATAAAGAGTATTCGCATGCGCATAGATAATATACCCTTGTAGCATTTTACCAGAGAGTATTCCAGGTATCGTTATTTATATTTTTACCACTGGGAAGGTCTAGCATGGACATGTATGGATAACTTATATTATTGAAGGAGAAGTAAACCATAACAAATACTCTACTCACAACAGGGATAAGTCATAAGATAAGATATGTATATATGATAAGTAATGATAATGATAAGTCACTCAGACCACTCCTTTCTATGGCATTAGTGAAGGTGCATCTATCCCTTTAGTGAGTTTTGGATGATTGAATGACAATAATGTGATTAAAGGTCTAACCCATTTGCTAAGTGTGGATAGGTAATAGGTTATCTCACAGGTACTTAATGAAAGCCAAAATAATGTGTTGTTGTATAAACAATCTAGTTCAAGCACAACATAACATTGCAAATGGAATTCATGCAAATGCTTATTTGTTGTGGGATTTCCATGTACTACGTGAAAGCAAGCCCGGTAAAAATTAGTTGATGAGACATGAGGGATTGCATATGGAATGGTCTCATATTTGAAGCTTGCTAAATTGAAATGAAAAAGATAACAATACAAATGAATGGATGATTCAACACAAGATGTGACTTGATGGCTTGAGATGGTGAAGATAGCAAGGAAAGGCCTCGAGGTACTAAGCAAGGGTGAAGGGCAAGCGATGGCTTGGCGGCCGAAGAACCTAGCTAGGGTGAAGAAGAAATTACTTGCATTTAGTTGAGGTACTAATCAAGCTATGATGGTCATATTGATGTGGAGGATCAAATCTATATTGGACAAAGTGTTGGAAGTGACTTGATGCATTTGGAGTTATTCATATTTGATGAATGGAATCAAGTCACGTGCTCAAGATGGCTATGCTCAAGTGTAAAGATCAATATCAACATGTTGGCAACCTTACTTGATGAAGATTGAAAGAGACGACATCAATTCGAAAGAGATCAACTCAAGCGGTATAAATTCGTTTTTCATTTGATCTTGAGTTTAATAGGTATGCCGTACTATTAAGAGGGATGCATCATGTTGATAGATAATCATTCATAAGTGCTCATGCCAACCCATGTGAGTTCTAGAGTGTTTGAGAGACAAAAGAGCTAACTTATTTCTGCTGGTCTGGCAATATCGGACGTGTCTGGTATGTGCCTAGCCACGATAAAATTCTTGATGTTCTTGGGTTGGTTCGTCGAGAGTCCTAACAGTCGGGAGTTTCGATATGCATCGGGAGTTTCGACACCTCACATGCTTTAACTCAGTGAGAGCCCAACAGCTAGTTTTCAAATGAGCTGAGGGTCGGGAGTTATGACGTGAGTCGGGAGTTCCAAGCATTCGTCGGGAGCTCCGACGTCTCACAACCACACTATAACTCGATTACCATTGGCACATGTGTAAGTCATACCAGACGTGTCCACTTGAGCAACGGCTATAAAACAAATGACTAGTTTTTCCAAGGGGCTTTTAATACCCCAAGCCTCCACCTTTGGAGGTCTGATTGATTCTTGGTTGCAATACATGTTTTTGAGCCTTGCCAACTCTCCCAAACCCTCTCTTAGTGAGTGTGTGATCCAAATCGCAAAATCCATTTGTGGGTTGAGAGAGAATTCGAAATTGAGAGCAAGCCACCACTTGAGCACTTGTGCATATTGTCAATCTCGTGATTCACATTTGTTACTCTTGGACTCTTCAGTCCTAGACGGCTAGGCGTCGCCAGAGAGCACCCGAGAGATTGTGGTGTGCCTCGGAAAGTTTGTAACGGTCAATTCCGCCACCTCGGAATCAACTAGTGGAAGGAGGAAAAGGAGTTGGAAAATACTTCGGCTAGAGTGACCTTGTTTACACCAAAATTTGGAAGAAGAGTCACATGGACTCGAAAGCTCCCAAGATCATGTCATCAGGGAATCAATTGCGTGCAGATCGGAACCAACTGATTCGAATGCAGAATTGGAATCGGCTTTCTTCGGATAGCGTCAGTGGATAACGACGAAGGCTATGATTGGCGTCAGGACGAGACATGTTGGACTCTACAAAAGGGAAAGATTAGAGTCCAAGTTATCTTAAATTAGGAATGTTTTCTCTAGGGTCAAAAATTGTGACGAGTCATGCTTAGACAGGAATCATACTCGGATCCCGGGTATAAATATCAAACCCCGGCTATTGTAAAGGACACAATCAATCCAATATACAAGTTATTTACTTTTTTGGCTCCAACCACCCCTTAGGAGTAGGAGTAGAGTAGATCTAGGCGAGTTCTTCAGCAAGTACGGCTGCATCGATCCGGTCGACCTCCACTGCTTGTTGTAAGTACCGTCATGACTTATACCTCTGTTCGTACGGCTGCATCGATCTGGTCGACCTCCACTACGACTCTGGTATAAGTTAGTTATCGATTCTTGCCTAGTTCAAGTATGGCTGCATCGATCCGGTCGACCCCCACTGCATGAACTAGATCAAGGTCAAGTTATTGGCTCTACCTTAGAATGGCAGTCTTTGGTAGATTCATTAAGTTACCGATATTGCTTATTGCTTTCATTATTTATCTAAATTACAGCAATATCACTCTGCCCGATTGGGATTGATCTAGATCGGCCTTATATCTTGTTTAGCCCATCATTTGTTAATCTAAAACTGATCTAATCTACACATTAAACAATGAGTTACGTTTTATCTGCTATTTTACATCAATCTTGATCATGCATAGCGTGCGGTTAAAGCATGTTGCGTCTTGAGTAGATTTATTAGCTAGCGAAAACCGTTCCATGGCCCGTTATCACGGCCTGTGTGATTCTGCCTCACACCCCACTATTAGCACCGTGGAGTGGGGATCGTTATTTGGTAGATCTATTCCTGATAAGGCATGACTTTAACTGTGCGCTATGCCCGAATTCAATTTGTTTTAGCCGATATCGAAAGTGCTTTCACGAGCGATTCGCATCACGAGACCGTTGAAGTAAAGATAGGTTGAAAGATGTGTTAGCCCCATGATCATATTATTATATTACGGCCGCATGATTCTCCTCATGCCCCACCGATATTAGTAATGAGTTAGGATCGTCGAGTCGTTGTTATTTCTACTACCGCATGATTCTCGCCTCATGCCCCATTTGGTCATAGCGATAGATGAGATCTAACATATTCATTAGATTTATCTTTATTAAACAGTTAAATGGTGTTGAATTATTTCTTTATATGAAAAGGGGTTCGGTTACTTGTAATCATTGGCTTAGAATAAACCAATCATTGTTGATATCTTATTGCCATTGATTAATATTTGTTTAAATAACGACATTTATCTTGAATGATAACCGATTCTTCTTATACAACCCAATGAGTTTTAACCGATTTATTCTCACGAATATCTTTGGAATCGATCGTTTAGTCGATCTCTTTTATATCGGCTCTCGAGAGCCGCACATTCTGTGGACTGTCTCGGCAACACACCGGCTTGTTTTTCGCCCTTAATTACAGATAAACTTTCTCTCCTTGTCAATTACAGGTCAAATTGACTAGCATGTCTTGGGAGGAGGCGCAGGATCGACCATCCCCATGCTAAAGCTAGGTGGATCTACAGCTCCATCGAGCAGACCCTTCAACTTGGCTTGCGTGGGTGCTCGGCACGGGACGAAAATTCTATGTTGACAGACCTTCATGGTACCCTCTAGGGCTGACCTTCGCTGGGTCGCCCGCAGCCCCCTCAACGGAGAGTAGGACTCAAACGAGTCCGAACTTCGGTAAAATAAATATCGTGTCTCAATTCACATTTCATTTGATATTTGTGTTGCTCTAGCTCTTGTGTAGGTTATCTGTGTATATTGTCATCTCTAGTAGGTACCTGCAGTTTGGTTTGAAGTTAGAAATTGAAAGGAGCAAGTTTAGGGCTGTTCTACTGAAACCATGTATGTTCGGTATAGCAACCGGACACGTTCGGTATTGATCATCGTGTCGGCTGTTTCAGAGAACACGTGTATACCGGACATGTCCAAGATAGCTACCGAACACGTCCCGTATTAGAGCTCCGTGCTAAAATTATTTGATCCGTGCACTAATCGTTGTGTTGCAGGATTGTGGCTCCTAGATTTATTTTTAGAAACGCATTTAAAGATATTAATTTTTGAGGGGTGCCGCACATTCGGCACTCTGTGGCTAACTTGTGAGGGGTGGTACCCTTTCCTAATCGTTTCCGCATTTAAAGGTGTTAATTTTTAGAAACGCCTATTCACCCCCCCTCTAGGCGGCATCCTAGGTCCTTTCAATTGGTATCAGAGCAAGGTTCTCATCTAAAGCTTCACCGCCGTGAGAAAAGGATGTCGACGCCTATCGAAAGTTAGAGTCGGTGCTTTCTAAAATGATGGTTCAAACTTTCTATCTTGGTCAATTCATATACTCAATGCTTTTAGGGATATTAGCCCTCTTATTGATCATAATGTGGATGCAAGCATACCTCTTCCTATAGTTGATTGGAGCAACTACAAAGATTTGTCAAAAGAGGAAGAGATATGCATGCAACTCCATGCTCAAGCAATTAATATCATTTTGAGTACATTGAGTGCAGAGGTTCAAGATGAGGCAATCTTTAATGCACAACCACCTCCGGAGAGTGCTCATCTCATTTGGACTAAACTTATTGAATTATATGGAAAATCCAAATGTGATGATGCTATTGAGTGCAATTCAATGGAAAGTATGTCCATTATGTCTTCATGCAGCGAAGAAGCTTCACAAGACCTCAAGAGAGCCGAGCTTGAGCAAGAAGTGCCAGCAGCACATTACCTACTATCTGCCTACACATACTGGACGTGTCCGGTATTCCTACCGGACGTGTCCGGTATGGCCGAGTCAGCAGAGCAGCAAGCCGCTGTTTGCAACGATGCTCAAGCTCGATGGCGGCCAAGTGATGAATCAACCTCAGTATCTGATGATACTCATCACTTGTGTCTCATGGCCAAGAAAAGCAAGAAGAGTAACAAGAAAGATCAAGAAAAGGAGAAAGCACAAGTGGATGATCAAGGTAAGAGTGATGTTGAAGTTGAAGACAACTACAACCTTGATCATCTCAACAGCAAAGACAAGTTCATCATCATGAAGATAGTTGAAAAGAATGATGAGCTTGAAGAAGAGAATGAGAAGCAAGAGCAATCACTTCAACGGCAAGAAATGTTTCTCATCTCCAAGTTAGAAGAACTAAAGGAAATCAATGAGAGGTATGAAAAATTATCAATTGAGCATGCTTTAGTTACTAACTCCTCTTCTAGTGTTTCACAACTACTGAAGGAAAACTTTGAGCTCAAGGCAAGGCTAGATGAACTATCAAGCAAGTATAATGTGTCACAAGCAAACTATGTTCATCTAAAGTGCTCTCATGAGGAAGTAGTAGAATCAAGCATCATGCTTGAGGTAGCTCATGAGGTTGTGATCACATCAGTAAAATTATCTCAACCTCTTACACATTCACTCACTAGTACACCATCTCAATTAAATATTTCTTGTACTAATGAGTGTGCTCCTCAAGCAAGCCAATCTTCGATTGAGCTAAATCTTATAGAAAACATAGAGCTCAAAGAAGAGATGAAAAAATTAAAGAAAGATGTGATTCGGTTGAAGGGTAAGGAGAAAGCACAACCTTCTCAAGATAACCGTGATAACATGGTGAAGAAGCTTGAGAAGGGTTCAAACCTTGCTTCCTCCAAAGCCCAACAAAAGAATCACATTTCAAGCAAGGCCAACACAACCAAGAGCAAGAAACATGGAAAAAGGTTATGCTATGGTTGTGGATTATATGGACATGAGTGGGCAATGTGTCCACATAAGAGTTGGACTGACAAGTGTGAAGTGGCCGAACAAAAGGCCTC